>OY728119.1:640241252-640866252 GCA_963277665.1 Viscum album
CCTAAGGTAAGGCTTCTTCGAGGACGATAGGGAAGTAGGAAGCTTATTTGGTCAGAGGTTGGATGATCCTAAAGGCTTTAGAGGTGTGAGTAATTGGTTATAAGTGCTCTCTTTTTATAAGGGGGTGGAGGGGCTCTTTGGGAAAGTGTGAAACTAGTATTTTATTATATAATTATATTTGGTTTATAATAGTCAAAAAATCATTAAAGATGAAGACAAAATGACTCATGGTATAAATAAAATCATCCAATCATAATTGGACATGTTTTGGATTATATTATAATCATTATAATCTTATTTATTTAAATCGCATATTAATGAGGTAAATACTACATCATTATTGTGTCTTAAATAATTTGATTTATTCAATGTCTAAAAATTAAAGAAAAAATACCATAATATAGGAAATATTTTTATCTTTCCAATTAATATTTTTAGTCAAATATATTTCTTATGTAACACCATATAAAAATTAATTACTAAAAGATTTTTGTTTATGTCATTTTGGTCTTTACTTTAAATTAATTAATCTAAATTGACATTATCACTCCCAAGTTGCTAAAAGGGGTCCTAAAATTGACCCAAAGTTTCCCATGGTTGTTACGGACTCAACCAATATGGTATGGACAAGTTTTAAGGTAATTTTGAATTATTATAAAATTCTTTTTACCTTGAATTACCATATTTACCTTTAACTGTAGTAAATAAAAGTCAAAAGTTACTATTCACGAAAAATTATTTTCATCATATTGAACTAAATTTTACTTCTTGATAAAAACCATTTATTTCTGATTTTTGAAACTAAATTCACAATAGTGGTAAAAAAATGTTAAATAAAAAAGTCAGTTTTTTTAACAACCACTAAGTGGTTTCAGTATTTATCAAAAATTGATGTTTTCCAGAAAAATACCACAAATTCTGACTAAGCTATATTTGATATTATGAATTCAAAAGTGATGTCTATTTTTCCACATTAAAAATATTAAAGTGTAATTAATTAATTTTAAAATTAATTCCCTTTATCAAAACAAATAGCATGTTTTTAAGAAATAATAACTATCAAAAGATCAACACTTGTTTATGTCCAATTTCAAAGTGAAATTAATTCCAATGACAAAAATTGGATTAAATGTAAAAATATATTCTAATTACACTTTAAAACCAATTAAAAAGATAATATATCCATATAAATAAATTATATTAAAAGGAACTTTTGAATTAAAATACAATATTTTCCCTATTCATTAAAAAATGAACTTTATCGGAAAAATCCCAAAAATTTACATAAAGTAAATTTTGATGTCACCATTCTAAAGAAGGTTTTTATTTGGTCATATAGAATGTATTAAAGTTTCCAAAACTATATTTTAGAAGGGTTCTCTATTAAAAGGTGATAAATTGTCCTTCTAATGTAAATTACTACCACAAAAACAGTTTTTCACAGCGCCCCCCTTTATCAGCGCTTGCTTAGTAGCGCTGATAAAGGGGGGCCTTTATCAGCGCTTTTTTTTAGCGCTGATAAAGGGTCGGCTTCAAAAAAATTAAAAATATATTAATATATAAATATAGTTATGTTGTTATATAAATATAATATATAATTTTTAAATATATTTTAGATAAGTATAAATGTACATTTACACTTATTATACTTAATATTTTAGATATTTAGTGAAAATGACTTCTTAAAAAATTTAAAAAAAATTTAATTAATATTTTGATAATAATTATGGAGTAATAGTCATTTAATAACAATTTGAGGACTAAAAAAATTAAAAAAAGATCCAAAATATGTTGAAAACGCAACTCAAACTTCAAACGACCATAACTTTTTATGCGGGAGTCCGTTTGAGCTCTACCACATATCAAATTGAAGCTTGCAACGAGATCTGCGTCTCTATGACTCGGGGGATCCCAGTCAAGCATTTTTCGAGGCCAAAAGAGGCCCAGAAGGCCTCCAAAACTGAGTTTTTTGTCGGGGTACCCAGATTTTTTAACATTTTGTGGATTTTCAAACTTGTTTAAGGGGGTATTATTGGCTTTTCTTGGTGGGGACTAAATTTATTCCAAGGTATTACATTCATATTGATATTATGTCTTTGAAATTTCATCCTTTTTTATAATGAACTGCTATTTATAATCAAATATATAACTATATGTACATATTTTTTATATATTCGCACCTAAAAATTAAATTTTTCAAATAAATAATTAAACATATTTACATATAAAATATATTAGCTTTATCTAAATAATAACTAATATCGATTTTATTTAAAATACCAATATATGAATATTTATATACCTATATATTAATATAACTATATATATATATTAATCTAACTATATATATATTAATCTAATAACTATATATATATATATAACTATATATATATATATTAGTATTACTATAAATATATATATTAATATAACCCTGAATATATATATTAATATCACTATATATATATTAATATAACTATATAAATATATATTCATATAACTATATATATGTTAATATAACTATATATATGTTAATATAACTATATATTAATATAAATATATATTACTATACGAATAAATATAACTAAATATATAAATATATATATATAGAGATATCATGAATTGGAAAGCAAATCAAAATAGAGTCGTGGTAAGGGCTTAGGCGCGCAGGGGGGAGGTCTTGAGTTCAAATCCTGGTGGAGGTAGGGGTGCGCGCGCATGGGGAATATTAGAGTAAGCAATGTTAAAGGGTGGAGGGGGTGCGTGGGGTGTGTGGGGTGTTGTATAGGGTCCGAAAAGCGCTGTAAAAGGGGGGGGGTTCAAGCTCTATAAAAGCCCCCCCCCGATTGGCAGTATTTTTTAAATTTTTTTAATTTTTTTTAACTTTTATCAGCGCTTCTTTAAAAGCACTGATAAAAGGGTCCTTTATTAGCGCTAAAACGAGAGCGCTGATAAATGGAGTGCTGATATAGGACCCCTTTATCAGCGCTAAAGAAAGTGCTGATAAAGGGGTACTTTTATCAGCGTTTTTTAGCGCTGATAAAGGGGTCCTATATCAGCGCTTTTCGGAGCGCTGATAAAGGGGACCCCCCCCCCCCCTTTATCTACGCTGGCTTTATCAGCGCTTATCTAGCACTGATAAAGGCCATTTTTATCACTGATAAAGGCCGTGTTTGTAGTAGTGATTATGTTTAAAATTAGATTCATTCACATTTTTAAGCCTCTAAATTTTATTGGATAGAAGTAAATACATTTAAAAAACATTTATAATCATATTGTAGTTTGTTTATTTCATTCCTGCAAATACAATGGCTAGGAGTTAACTACCATTTAAAATAATAATATTATATTATTAGTGTGAAACGTAAGATTTCGAAAGAAACTTGTTGTTGCGTATCGGGTATGCTATCGAACATAGAAACATTTTTAAAGTAAAATTAATATTTAATTCACAAATATTAATAAATATGAAATATTTCGTATTCTATATTGACTTGGGATGTTACACCCTGGTAGCATAAAAAATTGAGGGAGGGCACTAGGTGCACTATGAAAAGACAATGTCTGCAATGACATCATCTACAGTCTACTCCCGAATAGAGTGTGGATGCAACTACAGCACTTTCTCAATGACTGTAATGGAAGAAGGGGATAGATGGCCAGCTTCTAATGGTGGTGTCATAGTAATGTAATCTATCTCAGTGTTGGGTGGTGGGGAGGTGCTGATCTAAAGTATGGATATGGTCCTGAAATATGGATAAAAAATGGTACCTAAGTAGATGGGGTGGATACTGGTTCTTCGACCCTCTGTGATTGATCTTCAAGATTATCCTACTGGGAATTAGAGTCTTTCAACTCTAATGGAATATTGGATGGGTTTGTGGATGGGGCATAAGTGGTATATGATGATGGGTGGCAATGGTTAGTGGTAGAAGATAATATGTATGGGATGATGGTGGTTATGAAGGGTTAGTGAAATGGGATAAATCAGTGAAAGGAATATGTCGTAGTTGATAAATCCATTGAAGATTCACCAAGAAGCGTAGGTGAGTAGCATTGATTTTTACGGTATATGATGGTGTGGGAGGAGAAGTTGATAAGGAGGTGATATATGGAGAAATATGGGTAGGTTCAGGGGTGGGAATGGGAACTATAGGTCCTAGGATGGAGGTGGGGGCTGTATGTGGTGAAGGTTCCACTACCTGATCATCAGGTTCCTCTTCAGCAACCTAATTTTTTTTATTAACCACTATTAGATGATTCAATCCAGGTTTGGTAACTGTATCTTATTCAGAAAAACAAAATCAATGGATTCCCTAGGACAGAGGGAGTTGAGGATAGGACAGAATCAAAAACTCAGATATGACTGTCCAAATGTATAATTAGATATACCCCCATCAGCATGCCTCATGTCTTATGTGTATTTTTGCTTTAGTAGAATTATAATTGAGAGGCCATATAGATGGTAGGGCCACCCATGGATGAAGTGAATATGATAACATCCATCTGGATAATGCTATCATGAGACACAGCTCGAGGGAACTAGGAATACATTGAGGCCCTATAGAGGATTTGTACTACTAGACTTTAGAGCTGTGGGGGACTTTATGATCCTAGGATCATGCTCAGTTTGAGTATATTTGGAAATCATCTTCCATATCCTCTTTCAATATGACTTTTCTAGCTCAATATTCTAGGTAGAGAATGCCTTAGATGTTCTAAAATCTTCAGTATAAATCCCATGGAATATACCAGATTCCACAAAGGAATTATGTTGAGGGATTCCACCAAGTTTGAGTGGAGTATTTCAATAGAAACACAAAATGTGGAAAGAAACTCCCGAAATATATCTTGTTAAATATCCTTTAGTTCCCCAATAATCGATTAAATATGTAGGTGCTTGAGGAGGTGGGTGAACTCTCGATTGATGTTCAGATGAGAAATGATGGTCATATCGAATGTTTTATTAGTTCTTGTCATCTTATTCGACAAATGGTTGAGTCCCACATTGTTTTTTTGTCTAAAAATTGTAGTATTGCGTAAAAATGAGGTTTTATATCATTATATGACTCATTGGATCTTGAGTAGGACTCCTCCAGGACATCAGGTTGTTCGGAGACTACAACAGAGGCCGAGGGGGAAGCTATCAAGGGTGTTGGGGATATAGTTCCTCATCTATGTTTGATAGGTAGAGAATCATCCCATTCAGTCATGGTATCTATTGGATGAGCTTTGATGGTTTTTATTTGATCCATTACCATTAAAGTGTTTTTTTGAGTGGTGATGAAAGACGAAAATGAAGAATTGGATGAAGGGAAGTTGGATGAGGAATGTAGGTTGATGTGGAAGGGGTGAGGGATAAGAAAGAATGATAGTAAAGGGGGTGTGAGTCATAAACTCTAGGTTGAAAACCTTTCTTAAATAGAATTTTGTTGTTACACAACATGTAATTGGGTTTCACATTGTGTAATTGTGAGTTGAAAAAATATGCCAAGAAAATACTCATCATCAGTTGCATTTAGTAGATGTGTAAATGGTTTTTATTTTTCATAGAGTTGGATCATACCTTTTTCCTTTTCTCCTGGTATTACCCAATCTAAACTAATATTATTCTAACATATTCTATCCTACGATGATGTAACTTTGGTTGATTCATAGTTAGTTCTTAGTTAAACATTTAGATATTGATGATTTTATGATTATATGAATCTCAAACTAATAGAACACCTTTCACAAAAGGGTTCTTGAAATATTTTCACCTTTTGACCCTTGACTTGAATAGTGGTGTTTTTCTAAATATATATCATCCTGTAAGGAAATACTTGAGTGACAACAATTGGTCTTGACCATATAGATTTGAGAATCCAAGGGAACAATTTTTATCTTTAGTTGAATATCAAAACATTATTCCTTAGAACAAAATTTCATCTTCCAATGTATTAATCATTCCATTTTTTATAGATCTTGGTATTTTTATAAGTTTCATTTCTAATTTCATTCAATTCATCCAATTGCATCATCCTACCTTCCACATCTTTTTGGAAATAAAAATTGATCTTTTTAATTTCCCAAAATGAGTGATATTCATGTTCTGTAATAAAATGACAAGGGTTTTCATATATCAATCAGATTGGGTTGGTATATATGGGTGTTTTTTATGTAGTGTGGTATAAAAAATGTTTTCATATAGTTTCTAACACTAATCAATTCAACATGTGTTCAAGATGTTTTCCAGGATTTGTTTGATTTCCTTATTTGAAAATTTAACTTTCCCACTTGTTTGTGGGTGGAAGGGAGTTCTTGTGTTGTTCCAAATGTCATATCTTGTAATAGAGACTGTGATATAATTATTAGTGAAATGTTATCCTCGATCAAGAATGACTAGTATAATAATTCCAAATCATCAAAACATAGTTTTATTTAAGAAATTGTTGACCAACATAGCCGTGTCATGAGATGTAGCTTCAGCTTCTACCCACATTTAAATTTAGTCAACGCCAACAAGGGTATAGGCCATTCAAGGGGAATTGATAAATTGTCCCATGAAATCTATCCCCCATATGTCTAATAGTTCAAATTCCATGATTGGTTTTTGGGGAATTTCCTTTTTTTTCTAATTGTTCTGGTTTATTGGTAGTGATCACAGCATTGGAAAAATCATTTGCATCATGGATTATTTCCCAAATAATTCCACTCTATATAATGTTTTCTACATCTCATTCTAGTCCACGATGTACCTCTATTGGTGATTCAGGACATATTTATAAAGTATTTTGGATTTATCTTATGGAATACAATGATGTAACAAACAATTAGCACATAAATGGAAAGGAGTGGTTCTGTCACGACCCGTCCTCGGGGCCCGTGTCGTGACTACCCCAAGCCTGCCTTCCACAGGCCTGGGGCTGGCGACTAGAACCAAGGCGTAAATCCTGGTAAAAAGGGAAGGCATTGCCTTTATAAAGTAAAAAAACACCACAGAGTAAGAAAGCATTAGAAGTATACACTAAGTAAAAGCTGATACAAAAGTATGTGCGGAAAATTAAGTGGGCCATAATACAAACCCAAACTGAAAGTAAAGTACAACTGGAAAGGGAAAACAACAACTGAAAAGTAAAGTCGCAACGTCGAGCTTTCCACTGGAAATCCCACCTGAAGGGTGAGTACAGATAGCCTCCATAGCTCCTCAGTCCAGTCGTCTGCTCCGAGAACGTCCCACCCAGTGGTCCACCTCCAGGTACCGTCCTACTTCGCAAACCTCAACCACGATCAGTGCTGTCTGTCATCTGCAACCAACACAATGTAGTGCGGGCATAGCCCGTGTAGGGGTGAGTAAAAGCTACTTAGTAGGGACCCCGAGACCCCCGAAGGTCTCCTAGAATCAAAAAAGGATAATCCACAAAGGAAAGATACAATCACGAAGTAACATTCGACACTACTTAGGTATATGCCCATACATATACCTAAGTCATCAATTCTAGTACGCTCCAACCTCCGAGCCCAAGTACAAACCAGTCCACACAGGAAATCACAACCCAGTCCACACAGGAAAGAAAAACATAAATCCACATAGGATAGCACAACACAATCCACATAGGAAAGAAAAACAGGATTCATCTCACACGGGTATACTTCTTCGTAAGACGATAAAGATGATCAGATATTACCACTGATTCATCTAAGCCGTTGGACCCACAAAAAAGCGATAGGTACTAACCCCGCAATGACCCAAAAAGGATCTGACCCACAAAGTATCAATAGGTAACTAACCCCTGCAATGACCCACAAAGGATCTGACCCACAAAGGATCGAAAGGTAACTAACCCCCGCAAAGTCCCACACAGGATCGGACCCACACATGATCTGTAGGCGCTGGCCCACACAGGACCGCTGAGTGATGACCCACACAAGATCTGTAGCAATGATCCATGTAGGATCACTGAGTGTTGTAGTCGTCGTCGTCGTCGAGTCCACTGAGGATCTCTGTACAGTCGTCGTCGTCGTCGCAGTCGCTGCCAGCTCTAGGGTTGCCGCACACAGAAAGCTCGTTCAGGAGGGTCTGCTCCACAAACCGAGGGGCTGATACATCAACTGACACATATTCCAGAGTTGATGTATCCAAATGTTCCGTATCGAGAACAGGAACTCAACGTCAAATACGGTGCGTCAATCGGACGTCCGGTCTGAATGTTATTGGCTTTTTCGTCCCAGGGGCATGGTTGGTTTTTACGTCAAAACCAACCCGACCGTACTCCACCTGCATCCAAACCTCGGGCGGAGTAAGCCAAAATATCCATCTCACTAATAGGAATCCTTCAAAGTCTACGACACGACAATCGGACGTCCGGAGTTCATGTTATGTGTGTTTCCACTCCGAGGGCCCGGTTGGTTTCGTGTACGAACCAAACCGGCCGAACCCAATGTATTCTGAAACCTTGAGTGCAATATACCAAAACAACCGTCTTGATCCAAGGATTGCATCGCAACTGACGGTATGTCGATCGGAGGCCCACATCTCACGTTATGGGCAACAGACCGAAAAAGGTTCCGTAATCGGGGGCAAGGCCGATCCCCTTGCTCCGATGCCGGCGGCCAAGAACCGGCCGCAGCCTTTGTCCATCCAGCACGGCGTGACAGCGCCGCACCCCTCCGCCGCGTCACCACTCCGACCGCGGTACTTCTGAGGTCCTCCAGCAAGGTGTGGCGGCGCCGCGTCCTTTGTTCATCTTCTATGGCACGACGCGACAGCACCATGGATTTATTGCTTCCAACGGCGTGGTACGACGGCGCCACGCTTCTCCGCTCTCGCTTTAACAAAATATATGTACGGTGCTTTGGCACCATGTCGCCTTGCTTGCCACATCAATATCAACAAAAAATAGGGGAGGAGTGTCAGTCATGTTCGTGCGGTCCGACCTCCTCCCGTTATCAAGATAATAGGCGGTTCAGGGAAGGGAAGACAACGACGGAAGAAATCACAAAATAGAAACGCATAAAACCCCTACCTCAACGCTATCGTCGAACGAGCGTTCATCGCAGAATTAACCTTCGTGGAAGAAGAGGATCGCCGTGGAAGAAGTGGATCGCCATTGGCGTTAGGTGATCTCCGAGGAAGGCGTCTCTCTTCGTCGTCCACCATTGGGGGTTGGCGTTCTTCGTTGGCGGTGGTGCGTTCTTCGCATTCTTCGTCGAAGAATAAAGAATCTTCTCTTTTTCTCCAAAAGGTTTAACACAACACAAACCAAACATAATCAAATAAGTCCCCCCCCTTATTTTATTATGAACAAAAGAATTTGAAATTCAAAAGATAAGAAACGAACAATTAATTCGAAACATTAATTGTAACAATTTAACCACCCAATTTAATGAGGCGTTTCTTAACCAGAAAAAACGGAAGGTTGACTTTCATTAAAAGGGGGGTTGCTGGTGTGTTACATAGGAGGGAAGAAACGGTGGGGCTCATGCGGGCCCCACCTCAAAAATATCCTACCATGTGGGTTGGATATTGTGGGTCCCACCTTATCTGCTTAACTTAGATTAAGCGGCTTTAAGTGAAATAAAATAAAATTGTCGCACCCCTTTTATTTTATTTCATAACATAACCCCAAAAATTAAAAACCACGCCCGAGCAAATGAAACTCTGGAAAAGGATTTTCTAAGAAAATATCGGCGCTTCGATTCCATCGTTGCCCTCAGAATTCGATTCTGAGAACTGGTTCAAATGTTAGAAAACCCCGCTTGTTCGTTCACTGAACGTACCTGAGATATACTTCGGAAAATGATTCCGAGCACACCAGGCCTCGGAATCAGGTGCCGTTAGAAACTGCGTTCTTGTAAAATTCCAAAGGAAAATTAAGAAAAAAATTTCCTTGAATTTTACGAGTATTTACATCACTCCCACATCATGGCATTACGTCCCCATAAAGATACATCATAAACTAGGGAAATAAATGTGGGTAATGAGCACGCATCTGAGCCTCCCGCTCCCAAGTGCTCTCCTAGAGGTTCCCGTGCTGCCATCTGATGCGGACTAGAGGAATCGACCATCCACGTAGGACCCACTCTTGTTGATCCTAAAACTCCACCGGGACCTCCGCAAAAGTCACCCCATTATCAACGTCCAGCTCCCCATGGTCAATGATATGCGTCAGGTCGTGCACGTATCTCCTCAGCTAGGATACATGGAAGACGTCGTGCACCCGGTGCAACTGAAGTGGTAGAGCCAGGCGATAAGCCACCTTTCCAATCCTCCTGAGGACCTAGAATGGTCCGATGAAGCGTAGAGACAACTTGCCGCCTCGGCCAAATCTCTGTAATCCACGTCGAGGTGAGACACGCAAGAAGGCGTGGTTGCCATCCTTGAACTCTAGTGGCCTCCGCCTCCTGTTAGCATAAGACCTATGCCAGCTCTTAACTATCCTCATCTGCTCCTGGATGACCTGGACCTTCTCTGTCGTGGCCTGGACCATCTCCGGTCCCACAAGTGCTGACTCCCCAGGGTCTGTCCAGCACAAAAGTGATCTGCAAGCTCGGCCATACAACGCCTCGTATGGTGTCATCCCGATGGTGGAGTGGTAGATGTTGTTGTACGTGAACTTCACCAAGTGTAGGTGGTCCTCCCAGCTACGACCAAAGTCAAGGACACATGCACAGAGCATGTCCTCGAGAGTCTGAATGGTCCTCTCTGTCTGACCATCTGTCTGAGGGTGAAAGGCGGTGCTCAGATTTAGCTGCGTCCTGAATGCCTCTTCCAACCCCTTACAATGCCTGGAAGTAAAGCGAGCATCTCGATCAGAGATGATAGATGATGGCAAATCGTGAATCCATACAATCTCCTGAACGTAGAGACGTCCCAAGCTCTCCACTGAGCCCTGCTCCCTAATGGGTAAGAAGTGAGCCGACTTGGTGAGTCGGTAGACAATCACCCAAATGGAGTCGTGACCTCTGGAAGTACGTGGAAGTCTAGTCACAAAGTCCATAGATATTCCATCCCACTTCCACTCCGGGACCTCTAAGGGTTGTACCAATCCTACTGGTACCTGATGCTCTACCTTCACGTGTTGGCAGGTGAGGCATCGAGAAACGAACTCTGCCACAACATTCTTTATGCCCAGCCACCAGTGCTGTCGTCTGAGATCTTGGTACGTCTTCGCCACTCCAGGATGTACTGCCAAAGGAGAAGTGTGAAACTCTGTCAACACCTCCTCTCGTAAAGCAACTAGTACCAAGGTACGTCCTCTGAAAAGGACTTCGTGTTATGCTCAAAAGGAGAAACCATTAGGTGCCTGTCTTGAGGATATCTGCGCACGCTGCGTCTCACAGTCAGTGTACCCATGCTGTGCCTCTCTGTCCTACTGCAGTAGTGGAGGGGTGACTATGAGAGACTGAAGGAAGGTTGCTCCATCTCTATCCACGAAGGGTATCTACAAAGCGGCTAGCTGCTCTATCGCCTCCTCAAGTAGTCGAATACCCTTCCTCCTGCTGAGATCATCGACTACCACATTCCCCTTCCCAGGAGTATAGACTATCTCAAATTCATAGTCATGGAGGAACTCAAGCCATCGCCGCTATCTCAGGTTCAGGTCCTTCTGAGAGAAGATGTACCTGAGACTCTGATGGTCAGAAAAGACTGAAAAGAACTCGCTCATCAGGTAGTGCTGCCATGTATTCAGAGCGAAGACCACTACTGCTGACTCCAGATCATGGGTAGAGTAGTTCTACTCATGCGGCCTCAACTGACGTGACCATAGGCGATCACTGCATGCTCCTACATCAAGACACATCCGAGTCCGGTCCCTGATGCATCACAGTATACTACGTACCCTACTCCCTCCTCCAAGAGCCTCAAGATAGGGGCGCTGGTCAATCTCTGTCTCACCTCCTGGAATCTCTACTGACATCTATCTGACCACACAAAGGGTTTACCCTTCTTCATCAAATCATATAGTGGTGCCGCAACTCTAGAGAAGTCTGGCACAAATCTCCGTTACTATCCGGCTAGTCCCAAGAAACTCCGCACCTCCGTCACGCTCCTGGGTGGCTCCCAAGCTAGCACTGCCTCGATCTTCACAAGATCCACCGCAACTCCTGCCTAAGAGATGACATGTCCCAAGAAGTGGACCTCACGTATCCAGAATTGACACTTCGAGATCTTTCTATAAAGCTAGTGCTCTCGGAGTGTGTCTAGTACAACCCGCAAATGGTAGGCGTGCTCCTCCTCCGTCGTAGAGTATATCAAAATGTCGTCGATGAATACCATGAAAAATCGATCAATGTATGGATGAAAGATATTGTTCATGAGACCCATGAACACTGCTGGAGCATTGGTTATGCCGAATGGAATAACCAAGAACTAATTGTGGCCATACCGACATCTGAAGGTCGTCTTCTACACATCATCGTCCCGAACTCTGAGCTGATGATAGCCTGAACTGTGGTCTATCTTTGAGAACCACCGTTCCCCCTTGAGATGATCGAAGAGGTCATCAATCCTCGGTAGCGAATAATTGTTCTCCACTATCACCTGGTTTAGGCGACGATAGTCGACACAAAGTCGCAATCTCCCGTACACCTTCTTGGCGAACAATATCAGGGAATCCCAGGGTGAAACAATGGGTCGGATGAATCCCTTGCCCTGTAAGTCCTCCAACTGTACCCATAGCTCTCGAAGCTCAGAGAGAGCCATCCAATCTACTGGGGTGGATATCGGGGCTGTCCCAGGGTACAGATCAATATAAAAGTCTACCACCCTACGAGGAGGTAGTCTTGGAATGTCGTCGATAAAGACGTCCGCATACTGATCCACCACTGCAGGAAAACTAGGACTCTGCACATTAACTGCTCCTAGGATGAGGCTAGCCAACTGATGAGTGATGGGTTGTCCTCTCCTCTGTGAGAGTCCATCCTCTGCTGTGAAGGCTCCCTTCTCACCGGTGAAGGTGAACCTGCTCCTGTCGGTGCGTACACATCGCACATTGCGCCTAATACAGTCAATCTATGCGTGGACTGTAGACAACCAATCCATGCCCAAGATGACGTCATAAGGCCTCGATGCCGCTACAAGAAGATCCCAGCCAAAGCTCTCGCCTTTTAGAGTAAGCTCACACTGCCGGAACTAGTGCTTAATCGTCGAGTCTGCTCCCGTAAGAGTCTCTAGCCGTAAGGATCGAGCCAACGGCTCTGTCTAAATCTCCGAGCTCCGAACAAGGGAAGAATCTATGAAAGAGTGACTCACTCCTATGTCTATAAGAACTGCAACAAGGGTGGAATAGACACAGATAGTACCTCGAATCATCTTGAGCACATTGTGGTCATTGGCCTCCGCTGCTTGGAGCTCTGCCTGTCTCTGACCGCCAGCTCCCTGTGGCCGGAGTGGACGTCCTGGTGGTGGTGGTGGTAGAGCCTCAAAGCGTCTCCCACCACTTGCTGCTCGGCCAGCTCCTCTGCCTCGTCCGCCTTCTCCATGTGGACCGTCACGGTTGACCCTTTGCCTCTGCATGGGTGGCCCCTCAACCGTCTACTGCTCCACGGTACGGCGGGTCAGGCAGTCACGAGCCATGTGGCCCTGCCCGCCGCATGTGTAGCACTGCCTGCCTCTCGAAAGACTGGCTCCGCGTTGTGTGCCCCGCACTGCTGAGCCCGTGTCATGAGGTCGTCTTCTTGAGGGTCTGGTCTACCTGGACCCATGAGTCATCCGTCGACTGCCTGCTGCAGAAGACTCTTCTACGTGCCACCCCGTGGTAGGTCTCGCTGGTGAAGAAGGCTCAGTAAGGAGGCTCTCGATTAAAAGGGCTCGCTCCAGTACTCCTACCTGAGTCGGAATTCTGAGGGAGATCAGCAATGCCCTGATCTCATGTCTCAATCACTGGTCAATGGTCCGGGCCCTGAAGAATGGGTCCAGTACCATGTCTGTCGAGTAGCACGAGAGATTGGTAAATCTCACCGAGTACTGGGCAACTGTCATGCTGCCCTGTCGCAGCTGTAGAAGCCCCTGGATGCACACCGTACGGAGGGTGGTTGGGACGAACTCTGAGAGAAAGAGGCTCTCAAAGTCCGTCTAGAGGAGAGATGCATCATCGGGCACCTAGAGCATCAAGATCCACCATCGGCCCGTTGCCGCGTGCAGTAGGCTCGCAGCGAGGATCACCATGAGGTCTGATGGTGTCCTCACTAACCTGAAAACTCATATCACTGCCTCCAGCCAATCCTCGGCTGCCTGGGGGTCCGTCTCCCCATGGAACCTGGGCGGTCGCTGGCGTTGGTACTCGTGTAGTGCACTATGGCGACGTGCATCGTTAGCGGCTGGGGCTGGAAGCATCAGTGGCTCGGCGGGTAATGGTACCGCCAGTGCCTCAGCTGTCAAAGGGCCTTGTACCGAGGCGTCATCGCTCGGTGGGCCGTCGTCACGCACAACTCTCGGAACCCTAGATGGCTGTCATCGTGGGGCCATATTGAAAAGAAACAGGTGTGCCATGGTCAAAACAGTATTCCTGGTGAGCTGACACAAAGTAATCACAAAGAAAACCTGAAACACACATGCAATCAATGTTTTTGTGCATTAAGTCGAAAATCAGAAGTCAGGGTCCTGGGGTATAGATATGTCGACCGTCGCACCAACACTGGACTCCCTGGACTAATAACCACACCCAATACTCTTAACACTATTGCTTCACATAGAAAAAGATCAGAGTCCAATGTTCTGCGGTAGAACAGAACTCCTCGCATACCAATTTGTCACGACCCATCCTCGGGGCCCGTGTCGTGACTACCCCAAGCCCGCCTTCCATAGGCCAAGGGCTAGAGACTAGCACCAAGGCGTAAATCCTTGTAAAAAGGGAAGGCATTGCCTTTGTAAAGTAAACAAACACCACAGAGCAAACAAGATGTAGAAGTATACACGAAGTAAAAGCTGATACAAAAGTCTCTGCGGAAAAGTAAGTGGGCCAGAATACAAACCCAAACAGAAAGTAAAGTACAACTGGAAAGGGAAAATAGAAATTGAATGTAAAGCCACAACGTCGAGTTGTCCACTCGAAATCCCACCTGAATGGTGAGTACAGATAGCCTCCACAGCTCTTCAGACTAGCCGTCCACTCTGAGAACGTTCCGCCCAGTAGTCCACCTCCAGATACCGTCCTGCTCCGTAATCCTCAACCACGATCAGCACTATCCGTCGTCTGCAACCAACATAATGTAGTGCGGGCATAGCCCGTGCAGGGGTGAGTATATGCTACTCAGTAGGGACCACGTGACCCCCTATGGTCTCCCAGAATCCACAAAGGATAATATACAAAGGAAAGAGTCAATCACTAAGTAACATTCGACACTGCTTAGGTATATTCCCATACATATACCTAAGTCATCAATTCCAGTACGCTCCAACCTCCGAGCCCAAGTACAACCTAGTCCACAGAGGAAATCAAAAACCATTCCACACAGGAAAGCAAAACGTAAATCCACATAGGATATAACAACACAATCCACATTGGAAATCAAAACAGGATTCTGCTCACAAAGGTATACTTCTTCGTAAGACGATAGAGATGATCATATATTACCACTGATTCATCTAAGCGGTCGGACCCACAAAGGATCGATAGGTACTAACCCCCGCAATGACCCACAAAGGATCTGACCCACAAAGGATCGATAGGTATCTAACCCCCGTAATGACCCACAATGGATCTGACCCACAAAGGATCGAATGGTAACTAACCCCCACAAAGACCCACACAGGATAAGACCCACACAGGATCTGTAGCTGCTAGCCCACACAGGAACGCTGACCGCTTACCCACAAAGGATCGGACCCACAAAGGATCCGTAGCACTGATCCACGTAGGATCGCTGAGTGCTGTAGTCATCGCAGTCAAGTCCACTGAGGATCTCTATACAGTCGTCATTGTCGTCGCAGTCGCAGCCAGCTCTAGGGTTCTCGCACACAAAAAGCTCGTTCGGGAGGGTCTGCTCCACGAACCGAGGGGCTGATACTTCAACTGACACATATTCTAGAGTTGATGTATCCAAAAGCTCCGTATTGACAACAGAAACTCAACGTCACCGACGGTGCGTCAATCGTACGCCCAGTATGAATGTTAATGGCTTTTTCGTCCCAGGGGCCTGGTTGATTTTTAAGACAAAACCAACCGGACCGTACTCAACCAGCATCCAAACCTCGGGCGGAGTAAGCCAAAAGATCCGTCTCACTAATAGGAATCTGTCAATGTCAATGACACATCAATTGGGCGTCCGAAGTTCATGTTATTTGCGTTTCCGCTTCGAGGGCCCGGTTGGTTTCGTGTACAAACCAACCCGGCCGAACCCAAAGTATTACGAAACCTTGAGTGAAATATACCTAAAAGACCTCCAGGATCTAAGGATCGCATCGCAATGGACGGTGCATCGATCAGAGGTTCGTAGATCATGTTATTGGAATCAGACCGAAAAAAGTTCGGTAAAAAGGGGTTCGGACCCGGTCCGACCCGGCCCAAAACCCCCAGGGTCGGCCCGAACCGGGTCGAGCCGAACTGGGTCCGGGTCCAGCCCGCGTAGGTGCGGCCCGGCCCAGTCGGCACAGCCCGGCCCGGCCTGGGCATGGCCCGACCCAGCCTGGGCGCGGCCTGGGCCGCTCGACCCGGCCCGGCGGCTCGCCCCGGCCCGACGGCTTGGCCCGGTGCGCTGGGCACGCTGGTGCTGGCCGGGTGGCCAGGCGACCGGCTCGGCCATGATGGCGGAGCACTACTGGCGGGGGGGGGGGGGCTGCCCCCCGTGTGAGGAAAACAGCAACCCCTTAATGGGGCCACTCACGTCCGGCCAGCCAGGGGTCTCGGACCCCCGGTTCTTCCACAATCCGGCTGGTCCGCTCCGGCCGGCCGGCTTCTGATGCCACGGGACCTCCAAGGCCCGTCCCCTCGCTCCGATGCCGGCGGCCCGGAACCGGCCGCAGCCTTCATCCATCCGGTGCGGCGCGGCGGCGCCGCTCCCTTTGTTCATCTTCTATGGCACGACGTGACGGTGCCACAGATTTATTGCTTCCAACTGCGCGGTGCGACGGCGCCGCGCTTCTCCGCTCTCCCTTTTACAAAAAATCCGCTAGGTGATTTGGCACCGCGTCACCTTGCTCGCCGCATCAATATCAACAACCAAAGAGGGGAGGAGTGTCGGACGTGTTCGTGTGGTACGACCTCCTCCCGTTATCACGATAACAGGCGGTTCAAGGAAGGGAAGATAATGACAGAAGAAATCATAAAATAGAAACGCATAAAACCCATACCTCAAGGCTGTCATCGAACGAGCGTTTGTTGCGGAATTAACCATCGCGAAAGAAGAGGATCCCCGCAGAAGAAGAGGTTCACCGCGGAAGAAGAGGATCGCCGTTGGTGTTAGGTGATCTCCGAGGAAGGCGTCTCTCGTCATCGTCCGCCGTCGGGGGTTGGCGTTCTTCGTTGGCGGTGGTGTGTTCTTCACGTTCTTCGTCGAAGAATGAAGAATCTTCTCTTTTTCTCCCAAAGGATTAACACAACACAAAACAAACATAATAAACTAAGTCCCCCCCTATTTTATTATCAACAAATGAATTTGAAATTCAAAAGATAAGAAACGAAAAATTAATTCGAAAAATTAATTGTAACGATTAAACCGCCCAATTTAATGAGGCGTTTCTTAACCAGAAAAACGTAAGGTTGAATTTCATTAAACGGGGGGTTGCGGGTGCGTTATATAGGAGGGAAGAAACGGTGGGGATTGTGCGGGCCCCACCTCACAAATATCCTACCAAGTGGGTAGGATATTGTGGGTCCCACCATATCCTCTTAACTTAGGTTAAGCGGCTTGAAGTGAATTAAAATTAAATTGCCGCACCCCTTTTATTTTATTTCATAACATAACCCCAAAAATTAAAAACCACACCTGAGCAAACGAAAGTCTGAAAAAGGCATTTCTAAGCAAACACCGGCGCTGCGATTCCATCGGTTCTCTTGGAATTCGATTCCGAGCACTGGTTCAAAAGTTAGAAAACCCCGCTCATTCGTTCACTGAACGTACCCGAGCTAAAATTTGGAAAATGATTCCGAGCACACCGGGCCTCGGAATCAGGTGCCGTCAGAAACTACGTTCTTGTAAAATTTCAAAGAAAAATTAAAAAAAAAACCCTTGATTTTTACAGGTCTTTACAGGTTCATCCTAGTAGTACTTTCAATCTTGAATAAAAAATCATCTCCTTTACTAGTAGGAGAGTTAGGCATATAGATATCCCATGGGGAATTAGATATCAATATTATAAAACCATAGTTTTGCCTTTTTATTTATGCTGAAATGTGTTTCATCGGGGATGTTCATTTCAAGGTTGAGATCAACATCATCTTTTATATGGAGATGTGGATGTCGGGATAGCTGATCAGTGGCAACATTTTTTTTCCTTGGTATCATTAATGAAAATGTTGAATTCATGAAGCTATATGATCAACTTTATCATTCTTGGATATTCATCCTTTTTTTCATTAAATATTTTTGAGAAGCTTGATTAGTGTGAAAATTCCCCTCTTACAATACTTGATAGGAGTGAAATTTCTCTAATGAAAAGATTACTATAATGAGATAATTCTTTGTGGGTTTTTTGTTTATATGAGCTTCATTTAGCATATGATTGGAATAGTATAATGTGATGAATATGTGACTAGTTCATTGTCCTATAATATTTCTAACAATGATGTCATTGGTGTCAAATATAAATTCAAATTATTTTTCCAAATATGGTGGAATGATTATAGGAGCAACGACGATTATTTTGTAAAAATTATTAAATTCCTAACGACATTATTCAATAAAATAAAATGATGTTTTTTTTAAAATGTGTCTTAGAGGGTTGAAAGATTTTACAAAATAATTTACGAATCCCTGATAGAATCCATCATAGCCTAGAAAGAAACTTATACATTTAACTATTCAATGATATGGTAAATTTTTAATCACTATTATCCTGGCAAGATCAAATTCCATGAAATCATTGGAAACTTTATGTTCATGGAATATGACTCCTTGGTCTATAAAATAATAGTTTTCCTTGATGAAAACAAGGCCCTTCTCTTCACATATTTTCAAGACAGACTTAAGATTTCTTAGATAGACATCAAAAGTTCTTCCATAAACCGAAAATTCGTCCATTAAAATATCAAATAATTTATCTTCCATATCATGGAATATATGTTCCATGAATATTTGATAATTTACAGTTTCATTAAACATACTGAACAACATGTTCTTTTAAGAAAATTTATAAATGGATTTTTAATGTTATTTTAGAGTGTTATTATGGGTTGACTGTAATCTGTTTGTATCGTGAATATCCCTCTAGGAAAAAATAGAATTAATGTCCTTCTAGTCACTCTAGTATTTAATCCTTGAATAGAAGGGTAGTGAATTAATAGTATTGTGAATGAGTTATTTATATGTTTATGATGATGGGTAGTGCATTAATAGTCTCTAGGAAAGAATACTTTATTTTACATTGGATGAGTTCAGTTCCTGTTTCAGTGGATAAATGACTGAGGGTATGAAAGGTGAGATGTTGTCCCTTGTAGAAGGTATTATGTAATTTACATCCTCAAAGTTGTCTTCGTCATATTCATTATTATGGTTCATTTGTTAACCACATTTCTCATTTTTAGGTAGACATATCACTTTTATGTTCTAGAGATAGTTTGGTAGTAAAAATTATCATCTATTTATTTTTCTTATTTTTATAGATTAAACGCAACTTGTTCTTCACCGACAAATAATATGAGTCTTCCTTGAGTTACACTAATCAGTTCCTTCACAATGGAGAGTAATGGTTGACCTAATATGATTGGAACATATCCTTACTATTCCATGTCCAAAACAAATAAGTGCACTAAAAAATGAACATTCTATATTTGAGAATGAAATATTTGATAATTCTTTAGTAATATTTTACTAAGCGGTCATCCAATTATAGTGCTACTCTAGTTCGTTTTAGTTCTTCAAGTGCCAGATTGGGAAATAAACTAATAGGAATGAGGTTGATGATTGATCCTAAAATTCACAAGTCTTCTACATATTTATATTCTCATATTATGTAATTAATTGAGAAACTTACAAGATCTCTCATTTTTTGTGGAATTTTCTGATAAAAAACATCATAACACTCATCATTTAGTGAGATTGCACCTAGGACTTCCATTTTATTTTTTTAGAAAATATTTTTTTACAAAACTTTTCATAGGCATACATTTGGGAGATTTAATCAGAAAAAAGGATTTTTAGTAATGTATTTTCAATATATTCAAAAAAATCTTGTATTTCCCTACAATTATTCCATATCTTACTCTTTTTAGAAATGTAAGAGTTTGATTTTATGGTGGTGTAGAAATATAAAATTCTTCATTAGGTTTCTTTCTTGTTGAGGATTTTATAGAGGTTTATACTTTATGAGGTATCACTTAATAAGTTCCATTCCTCTTTTTGAAAAATTATTCTTCTATAATAATTGAATTATTTTTGGTTTCTTTTACTGTTATTGCTTCTCCTCTGTATGGTTGTGGATAATCCAACACTTTTCTACTCCTTAAAACCACTCTCTTTTCCTCTTCCCTTGAATATGTCTATGTATTACCAGGTTGATTTTTTGGCTATCTATCTAGAAAGGTCTTTGAGATATTACCCAGATGATGGTCAAGGGAACAAATTGCTTCACCTTGATTCTATATTTTTTTCCTCATTGGTGGTCATCCTCTAATTTTTCGTTTGATCAAAGGCTGTGAGTAGATTCCCCAAATATGACTGCAGAGGTATGGGTAGTTGTGGAGGTCCTGGTGGGGCTGGTTGAAATTGTTTTTGGGAAATAGGAGGTAAGGGTTGTTGTGTTTTTTATTATGGTTGTCTTGGAACAAGATTCATTGGTTGATATCCCACTGATATGTGATTATTGAATGGTTTATAAACACTAATTTTCTTGTAGTATCCTTGATTTTCTTTTGTAATAGTTGGATTGGCCTTTGCTGAAAGTATTGTTACGGCTCCTGAAATTAGTGAACTTTATAATTTTAATTAATATAATTAAAATCTTGGATTTTTTATTCATAAAAGCATTCTATGAATTATTGATAAATGTATGATCCACCACACATTTTTAATGACTAAATTTCCAGGACATGGTCATGAAGGAGAGGTGTTGCAGGTAGTAGTTTAAATGATTCCAGCTTCTTGGTCAATTCCTTGACTTGTATAGGAAGTCTAGTACTCTCTTCAGATTGGTGGGATTCTTGAAACCCAGAGGCACCAACATATCATCCACCCACTCAGGATATGGCTTAACATCAGGTGGGATTTCCACCTATCATGATTCAAATGCCTTAGGCGGGCTGTTAGTGCCACCATAGGATCATTTCAGCAGGGGTCCCTATCTTGAGAAGGATCCATAACTACGAGCGCATTGGCGGGTTATTCAACATGGTAAACAGGCTCAGTGGATCATAGAGCGGCTGGTGGAGTGACTTTTGGGGAAGTTGGGGGAGCCGAGGCTAGATTACATGGCATGTCATGCCGTTTGGGAGGGTTTATTGAGACACAGTGTGCCCTCTTTCCATGAGCTCCGGCTTCAGCCCTGTCCACAGGAGCAACATGATCAGGGTTTCCTGGGGATAGCTCATAGAGGGGAAGTTGTTCCCACCCTTGCTGTAATAGCCTAGGATTGTCGTATTTGGTCCTTCGCCCTGCAACACGTTCAGCTAAGAGTTCATCGACCAACTTCTTCTACTCATCATGTTGTTGGTGAACATGGGCTTCTCGGGGTCCTCCTCCATCATCTGCACTGAGGCGGAATGGTTGGAGTGTTTGGTAGCTCCGACATGCTCTTTGACCTGACCGAAATTCCGGCTGATTACCAGTGCCTCAGAGGGTAGAGGGAGACCAAGTAGGTTCCTATGATAATGATTAATCCTTCCCGATGGGCCCAATAGTGTTGGAATGCCCTCTGGGGGGTAATTCTCCATCGAGAAGCTCCAGCTCGTCCTCCGCTTCCACTATGTTAGCCATGTTGACTGTCACCCTTCTTGGGGGCATGTCCTCGATATCGCCAAGCGAGTTAGGTAGCCGCCAGATAGGACTGAAGATGAGGGTAGCATAATTCCTACAACCACAGATTTTCATGTTGGGGGGTTGCCTCCTTGATAATTTTGTGGAGTACATTGAAACACTGAACGCATTGTTGTTAGAGGGCCTTACGGCGACCTGGTGACTTGGGGTGCTGGGCCACAGAGAGCGCAGCCAGATCAACCAGATGACATTGTTCTCCAATTTATTCAAGGTTTGAATGGATCATTGGATAAACCACTCATCAAAGTAGATGGAGAATGTGCTTCACCCATAGGTTTTTGCGGAAACATTCAACATCTTCCAGGGTGAGAGATTCATGTATACAGAAATTCGGCGCTTCCACAAGCTAGAACTTCTCAAGGAAGTGGTCCACTGTGAGGATGTTCTAGAATCTCTTCAGCTCAGATTCAGGGTATGGCCCTTGATTTCCCCACAGTTCAACTAGGTTTGGCTGAGGAACTAGCAGCGGTACTAAGGCAGACAACTGGGAAGGCAGGCTGGCCAGTGGAGTGTATGGTGAGGGGGATAACTGGCCACCGAATCTTGGGATGTCCTTCGAAGAGTGTAGTGATCTGGCCACAAAGTCACGATAAGAAGGCATTACGGTCTCCATTCCGGGTTCAGGTCCAGGGCTACTAGTGATAGGCTGTGATGCTGCTCGCCCACCACAGGTCCTCAGAATAGTTCTCTGTGATCTCTTGTCAAGGTAGAGAGCGATTTTAATAACAATGGTGGAGATTGCACGATCGTAACCTGTGAGATCACCATATTTTTATCCTCCCAGATATACCTATGGAGGGAGGTGGTAATCCAATAGTCATTGCATTCTGGGAGCACCATGCTGATGCGCCACGTCCCTGCCCCGACCCTTGACTCAGACTAGTGAACGAAGGGTTCTCACCCTAACTCATAATCGGCCTCGTAGTATGAGAAGAGGACTGGTCTGATATCTGTCTGGACCTTCCCAAAATTCTTCTTATGGTGATGACGACCCGCCTTACTTCCCCTAGGTGGCTCCTTGGGATAGGGTAGATTTCCGACATAGGGTCCTTCGTCCGCACTAGTGTTGGGGCAGAGAGCATTTCAACCTAATAAAGCTGGGGTGCGAGGAGAATGAGGACAAATGTTAAAGGGGGCATGGGGATGACCTCTATGGGTAGCACTGGAGCGGTAAAGACCTCCTATGGAACTGGAAAAATCATTGGTCGGACTTCCATGCTTGTTTTCTCTGGCAACCTTAGTACGGGGAGGGTCCTTGTACCGGTCTAGCTGAACACGGGTAGGACCTCCATGTTGGGGGTGGGTGGAGCAAGGGTGGCCTTCAACCCTCTAGTTGATGATGCGAGTAGGACCTTCACCATATTTTGAGAGGACATGGGGAGGATCCGCACATTGAAGAGAGACCAGATGAGAAATGTCCCTACACCAACGTTCATGGGCATGAGAAATGACTCCATAACTTTGTAATGGGTACGGTAGAGGGTTCTAGGCCGATTATCACCGCCGTGCGGAAGAACTTCATTCAGATTGAGGGTTACATGGTTAAGACCACCATGATGGGCCTCAAATAAGGGAAGGCCTGAAATCTCTGTAGTAGAGATACATGGAGGACCTTTGTTCTAGGTGACACCACTGTGGGTTAGCTTACGACGACCACTGCTCATGCCGGCGACCAAGTGAGTCGACTCAGCCGGCCCGTGGGGTGGTTGGGGCCTCGATCATAGATGGGAATATAAGTTCCCCTGCTCAGGGTATGCAGGAAACTGATGATATGTGACGGCGGTGGCTCAGGCCACAATAGCCGCCGACGTTGACGCCCCTTGGAAAGCGTCCTCCACAGCTTGCGCCCGACGCTGGTATCAGGTCAGACGAACCAATGCCGATAGTGCAGGTGCTTAGATTACCTATTCCTCTTCTAGAATGATTGGGTGGAATTACCGATGCGTCCTAGTGGGAGTCCTTGCTTGGAGACCCAGGAATGGGACTCTGACCAGGCTAGGTCGGATGTCACCTACCTCGTCAGCATATGGCAGGGAATCATCGAAGCGTTCCAGGGACATGCTCCCAAAATGGTTGTATGTTGGTTTGGGGAGCAATGGATCAATGCATGGCCCTCAGGGTAGGCATTGGTGACGAGGTGCTGAATCCTCTAGATCCAGGCGGGTCATATCCAGATTCGGGATTATGCCCCCCTCCTCGTAAAAGTGCACGATTTTGTTGATCACCCTTCTTTGGATGACCTCATATGGGGAGAGGGGAACGGGTGTCCCATGGTCATATATATAGAGGCCTTTTTGGAAGAGGTAATGTGATGTGGAACAGTGGTGTGGGTGCTACCCCTGCCCCTGCGTTGATGGGCAGGCGGTGATCGCGTCCCTAGAGCAGCAACTTGGTTTCTGAGAGCCGGAAGATTAACTCGTCAGTGCTGAAAGAAAAATGAATTGATGACTAATTCCACAGGTTCATCCCATCTTCCCAGGCTGGTAAGAGGGACCCACGCTAACAACATTACATAATGGGATGTCCAACTTTCTTCTGCCCCAACTTCTGGTGAGTTTCACGCTAGGCCCGCTATTTGCTTAGTGGGACACAACACTGGATAACTGGATCTGGTGACACATCAATCCATTGATGCCATGAATGATACAAGTATTCATTTTTAAGAGAATTGTTTCATGACGGATTCACAATTTATGTTTCATACACTTTCGTCGGGGCGCACGCGTCCGTCTCTTTTGGGGGGACGTCGACACTGTCTATTGCCCCGAATTCCCAAATTCCAATATTGGGTGACATCTGCTCCTTATTTAGGGATGTTTGCTCCTAGATTGAAACAGGATGATGGGATGTTAGTTCTTCCTTCTATGTATTACTCCTCGGAACTCTTCACCTAGTACGAGTCTCCGTTATAGACTTAATTCATTGTTTGTGAAACTCTCCCTAGCACCAAGTCTTCATGGACACCAGTTAATTAAACTTCTTCTTTTGGTAAATTCCAAGGGGTTTGGTTAGGGAAGTAACCTTAATTCATAGGAGTAGTCACGTTGGGCATCACTGGCATGTCCGGATGCTGGGACACTAGTGCGTCTATATTATGTCCCATATTATAGGGTTTCGTGAGGGTGTGGAATCCTACGGCATCCCAAATCAAATGTGGGGAATCATATGTGATGGGAATGTATCTGAGGTTTTCCTCAGCATCCCAAGTTTAACATAGGGTATGACCCAAGTTTAACATCTAGCGAAGATGGAACAGACCAATCAGAACACTAACTAGAGTGGATCAGATGGGTGCAACCCTAGGAGGGAATAATTATTTTGGGGCCAACGCAAGGTTGACTTCTTGGTTATTGTTGAGGGGAATGGGGTATGAGGTGGCATGATCCCACAAGGATGTGGCGGCTCGGGTAAGAATCAGGTTGGATGATGGAGAAGTTGAATGAAGTGGATGGATAGTGGGATGGAAACGCCATGAGGATGTTGGTGGTCTTGGGATTGATCCTTGAATAGGCTTCCTATGTATCCCGGTGGAATGGAATTGAAGTCTACGTAGTTAATCTGACGGTGTCATACCGCTGAATGGGGATTTCAATGGCTTGCCACTGGGTGGGGTCACAATAGCTTACAACCGGATAAGAATGTCAATGACTTACCGCTGAATAGGATCATAATGGATTACCACTGGTTAGGGAATCAGAAGTGGAATATAGTTTAACATCATGAAGGACATGGGTGGACTGATGTGAAATGGTTGGGACCACTGGATATTGGGATTGAACCATAGGCAGGATTTATATGTACTCTGCCTTGGTAAGGATCAAAATTTACGTAGTTTGGGTATATGGCTGGGGTCAGCGAACCGAAGTGAATAAGGACCTGGGGTCCAGGTAGATGGTGGGATTTAACCTCATAGAGGCTTCCTACGTACCTTGACTTGGAAAAGATCAAAGACAATGTAGTTCGGGGTAGTATTTAAGTGAAATAGCTTACCGCTTACAGGGGAAACAACGACTTACCTCTGATTGGGGATCACAATTTAACGTCGTGTAAGATGGGGGATAATTGATGTGAAGATGTTCAAAGTGACTAGATGATGGGCTTGATCCTTAGGGAGGATTCCTACGTACCTTACCATAGAAAAGATCAAAGACCTCATAGTTCAAGGGCATTTGGGGCGTATGATCTAAGGCGGCCCAAGGTGTTGGTGAAACTACGTGAATGGGGTTGGAGCGACCATTGGGTGGTTGGCTTGAACCTCTTGAAGGATTCATATATACCATGCCATTGCATGGATCAAATACCTTGTAGTTTAGAAGGTGTGGGTCTTATACTCTAGGCTTCCCAAGGTGGATGTCAAGGTTGGTGCTTGCTCTAAGCCCATGTGATTCATGATCGGTGCGAGAAATAAGAGGTAGCTGAGAGCTGACGATCACATCGCAAAAGGTGCGTCGGTGGGAAGTGGAGTGGGGATTAAACGTATTTAGTAGCACAAAGAGGAAACATGGGATTACACATGGTTTGCGACCCAGAGATAGAGATTGGGACTTACTTTAGGATGGAGGCCTGATGGCGACAAAGCCCAGTGGGAGAGGGCTTGGGCACTGAAGAAAGGAGGGGTCCAGTGTCCATTCCCCCCTGGTCCTTGGGTTCGAAGAATAAAGGAGGAGTATGGATGCTACCTCTTACAGGAAATATGGAGGCTTACACCAAGGTGGTTTTCCTTTCCCAAAAGATAGACACTGCTATGATAAAAAGGATCTCATTCCATGTGAGGAATGATCTCACTTCCATAAAGACCAGTGGGCCTGTATAATGTATGAGGTGGGGGAACCCCACATGCAAGGCATGGGGCGAGGCCACTGTTTAATGTCCTGTGTTGAGGATGATGGTGCTTGGCAGTTTAACATCCCGCAGCACAGACGAGGTGGGTTTTCTATGCACCCCTAGGAAAAAATAACCAGTACCCTCTTCACCTTGGTGAAGAGAGGGGACATGAAATTACTTGTATATGGGGTGTTATAGAGCGAACCGTTAGGGGGGGTCCACATTAGTATGTCTCTGCCAATAAGCAGTAGCTGTTAGCATGCATATGCAAAGAAGCATGAGGTGAAGCAACGTGACGGGTGGTATCGTCCCTGGGACATTGAAGTTACTTCGTGCAAACCTAGGTGGTTTCATGGGAATAGAGTATAAGGCAAAGGTGCTTTGGGAATGGGAGGTACCCGAAAACGATGCAAGGAAGAGGGACATCACGGGTGCATAAGGTTGGAGGATTACACGCAAAATGGTTTATTGCGCGAAAAAGGTTCGTGTCGGCATGCAAATGAACTGCGTGCATGAAAAAGGGTTAGGCTTGTGTGGAATGGAGTTGTGTTCATGAAAATGGCGGAGCCGAAGTGAAAATTGAGGTGCGATTGTAAAAAATGTCGGGCCGACACACATAAGGAATTGCACGGGTGAAACGGCAGGGGCGACTTGCAAAAGGAATTTCACACGCGAACGGTCGGGGCGGCTTGCAAAAGGAATTACGCACCGATGAACTTATTGCACACAACTAGAAATATCTAAGCGTGGGGAATGGGGCACGATGAGATTCAGACAAGGATCAATCTTGAGTGGTCGTGGACATAGGCAGACCCCCAAGCAACCTGGCATTTAAAATTCAGTACCTGAGAGCCATATTCTTGCGCGCACGAGAGAAGAATTTAACACAGGGGATATGATTCAAATCCTTGGACCGGGACCTCAAAGGGGGTGGCCTTCTATTTATAGGTTCTCGTGGTAGTTAATCTTCGTGGAAAAGAAGCCAGCATGATTGTTTCTGCATGCTAGCATCGACGACGCGAAATTTTCACCGCGCGGGACGGTTGCGCGTAGTTTATCGCGCCTGCGTGCAAAAACTCTCCTGAAACCAGGATTCTTTCACGCGAGACGTTTTTTCTTGCACTACTTCATTTTTTTTGGCATGGACCCTTCGGGCCCCACATAATGGGTCACCGATTCCAAATATGGCTTCACTTTTTCGCACCACAACCTTATTCAGCTATTGAGTGTTTTTCGGCGTCTACAACAACCTAAATGGTTTTTTATATATCTCCAAATTTAAACATTCTTTATCTAGTCCCTCTTGGGAGATCCTTAATGGTGAATAAAATTGAAAAATTTAATTTATAAGTTAAATTGACTAAATTATAAAGGCTTTAGAACTAAAAGAATTATGCTTGAAATGAATTTGATATAACATTTCTATGTTGTCTTGTGGTGTTAGAAAAATAAATTAACACATATAGTTTTCTTTTATAACTAGTACTTAGTGTTCCTTATCGTGAGCCTCTTTAAAGTCTCAAATAATGGTGAATTAGTATAATGGATCAATTGAAACCATAGTGTGGTCTTTTTTATTTTTAACCCTCATGTATGTGTAGATTAAGTGTTTCCTTCGAATGGGAACATGTGTTTTTACCATAGTTATATTATTATATGGAATAAAAGAAAATAATATGTTGTAGAAAGTAGATACATTATTAAAACAAATTTATATTAGAGTTTGATCCCCTTTTTAAAATCAGGTTATCCATTTTTGTAGCGCCCTCAGGTGTAAAATATATGTTAGTGTTTATGAAAAAGTTTAGATATGAGCTATCATTCAGACACTGTTTTTTCTAAGATGGACTCTTAGTGATGAGACAACAACCCCAAGTAGACATGTTTTAATCCAGTAATTTGATCCTTTTTTAGGTTTTGATCATCATGTAATGATCAGGTTAAGTTCTTTAGATAGTCCAAGGCATGGTCAGCTGCTTATTAGGTCAAGTGGAACTTGTTATTATTCTTCGTTGATGGAAGACTTGGTAAGCCATCAATAGGGTCAAAAATCATATGAGTTAATATGAATCTAGAATATAATATTTTGTATAGTCCATTTAATACTAGTATATATATAGGGATGATAGTCCTCTAGATGGTATCAAATTGGGTGTTATTGTGTGGATGAAATCTCTAAGTAGTACATATTGATACATGTTGTACTCATCAAGTTTATAAAATGGTATAATAAACTATATGAGTTCAGTGGAAATAATTTATATATTGAGATGATATCTTTTTATCATGGTTCACCTTTGGGGGAGAGTTACCCGGGTGTTGAAGGAAGTATGACTTTTCCCAATGTGTGGGATGTTGTTTCAAAATGAATCAAGGATTTAACATTACCATTCTATTTGGATTAGATTTTGATCCAAGTAACAATGATGTACATTGTCACATCCATGAATTCTTTTAAAGGTATTTTTCATTTAATTTATATTCTTCCATTGTTGTGGGGGGGGGGGGGGGGTCCCATACATTTTTGAAGGAAAGGGTGAGTTTTCTTGATTTGGCCCAAACCGTGATCCCATTTCCGTATTTAAAAACCAATTTTGTGTTTTTACTCTATCATTTTCAACATTTAGCACCCATTATACACCCAACATGTCCTCCCCTAACCTATTAACTCTAACATATCAATTTATAACCTCTGAGAATCCATAATCATGGTGTATTTGGGTTTTTATTTAAGGAATTGTTCCAGCCCATAAGACCATTTCCAGTTTTTTTAATGATAATATAATATGTTATTAATTTTTTAATATTTTTACATGATTCCACCTCCCACTCAAATCCAACAACACTAGGAACTCCTCAATCTTCGTGTATCACACTTTGGATCTCATTTCTATCACGTATTAGGGTGAAACTTTTCATGATTTCTCAAATCATCCATATTTTAAGAGGTAATCTGTTTCCTTCATAACACCTCCATTTTTTACTATATTTCACTCATTATAGTTCCTACATGACCCTATCAGCCAATTTTGAATCTAACATTCATTTTTGTATGTTTGGAAATTCATCTACTGGTGAATTTGGGGCATTTTATACAAGATATCTCAAGTATGTGGGTTTACTCTCATGTTCCTCCCACTTTCATAGAGTTTATTCAACTTTTCTTGAGGTTTTAAAATTTCCATCAACTATGGTTCATATATAGGGTATTTATTTTGTGCTATTTTGGTGAAATATTGTTTACTAGGGCTTTATTTCACTTCCTTGTGATACAGCATTGGTGCGATTGATGTTTCGCACAATGGATGAGAGTTTTGGCAGAAATGGTAGGAGATTACATGTTTAAGAATTATTAGATGAGTTAGTTCTTCTTGATTCATATTTTTAGAATAATTATATTCCATTGTGTTTGGTGTGAAAATTATATTTCTTAAAATTTGTTAAGCGGTTGGTTTTTAAGTGACATTTTTGTGAAAAAATTAATATTTTCTGTGTGTATTTCATGTTGTATTCATTGGGGTTGTTTTATGATTCATGGAATAGTTTTATTAAATTATGTTAGGGATGATAATTATGTTTTGATGTGATATTTTTATGATTTTTTTCTTAAAATATGGGTTTTATAAGGATTTTATGTGAAAAACATGGTTACACTTCTTAGAATTGTTTTGTGAAGGTTTGAAACACATTCTTCATTTATATAAGAGGTGAATCTATAATGCCAAACTGTTTTGTTAATAGTATACTTTTGAAATGGTTTATTTTAATTTTTAGGGGATTTTATTTGATGTGTACTATCTTGTAATGGGGTTTTAAAATTGTTTAAAATATTTGTTGAAGTGTGAAAGTGATGTAAAATGTGTTGTGGGATGTTTTAGTGTGAGTATGATTTCCAAAAATTATTTTTAATGAAAAAGGGGATCCTATGACCTATGTGTAGTATTCTTAGGTTTTTTTTACTTGGAAGTGGTATTTTCATGATAAAATTTTATTCCATGGATTTTGAACCTTGTCTGAGCACAAGAGGGAAAACTCGGGTATTTAGGTGGGTGGACGTGTACTAGTATACTAGTGATCCCATGGGGTTTGGACCCTTTTTTACATAGAATTTTTGATGATGGAAACACTAAATAAAATATGATGATGATGAGGACCACTAGGATTTGGGTATGATACCTACTAGTGGCTAATGTGCACAAGAATAGATATTTGTATGGTTACTTTCACTGAGTACGAGGTACCTGGAACCCAAAACGAGCAAGTGGCTATGGTTATTTTCCCATTGCTAGTTATCATTAGATATTTTATACATACCATCAGAATACAGTATGTGTTGCTGAATAAATTCAGTAGCATTGTCATTCTAATTTAAAGTGTTGATTTTTTTTAATGTATCGCACATGAAAACTGATTTTATCAATAATTAAATCCTCTAATGATTTTTACTTGAATTTCTTGTTTAAAAAAATTCCATGATTTTTGTCTTACAATGATTATTGCATGGAATTTTTTTTTGGTGGGATCCTACTAGGAATTGGATCACATCTTACATTCACCTTTTTGTGTATGTGTACTTGGTTTTCTTTGTCACAGGTTGGGTAATGCTATTAGTTCTAGTGGTACGGGTTTTTGGTTTCCTTCATGACGTGGTGTTTTGGAGAGGGATTGTGGGAGTTTCCACTGGTCATGAGGTGGTTCATGTGCTTCCCTTTTTGATTTTTTCATTTTTTAATAGTATTTAAACACTTTCTTAAACTGTGTAACTCAATTTTGAAATTTTGTAAAAGATAATTTGGTATTAAAAATCAAAATTTGTTTTATTGGATTTGTTTGTTGTTTTTTGTTTCAAAAATCGTTTAAATAATTACCAGATTTAATTTCATGATACCCGGGCACTTGAACCAGCCCATGGGGATTAGTAACTCCCTTATGGTACTGCCACAGACTAGGTCAAGTTCTGGTTTTGAAGGCAACCAGATCTGGTTCATAAAAAAATGTTATCAGAGGGTCAGGTTCTCTCTCTTGGGTCATGTTATTTGGGGAAGAGTCCGGATAGTCTGGAGCTAGGGTTTTCGGCACATGAAATTCTGATTTTGAGTAAGGTGCATAGCCAGCACACCTTGTGACGAGATTCATGTCACCAGGGGAAGTCATGTTTTATTTGAATCCTTTTGTTTTCATGGGTCATCGATTATTAGAGAAATGAAAAGAGAGTTGGGTTAGTAGTCTAAGTGAGTTCGAAGGGCCTGAAAAGCCATGTCCAACTGGGGATATTGTCTTAGAACACTCTCTGTGATGGTTAAGTGACTAGCCCATGGCCACTACCCATATGTCCAAGTCACCCCCCAAAAATAGTTTCCTCTCGCATTGCATTGTGTCCTTTTGTTTTGGAATGATGGAAGATTGGTTTTAAAATTATAAATAAGACTCAATTTAAGAAATGTGAACTTTTATGAAATCCTTTTTCAATAAAGAAGAACTGTATTGATTTCTAAAATAGAAGAAATGATTTTTCAGAACTATTTTGAAAGGATAAATTTCATGTTTATACCTTTTTTAAAAGTATGAATTATGTTAGAGTGGGTTTTGAACTTCTATTCCAAATAGACTTCTCTAAATTATTGACAAGTGTTTTGAGTTGAATTATGTGTTTTGGTAATATATGTGTGGGTTCTTAAGATAAATATTTATTTGGTAACTAGTAATCATTTCAAAAGATTTATGAATCATTGGAATCTTGTTTAAGTAAGAATAGATGGGCTTTTAAATGGATGGGTGTTGATGAAATGGTTTTTTTTCATAAATCTGGAAGTGTTTTGAAACTGTCTAATTTTTTTTTTGAAATTAATGTATGTATTGAATGTGATTTTTTTTAATTATTTTGGATTTATGAAATTTTTTGTAATATGTAAATTAGGTTCTTATTATATGGTTAATGGTTTTGAGAAAAATGAAATTTTTTGTTATTGTTTTTTTTGTGAAAATTGGAAGGATTTTTTATTTGAACCATTGGTATTTCTATGAGAGACCACATGCATGGGGTTATATGGGATTATGTATGGTTAATGGAAAAAATGGATGAATTTTGGGATGTATATGGGGAGGGGTCCTAGTGTGGCCCGAAAACATGAAGGTGTGAGTAACATAGAATACCAATGGTGGTAATGCTAACCACCAACCCATTTAATTTCAACATAGGGACTTCTTTTAAAAGAAAACATGATAAATTGATGACCTCTTTGGGTGGTGTGTCTTATGTTTTTTTTAAATGCTGATGTTGTGGGATGTTTTGATATCAAGAACCCCTCTTGTATGAATGGTATTTTGTGTATATTTTTGGTCAGTATGTTTGGTTAAAGGGATGGTTAGAGGTCTCTTTTGAGAAAAGATTAGGAAGCTTTTACTATGGTTCCCCTAATGTGCTTGGTTCTGGTTTTGGGAAAGTTTTTACAAATGTAACAACTTGGTCAGGTCTTTGGGTTTTCACATTGGATAAGTTAGACCCCCATTAAGAGTTAATGCATGACTGAAGTGCATCCAAGATTGTTTTTTCATTGGAAGATCCTCTATTTGATCAATATAAGGAATATTTTTCTCGATCATTAGAGATTTATTCCCTATAATTTCTTTTCTTGCTTTTGTGGACCCTCTTGTAGAAAGATAGTGATCGTTTAATTTTGAAAGGGACCTTAGTTTCTTATATTACCAGTTTTGTCGATGGTGAATGTATTCTGGTGTTGTTAGTGTGGATGGTGTCTAAGAGGGTCTCTGGGACCTTCATAGTCTCTTCAATGTAGGGTTTTATATTAAATCACCATTGTAAGAAATAGGTTCATGAGAGGCTGTTATGGAAACTTGTTGGAACTGTGTGTTGTTTAGGGAATATGCATAAGGTCCATTTCCATGTATTGTTTCTATCAGTTGAAATGGTCATGTTTGGTGATTCCAGGTGATGTCATGTGCTCATTTGATTATAAAGATGATGTTGTAAAATCATTTGTGAGTATTTGTTTCGTCAGAAGTGTGACTCATGTCAAAAAATCTCGATATCCTTAGTTTAGAGGAAGGTTTTTCAATATATTCTTTCATACTTTTTCTCATCCAATGAAACAAGGGGTGATGTGTGTGTGTCCTCTACACACATGTTTTAGTGAAATTTCAGGTTTCGGTAATGTGAGTTTTGAGAGTGTTGTGTCTCATTGAACCCATCTAGGATCAGGGTATTATTTTCATGGCATGTAAAGGAGAAGTTCCATTCAGGGGGTTTCCAAAGACTATCTGTGAGGAAAAAGTGGTTTCAATCATTTGATCTCCATCCATAGGGCCTGGAGTGAGGCTGTTATGTAGTTATGGGTAATCTCAGGGTCGTTCAAACCTTTGGTCAAATTCATATCTTCTTAATGAAATATGGGAATTATCTAAACCTCTAATGTCATCAGATTGTTCTAGTTATTCCCATTCTAAGGTAAAGGTGGGATGACCTCAGTTTTATGTTATAACATCAGTTAATGTTATTCCTTTGGGATTCCATTGAATTTATAGAGAAAAGGATGAATTTTGGGATTGGCCTTTTGAAGAGCACGGGTGGTCCATATTTAGTATTAACTGTGAACCAACCCAGGAAACCATGCGATAAGAGACCGTAGATATTACATATTCTCCACCTTACTGTGCACCTTAACTCATGTAACTGTGAAAATTTTCCCCTTTAAACAGAATTCTCTGCATGGTTAGCTCATGGATTCCCAAACTGTGTGGACTAAACATGCGATCGTTCCAACTCTATAAAATTTGGTGTCTTTTCATGTCAACCCTTTTTAGTTAGTTAAGATGGTTGGTTATTATGGTGGGGGAACCTAATATGGGTCTCATGTAAGTTATTTTGGAAAATTCAAATGAAATTATACCCCTTATTCTGGTGAGTACATTCGGGCCTCGACCTATTAGTGTCTCGATTCTTTCTTGGGAAAATTTATGTTTTCTCTTTTGGTGGGGTGACCATTTGTGTCTCCCCATATTAGTAACTCTTTTTTTTCCTTGGTCTTGTCTTGGAAATAGGTTCTCTTGGTCAGATATATTTAACCTCAATCGTACTCCTTGGGTAAACATTTGGATTGGAGTGTGCCCAATAGTTTTTTTGAAGTGAGACTATGGTAAATCTGTTCGATGTTGTTGTTCATTCGGGTAAATTACTTGAGTCTTGTTCGGATAGTTTTTAGGTGTTTTGTTTTGGGATGATGTTGTAATGTGTTTGAACATTTTAGTAAGTGGTGTATGTTTTTTATGTTATATTATTCCTTAATTTAATGATCAATTGGATGTTTTTCATCCTTTTGGGGTGGGAAAACGTTGGCAAAGGATTCCCTTTCAGCCAGTCGGTTGGGTTTGGGTTTTTCTGTTGGCCTTGTTGTGGCTTTTTGAGAGCATAATGTTTTATGGTGGGGATAATTTTCAAATACATTACTTATTTTAAAGGTACTTTTCATTTAATATACATTCTTCATTTATTGTGGGGGGTGGGTCCCATACATTTTTGGAGGAAAGGGTGAGTTTTCATGATTTGGGCCAAACCATGATCCCATTTCCATATTTTAAAAACAATTTTTTTATAACACTTTTATTTTCCAAAAATGTTCACCCATTGTACTTCCAAAATGGCCTCCACTATCATATTAACACCACCATATAAATTTGGGCCCATTAGTATTCCCAAATCATGGTGGATTTGGGATTTTATTTAACGAATTGGTCCAACCTGTAAGCCCATTTCTAGTTTTTAAAACAAAATTATTTAATATCTTATTTATTTCTCACTCTTTTTTTTCTTCCACCTCCCAATGAAAGAAAACATTCCTAGGCTCACCTCCATCGTCTTTTATCCCTCTTTGAAGCTCATTTACATCTCGGATTAGGGCGAAACATCACAAGATTTATCAAATCATCTTGATTTTGAGAGGTAATTTCTTTCCTTCATAAATCATGTATTGGTCACTCCTTTTCCCCCATTCTAGTTCCTACATGGCCTCTTCAACTATATTCAAACGTGAATTTCATTTTTGGCTGTTTCGAAATATAGATACTAGTGTATTTGAGGTGTTTTTTTTCAAAATATCTCAGGTAAGTGGGTTTACTCCCATGTTCTTATCATTTTCTTATGGTTTCTTCCACTTTTCAAGAGGTTCTAAAATGTCCATCATCAATGCCTCATACATAGGGTTTTATTTTGTGTCTTTCAGTGAAATGTTTTGGATTAGGGTGTAATTTCACTCCCTTGTGGTGCGATGATGGTGTGATTGATGTTTCGCGCAACAGTTTGGTGTTTTTGGAACAAATGGTAAGTGATTACATGTGTAAGGATTATTGGATGAGTTATTTATTCTAGATTTATATTTTTAGCATGATTATCCTACATTGTTTTTGGTGTGAAAATTATATTTTGTACCATTTGTAAAGTGGTTTGTTTTTATGCGGCATTCTTTTGAAAGAAATCGATATTTTTTGTTTTTATTCCATGTTGTATTCATTGGGGTTGTTTTATGATTCATCAAATAGTTTTATTAATTGATGTTTTGGCTGAAAATTATGGTTTGATGTAGTATTGATATAATTTTTTTCATATAATTGGGTTTTTAGAATGATTTTATGTGTGAAACATGGTTACCCTCCATGAAATTGTTTTGTGAAGGTTTTAAATAGATTCTTGATTTATTTAAGAGGAACAACTATGATTCCAAATTTTATTGGTAGGATTGTTCATTTGAAATGGTCTATTTTAATGTGAAATGGATGTTATGTGATGTGTACTATATTGGAAAGGTCTTTTAAAATTTTTTAATGGATTTGATAAAATGTGAAAGAGAGGTGAAACATGTTGTGAGATGTTTTGTGGTGTGTGTGATTTCCAAAAATGAATAAAAAAGAAAAATGGGATCATATGACATGTGTGTGGGATATTTGAGAGTGTTTGTGACATGGAAGTGGTATTTTCAAGTGAAAATTGTATTTCATGTCTTCTATAAGTTTTGTGAACACAAGAGGGAAAACGTGGATGTCTAGTTGGGTGGATGTGTAATAGTATACTAGTGATCCTATGGGCTTAGGCCCCTGTTTCATGTAGAAAGTTTGATGATGAAAACAATAAATAAACTATGATGATGATGATGTTGTGGGGGGACTACTAGGTTATGGGTATGATCCCTACTAGTGGCTGTCGTGCATGAGAATAGATATATGCATGGTTACATTCACCACTAAGGAGGTACCTAGGTCCCACAGTGAGCTAGTACCTATAGTTGTTTTCCCATTTCCAGTTCTCATTAGATATTTTATACTTACCAATAGTAAATAGTATTTTTGGTTGTAGAAATTCATTCGATTTTTCATCCTATTTAAAGTTGTTTATTTTTTCAGGTAGCCCACTTGAAAACTGATTTTATTTTAAGTTTCATCTTCTAGATATTTTTTACTTTAATTTTTTGTTTACAAAAGATGCCTGATTTTTGTCTTATAATGATTATCACATGTAATCATTTTGTGGTGGAATCATATTGGGATTTGGATAACACCCTACTTACACCTTTGGGTGTATGTAGACTCGGTTATCTTTGTCACAGGCCGGGTAAAGATTTTAGTGCTGGTGGTCTAGGTTTCTAGAGTCCTTTATGATGCGTCGTTTTGGAGATAGCTTGTGGGTGTTTACCCGTTTAATTAGGTGGTTCATGGGATGTATTTTTTGGTTTTTTCCTTCGTAACAGTCTTTAAACATTTTTCTAAATTATGTAACTCAATTCAAATATTTTGTTAAAGATAATTTTGTTTGAAGAGTCCAGATTTGTTTGATTTGAATTGTTTGTTGTTTCATGTGTATAAACTCCGGTAAATTGTACCAAAATTTCATTTTATGATTCCTGGGAACTTTTTCCAGACCATGGGGATTTGTAATGCCCTTTAGGTATTTCCATGGACTGGTTTGGGTGCTGGTTTTGACGGTGAACCGATCTGGTTTGTGGCATACATGATCATGACTCGGGAGCGAATCAAGTGTATGTTTTGAGTAAACCAAGACTAGCACTTTTTTATGTGGATTGTTTTTATCTCTTTTGGTTTGGAACATAGTATATGTGTTTTGTCCACATTTCTGATAATTTTTAAGTTGTTTATTGAGTGTGTGCAATAATATGAGTTACCATTCTTAGTAAATGAATAATAAGACAGTCATAAGGTGGGGAGAGTCATGTCGAACATGTTTTATCATGTTCTTCTATATTGATGTAGTTCAACCATAAAATACCATTTGAGAGTGGTCACCTTTCATTAAGAAATCTTTTTAGTCCAGAATTCAGGTTATAGATTATTTGGGGAAATGAGGAAGATACAAAATAGTTATGTGTTTGAATAAACTCGAGATATTTGATTTAGACTCACGGTGTATGAGATACTCGAGAATGTAATGCCTCTCAGGCGTGTTGGTGCTTGCAAGGTAGTGTGGCAATAAAATAGTTGTTTGTGTATATATACTTTAACGATAACATTAATTGGGTTGGACTTCACATGTTATTCTTTAATGATCACATAATTCATTATTAGTGAGGGTGTCATGGTTGTTTAATGATGACGCCTAAAAGGGCATATCCAAGCTTTTTAAGGAAGTCAGTTGGGGAATCTCTGACTACACTTCTTGTTAGTAATTGGATATGGTTAATTTTAAACCATGTCAAGAACTTCTCTTATATATTATGGGAGTATCTCAGGGCTGAATGGTAATCATTGATATCCTCTTAGTGTACTCCTGGTTCAAAGATGATCTTGTCCACTATCTTGATATCATCCACGGTACATAATAAAGAAGTCATTTATATGAAAAGATAATTAGAGAAATTAAAATCCTTAATGGATAAATAGATAGACTCTCTAGATGTAACACTCTTGGTGGGAATGGTTTTTTAAATAAGAGTGATTTTTCCTGAGTGATACTGGGATTCCCAGGTAGAAATGCCTCAGATAGTGTCACAGAAACATGCCAGTTCATTGACCTGGCCATAGAGAGAATATTGTATGTGGATCAGTCATTACTTGGGTATGTGGTCATTTCTGCTACATACCAATGTCTCAATTATAAAATATAGAGTATAGACTACCTTGTATGAGCTCCTTGGACGCCATTAGATGATTCTATGGTTACCCTGGACTTTCAACTGCGCTCGGTTGATTTAATTAAATTGTGATGATCCAAGGGTACTGGATTAGGAATACACCTCTTTCTATATTTTTCCATGTAAATATTGATGATTTTTTATACAAATAATTCACCAGAATCCAATTATTGGATTATATGATATTTATAAGAATAAATTTCAAGGTACATGTGTTTAAAGGCATTATGATCCAGCATTTTAAATGAAACAGTCGTCTAAGATTAGTATTTTATTTTAGTCAACCAAAAGGAATATCAACTTATAATATTTTTATTTTGTATTATACTACTAGAGAGGATCTGAATCTATCACACTATTGGTTTGAGATAAGAATTATTTGAATTTTGGATGTGGATTTCAATGAAAACTGTTCACAGCTGATTTTAATTAGGTTGGTTGTACTTTGACCATTTTTTTCATTGTAAGGACTAAGAGCAGTGTCCTCGTCCATCCTAAGAAATACCATGTTGAGAATTATTTCCAAACCATCATTTCAATGCTAAAGGAATGATTATGTAAGTAATACTAATGGAGGATGTGATATGGTTTGAAATTAGCCATTAAATGTATTAACCCATAGTGAGGAGGAACATGGGTTTTTTGACTAAGAAGATGCAAATGTGATCATTTCCCTTGATAAACAATCCCAAAAATACCATATCAGTATTTTATTATGTAATGTGAGTGTTTTCATTACTTTTAATAGATTGTGCACCATTTCTTAAAGTGATTCTTGGAGGTTCCTTGGGCATTTAAAAACATAAGGAAATTGTTCTATCAAAACATTCTATCCCATGTAGTATGGGTTATGTTTTCATTATTCCCCAATTATTTTGATGGATGTTATGTTTTATGGTGGGGAGATTATATGATCCCTTATTTTAAAATGGATGGAATTCCAGAAGGAATTTAGAATATTCGTTTGATGGATGGGATAAATTTTAGAACATGATTTGTAATATACATTTTTGAGTTCAGACCCTTAAATTTAATTTTTATAAATAGGTTTTATGGAATGATAGGTGTATCATGAGTTCACTTGTGTTCTAGGGGTATCAGAATCCAAAAACTACATTTTGGGAGAAATATAAAGATGCACACGGTTTGTACTAACCATGCAGCCCAAACCATTTGGCATGTTTTCTATTTTCCATGGTTTGAAGGGACTATCTGTCCCTATAAGGGAAACCATGGGGACTAGTACAGGGGCCTAGAGTGTGTCACTTGGTTTTTCAAACCATGAACCTGAGGTCACATGGCCAGGCGAGGGACCTTCCATGAGTTGTATAGGTAGACACACATGTTGTGTGTAGTTTCTATAATAATGAACTAGCTATATGAGGTGGGTGAAACATTAGATATCAACATCAGATAGTGGGAACAATATTACCCAAAATATATTTCCCATTAATAGGGTAAAAATTTACATTTTCTCCTCCTCCCTCAAATGGATTTCACCACCACTTTAGCACCTTCATTTCACATTGTGGCCTCCACACATGTTCTCTCCACCCTCTATCTTCCCTTGGTGTATCCCCATGTTTATGGTCTGACAAAAGAACTTGTAGGTGTGTTTTAGGTCTCTAGTGGAGTTTATGAGTACCCATCCTTTAAATTTTTCATAGGTTCTATTGAATGTTATTTCAATGCGATCTCATTTGCCTTTTTTTCAGGGTGTTTATTTATTTCTTCAATTTCTATCATTCTGAAACGAATAAAAATCAATTATTGGATGATTTAAGTGTCCTAACCATGAGTTAGGTGGTATATATATTTCCTATTAATTTCTTTCACATTTAAAAATTATTCCTTTCTTCCATACACTAGACCTTTCATACATCACCTTAATAATTGTGTACTTTAATATGTAAATGCTTATACCTAAATTAAAATTTCCACTAGGATTTTAATTACACTATTTATGGATGTATATCTTTATATAAAGCACCTCTTTGTGTGTTTGAATCAGGTGCTTTGATCTTTACACTTAGTAATGTAGTTTAAATGACCGTTTGAGGTGCAATGACATTTCCTCTTCTAGAATGAGATGCCAAATCACATCAAATTAATGATAATAGGTGTTTTTGTTTCCCATTATCATAAAATAATTTGTTGTGGTATGATAGAACCATAATTTTTAGATGAAATGATCAATTTAAATAGAGTGATATGTTAATGAAATAAATCTACACAAATACTATATAAATTAAATAATGTAATTCTTTACTCGGCCTACATGATAAATTGATGATTAAATGCTTACAGACATGGCCTCATAATTATTATTAATTTAATTGTGATATGACATGTTTAATATCATGGTCTTCTTATTTAAATAAATTTGAAATGGTTTGATAAATTATATCCACCTTGAGAAAACCATGGTTCCCATTTAAGAATTCCTTGGACAGACTAATTATTTGGATGAATTATAAAATACGTTGATCAAACCTTGGGTACCAAGGTAGGAATTATTTGGATGGGACAATTGGTTTGATAAATTATATTAATATTTTTGGGATACTTGATTTACCGCAATAGAATTTCTTGGAAGTGCTCATAGGCTAATTTAATTCTTATAAATGATGATAAATACTAGTGTTAATTACCAGAAATACCATAGATAGGTTCATTGGATGATATATATGATCAGTTCTATGAGAAACTCTCAGGTTCCTTACATGGAATTCCTTGGACATGATTAGTGGTTACATGAATTACATTAAGACTTGGATGATACCTGGGTTTATTATGTGCAATTCCATATATGGTATCATTTTTCAAATGTTTTACTTTATTCTGAGAATGATGCATGGCTTTCCAATTTAGAATGAAATATAGGGGATCATAAGAAAGAAAAAATATTTTACTTATCATATCACTATCATACATGGATTTCATGTGTTTTACCTGGGTTTTATATGACTGTTATATTTATTATGACCTTTACTATGTTCCATGGTTTTAATTTCGTATTTCATTCCCTAATAATGTTAGTGGTACATGTGCCACTATTTTATGGAAACTTTATTTACACCTCTGGTCATGTCTAGTACTCCATATATATATAGTAAAATATGATACTATGTATATATTGTATTTATATACCTACATATTTGGGAACATATAATATATATTTATATGAATAAGAAAATATATAAATATAATTATATATTGTAAAATTTTTTAGAGATATTCTATCATAGGCTGAAGTAGGTTTAGTTGACCAGTAATACTTTTAGAGAACCTTGTTAGACTTTTTTTATTTGACAATTTAATTTCTTATAGATATACCTTCACAATTCTATTGTTTTTACTCACTGACTATCTAGAATTAGACACCTTTGGTGGTGGACTACTATGTTTTTCTCACACCCTATTCCGGTTTCCAATTACTAACTAAAATAATGTCATGGTTGATGGTTTAGGATTGTGTATTATGCAAGTGTTCTAACTCTTGTACAAGGGAGTTTGGGAGCACTATAATGAGGTAGTGCTCAAAATGCATGTTGATATTACCTTTGAGTATTTTATTCTTTTTTTTCAAATGTATTGTATCACCTATTGAATGTTTAATACAATAGATATTTTATAATCCCATGAAAATTCATTAATGTATACTCAGAATTGACTAATTTATTCATTATTTATTTGTTTTTAGTAATTATTATTTTCATATAATATATTTTACCATATGTTTCTTCTATTTTTTTTTATATACCATAATGAAACTCTAATCCTATGGTTATAGTCTCCCCACCATAACATCATTACACCCTCATTGATAGTCGACATCCTTTGGTGTAAATTGAGGGTCGCCTGATTTTAGGTGACCAACCATCTCAGGGAATCTATTAATTGGATCTTGAGATGATATATTACAAACAATATAATAATTGAATTTTTTTAAATTTATTTATTTCTAGTAGTTATTTTTTTGAATCATGGGTAGATTTATGTTGATCCTAAAATAAGCTCAGTCATTAACAATCCTCTTATTTTTTGTATCATGTTTTTGAAGGTGTTGTTGAATCCAATGTGTATCAAGATTCTACGAAGTGTGACTTCATGGTCTGCGAAGAAGGGGTTAATGAATACATTATAGTTTCTTGTAAGGGAAAGAAGGCCACAAATTTTTAGGGCTCATGTCCGTCCTATACAAAAGAAATTAGTCTATAATCTCAATATCCAAAGATATTTTGAGAAAAAGTAACAATTCATTTGGGGTATATCAGTAATTTATGTGTATGTCTCACTTATTGGGAAGGATTGTAGTGTAAGTCTTACATGGAAGGAAGTATTAGTGATACATCTTTCCAACACCTTAATACAACTACAAAACAACTTCAAAATTTTTAATTAATTTTTTTTGTGACCCCGAGCATTAAGGGCAGATACAATCATTGTTAAGAGGAAAATTAAGTAGGATGTTATGGGATAGACCATTGAAATCAAATATGAATTAATTAATACTAGTGATATAAATTATTAATCTAAATCTATAATAGACTATGAGTAGAAACAAAATGAGGTGGTTCCCAGTGGATTTGACTTGTCAAATGGGAATAAGTAAAATTATGATTATGATATTTATTCATTAAAAAATGAGAAAAAGACTAGGAAATATAAGGATTTATGAAAACTACAAAAATATATGGCTTCCTGATATTTTGGAAATATCCAAGGTATTGTTTTAAAAATTAATTAGGATGAGGTAAGGGAGGGTTAGATGCAAACTGCATCTTGATAAGCATATGTTCTTGAAAATATTGTGGTAAAAAACCAAATCATTTCAATAAGGTTTTATTATAAGATGAATATAAAAAATAAATCAAATAATATCCCAATTAGGTATAGTAATGGACTATAGTTGTGGAGCTAGATAAAATTTATAAATCAGATTATCCTGAAATCTGTCAGGAGAAATTCCTTGATTTAGATTCTATCAGTGTCGTGTTAAAGGAGATAAAAATTGAGGATAAAAATAAATCAATTTCCCTGGAGCATATTTTACACTTTATAAAAGAGATATTATATGAAGAATTATTTATAAATCTTTTACAAGAGGATAATAATAAAAATTTCTAGAGAGAAATTTACATTATCCTTAATGAAGAGATGTGTTACTAGATCATAAAATTGGTTCTAATTATAAAAAATGGATCAAAAAAATTGAAAACTATGTTTGGAGGGGTATATTTAGACTTGGTACAAGGCAGAAAAAAAAATTGAGGATCTTATCAAGGATGATCCAAACAAGAAGGAATCCTCTATTTGATAGTGCTTATATAATTTAAATGATTCAAATAATCATAAATTTTTTTATAATGGGTTTTTATATTATGTGGCATAAAATTATATGTTTTCCTCAATTTTTTGAGATTTCCAATGTTACTATTAAAAGTTATCTTTTAAATGAACTTTTAAATTATTAATTAGAAATGACCTTTCATTCATTTAGAATCATAAATAAATGATCATCAATAGAGAAAATATTTTATATTTCTTTCATTTAATTTAATTATTTTAAATCCCAAAATTTGTAAATTTAAGAGAAATGGTCACATTTTGTAATTTTGGTATTATTTTCAGTTTAATCGTATAAATGGGATACTTTGGATTGTTAATGGTTTTATATTATTTATGTATTTTCAGTCATAACATTTTCTATACTAATCCCAATAATTAAATTTTTTCTTTTTATGATTCTATACATCCTAGTATTAATATCATCCTTCTGTAGAAAAAGCCGACTCCACCATATAGAAGCTAAAATCAAGCTCAAAATGTTAGACTTAAAAACTGTTAATAGATCTAGATATTTTTTTTATTGGGCCCATAACTCATGATTTGTTGCCCCAAATAATCTAATATTAGGTTGGTGGATGAAAAATACTTTTTGGAACAACCTTTATGAAGGATATCATGCGTGAATCAGTCATTTTTATGGACATTAATGCATAACATTCCGTGGATTTGAATTATGGAGAGTCTGTTTGGGTAGAATAGACTCCCAATGTAAGACAAACATAAAACTAGATAGATATGAAACAATATACTAAAATTTGTAGACAAGAAGTCCAAGACATTTTTGAACAAGTTATATTAAGGATTTAATTCATGAATCAACCATTTATTGGGGATAAAATGCATCAAATTTCAAAGGAAAATTATATCCTATAAAAGGTGGAGAACTCCTCCTTCCAAATTCATTACATTACATCTCATTCCCTCTGATGAACCAAGGAGGAAAACATTTCTAATTTCCCTCTTTTATTTAATTTCTTTTTAGGAGATTTTTTATACCATATTCTTCCTCATTCATCTCAATTAACCTTACGTTGGCGGGGTAAAAGATTGAGTGATTGAAGAATGGTTGGGTTTCTATTTTGTAATGCCTGATTTATTAGTCATTATTGAATTAATCTTGTTTCTATATTATTAAAAGTTTATTTCAATTTCATATAGTAGTTGTTATTATCAAGTTTTATCGTATTTGGTTTTTCATTCATTTATTGATTTTTCCTTGGTAAATTAACACTACCTACCTCTATTAGGTTATGGTTTATATATGATGTAATATACCATGGATTAATGGTGAAGTGCTTGATGATCGTCAGTACATGTGAGTGGTGAAATTGATGTTTTTAGTTATTTGGGAGAAATAACACATGATTGGGTATTTTTATTTAAATTTATTATATTCAATGAAACCTTGTCACACATGGATAGAGAGTATACCGAACTTTGATCTTGGTATGGTTTTCTCTCACCATCACCATTTCACCAAGAAGTGAGAGGAAAAAATCATGGAATCTCACTTTATTCAACTTAACAGAAGTGTCTTGAATAAAATAGTGTAGGTATCACATTGAAATTAAAAACATGAACCTGACCTAATCACCCATCTCATATCATAGTATTCAATCACTTTAATTTCATATTTCATTTCAATCATTTTCTTATTGATTTCATTCAAAAACCCTACATTTTTACCACAATTAAAAAGTGATGTGCTATTTTCTGTGCACTCAAACATGGGATAATACCAATGGTAATCCACTATAATATAATTAGGTAATATAAAAAAATTTATTACCATGCCCGATGGTAAGAGTTTGTCAAACATGGTGTTGTTTCTTAGGAGGTAGTGCAATATAATAAATATTTTAAAAATTAAATGAAACAGCACTCAAAAGAACCATTAATTGATTTTGTTCCATAAATTGAATGATCATTAACCCAACTAAGAAAATGAAACCTACCAGAAATCACGAAGGAAATATATCTCCCATATTCAAGTGAAACTGTAAGTGTTCTTTCTAAACCTGAAATCATGGCTAGCAACTCCATCCCAACCCTATGTGATCTATGTGCACCGTAATTTTCCATTCTAAATAACCACCCTATTGCACCCACTACACCAAATGATTTTAAATTACGTGTCAATATGATTCTTTATACTTCGAATGTTTCATGATCTAGCACGGAAGAACCTAATCAGCATATCCAAGAACTCAACTTCATCTGTTAAAGCTTCATGCCACGAGGAGCTCATGAGGACCGATTTTAGTAGATGTAATTCCTCTTCTCACTAAATGGATTAGCTAAATAATGGTTCTACCATCTACAACCAAGGGAGATCAATGAATGGGAGGAAATAAAAATATGTTTCATGTAGTGATTATTTCCCAAAACTAGCAGAACCGCCATAAAAAAATATATTTATATTATATGACAATCAACTAGAGAATCCCTCTATGGGTACTGGGAGATTTTCAAGAAGATATTCTCTATGTTCCCCCATCAATAAATGGAAGAACAATAATTCATTGTGTTCTTCTACTGATGAATTCTAGACAATGATCAAAAGCTGCGAGATCCATCAATTAGGAGAACCATGATTGAAAATTCAGATTCATATATTAGTGTACTAATTGATAATATTGCTCAAAAATCACAAAACATTGGAACAAGAGGTTTGTGAATAAGGGGAATCAAAGAGGTGATAACATCTAATTCAGTAGATATAATTAGAATACATATGGGTGAACTCACTAGGTTAGAAAAAATGGTTGTGAACCAAGTGAATCAACAACAATGACCAAATATGGAATATAGTTTATGCTCTTCTAATTATCATTACACTGACTAGTGTCTTGAAGTGTAGGGGAAATAATTTTGGGCCACTACCAATCCACATATTCAATTATTTCCAAATCATTCATGTCAACCCCAAACCCAACTAGGATATCGATTCCAATAGAACAAGGATATACCTCCTTTCCATAATCAATACCAAAACCCTCCCAGATTTCAAAAACCCTATGAACAAACATACCAATACAAAACATTTGAAAAAACCTAAAAAACCTATCAAGAATAACCAGCATGAATTATAGGTAGAAGAGATAAATAATACACTGAAAATATTTGGGAATAATTTTAATAGGCTTATGGACATTCTAACCAGGAATATAGGAAAACTCATCACATAGAAAGTTACAAATCCAAAGGATAACATCAGTGAAATCACAATAAGAAGTGTAAATTAACTCACTAAACTATCTACCCTCAAACATTAAACAAGACAACCTATTCTAATACGGAATGTAGTAAATTTTTTAAAACATTCTGTAAAAATCCACAAAGAAGATGAAAGGAAATAAGTGATGGATAAGGATATGTTAAGAAGCAATAAGAATGAATCACCAATGAAATATAAATAGTGGGATAAGAAATAATTACCCATACTATTTCTATAAAGGGTTATTGAATCAAAGACATTATAGAGAAAAAACGTCAAAAAGAAATTCTAGGTACCTTATAAAAAGTGGGAATCAGTATACCGCTACATGAAGCAGTCAAACAAATTCCAAGGTACACATATTTTTTGAAATATATTTTCACAAAAAAGAAAATAATTCATGGGAATTAGTCGATCAACTGGGGGAGAAGTGCCTTGTCCCTTTTCACACAATAGTGTCCATCCAAATATCAAGATATAGGGACATTTTTCATTCCATGATCCATTAGATCAATAAATTTTTATAATTATAATGTGATCTCAACGAATCAGTTAATGAATTCCATCACTTAGTATAAACTTATTTTCATATGTGATGATTGAATCCCACTAGAATGGTGACCTATCTTGCAAAATGATCCACATTTTTCCCTACAAAAGTTTTAAAATATGCCATTGTGAATGTCAAATATCTCTTATTCCCATTTTACTTCTATGAACTAAATAAGAAATAATATAGAGGCCCATCACACTCACTGATCATTTTTGGGAGACAATTATTAAATAAATGTAAAAACATCCTCAATCCCATGAAGGGACACTCACTATTGATTTTGGGGAAAACACTATCCACTTTAATTTTTTTAAGCCATGAATAATCCTTTAGATAATCAATAAATCACTTCACACTCCCATGAAGTTTTAACTGAACCAATTGAAGAATAAGGTATGTTCCATAAATTTTTAGACTCATGAGAAAATTTTTCAATTGAATATATAACTGAAAATGTGAATTCCCAAAACACTATCGATTCTGATTTTATATGGAAAGAAGAGGTATTGTATGATTTTATTTATTATTTGTTAACTAATATAGAAGATGGTATGATTTCGTGTGTGTAGGTAGTCTAGCCTTTGGAATTAGGAATCCTTAATTTAATCTCATCCTATGAAAATCCCCCAAACGTATAATTAAAACCACTCCCCACAGATTTGAAATACATTTACCTTATAGATGGAGAATAATTAATGGTGATAATTAATAATAATATATATAAAACACAAGTGTATCCTTGCTTGATTGTTTGAGAAATAATGTTCAAACAATAGGGAAGATCTTAGGTGATATCCCTTGAATAAACCCAAAATACACTAATATAGAATTCATCTTGAGGATGATTCCAAGCCTATCAGACAGACCCAATTTAGGCTTAATCTCACCTTGATGGAGGTTGTGAAGAAGGGGTTTGTGGATATATTGGAGGATAGAGTCCTTTACACCATTTTAGATTCACATTGGGCTATCTCAATTCATATAGTTCCAATAAAAACTAGCCTAACCACGATGAAAAATTAAAAGAATGAATTAACCCCTATGAGAATTCAGAATAACTGGAGAGTGCTAATAAATTTTAGTAAGGTAAATAATGTCACTTGGAAATACCATTTACACATCCCATTAACTGACTAGATGTTATAATTATTGTAAGGGAGATCTCATTATTGTTTTTAGATGGATTTTTAGGTTACATCTAAGTTCCCATTAGTCCCATTGATCAAGAGAAGACGCCCATTACATGTCCATTCGGTAATTTTTCATATAAAAGGATTCCATTTCGATTACGTAATACTGCAAGTCATTTCAGAGGTTCATGTTAAGTATATTTTTTTTATCACATTGATAATTTCATGGAATTTTTCTTTGATGATGACAATGTTTTTGAATATTTTTTTAATCATTGTCTAAAACAATTGGAAGAAGTTTTAAAATAATGCATTGAAAAGAATATGATTTTTAATTTTTAAAGTGTCATTACATGTTTAAAATATAAATTGTTCATTAGCATGTCATTTAAAAAAAGTAATTTAAGTGGATAAAGAAAAAATTGATGTGATAATTTCATTACTATACCCAAGATGTCTGAAAAATATTAGATCATTTTTAGGACATGTGGAATTGTACATGTGGGTTATCAAAGATTTATATAATATTTATCTCCCCCTCTCTATATTTCTTTTGATATTTTTTGATTTTTTTTTCAATGGTTCATGTATGAAATCCTTTTATTATTTTAATATAATATTGAATACACCACCTGTGATGTAGCCACCAAATTGGTAAGAAACATTCGAACTACTTTGTGAGGAATCCAACCAATTAGTTCAAGCAGTCCTTTATAAAGGAATTTATGGTGACCCATAAGTCATTAAATATTCCTTCAAAACCTTATATGTATCCCATTTCAATTACCTAGCCATATAAAAAGTGTTTGTAGAAGATTTATTTTCTTTTGAAAGATTTAGATCATATCTACTTGGAACTAAAATCACTGTGTTTTCTAATAATGTAGTTCTTATGTACTTGATAAAGAAGGATGATGCTAAACTGAGGCTAGTGATATAGATGATAATATTATAAGAGATCAACATAAAAATAAAATAAAATAAGGGAGATGAGAACCAAGTGGTCGTCTATTTAAGTTGACTTCCAAACCCCAATGAAACCGAAATTCAAGACCAAAACTCATTGAATGATCAAATTCTTGGAGGTCAGTTGTACTTGATTGAAGATGAATTTCAATGGTATGCTGACATGGTAAATTATCTGATAACAACTCTGGTCCTATCTCAATTAAATTCCCACCATATTTAAAAAATAAAATCAAAATCCATATTTTACATTTGGGAATATCTATTTCTTTGAAATATTCATAATGATCAATTAATAAGAATTAGTTTTTCTGAAAGTGATGTAAAACATATTTTTTTTAGTTTGGTCACATATTAGCTTGTGGATTCCACTCAGGATATCAAATTCTAGAAATAAAAGTTTCCTAATATAGAATTTATTGTCCTATGATTTTTAAAGATACTCGTGAATTTTGAAAAAGTTGTGAAAAATTATAGTTTTCATTAAGTATTTTAAAATGAAAATAAATGCCAAAAAAGATGCTAAATATTTATGATATTTTTAATGTATATGGGATAGATTTAATGGGAACTTTTCCAATGAAATTTGGAAATTCTTATATCTTTATTACAGCTGATCAGGTTTTGAAATCGGCAGAGGAAAAATATTTCAGGACTGATGATGCTGTAATTATTTGTGATTTTTTTAGGGGTAATATATTTTAATTGTTTGGTGTTCCCATAGACATCATCAGTGATAATGGAACTAACTTTTTCAATAGGATAATAAATGCTTTAGTGAAAAAAGTTTGGGGTTCATTATAAAACATCAACTCCCAATCGTACCCAAACCAATGGTTAATATAATGTTTCTAATAGAGAAATAAATGAAATTTTGGAAAAGATCATTAATCTAAACATGAAGTATTAGATCCAAATATTTGAATATAGATTATGGGATTATAAAATAGCCTATAAGACATAGGTTGCAGTGATTCCATATAGACCAATGTATTGAAAAAATTTCCACTTACCTATGGAGTTAGAGAATAAGGAATATTGGGCTATAATGAAGATGAATTTGAATCTTGAAAGAACTGGGAAAGAGATAAGATTGTAGTTATAGGAGTTGGATGAAATTATATGGCATGCTTTTAAAAATTTTAGTAATTACAAAGATAGAACAAGAGCATCCCATGAAAAGACAATCCAACCAAATTAATTCTATCATGGGGACAATGTTATGTTATTCAACTCAATACTCAAGTTGATGCCATGTAAAATTCAATATATATGGGAATGTCTAATTTTAGTAACATAGGTATATTGTTTTGGTATTGTGAAGATTGTTAATGATGGAGATTATGATCAATTTACTATTAATGGTCATAAGATGAAGACATTCCTAGGGACCCTACCATTAGATCTAGTAGAGGAGATCACAATCCTCAAATATTTTTATTAACAAAAATAACTTGGTCTTACCTCTCATTTACATTTTCTTAATTTTTCTGATTCATTTTCAAATATTCTTTCTTGTTAAATCCATTCGAATATATTGAGGACACTGTATAATTTAAGTGGGGGAAGCTGCCTTGTGGTGTGAGACCTCATTTTGTGATATGTTGGGTGGAAAATAAAATTATAAGGATATAATTTTTCTACCAAAGAATTCATTTTGTTGAAATTTATTCCTTTCAGGAGTTTTCATGATGAGATAATTTGCACCTTTCTGGAGCTTCCAATGGAGAATTAAATATGTGCCCATATGGATCATTCAAGAAAAATTATGAGAAGATTGATATTTTATAGTTTTGAAATGATGAATGGAGTGAATGTTCTATGTGTTTCCATAATGGTGGATCTGAATTTAATCCATATCAAATAAAAAGGATACCATAATTAAGTGAAAATTAGAATATTTCATTTTTGATTCAAAAAGAGGCAAGCCCTTGATTTTCAACCTTAGATGTTTTTAACTTCTAAATCCTCCCAAAAGAAAGCCACAGAACAATCATAAAATTTACTCATGATACTCACATCTCATTGACTCACATTGGGTGGGGAAGTATGAATCCTTCATTCCAATGGTGACTCCTTCATGGCTTTCAGTGAGAAAATCCTTGTTCAAAATTGAAATTTATGATATGAGAGAAAATTCATGCAAGGTAAATGTTTTGTGTTCATAGAAGTATTAATGAAGTTGAAATATATTAAATGATCTAAATAGAGAACTTTAAATAATGGGTTTTTAAGACACATGATATATTTTGTTTCATGGTATTGATTTGGGAGATCACATGGTTCTGTGTTTTTAATTTTCATTGATTTCATTTTGATGTTTTCTTGTCCAGGATTCCAAATGATAAGTGAGGGGCAATTGATAGTGAAAATAATTTTAATAATTTTACATTTAATTTAAAATTTGAAACACTATCAAATTTAAATTTTAATATAAATTTCCACAATTTATAATTTTGTTGGTATTTTGGGCTTAATTATAAATATGTCTAATTTTGGATTGTAAATAATTTAAAATTATTTATGTCTTTCAGCCACAATATTTTCTATACTAATAAAAATCATGAAATTATTTATTTTTCTGATTCTATACATAATGGACTAAATTTCATCATTCTAGATGAAAATCTAAATCAATCTTATGGAAGCTCAAAACAAGCTCTAAATTTGGTCTTTGAAAAATGTTTATTGACCTATATATTTTTTTTATTAGGATAATAAATCGTGATTTGAGGGCCAAAATACTCTAAATTTAGGTTGGTGTGCATGATAGAAGTTTTGTAAAAACATTAATCAATGATATAACAAGATAATATTACTTTTACATGGTCATTAATGCATAAAAATCCATTTATTTGAATTATGGAGAGTCTGGCTGGGTGGAATAAATTATATAAGTAAAATAGACATTACTCCCAATACACATGGAAACATTTTCTGAAATTTGGAAGAGAGGCGACCGATACATTTATGAAAAATATTCCTGGAAGATGAAATGTGTGAATTAGTAATTTATTATGGATGAAACGTGTCAAAATCCAAAGGAAAATTCTATCATAAAAAAGAATTATAGCTTCTCCTCCATAATTCATTCCATTCCATCGCATTCCTTCCAGGAAAACAAGGTGGAGAAATTTTCTTCTATCTATCTTTACATGAATTTATATTTTATAGAGTTTGAATTCCTTCTTCTTCCTCATTCATCTTAAATACCCTTACCACTGTGGGGTAAAAATTTGAGTGATTGGGGAAGGATAGGTTTTTTATTTTGAAATTCTTGAGTACATGAACATAATTGAATGAAACCTCTATGTATCTTTTTAAAAGTTGTTTTCAATTTTAAATACTGGTTTTTATTATCACGTTGGAATGTATTTGGTTTTTTATTTTTTATTGTCTTTTTTTACTTCGATAAATGATCATTATCTGAAACTACTATGTTCTGGTTTATATATGATGAAATAGACCATGGATTAGTGGTGAAGTTCTCAAAAATCATCAGTACGTGTGAGGGGAAACAAATGTTCTAAATTTTTTGGGATAAAAAATAACTGATCGGGTATTTCTCAAGTAAATTTAGGATATTCAATGTAATATTTTCCCACATTGAAGGATATTAGACAAAACTAGGATCCTGGTAAGGTTTTCCCTCACCATCACCATTTTACATAGGAAGTGATATGAAATGATCATGGAATCTCACATTAATCAACTTAGCATAAGTGTTTTGAATAAAATATAAGAAGGATAAAATTGGAATTTGAAAATTCACCCTGATCCAATCACCCTTCTTATATCATAGTATTTAATAAATGGAATTTAAAATTTCATTTCAATCATTTTCTTATTGATTTCATTCAAAAAATCTACATTTTACCCTATATAAAAATTGAAAAACTTCTTTTTTTTATACCCTTTATAATACTATAATTGTTTTACACTAGACTATATATATATAATATAAAAATTCATTTTCCACACCCTATGATAGGCATGCGTTAGTCATCGTGGAATTTATCTTTATGTTTTGTAACCAAAACAACCATGGAATAAAATTATACCTTTATAAATATCATTTAACATCTATTAAATGACCTTTAATGATCTTATAATGATTAAATTTTTTACGTGAATGAAATTGGACAACATTTTTTATGAAATCAGTTGATAATAATCCAAATTACATACACATGATATTAGAAATAGGTAATAAATCTCTTTAATTCATAAGGATAATTGTTATAAATAAATATTATAAATGGAAAAAATATATTATTAACCTTATGATATAAGTTTTTAGTATTTCTATGAATTTTATACTAGATGTTATAAATCGTTCGTGGAAGCCATGTAAATTTAAAGGGGTTATTATCTTAATTTTCAATTTCTTGAGACATACGTCATATTATACACTATATTTTATTTGGAATTGTGTAAATAAAACCCTTTATTTTTTTATTTTGATACTATAATTATTCATGGTAATTAAGGTTTCGTTCTAAATCTTTTCATTCAAGGGGTTTTACTCATAATTTCTAAGGTTGTAATATTTTGGATCTCAAAACTCTATTTTTGAGACATGCTTGGTATTATGAAACTAATTTAATTTTTGTGTGTATATAATACCTATTTGATATATTATTTCATGAAATAACATATATTCATATCTCATATTATAATGTGTTTGATGCTACTCAATATGTAAGGGTTATTTGTCTCTATTTTTAGATCTACTACACTTAACAAATATTGTGAAATGTTTCTCTTTTCTATGGTGTTACTATTTTTTTATTGAAAATTTTAATTCCACCCTTTATTTTACTTCATTTTTCCATTGATTAACAACATCACAAAAATTTATTGGATTTTAATAGTTGAATAAATCTATTCCTTGAGTTTTATGTTTTATCCAGAACATTGTTCTGACATGCTTGGGTTCTGACACCCTAATATTTTTTTACTTTGTATTTTATCTTCCTCCTTGGGAAAATGATGTCTTTAAAAAAGGGTTGATAACTCTTTTTACAATTTCATCTCTAGGAAATGTTATTTTTCAAAATATTTAAAAGCTTTTTTTCATTCACATTCATATATTATTAATTCCTTTCCATATTTCTACAAGATAAACATTATTAAATTTTATCAACCCCATTATTAATGATTGTTTTAGGAATTAATTTTTTTTAAAAATATTTCACTTTATATTTACTGAATGTTTTTTTAATTGACATGTAATTTTTAATTTTATGTAAATGTTGTAAATTTTTAATGAAATATATTATATGTTTTCACCTCCATTATATATTACATATAAATAATTATTTACAATCATGAGATTTATGTTACTAGATTTATTATATAACAAATAATTAAATAATTAAATAAATATTTATATTTATATTTTTTTTGGATTGAACTTTTGGTAACAAATAATTTAATTCGTGAACCCTTCTATTATGATACAATTTGAATTATTATTTTAAAATGTTTTTTTCATCTATTTCACAAATATTTTTAGTTTCCATTATTACACTGGGGATATATTATTTTAAAACCATCAATCTGTTTTCTCTAGATTAATTTTTCATTTTTTATTTTATATAAAATATATGATCTATCACTACCTTTTTCTTTCCTAAGCATCCAATAATTATAGTCATATATTTTCCTCTAATACCTTTCTCTATCGATACCATGTTTTTCATTCATTTTATTGAATTGTGTTCACCTAGATGACAATCATCTTTTTATTATCAAATTTATTTACTTAAAGGTATATAATTAGTTCATAAAATTTTATCTTAAGGGATGCTAATATAGTAATCTATTTCATTTATTGATTAAGATATTATTGAAAATTAACATTTATATTATTCTGATACAGATGATTACTGATTAATAAACAAAGTTGATTATGTATTTTAAATTCATTATCTCATTAGATTAATGAATTATACTTCAACAAATTATAGCTAGGACCTATAATGATATATCCCCTCGATGCATCGGTATGTGTCTTGTGAAAAACATGTTTGGGTATTTTTTGTATTCATATCAAATTTATCAAGATGTATTGATTGCGGTCATGATGATAAGAATGATGCCTTTGATATGGGCTTTATGGTAATAAAAATTTATTGGAAAAGGCCTTGGTGATAATATTAAGATGTATCGCACTCAACATTCCATCACCATGAATTAATTTAATGTAATGAATTTATTTTACTTATTTTCATTTCTATCCATGCATATATTATGCTCTCATTTTTATTTTATTATGGTATTATAATGATTTATAATAATTTATATAATATTTATGACATTTTATGTCGTGATTTCCTTAGTTGAATTTCTCCCTTATTTAGAATTTTAGTTCATTTCTTCTTATGTTTCCTTTTTACTAGGATATGAAGAAAATTATTGTAGATTATATGATAAGAAGAATATAATGTGTTGGGTATTAGAGTAAATACCCATTTTTATATGTGATTTTTAAATTCAAATTTTCGTTCTGTTTTTCATTTAGTGGTCAGGTCAATTTTAGATTCGAGGCTTAAACACGACAATGATGCATAAAACACCTCAAAAGAGGTGTTATAGAATTTTATTGGAGATCTAGGGACTTAACACATTGATATTTTATCATAATATTATTTTTTAAAATATATTTATTTTTGATAGATTATGTTACACACACCACAAAATTTTAATGAACCACATTATACTATTTATATTATTATATAAACATTACGTTTATAATATAGCTGTAAAAATTGGAGATATTAATTGAAATAACCCTGATTTTAAAATTATGTATAATGGATTTATATAAATAAAAAATATTGATAAATAATTTCTTAAAATTTATTAATGTTTCTATATTATTCGAAAATTCTTTTTTCTCAAAAATATATTTTTTATTTTCTATTGTGAAATAATAATAAAGTATTTCTTTCTATGTTTATAAAATTTATTTGAAAAAATGAAATTAATTTTTAGAATAAAAATATCACAATTATCTTAGAGTGGATGTTTTCTAATTTTTTGAAAAGATTAATTTTTTAATGAATAGTGAAAATGTTTTTTTATTAAAATCCACCTTTTAGTTTATAGGATTTACAAGATACATTTAATTGTAATGTTATTTTGAAAGTATAATTAGTTAAATTATATTCTTATTAATCCAATTTATTTTATTTGAATATATTTTATTTTAAAATTTGTTATAAAACCTTTTTATACTTATGAAATCTTTTTCTTTGGAAAACTTCTTTTTCACTACATCTAAGGGTTTAATTTTAAATTAAATTATATAAGTTATTTGCATATAATTTGGAAAAAATAATTATATATTTGAAAAAAATAATAATTAATATTATATAATAAGTTAATCGTTATTTTTATTCATAATGAATATTAAATTAGTAAAAATTAAAAATCAGGGTTAATATTAAAACACATTTGATGGGGGTTAAACTAAAATGATAAGGTTAAAAATGATATAGTATTGTAAAATTCATATTTTATGTCCATATTTTAACCTTATCACATCAAAGGTTCTATAATGATGAATTTCTGTTCCTTTTTTCAAGTGAAAAATGTGGGTATAAGTTTTTTCGTTTCAAGAAATAAAGCTGTGTCATCTCCACCTCTTATAAAAGGTAACCCTCTCTTTGCACCTCTTAACACATTCAATGAATTTTTGCTCAAAAATTAACAGGCCAAAACCATTAGAAAATTTATTTCTAAATCAGGATGGAATTATTTTTATTAGGAAAATCTCCTAATAAATTGTTTGTTTCAAACCTGAAGAGTTTGTCTAAATAAATGTATCATACTTATCCGATAATTTTTATTAATTCTCACACTTAATTGAATTCTTACTCAAATATAATGATATAATATAATAATTATATACCGTATAATAATATTTTAATTTGATAATTGTACAACCTTTATCCATTTCTTCTTCCATCAAATGTGAAATGAAATCGTCAATCATGTGTATATTGGACTACCACCTCAGGAACTAATATAATTCATTTTGCTTCATCACCTCTCATGAGTGGATACAAAAATGGATTGATTTTTATATATGATATTTATGAAATTTTTATACTATGTTAATTAAAATTTCCCAACTAAGTTCATACCTCTCAACTCTTTGGAAATGATAACATTGTTGGGGAGTACATGTGCACTACCACATCTATGAAGTGATGTGATTTTTTTAATTTTATATTGTCATAGATCAAATATGTGATATATTGAATATATATATGATATATATGACATAAATATTACTATTAAAATATGACATATTCATATCATTTCTTTTTTCCTATTTTTTTAGAATATTGAAACAGCATTGAGGCATACATATGATCTACCATCTCAATTAAAAATGTAATTCATTTTTTATCTATAACTATATATGATTACTCTAAATATGTGTATAAATAATATATATTATATTGATATAATGATTAAAAATTTTGAGATTATGGAACCATGATCAATGTAAATGGATCGAAACTACCAAACTAAGACATACTTAAAAAATTAAGTAATTATTACCCTAAATATGAAATTAAGATGGAATTATCAATAAAAATGTAATAAAATATAATAAATAAATAAAATATGGTGTGACATATATAATTATGTTTATAAAATATATTTATAAAAAACTATATTTATAATACTGTATTTTTTGACATGTACGAAGAAATTTGATACTTAATGTAAGTGATTTCTATTATCTCTTTTATTTCTAAAAATCATATGAAATATTCACCAATTTTTTATTTTTTGGTATATATATACTATAATTTTGACATGTTATACAATAAATCACATTATTTAATTACATTTATTGTATCAATTTTTTATTCATTAATTTTCACTATAATTAACAGTTTCTAAATTAGTAAGTGATTTTCGTCTCACTTTTACTTCAAGGAGACAATTGCCATTATCACCCCTCATTTATTTTACGTGGTTTATATAATAGCCTTTATAAATTTTAAATAATGAATAAACTTACTTTAATAATATTAAATGTTTCAATTAATGATAAACCTTCATGTGTCTTATGATTCAAAAGAAACCATAGTGTTATGTGTTTGATATTATATTATCATTATTTATTGGGATTTTTATTATTTATTTAGTGATGAAATATTATGATCTATATCACAAGAAAAGTTTTAATTTTATTATATAATATTCATTTATATAAATTATATATTTCGTCCAATTTTCTTATCTTTACATTCCCAATATATCATAATAATGATTTTAAGGAAAACTAAACTAATTTCTCTATTTGGTGGAAAATAATTTTTCTCCATGTCCATGTTTTCAAAAAATATTTTAAAAAACTTTTCTACTCTTCTCCAATGAATTCTAATGAAATTTTGACCCATGTTTTAAAATATAAAAGTGGTTTAAAATTAATATTATTTCCAATTCCCATATATTTAAATTTTTTCATTTTAACAAAAATGTGAAAATATTATTCAATTTAATGTGTACGACATGAAAAATATTTCCCACCATCATTAATTCTCAATGTTTTAAAAATTTATTTAAAATTTTAATTTTTCTTAAACAAAAATGTTTAATTTGATATTTGAAAATTTTAAGATTTTAAATAATTTATTTCAAAGGGGAAAATATATTTTCTTCATGAAATGTTCTAGGATTTATTTTAAAATCATTTTCCCTTTAAGATGACATACTTTGATGTTTCATAGGATATACTGGATGTATTAACACTGATACCATCCTTATCCATTTTCATAATTTTTTATAATGATTATGACAATATATTTATAAAAACCATTTCTTTTCATCAGGTTATTCTATGATAAAACAATAATATTTCTATGAAATTCTTTTATTTTACTTGAATTATACCATGGTGCAATGTTAATGAAAACCAGTTCATTTCGATGGGATATACTATGATGAGTGATTTTTTATTTTATGACATGCGTATCTACTATTTTCAATATGTGACCAGTGGGCCTAGAATTTTATATCCCTTGAATTAATTGGGTAAAGATTGATATGTTGTGAGATAAAGAATACTAGAAAGGGGAGTTAACATAGTTCACTAGGGGACTCTATCCACTATGATGGTTGTGGATGTGAACCTTGACTACCCTGATGGTTTGGGGAGTGAAATCAATCCACAATTATGGACTTGGATGAAAGCCTTTGCAATAAGGAATTTAGTTTTTATTCTTCTATATATAAAAGATATATATATATTTCGGTCAATATTATATTCTCATGGATTTTTTTTTCTTTTATTCCATTATGATTAATATCTTATAAACTACCAAAATTTATATCATGAATCATGTTTATGATGTAGGGTATATGGGGAATATTTTAAAATGGTTTTACCCATGTTCCCATTACCATATGATCATGTAATTAATATTTGATCATTGATATCTCTCTTGTTTTCCCTTTCTGAGAATCTCAGCTCACCCTTTCTTATTTTTCCTATCTCTGAGTTATAAAGAAAGGTTTTATGTATGATATTTCTAGGAATGGTGATAAGTATGAAGAACTTATTGGGAGATAAAATAGTGCACTTATAAACCAGTTTTCCATCTATCCATGTTTCCTAAGTCACTATAAGTATATTGTTTTTTTCATGGATTATTATATTATTTAATGAATATTCATATATTAAGATGTGATATCATTATATGAAAGAGTGGTTCGTTATAGTAGGAATCATAAAAAGGTTTAGTTTTCATTTGAAAACTAGTATGAGAAACCCTTAGTGAGCAACCTAGATATAAGTCTACAGATGACTCAAATTATAGGAATATGTTCTAGAAATTTGGTAAAGGATAAAGAGAGTGTTTTCCAAAAAATTACACACCAATATGGATTCATCAAGTGTATGTTTCCCTATCATAATTTTACCTAGTTTTAAAAACTCTAATAGGGATCATTGGTAATTTACTCAATCATTACTTGGTGTAAGAAAATGGGCCTTTTTGCCTACCAGGTTTGACACTCTCGGTGGAAATGTTTTGGAAATTCACACACTCTTTATGAACCATTATTAAGGATTTCAATAGAAGTTAACCATGAATAACCTAGTTTAAACCTTAGGTGTCATATATAAAAAACTAGGTTTCATTATTTAGATTTCCAATAAAATATTTTTCAATAATAATAACTTTGATTAATAATTCTTGATAATTATGAATAAAATTTTAGTTTAATAAAGGGATTGAACATAGAAAAATGATGTTTGGGTAGTGATAGGTATTCTAAAATTTTTAAGTATCTTATTTGAACAAATTTTTATAAATTATGTTATACAAGGAAAAGTGTTCAAGAATGTTATTTATTATCCCAAATAGTTATATGTTGAATTAGTAGTGAAACCCCATGATGGTATGATGATGTCACCTCAAGTCTATGATTCTTATTCAGTTGAAATTTGTGGTAATGTTCTTCTTAAAAATATCATTATTCTCACTCTGGATGAATTATATGTTTTTAGGCATGGATTGTATTATCTATATAGATACCATATCAATTTTTAAGGAAGGGAATTCACGTTTGATATTCTAAAAACATATAATCTCATATCCATATATTGATAAATATTAACTTCCTATGAAAATCAAATCCATTGTAAGTATACTGATTCCTATTAAAAAGGGGTGGTCATCTCATATGATTGGGTAGAAAATAAACATCGATAATATTCTCATTATGCATGTGTTTATTAATGTATTTCTGGAAGAGTCTTCTAGTCTTCCCCTAAATAATGTGGTTTATTTCTCAATATAACTCATACATGATGCTACAACTATTTCAAAGACTCTATATAGAATATCCCTAATTTAGTTGTAGGAATTGAAGAAGAAACATCAATATAATCTTAAAAAGGGGTTTAATTGGAAACTTTTGTCACCATGGGGTTAAAATTTCTATTTTTTTAAAAAATATGGATCAATGTGAGTATGTATCGATTATGTGGAGATTAACAAGATAAAAATCAAGAATAAGTATCGCCTACCCCATATTGAAAACCTATTTGATCAACTATATAGAGATCAATAAATTTCAAATATTTTACCTTATTGTGGATATCATTAATTGAGTGTCTAGAATGAGGAAATAACAAAGAAAAAATTTCCCACAAGATATAGACATTATGAATATATATTGACTCTATTTGGTCTTTCTAATTCCCCTGATATCTTCATGAATTTAACGAATATATTCTTTAGATATTACCTTGATCTATTTTTGGTTGTATTTATTGATTATACTATTAAATATTTAAAGAGTGACTAAAATCATGGAAACCACTTAAGAATAGTAATGAAGAACCTCATAAGTGATAAAATCAATGAAAATTTTTCAATGTGTGATTTTTTTATACAAAATGTTTCATTTTTGGCCATATATTCTAAAGGGAGGGAATATCAGTGCATCAATCTAAGACGAAGACAATTTAATGTTTGTCGAGACCAACCACTAGGATTATGATCGCCAGTTTTAATTGTTTAGATGGATATTATTGATTATTTTTTGGATAATTTAACATTAGTATATAATCAACTAACCATGTTAACTTGTAATGGTGCCAACATACTATGGGTATATTAATGTGAGAAAAATTTAATAGAACTGAATAGAATATGAGTCAGTGAACCAATGTATAAATTACCATATAGAGGAGAAGGTTTTTTTATATATAGATGCATCTAAAAAGGGACCATGATTCATCCTCATAAATAGTGATATAGTTATAGCTTATGGATAAGAAAAATTGAAGGTTCATGAGATAAATTCACCAACTCAGGATTTAGATTCACCTGGGATGATTTTTGAATTAAATATATTATGGAGAAATTTGTGAAATATGTACTGATCATTAATTTCTAAACTATATATTCAGATATAAAGAGTGGAATATATACCAGATAAGATGGTTATAGTTGAATAAAGAATATGACATCTCAATAAATTACCACCCTGGGAATGAGAACAAGTTGGTTGATTCTTTATTTCAATAGTATCATGTTAGATAATATATGATGAGGATAAAAAAAGATCCATTATTTAGGATTTTAAAAGAGTGGATGTAGATATAACAAATGGGAAAATATTATCTTTTTTATATACATGATCTACCATCTATCCATGTGAATATTAAATAGCTTCATAAAGAAGACAAGGTTCTATAGAAGAAGGTGTGAAAGTATCTAGAGTTTAACTATGATTATGACAGAATCATAAGTTTTCGGAACCATATATGTGTTTTATCCATATCCAATTTGAAGAAGGGTCTGTTAGAGGAAGTTTATATACCTTTATAATATATTCATCCTTGATTTAAAAATATGAAAATATATTTTAAAGTGTATTTCTAGTGGTACAGAATGAAGATATATATTTAAGAGATTGTATCTCAATTATTGGTATGTCATGAATTTATGGATAAGTGAAAAAATTCTAATGGGATATTGAATCGATTACCCAAACCATAATTGAAATGGGAAAAAATCACCAAGGATTTTGTTGTTGGACTTCCTAAAACTTGTAAAGGGTACAATGCTATATGGCTTGTAGTCGACCATCTTAAGAAGTATGCACAATTATGCTCTATTAGATAATATTTATCTATAGATCATCTTTATAGTATATAAATTAAGTAATTGGTATGTTTCATGCAGTACCACATTCCATTATTTTATATTAGGATCTGTGGTTCATATTGAGGTTTTGGAAAACTCTACAGAAAACACTAGATATAGAGTTGTGTTTTAAAATTGTGTATCATCCTTAGAAAGATGGTCAGTAAAAAAGAAAAATTAAATCCATATATGATATTTTTAGATGAATTTATATGGATTTAAAATGTGGTTTGGATCAACACATTCCTCAATTTGAGTTTTCTAAAAAAAATAAGTTTCTCATCCTTCAAATTGCTCCATATAAATCCCTCTATGGAAAGTATTGTATAAATTCATTATGTTGGGACAATGTTTGGTAAATAAATATAATTTTACCTATGCTATTTTAAGAAATTTAAGTGGAATTTAGAGTCATTCAACAACACAACAAATAATATTAGAGTGGTTATAAAAGCGATGTTTCCAATCATTGATGTGTTCTGGAGTTTTAAGTTGGTGAAGAGTTATTCTTGTGAATTTCTCATTGGAATAAGGTTATGAGATTCAGTAAGAAAGGAAATATATGACATAGGTGTAATGTCTCAACCCCCAAAGCTCTAAGCTGGTTCATTATTTTAATACATTATCATGATTACCGGAATCACGTCCCAATGGACCAATCAGTTTAACAGTCTTAGAAAATATTTTACATACAAGAACATTACATTACACCTTCTAACATAAAAAAAAGAATCATTAATCCTTTTATAACATTTTTATACCGATATCTTAACCCTTTATATAAATTATAATACACTTTTTGTCATCCTAGGATAGTAAAACATAATTAATGGGTGAGTTCAGATGCTTAGTAAGGGTAAATAATTCTGTGGAAGCTATAAACTTTTAAGGAAAGATGCAAAATAAAAACTTCATCCTTTTAAACACAATCTTGATCAGGAAATAGAAAAAATAAATAAAAAAATACAATATAAAACACATATGGATATTTTACTAGTTTAATAATCACATGTAATAACTAATTTCATAACGAGGGAATGCATAATGTTGAAACTAATAAATACCATGTCAAGGCCATTTTCCAACACCATTCACAAATATTCTTTCCAGGACTTGTGCCAAGGAACTAGTTTGTCTCATGATACCTACAAATTCATCTAGGGGCTATAGTGGGCCTCGTCTGTCACTTATTAAGTCCAATACATTGTTCATTGGAAAAGGGTGAAACATAACATAATCATTCATATTAAAAATAGCATAAAAATGTCAATACTTTAACCATAAACCATAAATGGTATAAAAATAGCAGAACCACATTCAAACATATCATAAATCATTACATACAATATGGATGTTTTTATGATAATAAATCAAACTCATTTAAGAATTATTCCCATTAAAGGTTGTTGACATTGATGAAAATGATCAGTAAAACTCATTGAGAAAAATATATATTTTTCATGAAATCATTTAAAAGTCACAAAATTAATAAAGGAATTAATTTAAAAGTTATTTTTTAATAAAAGTGTCTCATAACAATATGAAAATTTTGAAATGAATTAACAATTTAAAATATTCATGAACATATAAATAAGTCCATAAAAGCATTTTGAAAAACATAGACATGAATAAAATTAATTTTAAAAAAAATCATTAAAACATTTAAAATGATGTTCTAGTATAATAGACCATTCTGTAAAAGAATAAAATAATCCATTTGAAAAAAATTTCATGATACATGTACTTGGATAATAAATACGTCCAAATAAACACTTAAGCATAAACAATATCAGATAATTATGAGATTGATGAATTCACCCTTGCCTTGTAAATTCTGTTAGACGAGGGTATATTTAACATCTAATATAATAACCATAATATGTTATTATATTATACATGAACCATATTTATATTTATGATCTCATATATGATTCAATTAGGGATCTATACTACCCATTTTATAATAATTTTCATGTTAAAGTAATATTTCTGGTAATAATTGCTTTCTTTATCATACATGTTTTAACTTGTTATTCTTGATCATTTCACATAGATCATGATTTAAAGATTTAATGAATATAAAGCATGATATTTATATCATATATATAATTAGAATATAAATATTTATAATATATAGATATATTAAAATGAAACACCGTTCATGGAGACGGTAGTCCGTACATATGCATGAACATTGTTTCCATTTTCTTATCATATAGTATGGAAGTATGTAAATGACATATGATTATATTAATAAATATATATTATTATAGAAGATATATAATTTAATATATATCAAACTTAATCAATATATATTTATATAAATTATTGAATGGTGATCGTTGAAGATGAATCTCATCACGTCATGGAGACGGTAATCCGTACATACGCATGAGAGAAAATATCATTCTATTGATTGTGAAACGGTATATAATTGGATTATATATTATATATAAAGAATAATTAAAATTTTATATTGAATATTTACATTAATTATACTCATTATTATATCCATCCAAATAATGTAGTGTTGAATAACAAACTACACCACAATGTGGAGACGGTAAGTCGTACATACACATGCAAGGTGACTTTGTCATTCATAAGAAAGATAGAATAATGAATATGGTTGTACCATATTTATAATAAAATATATTCATGTATAAGGCACTGTATATATTAATTTTTTATGGTAACAACAACTAAAGTGGAAGTAGATGAATCAAATAACATTTAAAGAGGTTATAAAATAATTACCTCTTTTTTTAAGTGTTTCCTTTTGATTTGAACCAATGGGATCCATATGGTGTCTTTCTGCTCAAGGTATGGACTCTAAGGTGAAGTTTAGATATTTATGATGACATTTGGGAAGTGTTTGACTGAGGAAAATGGATTTGTAGGTGTGAATTAAAAATAAACTGAGGTTCCCTTTTATAAGAGAGGTGAGGGGCACTTTAGGAAAAATGGTGAAATATTAATTTATTATAAAACAAATTTCAAATTATAATAGTTCAAAATTAATTTATTTTGAGGAAAATACGAATATGGGTCTAAATATTTTAAAACAATAAGTTTTAGGCATGTTTAGGTCATTATATTAACCATATCTTTTAGATTTATCCCTTAATCAAATAGTTTAATTATTACCATGTATTTTTGTATTTACATAATATAAGGTTAATATACTGACTATAAGTTTCCAAATGAAGCTAAATAGATCAATTATGAAATTTCAATACTATAAATGTTAGTTGTAAAAACCTTATATTTTTATGAATTTAATATTGTTTAATAAATTATTATTTATTTTAAAATATTATTTATGTCAATTTTATTACTATTTAATAAATGATTTTATTAAAAGTTATAAAAACATTATTCCTTAAAAAAAATACATTCAATAAATTATAACATTACATAGTTAGATATAAACTTAGTGGATGACATCACATGTTTCAAATCACATGTATTTTAATCCTGATTTAATAAGGTAATCCTGACATCATCATTGTGTCATAAATAAATTTAATTATTTAATGTCTAAAAATTATAAATAAATTACAATGATGTAAGAAATACATTTATCTTTATAATTAATTTTTTTAGTTGAATTTATCTTATGTATAACCCTATATTAAAAATTATTTACTTTTTAATATTTGAATTTGACACTTTTAACTCTTCTTTAAATAAAATATAATAAATGTCCTAAACCTACCCAACTATATTAAAAGGGAGCATATTCTTTTCCAAAGGTTGATTTGGGTCGATATAAACTTATAAAATAGAATTAAGACAAGTTTTAGGGATACATTATATTATTATAATATTATTTGAACCTTTAATTACACTATTTACATTAAACCGTGGTAAATTAAATTCAAAACATACTATTCACCAAAAATAATTTTGATCATATTGAACAAAATATTAATTTCTTATGAAAACCATGTTGTCAGATTTTTGAAAGTCAATTCACAGAAGCGGTAAAATAATTTTTATATTCTAATTCGTAAATGTACCTAGAAGGTCGGTAAGTGTGCCTAGAAGGTGGGTCAAAAGAGATTTAAAAAGATCAATGATTTTTATAACTAATTCTACTATAAAATTAAACAAGTGAAGTAAATTGGACTAATATATGTATTATATGTCTATTTTTACTTTAAGATAAATTTTAATTAAAAATAATTATTTAATTGAAATTGTCTTATTTTTGTGTGATGTAGTATTTTTCACTACTCATTAATAATCGAATGATTTCTGAAAATTACCAAAAAATCACCCTAAGATAAATTTGATATTATGAATTAAAAAATGAAATCTATTTTACAGAATTCACTTTGTAGGAGTTTCTAAAATTAATTTTATTATTTTTCACAAAAGAACATAAAATATAGTTCTTTTAAGAAAATAGTTTGTCTAAATATATAACTATTTTAACAAAACATATATATTTCATTAAAAAATTGTTTTATTTATGTGAATACATTATAAATAACATTTAAAATTTATTCGTTACTATTCATATTACAGTATTTAATTGATAAACAAATATATTGTTTAAATAATTATAATACAAATTTGTTGTTTTGTAGAAAGTCAATGTTGCCTATAACGCAAGCCAAGGCAGTGTTGCTTGCAATATAACTATTAAATTACTTTGAAGATATAACATAATATAAAATTTTGGGGTGTTATATTATCCCATCCTTTAATAAATTGCATCCTCAAAATTTGAAATTGATCTTCTAAAATAAAAGGTTGAAAATAGAAAATTCCTTTTTTTAAAACCCACATCGGAAATAGGGTTAATAAAATTTACTCTTAATAAGAGGGAGGGGGAATTGAAAAAGTGACCACCAAATTAAGATTTTTAATGAGATAACACTGCTGAAAAATAAAGGCACATAATGGGAGGTAAAATATAAATATTTATAGGGAGTGATTGAGGTCATCAATAACATATAAGTGAAAAATAAATCAAAATATTTTGGCCTCAAAGCCATAAATCTATGATGATTTAAAATATCATTAGTTAAACAAAACACAATGTATTAGGATAACATGTTTTTTTAGAGACATTATTTTATGAAGAGGAGGGATTAATTTACTATCATGATAAGAACTCAAGAAAACCTACTTGATTTCATTAACTATCATAATCATAATCTCATAATTTGGTTGGGCTTAGATCTATTTTCACTTCATCCCTTACACTAGGAAATGAATGTTCGAAATTATTCTTTAAAGCCTAATGCACAATTTCTAAATCATAAAGCCCACATGTATTTAATTAACAATCTATATGTTACTAAAATCTATAAGGATAGGTCAAAGTATCCAATATATTATAATTTAACCTCAAAAAAAGTATCAAGTTCTCAAATTACTCTATTCTAACAATTAGACTTATCAAAAATACTTGTGTTCAAACTCACAGTCCAAAAATTTATTTGGGAGGTAAAAATAATAAATATCACTTTTTTCCACATAATAACATGTGAACATCTGCGTTACTTATTCTCTTAAATCATGGTAAGACCATGAATTTCCATTAAACCTTATTGAATACATTCATTCTCTCTTATTCCATATAGAATGCTGGATATACTCATTAAATACAAAAATGTTGTAAACTCCAAAAATTATGGAATAAATATATATTTAATATGTTCCAAGGTAGTCAAGAATATAAAATAGAATTTATGAAAAAAATAATCTATTATTCCAAAATCACTACCTCAGTATCAGGACCATATTAAGGTTTATCTTTCCTTCAACCACATATTTTCTCAAAGGATTAACTTTCTATTGATTCACTTATCTTAGTACTATACAATCTAAAATCCTCAATGAAATAGAATTTTAGTACAATCATTATTTATTTACATAATTTATATAACCATGAAATGATTGATATAACACTAAAATGACATAATTCCTCAATCGAGAAACACAAATACATTAATTATTCCCCATCTATTGTAGTAACAGTTTATGCCTAACCTTGATCCCTGTTATTCATCTGAGCTAAATTTCCTTTAATATTAGGACATTTATTTACTTATGACTCCATTTAATATAGTTCAAACACTTAATATTAGTCGTGTATTTATTTCATTTTCCTTCTTTTTCCTAATGACCATTTTCTACCCACATATAACAGACACCCAGTCCACTCATGCCTTTCCCAAGGTGATTCTTTCGACATTTATCACATATGGGAAATTCATTCTTTCACTTCATCCCTTTATCCATCTTTCCATCTATCATACCCTTCTTATTCATCTTCCCTTCAAATCAATAGGACTCATATATTTATTTAAATATCTTATTAAAAGAAGATATTATTTCCTCATATGATGAAAATACATGGGACACTATTTACCTTTGAAATGTTGGCATAAGAAAATGAAATATATTATCCTTCTAACTATTTGGAACATTTGAATTGGTGGAGTAGTCATTCCTTTTACTAGTATCCATTTTTTAAAAATTTCATACATGAGATTAAGTTATGAATCATAATGCATGATTCTAAACTAGTGATATAATTTAAATAAATTGAAAATTTTATTCATATCAAATCCTGTAACATCCCAAGTAAGTAATGAATAATAGATATTTTTATCTATGTCTATTAATGATAAAGATAGTGTTTTAGAGGCTTAAAATGAAAATAAATACAATCTTATGCATGGAATACACTAATATCCTTAAAAGATTGTTTTAGTGCCTTTTGATGGAAAACCATTTTTGAATCTATATTTTGACAATTTTATAAACTATGTTTGTCAAAATAAACTTATCCTTTATGATTGGGACATCAAAATTTACCTTGTGTGAATTTTTGGTATTTTTCTGACAATGTTCATTTTTTAATGAATAGTGAAAAATACTGCATTTTACATCAAAACTACTTTTTAATCTAATTTATTTATATGATTAGATTATGTTTTGAATTGGTTTTGAAGTAAAATTAGAATATATTTTTACCATTTTATCCAATGGTGGTCATTGGAATCAATTTCACTTTGAAATTAGACTTAAACTGGTGTCAATCTTTTGATACTTATTGTTTTGTAAAAACACGCTATTTTGCTCTGGCAGCGGGAATTAATTATTGAATTAATTAATGTGACTTATATGATTTGAATTTTTTAAAATAGACTTCATTTTTGAATTCGGAATATCAAATATAGCTTAGAGTGAATTTTTGGTAATTTTCTGAAAAACTTCAATTTTTGATGAATAGTGAAACCACTAAGTGGTAATCAAGCAAACTGATTTTTCAGTTAAATGAAAGTTTACCACTAATGTGTATTGAATTTTGAAAATCCTACATACATGGTTGTCATTAAGAAGTAAAATGTGGTTCAATGAGATTAAAATATTTTTTTGGTGAATAGTAACTTATTAAGTTTTTAATCGCGATTAGTGGTAATTAGTGTAGTTTAAGGAATAAATAATGCTTTAATAATATAAAATGACCTAGACACATGTCCCAACCTTATTGGTTGTGTCATGGCCGACCAAGACAAGCCATTTCCTAACTTGGGGACCCCATGGATCCACTTTTGTTGGGAAATGACATAAATTACTTTTTATTAAATGTTAAAGTGAAAATGACACAAACATAATATGTTTTGTGAAAACAATTTTTAAGTGGGGTTATACAAGTCCAAAATTTGATTATAAATATTCAATGGAAAGCTAAAAAGATTTCATACATCATAGTAATTGTTTTATAATTTTTAGACATTAAATAAATTTAATTATTTATGACATAATAATGATGCAGCGATGACATCATTATTTGACGATTTAAATAAAATGGAAAGATAATATAAAATCTATGAACTACACATGTCCAAAACCAATTGGATGAATGGGTTTCGAGGACTTATCACCTTATCCACTAATTCTATCAATTTGGGACCTTTTAAAACCGAAACACATTTTCAAATAATGTAATGTTTCTTTACTTTCCAAAAGTGCCCCTCCTCTCCCCTTATAAAAGGCCCCCACCTCTACCTCATTTCACACACTCTTCAAGCCATTGGCTCGGCCAACCCCTGCCCATTTGCTCTCTCCACATCCCTCTCCTCATCCTAGAGGATTCCCTTTGGGCATAATCCTTTCAAAGGAAGCCTTTAGGCTCAAATCAAAAGGAGTTACACTTTTTAAAGGTAATTGTTTCTCTCATGTTCATTTGTTTTATTTTGCTTCTCCAACCCCCTAAAATCTTTTTATTTCCTTCTTTTATAACATAACCAGTATCTTCAATATACTAGGATGTTGTTATAAGATTTATTTGAGCCAAACTCTCACACAACTACATCAAATGGTTAAAGAACATACGTTTTCCGTGGATGGAGAAATTATGCCTCCCGAAACGATGATTGTTCAATACTCATTTAACACCTTCAAAGGTGGCCATTATGATGTCACTATTTTTATATATGATATATAATATGTATATGTTTTCCTTAAGCTTCTGTTTTTCTTCATTTTGGTCATACTTTATGGTTTCCATTATGGGTAAACACGATATCTTCATTTTAGGAAGTGCGGACTACCGCCCCCTGAAAGTGATTTGATTCGTTAATACCATATGTGGGATGTGTAAAGGATAAAGTTAATGATATTATATATGTTATTATACTGGAATTATAATATACTCTTATATCATTATGATTCCCTTCCAGAAAATATGAAATAGAAATGGAAGTAGCGTTCATGCGTACGTACGGCTTACCGTCTCCATGAACGGTGCATTTCATTTCTTACCTCTAAATGTGATGTAATATTATAAATGAATGCAGGTACTGGATATATATGACATATATGATATCTACATCATGAATATCATTCTGGAATAATGAACCTTTGACCAAATTAACAACATGTAAGTATAAGAAATCTATTTTTGACTTAAGAACCAAATACCGACAAAATGAACATTATTAACTTAAATGATTACATGATGTTCATAACATGGTATAAAAGGAATAATGAACTTGAAAAAGATTCATAATCAAGTAGAGATTAACTCAAGTTTATTATTCAGGAGTTTAATGAACGGTCGGGTCATGTCGGATACGAGGTATGGGACTTCGTCTCAATCTCCTTTCGTTGAGGCATATTTTATTTTATACACAACTTTCTTTTATATGGTGTATAAACCCCTTTGACTTTTACATTTATTCAAAAGGAATCTTTTTTATACGAAGCGTTTACTAAACGACAAAAGGGAATGTTTTTTTTTCGTACGTATGCGGCGACAATGACTTCTCCGCCGTCGTAACCGTTATTTGAGTTTCGGCTTCCTCTACAAGCCATACCTTCTTTTTTTTAAAGAAATATAAATACCATGTTTTACTTTGGTATTGAAAATGGTTTTCATAATGTTTTTATTATATCAATGTGTTGTATTGATATCTCGTGATTGAAATGTGGAAATTTTATGTTTCCTTTATGCATGTTTTATGTGATATGATTATGTTATGGTTCTTGGGCATTATTATGAAGACAGGTGGTTCCGTGATAAACTAAGGGCGGGTGAGCCCGTTATAGCTCTCCAATGCATTGGGTAACGCGAAGGAGTGAAACGTTAAGGTTTCTCCGAAGAGAGTTTAGGGAATATACTGTGATGGGTATTCCAAACGTAACCAAGAGGGTTACTCCCTACGTAAGAATGTTATGAATGCCTCAAGTTACCTTTACGTATTATGATTTATATGATTTATTCATGTTTTTATGAGGTATGTTAAAGTGCCTATGTTTTATGGGTAAAGTATGATTTCATTCTTATTTATATATGAACTCATGTTTCCTTTCCATGTTTTTTTTTATAACCCATACTGAGTTTTTATGCTCATCCCAAGTTTTTGAAATGTTTTTCACAGGTCAAGGGAAAGGTACATGATAAGATGATAGAGTCAAGGATGTGTCAAGAAATAATCCATGTTTTATTTTAAATGTGTTTCCATTGATGGGAATGAAGAATACTATCTTTATGTAACCACTTTGTTTATATGTGGAATGTAATGCAAGTTTTATGATCTAATTCTCTAAAACTCTAAACCAGAAAAGATCCTCAATGTGTAATCTTGTAATAACTCAAGATTAAGTAAGGTTTAAGGCTGGGGCCTTATAGTTGGTATCAAAGGTCGGTTTAGACAACTTTAGGAGTTAGAAAAGTGTTAAATTATAATATGATTGAAATGATATAGCATTTACAGATTACCATGTTGCTTCGCCTAAGATATTTCTGTGTTCAGAATGGTTTTCCGCAGAGGAAACAAAGCAGCTATGTTGGGACGACATCAGGAGGAAGATAACCTTCCGAATCAGCATCCAGAAATGGTCGGAATTGGAACTGAACAGTTTGTTGCAGTAATGGCACAGTTGACTCAGGCTATAAATGGTGGTGGTATCCATGCACGAGATCAGCCAGATCAACCGCAGAGGAACATGTCAGTGGTGGAACATTTCATGAGGCAACATCCCCCATCATTCAGATGATCATCTGACCCTGTGCTAGCTGAAGGGTGGATTAAAGCACTGGAGAAGATTTTTGATGTCATGGGGTGTTCAGACAATCAAAATGTTAGTCTTGCTATTTACCGTTTGGAGGGTGAAGCAGATCAGTGGTGGTCCATGGTTAAAAATATCAGGGACGCCGATGAGATTGATGCTCTTGACTGGGATGAATTCAAAGGAATGTTTCTTGAGAAGTATTTTCCTAAGGCTGTTCGACTTAGGATGGAAAAGCAATTCTTGGAATTGAGGCAAGAGGAAGACTCAGTGGCTGCCTATGAAGAAAGGTTCACACGATTGGCAAGGTATGCTCCAAATTTTATCCGGGACCTTGATAGTAAAATCAATCGTTTTTACTCAGGATTAAAGCCAAAGTATCGAAGGGCATTAGCTTCTCGTGAGTTTAAAAGTTATGAAAAGCTTGTTCGATGTGCTGAGAAAGTGGAAATGGAGTTTGCTGATGACCAAGTTTTCTATAACAACCAGCAGAAGAAGAGACCGAGGTGGCAGGAGAAAGGTAAGAATTCTTCAAAAAAGTCTGATGGTAAGAAAACTAAGTTTCCAGTTTGTGATAAATGTGGAAAAAGGCATGCTGGGGAATGTCTTCTGAATTCTGGGAAGTGCTACCGATGTGGTAAGATGAGACATAAGGCTCGTGATTGCACTGAAAAGGGTCAAGCTGAAGGTAAGAACAAATTTGATTTACAGTTAGTGAAGTGTTATAAGTGCAATGAGATGGGTCACTATGCAAATGAGTGTCCGACAAGGAGCTTGAGTGATGGGAAGCAGTTAGACTACAAGCAGAAAGGGGTGGTGAAATCCTTTGCAACTACTTCAGCAGATGTTGGGCCATCGAATGAAGTGGTGTCAGCTCCAGGGAGCTCAGTATTTTTCGAAGATTGACTTGAGGTCGGGGTACCATCAGTTGAAAGAAAAAGAAGCAGATGTTCCGAAGATTGTGTTCCATACTAGATATGTCCATTATGAATTTGTAGTTATGCCTTTTGGGTTAACCAATGCACCTTCTGTATTCATGGACCTTATGAATAAAATTTTCCATGAGTTCTTGGATAAGTTTGTGTTTGCATTTTGAGTTTTGGGAAGAGATTGTGTGTGCCTTCTGATTCACAGTTGAAGAGAGAGTTGTTATGTGAAGCTCATAGTTCTCCGTTTTCAGTTCATCCGGGCAGTACTAAGATGTATAGAGATCTGCGGGAGTATTACTGGTGGGATGGAATGAAAAGAGATATTGCTGATTTTACTGTGAAGTGTTTGACTTGTCAGCAGGTTAAAGCTGAGCGGCAGTTACAGAAAGGGATGCTTCAGCCTTTACCAGTGCCAGAGTGGAAATGGGAGAATATATCCATGGACTTTGTTGTTGGATTACCGAAGACATCTCGAGGTAATAATGCAATCTGGGTTATTGTTGATCGCTTGGCGAAATCTGCTCATTTCCTTGCTATACGAGATACTTTCTCTCTTGATCAACTTTCCCGTTTGTATCTTAAAGAGATAGTCAGGTTACATGGAGTTCCTCTCTCCATTGTATCGGATCGTGATCCCAGGTTTACTTCTAACTTTTGGAAAGGCCTTCAAAAGTCGTTGGGTACTGAATTAAATTTTAGTACAACTTTTCATCCTCAATCAGATGGGCAGTCAGAACGAACAATTCAGACATTGGAGGATATGCTACGAGCTTGTTCTATGGATTATCAGGGAAGTTGAGACCAACATATTTCTTTGGTTGAGTTTTCATATAATAACAGTTTTCATTCCAGTATACAGATGGCACCATTTCAGGCATTATATGGGAAGCGGTGTCGAACTCCAGCTTTCTGGGATGAAGTGGGTGAAAGGAAGTTGATGGGACCAGAATTGGTAGAAGAGATGGAAGAAAAAGTTCAGCTGATTCAGAAACACATGAGAACAGCTCAGAGCAGGCAGAAGAGTTATGCGGATAACCGGAGGAAGGATCTATCTTTCGAGGTAGGTGATCATGTTTTTCTCAAGGTTTCTCCTTGGAAAAGTGTGATGAGATTTGGTAAGAATGGAAAGTTGAGTCCAAGGTTTATTGGACCATACGAAATTTTGAAAAGAGTTGGATCAGTTGCATACTGAGTGGCTTTACCTCCGAGTTTATCTCAGGTACACAATGTTTTTCACGTTTCGATGTTGAGAAAGTATATGCCAGATCCATCTCATGTTTTGAGTCCAGAGGTAGTTCAGCTGGAAGAGAACCTATCTTATGAGGAACAACCGGTCCAGATTCTTGACCACAGGGAGCAAGTGTTACGGAATAAGGTGATTAAGCAGGTAACGGTTTTGTGGAAAAACCACGTGATTGAAGAGGCAACATGGGAATCAGAAAATGCAATGAGGGATAAGTACCCCCATTTATTCGATAAGTAAATAAATTGCGGGGACGCAATTTTCTAAAGGGGGGAAGGATGTAACATCCCAAGTAAGTAATGAATAATAGATATTTTTATCTATGTCTATTAATGATAAAGATAGTGTTTTAGAGGCTTAAAATGAAAATAAATACAATCTTATGCATGGAATACACTAATATTCTTAAAAGATTGTTTTAGTGCCTTTTGATGGAAAACCATTTTTGAATCTATATTTTGACAATTTTATAAACTATGTTTGTCAAAATAAACTTATCCTTTATGATTGGGACATCAAAATTTACCTTGTGTGAATTTTTGGTATTTTTCTGACAATGTTCATTTTTTAATGAATAGTGAAAAATACTGCATTTTACATCAAAACTACTTTTTAATATAATTTATTTATATGATTAGATTATGTTTTGAATTGGTTTTGAAGTAAAATTAGAATATATTTTTACCATTTTATCCAATGGTGGTCATTGGAATCAATTTCACTTTGAAATTAGACTTAAACTGGTGTCAATCTTTTGATACTTATTGTTTTGTAAAAACACGCTATTTTGCTCTGGCAGCGGGAATTAATTATTCAATTAATTAATGTGACTTATATGATTTGAATTTTGTAAAATAGACTTCATTTTTGAATTCGGAATATCAAATATAGCTTAGAGTGAATTTTTGGTAATTTTCTGAAAAACTTCAATTTTTGATGAATAGTGAAACCACTAAGTGGTAATCAAGCAAACTGATTTTTCAGTTAAATGAAAGTTTACCACTAATGTGTATTGAATTTTGAAAATCCGACATACATGGTTGTCATTAAGAAGTAAAATGTGGTTCAATGAGATTAAAATAATTTTTTGGTGAATAGTAACTTATTAAGTTTTTAATCGCGATTAGTGGTAATTAGTGTAGTTTAAGGAATAAATAATGCTTTAATAATATAAAATGACCTAGACACATGTCCCAACCTTATTGGTTGTGTCATGGCCGACCAAGACAAGCCATGTCCTAACTTGGGGACCCCATGGATCCACTTTTGTTGGGAAATGACATAAATTACTTTTTATTAAATGTTAAAGTGAAAATGACACAAACATAATATGTTTTGCGAAAACAATTTTTAAGTGGGGTTATACAAGTCCACATTTTGATTATAAATATTCAATGGAAAGCTAAAAAGATTTCCTACATCATAGTAATTGTTTTATAATTTTTAGACATTAAATAAATTTAATTATTTATGACATAATAATGATTCAGCGATGACATCATTATTTGACGATTTAAATAAAATGGAAAGATAATATAAAATCTATGAACTACACATGTCCAAAACCAATTGGATGAATGTATTTCGATGCCTTATCACCTTATCCACGAATTCTATCAATTTGGGACCTTTTAAAACCGAAACACATTTTCAAATAATGTAATGTTTCTTTACTTTCCAAAAGTGCCCCTCCTCTCCCCTTATAAAAGGCCCCCACCTCTACCTCATTTCACACACTCTTCAAGCCATTGGCTCGGCCAACCCCTGCCAATTTTCTCTCTCCACATCCCTCTCCTCATCCTAGAGGATTCCCTTTGGGCAGAATCCTTTCAAAGGAAGCCTTTAGGCTCAAATCAAATGGAGTTACACTTTTTAAAGGTAATTGTTTCTCTCATGTTCATTTGTTTTATTTTGCTTCTCCAACCCCCTAAAATCTTTTTATTTCCTTCTTTTATATCATCACCAGTATCTTCAATATACTAGGATGTTGTTATAAGATTTATTTGAGCCAGACGCTCACACAACTACATCAAATGGTTAAAGAACATACGTTTTCCGTGGATGGCGAAATTATGCCTCCCGAAACGATGATTGTTCAATACTCATTTAACACCTTCAAAGGTGGCCATTATGATGTCACTATTTTTATATATGATATATAATATGTATATGTTTTCCTTAAGCTTCTGTTTTTTTTCATTTTGGTCATACTTTATGGTTTCCATTATGGGTAAACACGATATCTTCATTTTAGGAAGTGCGGACTACCGCCCCCTGAAAGTGATTTGATTCGTTAATACCATATGTGGGATGTGTAAAGGATAAAGTTAATGATATTATATATGTTATTATACTGGAATTATAATATACTCTTATATCATTATGATTCCATTCCAGAAAATATGAAATAGAAATGGAAGTAGCGTTCATGCGTACGTACGGCTTACCGTCTCCATGAACGGTGCATTTCATTTCTTACCTCTAAATGTGATGTAATATTATAAATGAATGAAGGTACTGGATATATATGACATATATGATATCTACATCATGAATATCATTTTGGTATAATGAACCTTTGACCAAATTAACAACATGTAAGTATAAGAAATCTATTTTTGACTTAAGAACCAAATACCGACAAAATGAACATTATTAACTTAAATGATTACATGATGTTCATAACATGGTATAAAAGGAATAATGAACTTGAAAAAGATTCATAATCAAGTAGAGATTAACTCAAGTTTATTAATCAGGAGTTTAAAGAACGGTCGGGTCAAGTCGGATACGAGGTATGGGACTTCGTCTCAATCTCCTTTCGTTGAGGCATATTTTATTTTATACACAACTTTCTTTTATACGGTGTATAAACCCCTTTGACTTTTACATTTATTCAAAAGGAATCTTTTTTATACGAAGCGTTTACTAAACGACAAAAGGGAATGTTTTTTTTCGTACGTATGCGGCGACAACGACTTCTCCGCCGTCGTAACCGTTATTTGAGTTTCGGCTTCCTCTACAAGCCATACCTTCTTTTTTTTAAAGAAATATAAATACCATGTTTTACTTTGGTATTGAAAATGGTTTTCATAATGTTTTTATTATATCAATGTGTTGTATTGATATCTCGTGATTGAAATGTGGAAATTTTATGTTTCCTTTATGCATGTTTTATGTGATATGATTATGTTATGGTTCTTGGGCATTATTATGAAGACGGGTGGTTCCGTGATAAACTAAGGGCGGGTGAGCCCGTTATAGCTCTCCAATGCATTGGGTAACGCGAAGGAGTGAAACGTTAAGGTTTCTCCGAATAGATTTTAGGGAATATATTGTGATGGGTATTCCAAACGTAACCAAGAGGGTTACACCCTACGTAAGAATGTTATGAATGCCTCAAGTTACCTTTACGTATTATGATTTATATGATTTATTCATGTTTTTATGAGGTATGTTAAAGTGCCTATGTTTTATGGGTAAAGTATGATTTCATTCTTATTTATATATGAACTCATTTTTCCTTTCCATGTTTTTTTTATAACCCATACTGAGTTTTTATGCTCATCCCAAGTTTTTGAAATGTTTTTCACAGGTCAAGGGAAAGGTACATGATATGATGATAGAGTCAAGGATGTGTCAAGAAATAATCCATGTTTTATTTTAAATGTGTTTCCATTGATGGGAATGAAGAATACTATCTTTATGTAACCACTTTGTTTATATGTGGAATGTAATGCAAGTTTTATGATCTAATTCTCTAAAACTCTAAACCAGAAAAGATCCCCAATGTGTAATCTTGTAATAACTCAAGATTAAGTAAGGTTTAAGGCTGGGGCCTTATAAATCCAATAACCATATAAATGGATTCTTTCCTAGAATTTTTAATAATAATACTTTATAATGGGTTGTAATGAAAATGTGAATTATTTTACGAATATCACCTGGGATTGTCAAACCAGGTGCACAGTATGGCCCATTGGCGTGTACGAGTTTACCACAAGTCAGTCCTGGAACACCTTTTCATAGTTTTAAACCCTAAGTACATCCATTTCAGATCCACGACCACATTTTGTATCGATATAAGGTTGTATTACTTGGAATAGGCATATAATTTGTACATTCCCAAAATCCTAGGAACTTTTTCTATACTGATCCTCAATGTCTGTATTAGGGTAGTGTTCCTTAATCAATGATTATTTAAATCTAGTTTCCAAAGTTATTTCCAACTATCCTTTGATACAAATTGTAATCCCCCAACCCCCGAAGCCTGGAGCCATTGCTTTATTTTAATTCATTGGCATGATTATAAGGAATAAATTCCCGAATGACCGATCGATTTAGTAGTCTTGGAAAATAGATTACATACATGAAATTTACATAACACTTCATAATATACAAAATAACATAAATAATATTTTTATAACTCCATTATTCTCCTATCTTCACAATGGATATCAATATTAATACCCTTCTTGGAAACCTAGGAAATTAAAACAAAAAAAGGGGTGTGCTCAGATTCCTAGTAAGGGGAAATAACTATGTGGATGCTATAAACTTTTATGGAAAGATGTATAATAAAAAAACAATTTTTTAAACATAATCCTGAACATAATATGGAAATAATAATCAAAAAAATAACATATAAACATGGACATGGATATTCTACTTGTCGAATAATCACATGTAATAACTACTTTCATAATGAGGGAATGCATAATTCCTGACATAATAACTACCAATTTAAGGACTTGTGCCAATACAATTCCAAAATATTCTATCAAGGACTTGTTCCAAGACACAAGTTTGTATCATCAGACATACTGATGCATTGAGGGGCTATAGTGGGCCTCACTCTTCACTTACTAAGTCCAATTCATTACTCGTATAAAAAGGGTGAAAAATAATGTAATCATTCATATTAAAATTAGAATACAAAATGTAAATAATTTAATCATATAAAATGAATGGTATAAAAATAAAACATGATTTATATATAATATATATTCATAATATAAACATTTATATAGATATATATATATGAAATGGAAACACTGTTCATAGAGTCAGTAGTTCGTACGTACGCATGAACATTGTTTCCGTTTTCTTATTGTATAATATGAAAGTATATAAATGAAATATATTTTTGTACATAAATATATATTATATGACTAGGAACATTATTTCATTTAACATATAATTAATCATTATATTTATATATTATTTAATGGTGGTTGTTGAAGATGAATGTCATCAAGTCGTGGAGATAGTAATTTGTAAGTCTGCACGAGCGACAATATCATTCTTTTGATAGTTAAATGCTTTTTAATTGTTTGGTATATAATATAAATAGAATCATTACCATGTTATATTAATTATTTACATTAATCATACTTTTAATTATTCCCATCAACAAAATGTATTGTTGAATAACAAACTACACCACGATGTGGAGACGGTAAGCTGTATATACGCCCTCATGGTGACTTGGTCATTCATAGGATGGATATAATAATAAATATGGTTGTACAATATTTATAATAATATATCATAATTTAGAAGTTACTGGAGTTACTATCTTTGTATAGTAAAAACAAATACATAGGAAGTAGAAGAACAAAAGAACATTAAATGAAGTTATAAAATTATTATCTCTTATACAGGTGTTTCTTTTTTATTTGAAAAAAGGGATCCTTAGATCAGATTTCAGATAATGTTATGGAATCTAGGTTAAAGTGATAAGAGTTGGGAGGAGATTTTTTTAGGGTTTGGCTGAGAAAAAATGGTGTTTTAGGTGTAAATTAAAAAGAAAGGGAGGTGAACTTTTATATGAGAGGTGAGGGGCACTTTATGGAAAATGTTAAAATATTAATTTATTATAAAATTCTTTTCATATTATAATAGCTCCAAATTGATTTATTTCATGTATAAGATGAGTATGGGTCAAAATAATCTCTACCAATAGGTTTTGGATATGTTTAGTTCATCATATTAAACTTATCTACTAGATTCAACCCATAGTTAAATAGTTTAACTCTTACCATGTCTTTTTTTTATATTTATACTACAAGGTTAACATAGTCTCAATAAATTTCCAAAACAACCTAAATTGGATAATTTAGGAAATTTTGACATAATTCGAGTTATTTGGTAGATCCATAGTTTTATATTTCTTTTATATTATTTAATAAAATAGTATTTATTTTGAAATATCATTTTTGTTAATTTTTTTACTATATAATACATAATTTTTGTAAAAGTCATAACAACTTGATTCCATAGAAAAAAAATCAATTAATCAATCATAAAACGTCATATTAAACTATAAATTTAGTTTAGGACATAAAAATTTTCAATTCACATTTATTTTAATATTTATAATTCCATTTATTTTAATCATTCATGAATAGGGCAATAACTACATCATAATTGTGTCCGAAATTTGTTTAATTATATAATGTTTAAAAATTATTAATAAATTACTAGGATGTAAGATATATTTTTATATATATAATATATTTTTATAGTCAAATGTATCTTATGTATAACCCTATATTAAAAATCGATTATTTTTTAAAATTTCAATTTATCACTTTTAGCACTTCTTTAAATAAAATATTATAAAATTCCTAATCTATCCCAAGTGGATTAAAAAGAATCATATTTTTGTCCTATGCTTGATTTTGGTCTAAAAAAACTTATATAATACAATTAGGAACAGTTTTAGGGTAACTTTATATTATTTTAATATTATTTTTACCATTTATTACCATATTTACTTTTAACGGTGGTAAATAAAATATAAAAGTTACTATTCACCAAAATTTATTCTGATCTTATTGAACCAAATTGTACATACTAAAGACAACCATATATGTTGTATTTTCATAATTGAAATCACAGATGTGGTAAAATTATATTTTATGCTAATTTAAAAATGTGCCTAGAAGGTGGGTAAATGTGTCTTGAAGGTGGGAAAAAAGTCGTTAAAAAGGATCAAAAATTTTTTATATCTAATTATATTATAAAATGATTCAAATGAATTAAATTTAACTAATATATTTATTATTTATCTATTTTTTTACTTTAAGATAAATTTTAATTGAATTCTTTATTTATAAGAAAATGTCGGTTTTTATGTACTATGTAGTATTCATCAATATTCATTAAAATTGATTGTTTTCAAAAAAATACTATAAATTCACCATAAGATATTTTTGACATTAAAAATTCAAAAATGAAGTCTATTTTACCATATAAAATTTTTAGGAGGGTTTAAATTTAATTTAATTTTTGTTCACGATAGGACTTCAAAAGTACTTCATTTAAGAAAATAGTTTTTCTAAATATATAACAATTTTAACAATACTTATACATTTCATTATAAAAATGTTTTTTTTATTTTAATAAATTATAAATAAAATTTAAAATTAATTTCTTACTATTCATATTTCAATATTTAATTGATAAATAAATATATGGTTTAAAAAATTATAATACTAATGTGTTGTTTCAAAGAAACCCAATCTTGCATATAACGCAAGACAAGTCATTGTTGCGTGAAATATAAGCTATTAAATTACTTTAAATAGATAAAAAACTATGAAACACTAATTATGCTGACCCATTTGATATCCTTGTAAAATTAGGGATGGTTTCTTATTGTTTGATACTTCCCATGAACCTCTCTCAAGTCTATAATGTGTTTAATGTATATTTCCAATAGAAGTACATACTGAATCATTCATATGTAATGAATATGTGTGTCATAAAGCTAGATTTAGATCATTCATATAAATAATATCCAAGATTCTGGATCATTTAGAGAATGTTTTAAAAAATAATACCACTCACATGGTCAATTGTTTGTGGAAAAACCACCAACCCGAAGAAGCTCGGTGGGAGGTTAAGTATATGATTAGGCAGAATTATCTGCATTTCTTTTATCATAGTATGGGAATTTTGAGGGTGAAATTAATTTTATGTGGAATATAATGTATTACCTTGATATTTTATTATATGTTTACTAAAAAATAAATTTTTATACCCTGCGTTACGTGCAACACTAAGTTTTAACAAACCACATTACACCATAAATAATATTATTTAAATAGGAAAATTATATCCTAGAAATTAAATTTGATTGTATTAATAGTAATAATAAAAATTTTAAAACTAAATATAATTTTTTTATATAAATAAATCATATTGAAAAAAATTACTTACTTTTCCCTAAAGTCATTATATGATTTTATATTAATTGTTTTCTAAAAAATGTTTCTAATTGCATTTTCTAATATAATAATAGAGGTATCTTTTAACAGTTTTTTTAATTTTTTATATATAATAAAATTCATTTTTTATGTCATCAATTAAAAATTATCTTATTTTGAAACATTGATAATGTTCTAAAAAGATTAATTTTTTGATCAATAGTGAAAAATACTGATTTTTATTATAGACTTAATTTTTCATTTAAATCATTTAAAAGTTACATTTTGTTATAAAATAGTTTTAAAATAAATATTTTATTAACTATATTATCATTAAACCAATTTAGGTCATTTTATATAATCGTATTATAATCTTTGATATAAAATATTTTTATACTTTTGAAAACATTTTCTTTGGAAAACTACTTTTTCGTTCTGTCTGTAGGTTTAAAATTAAATTAATTTCTAATAATTATGTTAATTGAACTTATAAAAATGGATTCAAAATATTAAATTAGAGTAATTAATAACATAATATATGTTCTAACTAATTTTTTTCAATAATTAATATAAAAAATCGTAAAAATTAATTACGGTGGTTAAGGTTAAAATGGGTTTACCAGGGTTTAAACAAAAATGATAAAGCTTAAAATTACATAAAATCAAATCAAATTATTATTTTATATACATATTTCAATTTTATATCATACAGGGTTCTAGGGGAATTCATTTTTGATCATTTTTTGAATGTGTAAAACTGTGGGTATAACATTTACATTTCAAAAATTTCTTGTGTGTTCTCTCCCCTACTCATAACAAGAAAACCCCCTCTCTTCTCTAATTAACACTTAAAAAGAATTTTGGTTTGGAAAATACATAAAAATATATCACAATTATTTCCATCCCCATGTCTTATATTCATTATTTTTATTATTAAACCCACATAAGAAGGATTTTAGTTCAAACAGAAGGAGGGTTTTTGAAGAAGAGGTAACATTCTTAACTGGGAATTTTTATAATTTTACTTCTTCTTACATATTAAATTATTATTAAAATATTATTATATAATAACATCTATATTTACCATATAATGAGATATTATTTTTTTAATGTCATATCTTTCAAAAATATCCTCTTCTATAAAATATGAAATGAAATTGTTTGTTTTGTGTAGGGTATACTACCGCCTCATGAACATAAATCACCGCCTATGAAGGGTGGATTCTATGTTGGATTTAATGTTTATATATAATATTCATGAAAAATTTGAACTCTAATAATTATAATATTGAAACAACCTTCTCCCCCTAGTATGCTGAAAAATAAATACGCCACTCATGCCTACCTGTGGACTAGCACCTCCACAAAGCGATGTGATTCATATTTATTTTTATTTTGATATGGATGGTAATAAGGATACATATAATAGATATATGTTATATGAAAGAAATAAATATTCTATAAAATTTGATATATTATTTTGCGTTATTATATTTCATCCATTGAGAAATTGGAAACAACGTTAATCCATACGTATGGCATATTGTCACTATAAACAGTGTAATTAATTTTTTATCACTAAATTTAATTGATTACTATAAATAAATGTTTAATGAATATATATTATATTTATATTATGGTTAGTATTCTATTTATTTTTTATCCCTGATTAATGTAAATTTAATGGGAAAAAAACCGAAACAAGCATGCAAAACAAAGTAGTTATTAACCGAAATATGGTTTTAGATTGAAATTATTAATAAAAAGACAATAAAAGGCACTATATAAAACGTATATGGTATGATATATATGATTATTATTCTTAAATATATATATAATAAATCTATATTTGTTATAGTAGTTTCTAATTAGTATGAAGAATTTCGAGACTTGAGGTAAGGGATTTATATTCTCTCTTTCATTTCTGCGAAACATATGTAACATTCACCACATGTTTCTTTTGTGTGGTGTATATAATTAAAATTTGAAATGTTATATCAGGAATATAATTATTTTATTTATATGTGAAGTCATATTTTATTTTATTCTTTAATGGATCATATGATTGAAATGTTTCTAAAGTGGTAAGGATATTTTGTCTCGTTTTTACTTTTGAGATACATATGCCATTTTAACCACAATTTTTTATATGGTGTATATACTACACTTTGGACATGTTAAGTCATGAATATAATTATTTTAATTTTATTTAATGTTTCAATTTAAGTTATACCTTCATAGTGTTTATGATTTAATTGTTTTCATAGTGGTAATGGTTTGATGTTACAATCTCCCTATTTATAGGGATTTTTATTTATAATTATTATAATGATGAAATAGTATGATCTACCTCTCAATAAAAACCTTATTTTGCTTATCCAATAGTTATTTCTATAAATTACATAATTTTTTACTTTCATTTATTCTCATTAAATACTCAAGATATGAGATGAATTGTTTTTAGGAAAACTGACTTTATATCATCATTTAGTCAAAAATCCATTTCTTCCAGGAAGATGTTGTCTAAAAATGGTTTTCAATTTTTTATTATAATAAAATAATGGTTTCAATACATTATTACGCATGTTTTAATTTTTTCAAAATTGTTTTAATGTAATATTATTTTCATTCCCTAAACAAATTTCTTTTGAATTTTTACTGAAAATGTGAAATTAGACTTCGTTTTATCTTATACAACATTACATTTATTTACCACCATCATAGATGCTAAATGATTTAAATATTAATTAACAAATTTCAAAGGTTATTTTCACTTAATATTTTTTCTTTACGTTTTGTAAAAAATTAATATTTTAAATAAGTTACTTCAAATTAGAGAGGATTGTTTCCTCATGAACGTTTCTTAGTAATATTTTAATTTAATTTTATGTTTAAGAAAACATAATTTGATGTTATATAAGATTTATTAGGTATATGATCCAATGATATCATCCTAATAATTTATTTTTATGCAATATTATTAAAATGAAAATATGTTTATGAATTTCATTTCTTTTAAACAGGTTACTATATTATGAAATGGTGAAATTTTTATTAAATATATTTATTTTACATGGTTTATACCATGTTTAAATAAATATAAAACACTTTTAATTTCTATGGGTTATGTTATGATTCATGTTTTATATATTATGGTACACAAATGAATTATTTTCATTATGTAATGGGTGACCCTGTAATTGTATTTCCATCCAATGCATTGGGTAAATATTTATATATAATAAAATAAATAGGAATGGGATGGGGTGAAAATAAATTTAGTAAGGTAAATTATCCATTTTGATAGTCTTGATAGTGAACCTTTAATACTATTATGGTTTATAGTGTGAACATATTCCACTATGATAGCCTTATAATTAATCCTAGACTACAGAGGAAATGACTTTTTATACTTATGATTAAAGCTCAAATATATGTATTCTTCCAATGATATGTTCACATAGATCATGTTCTTTGATTCCATTATTATTCAAGTATTATGAACTTCCATGATTTCATATATGGTTGAATTGTATTATTTATGATATATAGGGTATGGTTGTAAAATGTTACTCTAATCTTCTGATACCCTTATTTTTATGTTTATATTATTTCATAATTTATATCTCCCTTGTTTAACCTTTATGTGCAAATTATCTCACCACTTTCTTATGTTTCTTATCCCCATGTTATATAGAAATTTATTATGTGTGATATTTTGAAGAAGGGTTCTAGTTATTAAAGACTTAGTGACAGATTATGTAGATCACATATGAACTAGTTTTCTCTATATCCATGTTTATAAAGGCACTAGGTCTATATTATTCTGGCATGGATCATCATGTTATATAATAAAAATTCATCCATGAACGTCAGATATCTATATATGAAATGTTTGTTTTTTGTAGGTTGGGTCCCAGCCATCGGCCATCCGATGGATAATAAAGGAAGATTAGTAATATTCAATGAGCACCAGCTATAAGATTGTCTATTCTAGCTGGACTGTGGGGGATAAAAATTAATATTAACCTTTTATCCCCTTGGGTTTTTAGGGGGAAACCCCCTTATTCACATTGTTTTTTTCTGAGATGGCTAGCGGTGGCACACCCTTCCCTTCACCTTTCATCCATTGATCTATAAGATTTTTAGGTTGTTTCTCAAATAATTGAGGAACATTTCCCCTATGGTTATCTCCATTATCAGCTTACTCTATTTTACTAATTTTCAGTCCTTGATGGACTGAAAATTAATTTTTTTTGGTTAGTGAGAACCGAACAAGAAAAAAGGCAGCGTGTTCAAGGGGATCCACCATTGAAGACTCTAGCCAGACAAAACCAAAAAAACACAAAAAAAACACACAACAGGCAGAAGCTTAACATCATTGGATCCTTCCAAGGAGGATGACTGATGGCGAGGGGATCATCGATAGAACTCTTGAAAGAGGGACCACGAGATGACTGAGCTACCATGGACAATGCAGTCAAACAGAAGCACCTGAAGTGTTCCACCTTCAAAGCCACAAAAACCATCTAAAACATCACTAAATCCAACGAACATGACCAAATTTGAGTCGTGCGCAAAATAATGTTATGCAATGGTAGAGAAAACAAAGAACAAACAAAATATTCCAAGTGCAGGAACCATGAAAACTGTCATTCGTGAATGCGCCGGCGAGCGATCAACACCATGGAATCCCATGATATCAAGGCGTCGATCCTGTGAAATAGAGGGTGCCAAAGCGTGCCACAATTTGGGTGCAAAATCACATCAGAGAGAGATGGAGGCGTCCGGTAGGGCATCGCCGGTAGAGAGAGAGAGTCTGTGAGGATGCTTCCATCTGGTGACTATGAGCAAGCTGTCGACGGCAGCGGACTCACAATGATGGGAGCCAGGGGTGACGTCAATTGTCTGGTCCCACGGACAACAGAAACTTGGAGATGTTGGAATCGAAGGTGACTCGCGTGGAGGGGATCAGGAAGGCGATGCGGCATCAGAACCAGAAGGCCAACTCGCGGCGGTGAGATCTAGGATGACATCGGAAACCAGAGGGGCACCTCACAGCTGCAGGAGCCGGGAGGGCGATGAATCTTCAGACATGGGAGGGAGTCACGCATTGGAAGTGAGTCATGCGGCGGTGATCTGGAATCTCTACGGTTGTTATGCGGACTGGAGGCTCAGGGTCGGAGTAGAGCAGGAATTGAAGGCAGTGCTGGGGAACGTGGTGCTGGGGCGGCTGGAAACCTAGGCCGGTAGTGATGGGACACTAATGATAGGTTTTCATTTGACCTAGGATAATAGTGACCAAGGAATTCTTCTGCATGTAGTGCATCATCATTTTTTTTGAGTTAAAAAAATGTAAATAATTTTTGATTTTTTATTTAGAATTTATTTAATTTTATAATTGATTTTGAATTTTATTTTAGGTAATTTCTTAGAATAGGTTTGGGGATGTGGTAAAGACCCATGGTTCTGTCATTTGAAGTATTTTTTGTGAGGTGTAGTGACCCAGTGAGTTATCCAACATTAATCTATGTTTCAATTGTATCAATCAATTAATTAAAGTTAATTTATATAATTATTTTATGATTTTTGTCATCATATAGAAGCTTATATTTATAATACGATCATGGTTGATCATGGTCGAGGCTTGAGAGGCTGGGAAGTGCCTTGGAAATCACTACTAGCCCATGGAAATAAATTTGGAACCATATAAAATGATAGTGATCTCATGATCATTCCCAATGGGATTTATGTTATGTTTATATTTCTTGTGGATACTGAATCATTACATTGAGAGATATTCCCTAGGTAATTTAATTAAATGTAACTTTTCTAATAAAATTAAATTATTTTATTCGAATAGATCAACATCATGGGTCACGAAAAAACATTATGCATAATCTTGTTACATCAAATGTTGATGGATGAGGCCGAGATTATTGTGATACCAGGGGGCCAATAGACATCCTGAGAGGATAATTTTGGAAAATTGAGAACTATTTCCCATGTGAGTGTATGGGAAACCTATAATATATAGTCAAGGATATTGATAGGGGTCATAGGACATGTATAATCTTAGAGAACACCATTCTTACATTTTAGTTGTTTGGTCTCTATGAGATGAGATTGGGATGAATGATTCTCTCACATATGCTATAATGAGTCCTGACTGGTTAGACATTGGGAAGATCAATATTCGGTTGGATAAGTGGATTGACCTAGAGTGACCTTGAAATGAGATATGGGTCATTAGATATATAGCAGATGTTACCCTTGTGGTGAGACCCCATGTATCAAGTAATTCCACAACACCCTCTTGATAACATCAAGTGAAAATTCATCCTAGAGTGTCAGGTGATGGCCTAAGACCTTGATTACGACTGATAAACCATGTGAGGGTTCCCATATTATACTGAAAAATAGGCAAAACTAGTAAGTAGCTATTTAATTATGACCTTAGTGAGAGGGTGGTTATGGGTAATGGTTGAGATGATTGTAAGTGTTATAATGGAACACAAATCAATGATTGATCTCATTAGGCTGTGATAATATGGTTCGCACTCTCGAGACTCTAAACTTCGATTTACTAATAGGTTGGGAATATAAAAACCAACATTATATAAATTTTACAATAATGATTGATGTGGTATAAACTGTATAAAAAATTTATAAATTTATGGACTCTCCCATATAGGAGGTTTTCTGAATGATTATGGGATGCATGCCTCAAATGTGGAAACTCCCATAGGGTAGGTCTATTGGCTTACCTATAGGTATTATTTCTAGTTGATAAAACACTCATAATATCAGAATTTAAAAAATGTTTAGAATAAATTGATTTAGAGAAATATGATCAGGCAGACTGTCATGTGATATACTGGTTGGGGTCTTTAGGTGGGGTCTCATGACCTGAAATCTGGTGGAGGCCAATTATCTAATGATATGTGTCAAGTCTAGTATTCTATATTGATATTGGATCTAGGTTTACGATGATATGTATACTCCATAAGTGTAGGTTTTGGATCACTATGTATACTCTGTAGGGGGAGGATTGTGATGACTATGTACACTCCCCATGAAGGGGGAGGTCAATGATGACTACAAAAACTATCCATAGTGGGAGGTATATGATACTATGGTTGGGGGTACCATATAGGTGGATCCCAAGATATTTTATTGCTGGAATGATTTCATGACATGCTTAGAGACACTGCATCGTCTTTCCAAATTTTGTAGTATGGTGGTTATTTATATTTATTGATATATATTTATTTCAGCTGAGCATGTCCCATACACGTGTCATGGAACATGCTAGTTAGTATGGGACCACATTTGTGGTTCTCTACAGAGTTTTTTACTGACACCCTAATTAGTATACAAATTACCCATGGGTACCTAAGAAGGAGTTCACTTGGTTGTAGGTACATGTTGGGATGAGGCTATGGTTTGATCATGTGGCATGGATTTGATGTATAAATGGGTCTTCAAATGATTTTTTATCCATATTTTATGGATCCAACACCATTTATTTTCATTATTTTCTTTGTTTATATGTAAGAATCTTAGTGGGTGGTCGATATGTGTATGTCCTGGATATTTGGGTCCTTATGGTATTTTATTTATTAATCAATTTTTTTTACATTTATTGATTCATATTTATAATTATCTACTCATGTGGATTGTATTTTGTGATTTTTTAATTATTATACTCTCTGATATAGGTGATATAGTCTTCCCACAGTACTAACTTAGAATTCTATCCTTAGTCGGTAGCAACTGGAATATGTAGAGGCGCATCTAAGGTCACTTGGTGAATCTTTGTATCACCACTGATTAATGGCCAGAAGAAGAGGCATGTTACAAAGTGGTATATAATCATTTATTTTATTATATACTATAATTTTTGGATTTTTTATACTAGAGACTATGAATGTATCAGAACCCATGATGGCCTTCATATTGAATCCTTGAGAGCACATGATCCTATAGGAAGTATAGGTTACGAGGGATATAAAATTATTGTTATTGATGTTTGATGATATGATTGTATATTCATTTTAGATTGAGAGATACACATGTGATTTGTATTTAATGATTTATTATGAACTTATATCTCCTGTATCATTACAAATATGCCAGTGATATGATTTTGACTCTTATCATGTAGTGGAAAGAGACAACTCATGACTCATAACAGGCACATAATATTCACATGAAATATCATCCTCTTAGTGTCTACTTTCACTAATGGTTTAGATTTATTGTTTAATGTGTAAAACATATTCATATGTTGTTTTCTTATATAATTATTTTGTGTCATTGTAAGCATGTCAATCAACTTTTATATTCATTTTCCTCTAATGGATGATTATGTGGTCTACGATGAAATGTTCATTGACGGTTGGGATGATGATGTAGTCCTTGTGCATAGTAGATATAGTGAACCTACTGGTTTGGGATGGGAACATGGTTTCCAATGATGAACCCCTTATGGGATGTTGTCATTTTGGTTCGATTATTTAATTTTCTACTAACAAACTATGTTAAATTTTACCATATACCTTGGAATGAAACTCTACCATACCAAACCATGTGATTAATTAATTTAACTTGGGTCCTTTTGGATGACATCATTGTGTATTTAATTATTGTTTAGTAGGGTATGATCCTCAAGGGAGAATCCTCATTTGTTTATGCTCATAAATATGGATTCCCTAGTTTGTGAGAGGTGGTTAGTGTGTGATGTTAACATACATAGGACACCATGAGTGGGTGTTTGAAACATGTGTTTCCATGAGTTTTGAGATGGGAGTCTATGATGTTCCATGAGATGTGTCCTAGGTAAGAGTCTATGGCTTTAGTCTAGGTAGATAGTCCTAGTGATCCTATTTTGAGTACATACTCATAAGTCTAGGTCAGAGACCTAAAGACATTAGTTTCTAATTCAAACCCTAGTGGTTCGGTGTGTGGTTTGATTGAGGGAAACCAATTATTGGGGTTTGTCTATGTTTTATAGTTTTTTAGAGGTTATGAGCATGATTGTAGTCCCATGAAGATATTAGAACACATGAAGTGTTACCATTTATGTGACCAGTTATGATGATTCATTTGGTTTCCATGTAAGTGACAAGGGTTCTTGGGTATTGAGATGGGATTCGATCTGGTGGATGATCATTTATTATCATGGTGAGACAAAGGTTGGGATATCATGAATGGAATAATATTTTCAAGAGTATAATCCCATGGATGAGGTTGACATATTTTGGACTTATAATGGGAATATGCAATGCAAGAATAATTCCATGAGGTTTGATGTCATTGAAGGATCATGGCACGTGTTAGGTGCTCAATTTTATTGGGGATTTCCAAATGATCTCCTGGAAAGTCATGAGTGATGTGACTTAGAGTATAGAAAATTTTGTCACTCATATGGTGTGACTCAAAAGTGCATGGGTTAGGTGTTGAAATTAGTGATTGTTGTGAGTGTCCCATGAGTTGAAGATTATAGATCATATACATTTGGGAGTGGTGACTATACATTTTTAGAGAATTTAGTAAGTTCCCCTACGATGAGGGCTATTCTAGAAATGGATTAAGTGTTGTAGAATGGTTAACCCAAGGTCAAAAATTGACACACATTATAATAGTGACATAATATCAGGTGTTACCCGTATGTGAGCTTGAATCATGAGAATGAACATATATTTAGTTATGTATCATGTTGAGGTGATTATCAAGGATTGGATTATTTTACATTTATTTCTATATATATATATATTTAAATTATTTGGAATTATTTCGATACCCGGTGCTTTGAGATCACATGATTTTAAGGCATAGGGTTCCCGTAATGTGATTTTGAACATTGTTGGTTCACTAAAGTAATCATGCAAGAATTTTTTTATTACATTAGATGTGGTTCTCAAATAGAAAATCCAACAGCATCGTTGAACTCAGAAAACTTGGATTTTCCTTGAAAGGTCTGAACTTTGACTGAATATGGTCGGATTGAAAATTTATATTTCAGACATTTCAGGAAATAATAAAATAACATTAAGAAAAGTTATTATATTTTATTTTGCACTGTTGAGAGGAAGACGAGGGTGTTGCGGTACGGTGATGAGGCAATGACGAGGGGTATTAAATAAATCCCCATTATGGCTCGTCAAGATGTAGCGTATTAGCATAACGGAACAACATCATAGTGTAACAGAAACGTTGTAATGTGCTCCCATTTAAATTACCTGATGTGCTAAAGATACAAGAATTAAACTGTGGAAAATTCAGTGAAAACCCACGGACAATATTCCTCTCTAACAATGAATGAAGAACACCGTTGAAATGTCTTCGACATCGACGTACCTCGAAGAGAGAAGATGGGAAGTGAAGAATGACATCTACCTCTTGAACTCTAGAGGAAGGAATTATATGGAAACGAATGTAAAATGACGTAGGGGTTTGTTTTGATTCATGTTTTCCCCATTATTGTTCTAAATGACAAACACTGATCAACCCAAGAACATGTTGATCTTTGATTCTCTGTTCTTTGAGGAGGAGGATATTTCTAGGATTTATTTTCGGTATTGAAGAACTCTTGATAAACAATCATTCTCAAGCATCCCCTATTTTAAAACATCAATGGAAGAGGGAGAGGGCCAACACGTACAGGGCCTGACCACCTCTGCTTTGTGAAATCATGGTGGAAGAATTTTTTAAATGGTGTCAAGTCAATATTAAGGTCATCATAGGGAAGATGGATTCCATATAGTCCTGTAGGTGCGGATTGTTTGAGAAATGGACCACTAGAGAAAATCTGGTGGCCCGTAGAAGAATTCGTCGATGGTGGACTTAGGTGGCGGGAGGGGGTACACCCATTGATGCACCACGAAAAAAGATAACTGCAGCCAGTTGGCCACTACAATATGGATGGGCAGCGCCAACGGACATGGTGTAGTGGGGCGGCCTGTGTTTGGGCTGATCGAGCAAGCTGGAGGCACTTGGTCAAAGATCACATGTGGAAATTTAGGACGACCAGATTGGCCTTCCATAGTCTCTTGACGACGACAGAGAAATTCCCCCACAGGGAACTGCAAGGTGAGTTGGGGAGCTGGATATGACATCATGTTGCGTCCCAACCAGGCTGAACGTCAGAAATCCTATGGCGGAATGGGTGGACCCAAATCCCAATGGGCCCTAACCCAATGGTCCCATGACCCAATGGGCCTGTGACCAAATCGTTCGGAACCATGCTAGGCCGGGTCCTGGTCGGGTCGGACCAGACTCAGAACCAACCGAGCCCTTTTTGGAAAAACGTCAATAACTTGAAGACCAGGTGTCTAATTGATTTTCCATCTGTGGAATGAGGTCTATGGAGACAGGATCTTCCTCTGAGATACTCTACGTGAGTCTTGGAAGAGGATGGAATAACAATGGGTTGGATTGGTGTCAAATCCATTTGGGACCTTTTTACAAACATTCCATGTCCTACAAAACATGCATTTGTTAGATGCGTCGTCTATTTCATTGGGAACCTTACAATGAGACGGTCCTATGTGTTATTATATGAGGGACTTCATGGTTGTTTTGGAACGACTGATGGATTGAGGATAAGATTTTCCAAGAATCATGCATGCTAAGTGTGGGAATCTGGTGGCTGGATGTGACATGAGGGAACCTTCATGGATCAGAATAAAATAGACCATTCATAGATTAGAATATAATTGAACCTTCCTAGATAAGTATAAAAGAAACCATTCTTGTATCTTTATGAGAGTGACCCTTCGTGGATCAGCAGTAGCGTGACCCTTCGTGGATCAGCAGTTGTGCGACCCTTCATGGATCAGCTATAGCACCACCCATCGTGGATCAACCAGAGAGAGACCCATCATGGATCTATAGCAGAGAGAGACCCTTTATGGATTAGTAATAGAGTGGCCCTTCATGGATCAATAGTAGAGACACTCATCTTAATTATATTATCTATCCTGATGACTAATCATCTTTGCTTCCTTACTTAATTTATACATGGTGTGAACTGTATTTTACTTTGTCCTATGCATTTGAGATATTTTTTGGTGGTATTTACTCTATGGTATTTTACATTTGTTGATTTCTAAGAGACATTAGGGGATCTTGTTTTACCTACTGAGTTTGGTTATACATACACATTCACGGGATTCGCCCACACCTATTGTGTCTTGTGTAGATGACAGAAAACTTTGACTAGGACTTTGGGGAGCCAGGGGTAGACGGTGCTCAGAGGTTGATCGATAGACATGGTATGACTTAGTGAAAATCAAAAGTGAGTTGATCCTACCCTTTATGTATGATCCTTGGAGGATGTCCTATGGATATTTTACTTCTTTGTTTGTACTTTCCATTTATTTGGGATTTAATTCTGGCACTTTTTACATTCAGTTTACACCTTTCACTCTCAGTGGTGGTACTTTTTGGTGGTTATACTACTTTATTTACATTGTTGATTTCATTGTGTAGTATGCTATGTCTATGTGTGTGTACGTTTGAAGGCAATGCCTTTCCTTTTTGGGATATGACTTTTTGGTGTTAGTCTCTATCCCCTTCCCTATGGATGGAAGACTTGGGGTAGTCATGACATGGTCCTTAGGGAACGAGTCATTAAAAAGTGGTATAGAGGGCTTTAGGTTATACCAGAAGAACTAAGAGTCTTCATTTTTAATCGGGGAAATAGTGTTAAGTGTAATGTTTTTGGATTTTAGTCTGGGGAGTCCGGTGTTGGTGCAGTGACCGATGTATCCATACACTAGGACCACGAATTTTGTTTTCCAACTTAGTACATTAAATCACTAGTTTCATGTGTTTTGGTATTTTTTCTCTTGATCTATCTTCAGTCAACTCACCAGGTATAATGTATTGATCGTGGTGCATCAGTTTCCCTATAGGATGTTTCAACAAAGACAACCATCAAGGATTCCAATAAAGAATCACAATGATGGCCACCAAGTAATGAGATATTGGTCTAGGGACCACTTACAATGGTATCACCTTTAGGTGGGGTACCAGTAGCACCACCAACTAGAGAGAATTATTTGATACTAGCCACACCATCATACAGTGCATGCCAAATAAGCATGCTGCACGAATTCCAGATATAGATGCCTATGAGGTTTTGAGGTAAGATAGATCCTCAGGAAGTTGAGGATTGGATGGAGGATGTTACACATTTTTTTCATCTGGTAGAGACACCTAAAGATCAGATAGTGGTCCTAGCCACCAGAATTTTTCTGGGAACGATAGGGATATGGTGGAAGATGATGCTCTAGACACACGAGGAGGTAATTCTTTCATAGTTGTACTTTGAGAACCTATTCAGCGTGGAGTTAATACCAGCGGCACTACACTCTGTGCTTATAAAAGATAAAATGTGCCTACGGTAAGGCAGCCTGACTATGGCACAATACTCGGTGAGGTTTTACAACATATCCTGATACTTCACCAACTTCGTATGACCCCATTTATTCAGGGCCCAGAACTTTGAGAAGGGAATCCGACTTGAGATCATGGCGTTGATGATTTCGCTCCGCATCCTCACACAGGATGGAGGGCTATAGAGATCTCTATTGGTGGAGTGCTTCATAGTTGAGCAGGAACCGATGGTGAGAGACACCACTGAATGAAAGGTGGCCAAGTCCTTTGCAGTAGGTATTATGCTGCCGATGTAGAGGCCCAAACGAGCTAGAACATCCGAAGGATGACCACATGATACGGGTTCGGAGGTGCAGAGTTTTTGAGTTAGAGGAGGTCAGCTGAGGGCCAAAGTTTGTTACTCATATGGTGGACAGGTACACATAGTTCAAGACAAATTGACTCTTCAAACATATGATCAACATATGGTTGAAGGACCAATGAGACAAAAATAGAGGTTTGATCAAGGGGGTTTATTGGGCGGAGGATGTGGTCAGGGAGTAGGCCAAGTGGCGGTCATTTGATGATAGTTCTAGGTACTACCACCACAACCCCAGGTGGTCCACATCGGGCTCAGGGAGCTAGAAGATAAGAGAAAGTCTAGCTTCAGGTGATGGAGTAGTATAACCATGGTGATCTATATATTATTAAAGGTATGATATGTATCTTCTCCACCTCAGTTTCAGTTCTATTACATAGAGGTACCAATCACTCTTTCCGTTTCCTAGACCTTGTTTGAGGTTTGGATATTCTGATGGAGCCGTTGTCTTGATGTTTACAATTAGAGACTCCTATGTTAGGGGAATTGATGATTTGGTGCAGGTAGTTTGAGCTTACTATAAAATGTGAGAGCTTTGACTGGGATCTCCTTGTAGTAGCATCATAGACTTATGACGTTATCTTGGGTAAGAGCTGGTTATCTAATGTTCATGCCCATATCGACAGCTTTAGGTGAAATGTGTGGTGTGTCTATGTGGAAGGGACCTTGTTTCATTCACTAGTGAGAAGGGAACCATTGCAGCACAAGAGGGACTTTCTCAGAGGATGTTTCATCCGATCACTCAATAGTTGGCTATCCATACCCTCGGTGCGGTGGATGCGAGGAGTCTATGTTTTCCTATAGTGGTGGATGAGTATGAGTATTTCTTTCTAGAAGAAATCCCAAGACTACCTCCTTGTAGAGAGGTAGAATTATGAATTTAATTGTACTTAGGGATGACACCAATATCTTTACTGGCATATCAGATTTCTCCCATAGAGCTTCATGAGTTGAGGGTACAGCTGGAGGACTTGCAAGATAAGGGGTTTTTAAGGCCCAATGTTTCACCATTGACCGCCCCAGTGTGGTTTTCTAAGAACGAAGATTAGAGATTGAGGATATGCATGGACATATGGTGCCTGGACTAGGTGACAGTGAAGAACAAATACCCCCACCATGGATTGATGACCTCTTTGATTGACTAAATTGTGCAAGGTGGTTCTCTAAGATCAACCTCATATCATGCTATCATCAACTTTAGGTATGGGATGAAGACGTATTGAAGACATCCTTTAGATGATGGAATGACAACTACGACTTCTTGGTGATTCCCTTCGGCCTGAACAATACCCCAACAGAGTTCGATGGACCCATGAATAGGATCTTATGGACTTTCATCGATTGTTTCTTGGTAGTATTCATTGATTAAATCTTGGTGTACATGGCATTGGAGGGAAATCACGTCACACACCTACGAATATTCAAAGATACACTCCAAGTGGGATAGATTTATAGTATTCTATTTATGTTATAGTTCTAGATTCGAGAGTTCAACTTATTGGGACACGTTATCTCAGAGGCTGGAGTTGCGGTGGATCTGATAATGATAGAGGCAGTGCTTGCTTGGGAGACACCCATTAGTGTGACTGAGGTGAGACTTTTCTTGTGGTTGGCTTGGTACTACCAAATGTTCTAACCCAACATTTACAAAGTAGCATCACCCTTGTCATCTTTTACAAAGAAGGGAATAACCTTTGTTTAGATGTAGAGGTACCGGCAGAGTTTCCAAGAGCTTAGGAGAAGGACGACAAGTGCCCTCATCTTGAGACTACCAGAAGAGGGATATGGTTATATAGTCTACTATAAAGCATCAGGGACCAGACATGGTTGCGTCTTGATGCAGGAGAAAGCAGTTATCTCTTAAATTTCATGGTAGTTGAGGCAGAATGGACAGAACTATGCGACTTATGACCTGGAGTTAGCACCAATGATCTTTGATGTGAATATGTGGTAGCACTACTAGATGGGTGAATGATTTACCATCTACTCTTACCACAAGAGTCTCAGGTATATCTTATCAAAAAAGTACTATAACATGAGACAACGATTATGGATTTAGTTTATCTACAACAATAACTTTGATATAGACTATACTCTTGGGAAGGTGAATGTGGTGGAAGACACACTCAGTAGGAGGTTTGGTTTACAACTACTGAGTGATGTGATAGAGAAGATAGTTGTGATGTAGATAACCTTTATGGATTGTGATATAAAAGCATTCTTTCAATATATGACTGTAACTCCTTGACTCCTTTAGTGAGTTAGGGAGGCAGAACTCATCGATTTTGACTGTGTGGCCCAACGTGCTCATATTTATTCAAGACATGCCCTTGATGGTTTTCACTAGGTGGGGACCACACAATCCTTTTCATAGGACACATCACAGTACCAGTGACATTACAGAAGTAGGTGTTGAGGGAGTTACATTCATACCCTTTGGTGGTACATCCTAGTGTGGTGAAGACGTACCAGGACCTACGACGTCAGTACTGGTGGCCAAGGATGAATAAAGTAGTGGTAGAGTTTTTTTCGCGATGCCTCATTTTTTCACAAGTGACGACACATCATAAGTTCCTAGTAGTCTAAGCACAACTTCTTAAGGTTCCAGAGTGGTTGTTGGATGGTATCTCTATGGAATTATTGACGGGGTTACCATGCACTTCTAGGGACATGAATCTATCTAGGTGATCGTTGAACGACTCACCATGTTGGCTCACTACCAACCCACCCAGGAGCAGGAATCGGTCGAGGTCTTGGGATGCCTCTATGTCCATGAGATAGTAGGGATTTATGGGGTACCATCGACGATCATCTTAAATCATGATTCATGCTTTACATCACGAGTGTGGAAGGGATGTTAGGTGGCATTCAGGACCCAACTATACTTGAGAAAATCTTTTCACCCCTAGACAGATGGTCAGACAGAGCTGACCATACAGTCCTTGGAAGACATGATTCGTGCTTGTGTCATGGATTTTGGTCACAATTGGGAGTAGCAAAAACCACTTTTAGAGTTTTCCTAAAAGAATATTTATCACTCCACCATTGTCATGGCACTGTTTGTGGCCTTGTACGGGTGACCATGCAGATCAAAGCTACACTGGACCGACTTTGTGGAGTCATCACTCATGGGTCTAGAGTTGGTATGATCTAAAACTAAGAAGGTTCAAATAATATATTAGAGGATGAGGACTACACTACGATGAAGAAAATAATATATTTAAATGAGGGGGATACCCTTGGGTTTCATGGAGGGATATCATGTTTTCCTTCGTGTCACACCCCAGCAGGGATTGAAGAGTTTGGTCAGGTGAAAAGTTATATCGGAGGTTCATAGGACCTTTACATATGTTTAGTAGAGTTGTCGAGGTGGCATACTAACAAGATATTCTTCCACATATGCACCAGGTTCATTATGTTATTCATGTTTCATAGCTGAAGAGGTACGCGCATCATCCATTAATTGTCATCAACTTGGGTGAGCGGGACATTGATGATGGGGAGATGTTTGTAGAGTTCATGGTGGAGATAGAGGATCAGATGGAGAGGGTCCTTCATAGACATTATATTCCTCTGGTGCGTGCTCAATGGCAACATGGGAACCTCTAGAATAACACATGGGATCGATATTCTCATATTTGTTCTTAGAACCGCCATTTTTTTGGTTAGCCTTTGTTTTGATTTTAGGGGATGTAAAGCCCTAATGTGGGGAGAATGTAATGTCCCAAAATTCCGATATAAGTTTTTAATTATATAGAATAAATTCGAGACCTAGTTCATAAGAGAGAACATGATTTTGAGATCCAGGGTTCCCATTATGTAATTTTGAACATTGTTTGGGTCACTTAAATAAATGTGCATGAATGGTTTTTTGACTATTGAACTGGTGCTCGAATAAAAAACCCAACAACATCATTGAACTTGGAATGGAGGTATTACCTTAAAATTGTCTTAAATTTGACATAAAATTATCAGATGGAAAAGTAATATTTTGGGTTTTTTGGAAATTAATAAAAAAACATTAAAATTTTTATTTTATTTTCTTTCGCACCATTGAGTGTAGGACGGCGGAGCTACAGTCTGGTGATGAGGAGATGATGGGGAACATTAAATAAATACAAATAATTGGTCTGTATGATTCAGGGTAATGGCACAATATCACAACAAAACAAAAACACTACGAAATATTCCCTTTTTTGTTAGACAACTCATTAAAGAGATGAGAATAAAACTGAAAACAATTCTCTGATGAACCTCCAGTGAGTTTCCTCTCTAATAAAGAACAAATAATGTCAACAAAACATCATTTTCTTCAACGTACCTTGAAGAATGAAGTCTGGAAGAGAATAATGATGTTGACCTCTTGATCCTTCAAGGATGAAATTCTATGAAAAAAAATCAAATGATGTAGGTGGTTTTTTTATTCAGGGTTTCTCTATTGTTGTTATTAAAGATTAAATTGTATATAACCACAAACAGGTTGATCCACGGATCATCCATTCCTGTTTGAGGGTGGTTTTTTGGGATTCATTTTTGGGATTGAAGAATTTTTTATCGAACATTATTTCTAATCCTCCCCTATTTTAAAACATCAAACATAGAGGGCGCGAGCCAACATTAACAAGTCCCGACTCCCCTCTTCTATGTGTGTTCTTGGTGGAAGAATTTTTGAAAAGGAAGCAAAGAAAGATCAAGGCCATCATAGGGATGGGGGAAACCATACAGTCCTGAAGCTGTAGAAGTTTTGAGAAATGAACCATCAGAGCAACTCTTGTGGCCTAGAGTAGGAACTGATGGGAGTGGCCCATGGCGGTGGTTGTGAGTGCACGAAGATGGCTTGTCCATTGGAGCACCAAAGCACACCTCTCAGGGTGACCGTGTAGAAGAAAACTATGACTGGATAGTCACAACGATGTGGAGACGCGACACCAACCAGTGAAACGTAGAGGGTCGGACTGTGTCTGGGCCACTCAGGAAATCTGAAGGAATGTGGTTGATGACCACGTGTGGAAATCCCGGATGACCAGATTGGATGGTCGTGGCATTGCCAGGACATGGTCACTGTCAGGCTGTGATCGCTTGATAGAGGTGTAGAAACGACACCACGATGAACTGCATGGTGAGCTAGGGATCCAGACGCGTCATCCAGTAGCATCACAGCTCGGGTGAAGGCCGATCCCAGGCCGGGATGGGTCCGAGATGGGTCAGCCAGCTCGGGTCAGGTCGATAGAGCCCAAGCTAGGTCTGGTCGGATCGATGAGACTGGATCAGACCAGACCCGGACCCGACCAATCTATTTTTGGGAAAACGTCAATAAATTACAGACCAGGCATCCTATTAATGTGCCGTCTACGGCACAAGGACCCTTGAAATTAGGCGGTACTTCTGGTATTCTCTACGCGAGTCTTGTCAAGGATTTAATATGACATTGGTTGGATTATACTAGAATCCAACTGGTCCCTTTTTCCAAAATTGTCTATATCTTATAGACCAGGCGTCCATTCGACACGCTCTCTATTTCATTAGGAACATTACAATGAGATAGTCCTATGGGTTATTCGATGTGGGACTTCATGGATGTTGAGGTATAAATTATGGGTTTAGGAGAAGACTCTCCTGAAATCTAGCGTGCTATGTGCGGGAATCCAGTGAATGGCTGTGACATAAAGAATAAAGACAACCCCTTCATGGATTAGCTTAAAAGAAACTATTTGTGGATCAGCATAAAAGAGACCCTTTGAGGATCAAAATAAAAAGGCAAATTCCCTAGATCATCATAAAAGAGACCCTTCATGGAAAAACATAAGTGATACCCTTCATAGATCTGCATGTGAGTGACCATTTGTGGATCAGTAGCAGCACAAACTTTTGTGGATCAAAAGTATCATGACTCATCAGGGATCAGCCATAGAAAAACCCATTGTGGATAAGTAGCATAGAGACCCTTTTTGGATCAACAATAGAACGACCACTTGTGGATCTGCAGAAGAGCCTTTGAACATAATAAGATGATTTATCCTTATGACTAATAATATTACTCCTGTAATGAAGTAATACATGGTGTGAGAAATATTTTACTTTGTCCTGTGAATTTTAGTTCTCGCATGGTGGTATTTTCTCTGTGGTATTTTACTTTGTGGATTTCTGAGAGACCTTTGGGGGTCATAAGGCCCCTATAGAGTTTTGTTATACTCACCCCTACATGGGATTCACCCATACATGTTGTGTCTTGTGCAGACGATAGATATCTTTGATAGTTACTTTGGGTATCCATGTCTTGATGATGCTCAGAGGTGGATTGATAGATGTTGCGTGCTGTAGTGACATCTAAAAGTGAGTTGTACCTACCCTTCTGGTATGATCCTTGGGGGATGATATCCAAATATTTTTTTAATTTTTATTTACTAATCTTTCAGTTGGGTTTGTATTTTGGACCACTTTTCATTCATTTTACACCTTTTAGAATCAGTGGTCGTACATTGTGGTTGTTGTACTACATTCTTTCCATTGTGATTTTTTGTGTAGTTTTCCATGTCTGTGTGTGTACTGGTTTAAATTCAATGCCATCCCATTTTGGATATTCCATTTTAGTCTTAGTTTCTATCCCCTAGTCCATGGAAGGCATGCATGGGGTAGTCACAACCTGGGCCTCAGAGGATGGGTCGCGATAACTGGGTTCAGTCACGCTGGGGATTAGGTTTTGGTGATTAAGAGTTTTTTTGATATTGTAATAAAAAAGTTTCTCTTAATATGTGGAGAGTAAAATTGTCCATGAATGTGTGACCCTCAATTTTGAAGGGTCCTAGAAATGTGGGAATGGTCATTTGATGGAAATTTTGCAATTATGATGTCAACGTACAAGTGGACCCATGTAATTTTGGAGGCATTAGTGAATGTGAGGTGCATGTTTCAAGGTATAATTTGGTGGATTCCAAGTGTGTTCATCAGTGTTGGTATGTGTTTTGATGTTCTGGGTGTGTGAATCAAATTTGGAGTGCATTGGTGATCATTCATGGAGAATGGCGTCATAACGAGTCAAATTAGGATTCAATCACTATTTTAAATTAGAATTAAGGTGAAAATATTATTTATTATTCTTGGAAAATCACAATTTACCTTGGAATAAAGGTATCATGATTAGGTTTTGGTGATGTGTCAGTGGCTAGAGTGGGTAATTTTTAGGTAAATTCAACCAAAATGAAGATCATCTTGTGTTTTTTCATGTAGTTATATATAGTCCATTAGAAACTAAACTAGGAACATTGTATGTGATATATAACATATCATATTAGTATCAGATAGGTATTTTCAAGGAAAATTCTGCATGTTAGGTTTAAGAATTTTCAATTTTAGTATAACCAATTCAAATTAAAATCTTTAATTGAGGTAAATGTTCTCATCTGTGATTCAGTGACGTGAGTTGGAAACAATATGGGGTGTGTCATTGGAACAAGATATAAATATTTGGATAGGAAATTGTGATAGTGGGTACTGGTGTTGCTCAAAATAATACTTCTCATGCTAGGTATTATGAGGTGGAGAACTGTAAGATGGTTGATGAATGAGATGATAACATGATAATGGTTCATGTTAGATTGGATCAAGTATTTTTCTTATCTATGTCTCAATGATGTTTGAGAGAATTAGGTCGTGTGTTGTTTTTTTAACAACATTTTCTAAATGTCAATTTTAAATCTTGATTGGATTTCATTGATGGAATAAATCCATTTGAGTAGAAATTCACAACTACGGTAGTTCCATATGTGTGGATGTATGTTAGTTGAGGCTTCATGGGGATAAGAAGTGTTAGGGTGGGGAGGCATTAAAGTCGTGTGTTCCTAAGAGATTTTTATATTCATGAATAATTATATTATTTCATTTATTATCCATGTAAATTTGAGTATATAGTTTAAAAAATAGGTTCAAAGTCTTGGAACACCTCACAAGAGGTGTTTGAGAAACGATATGTATATTAGGTGATGTATTGGGGGATCAAGAAGGACCTAGGAGTGGCATGAGTTGTTGTTGCGTCCTAGGATATAGCAGGCTATTGGTTAGTTGGTGGGGGTGTTAATGGTTCAAAAAACCATTTTTCCCCATGGGGTTTTGTGGGGGAATCCCCCCTTCATCCCATATTTTCTCTCACATGGATAATGATGAATCCCACTTCCTTCCTCATATCCTCTCTCAATCAATGGGGTTCTTTAAAGATGTTTACCAATGATTTGAGGTGTTTTCCCCTCGAAATACATCTCTTGTCACCATCATCTATTTTTTTCTAATTTAAACATCTTTTCATTGGGGTTTATATTGCAATTCCACTTATACATAGTAGAATCAAACACCTGTAATAGATTTCTCAGTCTTCCTATAAAGAGGGTTAAATTAAAGGGAATATACTCATGGGGCCTCATCATGTTGGCTCATGTATGTTATGGTGTAAATAATTCAGAGGGGTTTAATTAAAATTTAATTAAATTTAATGTTTTTTAGTGTTTGGTTTTGTAGAGTTTTATTATAAAAAATACAAGGATTTGAGTCTATCTTATGGGGTATTGTTGGGTTTAGATTTGGTTTTATGCAACAATAAGGCGTGTTATATAGATTTAATCCATGTTTTAATAGAGTTGATTAATTAATTTTAATTTTTTAAATAATTGATTAATGATTTTTGGTTAGAGATAGGAGCTCAGGTCACTGAGATAATCCCATTTGAGCTTTCTAAAGGATACATTGTCTTGAATTGACCATGAAAGCTGTTTCTTTCCTTTTAAATAAAAGTAAAATGATTATAAAAGGTAGGTGGTATCACATACTTTCCCAATGATTTTTATGTTTTATATGGATGCTTAGGAAATCCACTATTGGAGGTGACCTCTTTAATTTAACTAAATGGAATTTTTTAATAAAATAATTTTTTTTATTAAATGTATGGGAACTGAGGGTCAAAACAAACCTTGTGCACTGTCTTTTCACCTCTAATATTGATGGTCAAGGATAAGACTATTGAGACAACAGGTGGCCACTAGACCTCCTCAAATGTGTGGTTGGAACAAAAAATACATATTTCCCATGTGTGGGGATATGACGTCTACAAGTTGGTGGAGTGGATGTAGTTAGAGTTATTCTACCATGTAGGATATTGGAGGACCCCATTTGAGGCTTTGAGTTTTTTTAAATCATCAACAGTAGGACATGATTAGTCATTCTCTCTCATATGATGTGAATAGGCCTAGGTAGAAAATTATTAGGCAGACCAAAAATGGGTTGGATGTGTGGAATGAACTAGAGTAAGGCTACATCCTAGGGTGTTAGGTGATGGCCCAAGACTATTGCTAGGACCGAGGACCCATGTGAGGGTGCCTCTACCATACCAAGAATGAGTGGACCCTAATTGGTACCATGTGGAATATGAACCTAGTGGGAGGGTATTCATATGTGTGGTTTAAGATGATTACATGTTTCACTTTAGAACATGGATCAACAATTGATCTTGTTAGGTTGTGAAGAGCCTAGTTATGCTCGCATGAATCTAGCCTTTGAGTTCATAGTGGAATGGGTATATGGCCACCCACATTTTATAATTTTTTATTAATGATTTATGTGGTTTATACCATGGCTAATTTTGATTAATATATGGATACAACCATAGGGGAGGTTTTCTAAATATATTATAGGATGGATTACCCATATGTGGAAACTTCCATATGAGAGGTTGGTTGTGATGATTATAGGGATTATGCTTATATGAGGAAACTCCCATAGGGAAGGTATGTGATAATGGTTAGGTTTCTATAGATTTAGTGTAGGATAATAAGGTTTAATGTCACATGTTATCCAAATTGGGGTTATTAAGTGGGGGATCACAGACTACGATCTACTGATGGTGTACAATCTATTTAGGCATGTATGGTCTAGTATTTTGGGGTCAGATTGGATTTTAATTTTCGAGGATAATATATACTCCCTTATTTGAGGTTTTTCATTACTATGTATACACACCAGTTAGAGGTTTGGGATGAATATGTGCACACATCATGAAGAGGGAGGTCGTTGATGACTAAGAAAACTATCTATGGTAGGAGGTCTATGATATTATGGTTAGGGATTTCATAAAGGTATAGTATGGGTTATTTTATTGTTGGAGAGATATCATTATATTATCAGAGACAATTTTGGATCTTTCCAAAGCAGGTAGTATTGTGGATATTTATTTTCTTTTATTATGCATTGATTTCAGTTGAGTGTGACCCATGAATTTATTATAGAATATTCGGCTTAGTAAAATACCATATTCATGATTTATTACTAGGATTTGTAGATATACCATACTCAAGCCACCATTTTAAATGATATCCTAGAATACATTAACATAGTTGTAGCCATGGTTTTTTGTTGAGGCCCATGATTGATCGGGAGGGATGGGAGAGACATATACAAAGAGATTGGGATGATTTTTTCCTCAGTATGTTGTTATGATAGTATTTTTTTTATTGTGTATACATAACAATACTCATGGGAGGTTGGTGTATGTATTGAATAGATATTTAGGACTTTATGGAATTTAATTTATTATTCCATTTTAAATACATTTATTTATTCATATTTATTTTTATTTACTATTATACAATTTATTTTATTGTGTTATATTTTTTATTTTCTCTTATATAATGTGTATAGTCTCCCCATAGTTCCACATTAGACCCCAAATATTATTTACTGGTTTCATGAATATAAATAGGTGTGCTAGAGGCCATGCGGGGACTAATGGTCCGGGCACAATTTAGTTGTTTTGGTAGGAGGGATATTATAATTAGGGTATATTTTATAGACTTATTATGGTTTATATATTATATTATATAGTTGAAATTTTATATTAGTTGAGAAATAAATGGGTTTTAATAGTTTATGATTTTTCTTAATTCTCTGATTCTATAAACCTAAATGGTATTTGGAATGTATGTAATGACAAAATTTTATTAAGACATGTAATTATGAGATAAACATTTCTAGTAATCATCAATTTATATAGAATTCAATATGTAATGTATGTGTTTATGGCACTAAATTTATGAGTGTAGGTTCAGGGTGTTACATTATAAATCATTACATTTTCCAATATCAAGCTACAAAATACATAGAATAGTCTACCTATGGAACCGTGATTTACATCAATAAATAAGTTTCATGTATCCATATATATTGGATAACATTTACACCTCTGGACTAATTGGCCTCGAGTCCTCATCCATTAGATTTTCTACAATCATTGATGTGTTGGGTAACTTTACCATGTGTGAGTCACGAATATGAAGCAAATACCCACTGATACACATATTCAAGAATCCAACAAAGAATATGTAAGGATTATGATGAATCTTTTAGAGTTAGAATAAATTCACTAGAAATAGAAATGATAAATATACCTTATTCTTTATTGGAACTATAACAGTGATATTCAATGGATAATATGAGCCGGTTAGAAATTGTGAATTTCCAATGGATGCAGCATAGTACATAGATAACTAAAATGTTGAGAAATATTTTCATAATTGGACTGTGAAATTTTCTATGTTATTGTGCCCATAAATATGTAATTTATTGTAAAAGAGTGAGAAATAAGAATCATTATATTTCAACTGTGGATGGGTGATCGGTTCGAGGAATACTACAGGGTATCAACTATTTCATAGAGAAATTGATAGATTCCCAGGAATATAGGTTGTCATTTTATCCTGGATGAATGGTTGGGGGCCTCTAAAATGGGTACATGGCCACTTTTTTGATTTTTTATAGATATATTTTTATTTCTGTCCTATATGGATTTTTATTCAATATGAATTTAATCTTTATAGTTCTGATTAAATGAAAATAAAAATCTTTTCCCAAGGATATTGAATGAATGTCTAAACCACATAACATCGAGATTTGGAATTTTATATATTATTTTTTTATTTGATTATTTATTTTACTATAATGTAGATATTATTGAGTGTTGAATATAATATTGTGATTTTGGTAAAGATTGTTTTCCATGTTTTGTAGTTTTTACTTTCAAAGGATTCCATCTGGTGACCTATTTCCACACACATGGTCAATCGTTGGATAAAATTCTAATGGTTTATGTTTATGTTGAATTATAAATAGTTTGTATCATATGAGAATTATTTTATAGTAGGATCATTATTTTACATATATTATTCTTAAGAAACATTCATTATTTAATTGTCTTTTTTTTGTTAAGAGGAATTATTATGCCACATGGTCTTAGTATCAGAAGTTATGAATGACCCAATAAAATGATTCAATGGAATGGATTTTAGTTTTTAGTGAATGAAAATGGAGGATTTTCTCAATCAGAAATATCTTGATCTTTCATGGAATGGCGTTAACCCAAATATGATGGTGAGAGAATAATACGAATGGATGGATAATAATATTTTAGGTTTGGTGAGGATGTTATTATATCATAACTTTGTTCTGAACATTAGGGATACAGAGACTACAATAGTGTTAATGTGGGATTTAAAATACATGTATAAAATTCATATAGTACTCGATAATGTTTTCATGATGTTAGGATTTTTTAAAACAATAATATCAAATGGAATATGTCCAAAAGAAGATGTTAATGAATTCTACTTGATTCTATGAAGGTAATATTCATAGATGATTTCTAGGATATATGATTGTTTTTCTCTTTACTATAATATTTGTATGTAATGGTTTCTTTAGTGAATAACACACGGAAAAATTAAAACTTGATATTAAATGATTTCTGAGACTAGGTTGTAAATGAAGAGACTTGAAGGATGGATATTCAAGAACCTATATAAAATGAATATAATTTATAGGGAAGATATTTATAAACTCATTTAAGAATTTAAGGATGATCAAAGTATATATTAAAGTACATAAGTATAGGTAAATCTACAAGACCTAGCCTAGACTAATGGAACTATAAAAAATTGGGGAACCTCAATAATTCATGTTGTGAATGCAAGATAAATTCCATAATAACATCCCCAGATGTTTAAAATTATTTTGGTAAAATTGCAGTGGGTAGTGAAAATATAATATTGGGTGTCAATATCCTCGCAGGATCATGGATTATAGACTCTGGTTCAGCTTTACACTCCATTCGTAAAAATGTGTGCACATAAAATTATATTTTTAGATGCTTATGAAGATTGAATCTATTAGATGAAGATGTTATTGATATTATGGAGAAGGGATATGTCAATATTCAATTTATTAATTGAATTTTCTTTATGTTGAAGGATGTTCAACATATTCTAGGCCTTTATAGGAACTATATTTTAGTTATTTTGGTAATCATAGTGGTATATGAAACTATTATTACTAATAGACTATAGAAAATAACTAAGGAAACCCTTCCATATCTTTTGGCCTAAAGTATGGCGTGTTGTATCTTATTGAAATATAAGTGGGAGTTAGAATTTATATAACATAAACTAATAAGAGTTAATTTATGTTGTACTACCAGCTATGGAAACTCATTGCGAATGAATAAAATTTTTATTGAAAAATAGCAAGATGGATATGGATAATTTAGTCTACGGAAGATGTGATAGTTATAAAAATAGGAAGAAATGAAATGTGAGCTTTCACTTGAGAATAAGAACATCGAAATGATCGAATGTGGAGATGGGTCTTACAAATTTTTAAGAACCTTCACAAATCAAATATCATGAATGCTCTATATATTCTATGACATTAATTGATTATTATATGGGGAAGTTATGGGAATTCTTCATGAAACACAATTCTAGAGTGTTTGGTGTAACATCTCAATAATTTAAAAAATTTCATATTTTAATTAATATTTCATAAATACAATGTTTTATCATTTAAAACCAACTATGTAATTTTATAATATAATAGTATGTGAAACTAAGTTATTTTCTATAATCAAATTTTATTAATTATAAGATATTAAAATCATAAAACATTAATTTTATATTTAATTTAGTATTTTTATTACGAAATAATTTTAATATATAAATGTATTTTTATTAAAACAACACAAAATATTTTTTAAATTGATTATTTGAAAAAATTTATTTTTTATGATATCAATAGACCTGAATTTATTTTATAAATTAATAGAATTTTAGTATCATAATTCATATGACTATTAATTATTTTAAAAATAACATTGTTTTGATATAGAATTTATATCGTTCAACACCTCGTGACATTTAATATTATAACTTTAAATGCATTACTACTATTCAAAATAAATACTATTTTTGAAAATATTTTAACTTCTTTTTTAATGTAGAAATGTTTATTTAGTTTTTCAAAAGTCTATAAACTCCTTTATTAAAATGTTAAATACAGTAATTTAATAAGTTAATGATTCTAATTATTTTTATGAAAAACATATTTTAGACAATATTTATAAGATTTTTTAAATTCTTGTTATCTAAATTATTTTAACGATTATATTAGTTTTAGTGATTTATTTTTAAATTATAATGACTATAGATTACATTAATACTTTATAATAACAACATGTAATTAAATGGAAGTGTACATTACCATTTAGTTATATCTAATATTATTATTAGATATCTAAAACTTCATTATATCAGAAAAAATTCCAATAATATGGAGTGAAGATCATATTAAATCACAACATAGATGGGAAATAATTATATTCGGATAGCCCGTGGTGGAAGTCAGGGAACCATGTACAAGTTCTTAGACAGGCCTGTGGCCCATAGATTTTGGACATAGTTCCCATAGAGCATACCCAAGGAATGCATTTGTTATGTGGGTTGTGATGCCGGTTAGTGGCATAGTGAAGCCAGTATAATACCCCATTACATGAATCATCTGAGTTAATTCAATGTGTTATTGTTTATAGAAGTGTTAAAAATTATAATATTTTTATGTGGGATGCAGTTCTTGCATAACCGTTTACCCACCCTTAAAAAAGTAATTTACATCCCATCCATCCGATGAGACATTTCTGAGTTGTCCTATTATTTTTTTCATTTTCTTCATCTTAAATTCGACATAGAAAACCCTTGATGTCAATTTATTCACCTCCTCTGATTAGTGGTTTCATCCTCAATGAGCTATGACCTTGAATGATAATAAACTAAAAGGTTTATTTTATCAGGTACATGAAAATGCTCACTAGATATAATTTATTTGAGTTATAAAATATATAATATGAATCTTCTCGAAGAATACTCAATATAAATAATCAAAATAGGTTATAAAATAAAAATTTTTCAATCGCCATAAATGTATAATCATACTAATCATTTTTTAATTAGATAATTATGTTCTTGATTTAATGTATGTCCTTATCGTTTTTTCCAGGGGATAAGCCAGTTATAGTGAATATATAAATATATAAATATTATATATATATATTTCCCTATCAGTATTAATGTCTTGGTCATTTGTCTACCTATCTTACCCAACAACCTAGTGGAAAACCTGAGTTTATTAAAGAATTATTTTGGATTTTTGTGGTTTTATTTACATTATATATATATATATGTAATTATCAAAAAGAAAGTGAATATTTCTTTGTCTTTATATTTATAGATTCATCACCAATATAAGAGACCGAGAATCGTGTTTAGACATTTCCATTGATTTTGTATGTCATCTAGTAGCAATATAAAACCACCAAAATCATTGAGGAACTTATTTATATATATATTAATATAAAAAATTTATGTTCCAGGTTCTTTTGTTAATATTATATTTATAACAAAATAGAAATAATATGGATATATATATATAGTTTCTATTTAGTTTACTCATAGAATTCAAGACATTTAAAAACCTAGAATTAGATATATCGAGAGAGTATAAAAAAGGAAAATTAAAGAAGAAATTAAGGAAATAAAAAAATGAGTCTGCATTCAAATTTTTCTGCAATTTGAGGTAATGGGGTTATTTTAAAAAGTATATTTTCAATAATTTTTCTATTTCTAAATTTTCTGAAGAAGAATCCAAAATTTTATGATGTTATGTTTAATTATAAATGTCATTAATTTTGTATAAATGAATTATTTTGTAGTAAATTATTATATGATAAAACTATTAATATAGGTATGGTGAATTTGTTATTTTTATATCATGATTTTTAATTTATTTTAAAACCCTTATAGGTAACAGTAATATATTATTTTCAAAATCCCATTTTAAAAATTTATATTTTTTTCTATTTTTAATTTTAAGAACCAGATTTCTATTTTTAAAATTATATTAGATAGTTATTTTAGTAATATCTTATTTTATAAGTTCATAACCTTAATTTAAGGAAGAATTATTTTTATTTTATTATTATAGTCTCTTTAAGGGTTATTAGAACAATCATAATGATGATTTGAGATGTTAATTCTATCATTTTTTGCATAAAATAATATTTAAAAATATATATGTTTCACATATGAAAAGGTATGGTCATGTACTATGCATTTTAATAAAATTCCATGAATATTAATAAAATTATTTGTTAAAATGTCAATTTCAAATGTATTTTTGTATTCTTCCTTTAAATTTTTGAATAAATTAATCATTTATAGAATTCTATTAACCCATATGGTATTTCATAATAAATATCTTTCTCCAAATCATAGAAGAGATAAAATTAATCTCTTCTTTGGAAATAATTTATATTGTTATTGAAATGATTTTAATTGGTTATAAATGGGAATAGAAAACTAGTTAATTGTTTTCTATGAAAATCAAACTAGACAGATGGGTATCGAATGAGTTGATAATGAATGAGGTGATCCCTCAACCTAAAGGATAAATTTTCCAAATAATTATACTTCTAATGGATGAATTAATTTCTTGTTATTTACCAAGTAAAAATTCAATCCATAAAAGGTATTATTTTCAAAGGATTTTTAATGGAGAAATCCAAAGATAATTTTATGGTGATTTATTTGAAATTAAATTGTTATTGAAAATGATATGTATTTTTAGTATTTTTTAAATAATATTTTGTATGAATATTTTTGAAAATCTTATATTCATATTTTGAGAAAATATATATGAAATATTTAATTTTATAAAAAGTGAAAATATTTGTAAATAGATATATATAATTCCAAAGAAAATAATTTTTAATTGTCTTTAAAACCCATTACTAGGAATGTATAGGCTTATAATATATTTTAATAATGTTTTTTGTAGGGTCGGTAGAGTTTCCAATATATTTGGTTTCATTTAAGGAGCCATCATGAGTGAAGGTGAATAACTATTTTATTTTTCAATTATTTAAGACTATGATATATTGTAAATAAAATTACTAAACCTCTGAATACAAGATCTAAAAATATCCTTATGTACGTGAGGGACATTATATTTTCAAGTTTGTTTCACAAAAAAATATACCATGTATTTTTTAACAAATATGTAAGTGAAAGCCTTGGGATGTTGGTTACTTTAATAGAATAATAATTTAGAAAACATTGAAGATTGTAATGTTTTCCATTTGAGGATTATTTATGAGCCCAAATCTCTATTCTATTGATAAATAAATTAAAATATATTATGTAAAGAAGTATATATAAATTTTCGTAACCATAGTTTTAATTATTTTGATGATATAAATTCAAATTTTCTTTAAATACAATGAATTAATTATCAGGGTAAAATTACATTAAGGGTGTAAAATTTAGTATCCCAAATATTTAAGCTTATTTTTAATCCAATTAATGTTCAATAAATCAATATTTTTATAATTTAAAACCAAATAGGAATTTTTTTTTCTTATAATCATTTATGAAACTCTATTATTTTATATAATAAAATAGATTTTTGATTGTAATATATTCAAATAATAAAAAGATACATGTATTTTTAATATAGTATTTTTATTAAGAATACATATATGTGTGTGTGTGTGTTTTTCATAAAAAACCTAAAATATAATTTAAGTTGATAATATGAAAATATATGTTTTATATGATAATAAAAAATACTATTAAACTTATTTCATAAATTATAAGTCATTTAGTTACATAATACATGTTATTATTAAATATTTTAAATAGTATTATATTTTTATATAATTTTTTAGATTTCAACACCACTTGATTTTTAACGTTATATGTTTCCAATGAAATTTTTATTTTTCAGGAAAATATTATTTTTATACAAAATATTATAAAATCTAAATATTTTAAATACCTTAAAGTTCTAAGTTAAAATTTTTGATGATTTTTTGGAAAATAATTATTTATTAATATATTGGTAAAAGATTATTATAATTTATTTTTCCTAAAGTAATATTACTCTAATAATAGTATTGGTAATGTTATTTTCAATGTATAATGATAAATTTTAATATTAATGCTTTATAATGATTACATGTAATAAAATAAAAGTGTACATGTACATTTAGATATATCTATTATTATTATTAGATATTCAACAAATCCTTATATGAAATTTATTCTCTAACCATAGGATGCCAAGGACTTATGAAACAACTGATTAGGTGGGAAATTATGACACTCAGCTAAACCATAGAGTCAGAGGAGGATCTGATCACTAGCACTTAGGAAAGAATGTGGCCCTTGGAGTTTGGTTATACTTCCCACAGAGAATTCCCTATGAGTACATGGGTCAAGTTGGTCATGCCATGGGTTAAAAGCATGGTGAAACTAGGAAAAACATTGTTACTATAATCTATTGTGTTAATGTATTGGGTTATTATATATGGAAGTTTTAAACCATTCGATATTTTTTTGCAACACATAGTATTCACACCATTGTTCACCCTCCCTTAAAAATGATCATGTATATCCATTTTAGTCTGATCAGATATGTCAGAGCCATCTGATCATTTTGAATATAGTCTTCTTCCATGATTCAACCCAACATACACTCAACAACAACTGTTTCACCTCCTCTAAGGATTGGTTTCTTAATTGAAGAGCTATGACCCTACACGATAATATATTAAACGATATGTTTTATCACGTACCCCAAAACGTTCACAAAATCCGATTTAATTGAGGTATGGAATACACAATCTAAATATTATTAAAGAATCAGGTAACACCCCAAGAATTAACAAATAGATTTAATATAGAATTCGTGAAACACTATGTATCTAAAAAACATCACTTTGTTATAAACTATCATGCAAACATAATTTTTTCACCTCTGTGATTTGAATTTCAAAAAACTGACATACGAAGTTGGATTTAGTAAGATATTTAGAGTCTAATAAGAACAAATTAATTTTTTATGAATAGTAACATAAAATTGTGAATAGTAACACACCCTTATGAATATTAATGTTACTCTTATGAATAGAAATAAATAAGAAATTGGCTACAAAATTGAAACTCCACCCATAAATGTATAAATAAAATTTAGACAACTTATTAGTGAAAAAATGATCATAGTCTGAGTATTTGTATTTTCTTATGTCGTAAATATTTTAATTAAAATAATATGATTAATTTAATAATTTAAAATAGTAATGTATCTTCATATAATGTAATAATAATTTTTTACTTTATTTTCTTATGGTTATAAGCTACTTTTATGGTACCTTGATTTATTTCTCAAGGTGTTATAAAATCAGTTATAGTTTTAAAGTTGTTTTTTCAAACAAAATATGATTTTATTTAAAAATAAAAAATATTTAGAAAATTAGTTTCAAAAAATGGATTTCATTTTTGAATTATACAAGTCAAAAAATGTTTGGGGTGACTTTTTGTGTGTTTTTTTAAAGTACTTGAATTTTTTGTGAGTAGTAAAAATACAGTTTTGATTTTTCGATATATTTAATGACATCACAATGATGTAATATTTAATATAAAATGATATAATAGTTGTGTAAATTAAAATATGATAAAATTTGTCACAATTTCCAAATACCATTGTAAAATAAAATGGGAAATTCCATGGTTTTTTAAAAAACTTTAATGAGGTGTTCTTGGAAATTAATAAAAAACTCTATCAGATTTACTACAACTACCTACTCATACATTCATTTTCATTCATTACAAACTCATAATTCTCAAATTTCAAGTGGTTTTACCTCTCTTGTTGTCCTCTTAATGTGTCATCAAGCCCCCATGGTCCCAATCATCATATTTTAGGTGTTACTCTAAAAGGTAGGGGAATATACACCCCTCTCTTTTTCGAGCACTCTTTTTATGTTATTATCTTCTAATTTATTTTGGATTATATTGGTATATGTCATTACATATACCCCTTACTATTCATATTAATTAATAATGATTATATATCCCTTTTCTATCAAAATATTATTTTATGAATTTTTATATGATGTCGATAGGCTACCGAATTTTCATAATGGATTTCTCAGCTTTTCCTTTATTTCGAGTACCTTTTTTCTATTTTTTCTTTCCTCAAATACTTTCCTCCCAATTTTATGATAAATACAGTACCGTTAATGTATGTTATTTTTATTTTAATAATGTAATAATTCACCATCATCTATCCTTTCCCATTATTTTACACTAAAAATTAAAACACCATCCAAGATGTGTTAATTTATCCCATTCAAGGACGCCATGTCTTCAATATCTATTAACATCTTAAATTGTGGTCAGGAAACCATTTTTATGGTTGTAAAATACTATAATATATATATTATAACTTATTTAAGTTTCTTTAATCTTTTTTTATATGCGATATTATTTTATAAATCAAAATTATTTAATTTTGATAAAAAACAACTAATTAACCCAAAAAATATTCATTAATGTTTTATATAGTAATTCATATTCAATACCAATAACAAAATTAATTTTATAACCATTTAATAATATGTATGTTAAAAAATAAAATACAAATTCTATTTTGGACAACCATCCTCATCATTCATATTTATCCTCACATGTATATAAGTAAACCAGTTATTGATATCATGGAAGAAAATGTTCCCAAACATTAAAATTGAATATCTTAAACCCATAAAGATGGATAAGGATGTTTTTAATAAGGCTATAATAAATCAATCACTTAAATAATAGGTTCTTTAAATATTAATTATTGAATTTATTATTTTTATCCAAGACACCAAATCAAGTGATGAAAGCTATCAGACTTAATGTAAGTGTTTCTTTATCTCACTTACATTTTTGTGAGATATTTTGTAATCACTACCATTACATGTGTATGGTGTATGTATACTTAAAATTTATGTTTCATATCATTGATCTCTTTATTTTAATGATATTCAATGTATCAATTGTCTATTATTAATTTTTGGGCATACAATTCATTTGATTACTAAGCCGTAAGGGTTTCCACCCGAACCTCCATTTTCATTCAGGCAACTCTTATTCCTTACATACCTCAATAAAATTTTTAGTCATTCATATTAATACCTAAAAAATTATATTTTAATTACCATGATATGTTTAACAATCATAATCCTTCATTATTTTATTGAGAGTTACATTTTTTAAAATATTCATTCAAAAATTATTCTGAAATGAAAGCCCGATTCAATGAATTTTTCGAATTCTTACCTATTTGGAAGATCACTATATATTCTGTTTAAAGCCAGAATTATTCTTCTAAATCACAAATTTTAACATGAAAAATCAATTTTGGTTAATTTATGTTTTTATGAAATCTAACATGCTTTTTCACATTAAAATATCTTTAATGACTTCCTTAAACCACACTAAAATATTTTAATTCTAAGGATTCATTAAAAACACTTTTTACATGATTTAACTTCAGTGGGACAATATTTATGGCTCAAATATAATTTCAATGTTATTCTATCTTTTTTATGGGATATAAATGTTTACAAATGCGATTTCATAAAAAATAAAAAATAACTCATCTTTCAACAGTAAAAAATATTTTTCTCATCTCACATTAAATTTTATGAGATATATGACTTGTTCACCACTTATTACTTGAATGTAGTTTATTTAATGCCATTAGTTATATCATGTAATGTTTCCACTTATTCTCATGATATAATATTGGATTAGTATTTGAATGTTTCAAGGTGGTATGGGACACTTTGGAATGTTTATAAATTATTTCCTCATGAAATTTTCTATGGTATAATGTAAAATAATCTTATCTGTATCAACATACTTGTTGAATCTTTTACATCACTAAGTTTTATATTTTATGATATCATCAACCAAATTTAATTTAATTTTTTATGATTGTTTTTACTCTATATGTGCTATCATAAAACCATTCACCAATAAAATTTGAATGGGTAGTGTTTATGCTTAATGATCGAGGAAAGTTATTTACATTCTATATATTAGTTTCCATATTAATTTATATGCTGTTTATGATTAATCCCATTTATATGAATAATAAATTGGACTTATTAAGTATCTATTAGGGACCAATATAGCCCTTGGATGCCTCATTAGGTCTCATGAGACAAACTATGGTCCTCGCATGAGGCCATGGAAAAATGTATATTTATGGTCTTAGCACGAGGCCTTAATGGTGTAGGTATAATGTACCACATTATGAATTTCCTCATTATGAAATTAGTAATTAAAATAACATATTGTATTGGACTAGTAGAATACCCATGATTATTCATTGTTGTTGAATTATTTATTCATATCTTATTCCTTCCATAACGTGTTCATGTTTAATTTTAAAGGGATATGTTTTTAGTTATTCACCATGCTTGTGTTTATGTTTATGATATATTCTACTATATTTCTTACACTTACTGAGTATTAGAACTCACCCATTTTTTATGCTTCTTTCCCCAGGTTATGGAGAAGAAAATTTTAAATAACCATTAAAGGATTAATTTTATTTCATTTTATATTTTATCTTGTCATATTTTATTTTACTAATGTATTATGGGTATCTTAAATATAAATTTGTATTCCATGATTGCTAAACTAATTGGTCCTTCAAGATTTAATTATTTATAATCATACCAATGTAATAGAATAGGTTACTAGCTCCAGGTAACTGGGGTCGGGTCCTTGTAGTTGGTATCAAAGGAAGCTTCACAACAATATTATAAATTAGATTTATAAAATGTATACTAGGGAACAAAACCCTAAGATAGACATGATGATACACATACAAGAACAACCTAGAATTTTGGTAAGGATTAGATTATTTGGATATTCCTAGAAGATATATACATGTCTAGATACTACATGTGGATGTGGTTATAGCATAGATGTACATAGGATTAAAAACACTAACAAGGTGTTTCAGGCTTGATCTGGGGTAACATAGTACAAGACAATAGGCCTTACTGCACACATGGTTTGACACTCCCTAAGGATATTATTAGGATAATTCAAATTATTATTACAAGCCATTATGAATGATTTATGCCCTTAGAGTAACCAGAGTATATGGTTCTAGAATTTGTGTGGCATAAACTTATGATATTTTCTATACAATGATTATAGTCATAGAGAGTTCATAATTTTACGACCAACTATATAATATAAAAGTTATTAGAAATAGAACCTATTACAATGAATTAAAACATCAGCAATGCACATAATGTGAATAGTTAGAAGGGTGACATCCTTAATGGTCTTAAGCCATTGTTTCAAAGGATGATAGTCTCCCATGTGTCCTCATCATTTGAGGAAATGATATCATGTGTTAAAAAGATATGTAAAGAATTATCTATGTCTTATGGATTTTAGGGGAATAAAAATAATAATAAGACAATAGAGAGAAATATTGATAAAGAGAATAAGGGAATGGAGGGTTTTCCCACATGTGATAACTGTGGAAAGAATCACCCTAGTAAATGATTGAAGGGAATGGGTGTGTGATATAAGTTTGGAGAAAATGGACACGATGTTCATTATTTCATAGGTAAGAAAAAGGTATCCAATGTACAATGCTTCAACTGCCAGGAGATGTGACACTATTCAAATCAATGTCCAAAGCATAAAAGGCATATACCAAAAATGATGTTATAGGATAATGATCAATTTATGACCCTTCCATAGATTAAGTTGAATGATTAATATTCCTAGTAAAGAATCATTCCATTTGAATATTTTGTCATAAATTTACTGGTTATAAGAATTATGGAATCAATGATAATTGTAAATTAGTACTATTTTATTACGTATTTTAGGTCAAATGATGAATTATATCAAGGATAAGTGACTCATTAGAAATTTAATATATTGGTAGGTATATGTTTTAAGGAAATAAAACCCTAAAAATATTTCTAATAATGATGATAATACGGAATAAATGATTGATTTGGATAAGTGCTAAGTACCTCAAAACTGAATTTTGACTTATCGTCAAGTGGTCTATGGAATTATTGATGATGTCTACAACATTTTTGGGAATAAGGAATATATCCAATAGCATGTGTAACGATTAATTCTTGTTTTCAAAATGTTTTTATGGGAATGTATGTTATTACCATATATCAAGAGGACACATGATAGAGATATTCACATGATTAGAATGTGTCAATTTAGGGATACTTTGTGTTGATTAAAGGAAAATAATGTAGTCGATGCATTGAGCATGATAGATCATGGTGTTCTAAACAAAATGAGGATTTTTATAGATTCCATGTACAAGGATCTAGTAAGGATGTATATGGGAATGAATAAAATTTTTTGTATCATGATCTTTTGGAAAGTTAAACCATTTTTGAAATGTTTTAAGTTGATCATTATAATAGGTTTTAGAGTTTAATGTCACTACATGATGCAACATGCGCGAATAGATAATGCATAGATAGTTCAAGTTGAAAACAAAAGATGGGATTGTGTTTCTGAAATAGAAACATATATTTATAATCTTATATAGTGTACTAATTCATACACTCTAGGAAAAGGGTCTTAAATAAATATTTTTTCCTATTACAATTTTCTTCATGATATCAATAAAATTTTTCATAACTGTAGTTTATGGTTTTTTGGTAATGAACTTTCATCTGAGCATGTGCTTTATCAGTTTCCATCTAGAAAAGATGGTTAGATTATTCATCCATTACCATGTAATCCAATTATAATGTGTAGTTTTTTAGTAACTAATGAATTTCCATTTTCCTCTTATTAAGAAGATGTTTTAACGATATTTTTTATGTGGATTTCTAACAAGGTAATTGTAAATTATCAACCATTTACTTTCGAAGTTCAATTTTAAATTTCAAGGAATGAAATTTTATAATGAGGGGAGAATATAAAATGCTAATAATTTACAAATATATTTAATATAGAATGCATGAAACACTTAGTCTCTAAAAAATAGAATTTTTTTATAACCTAGCTAGTATACATGATTTTTCCACCTCAATGCATTGAAATTCCAGAAACTAACATACATAGTTGTGTCCAGTAATATATGTTGATCCTGATAAGAAAAAATTAATTTTTGATGAATAGTAACATACCCTTATGAATAACAAATCTACTATTATGAATAGATATGAATAGTAAATCAGACCAAACAATGGAAACTTCACCCATGAATGTAAAAATATAATTTAGACGTCTTATAAGTGAAAAAATGATCATAGTGTGATTATTGATATTTTTATAAGTCATAAATATTTAAAATAAAATTTTACCACTAATTTAATATTTTTAAATGAAAATTTAATTTCATAAAATGTAATAATAAAATGAAACATTATTTTGATATGGTTGTAACATAATTTTATGGGACCATGATTAATTTCTCAAGGTGTTATAAAATGAGTTATAGTTTTAAAGTACCTATTTTTTGGAAAAAATAATGAAGTTATTAAAGTATTTGATTAAAAATACTTGGAATTTTTTTTTTCAAAAAATGGATTTCATTTTTTAATTTTTCATGTAAAAAAATGTTTGTAGTGAATTTTTGGTATGTTTCTAAAATACATGAATTTTCAAGAATAATAAAACTATGGTTTTGAGTTTTCAGTATGTTTAATAACATCATAATGATGTAATAATTAATATCAAATTATAGTTGACTTGTGTAAATTAAAATATGATATGAGGTGTACCAAGCGGGTAATACCATAGAAAAATACCATGTTCAATCCCATGGTATTTCAAAAACCACTAATGAGGTGTCCTTTGAAATTAATAAGAAACTCCCTCTCATTTACTATAAATACCCACTCATCCCATCCTTTTATTTCATTCCAAACTCATCATCCTTAATTTTCTAGTAGTTTCTCCACCCTAGGAGTCCTCCCAAGGTTTCCTCTATCCCCCAAGGTCCCAACCATCATGTTTTATGAGTTACACTTCAAGGTAAATGAATCTACATCTATCTCTTTTTCATGAAATTGTTTAGTTTATTATATTTTAATTTATATTAGATTGTTTTGGGAAATGTCAATACATATCCCACTTACTGTCCATATTATGTAATAATGATTAGATACCCCTTTAATAGCATCTGAATATTTTGTGAATTTTTATGCGATGTCGTTATGCTGCCGACCTTTCATAAGGGATTTCTCAAATTTTATTTTTTTCTTATTTCCTTTCATTTATTTTATTATTTCCTTTCATTAATTCATCAAAATTTTATGCTAATTCCAATAAAATACATTTAATGTAATTTTATTGTGATAATGGAATAATTCATCACTATCTCTCTTTTCTCATTCTTATAATAAATATGAAAACACCACCTAGGATGTTTTAATTTATCAAATTCCATGATGAAATGTTTTCAATTTCAATTGTCATATTAATTATAGTCATGAAACATATATATTATAACTTATTAGAGGTTCGTGACTTTTTTTATATGTGATCTTAATTAATAAATCAAAATGACTTTGTTATGAGAAAAACCACCTATTAACCCAAACAATCATCACTAATGATTTATATAATGTTTAATCTTGAATCCCAATAACCAAATAAATTTTATAATAATGTAATCTTACATATTATTAAAAATAACATAAAAATTCTATTAAGGATAACCATTTTCATCATATATGTTTATCAATACATGTATTTAAGTAAATCATTCATGAATACAAAGGAAAAAAACGCTCCCAAACAATAAAATTGAACATCTTAAACCCATAAAGAAGGGCCTAAATGAACTAAATAAGGCTATAATACATAAATTAAATAAATAATTGTTTCTGTAAATATTAATTAATGATATTTTTTTGGTAACCAGGAGATTAAGATAATGTGAAGAACACCATCAGAATTAAGGAAAGGGTTTTTTCATCTCACTTCCATTTTTTGAGATATTCTGTAATCACTATTATTCCTTGTGTACATTGTATATATACTCCCCATTGATGTTTCATAGAATTAATCTATTTATTTTCATGATATTAAATTTATCATTTTACGATTATTAATTTTTGGACATATGATTCAATTTATTACAATGTTGAAATGGTTTCCCCCCTAATCCTTTAGTTGCATTTGGTTTACTCTTATTATTTACATACCTCAATAAACTATTTATTTATTCATATGTACCCCTTATAAATTATGTATTAATGTACTATATTATTTTAAAAATCATAATCCTTCTTTATTTTATGGGGAGTTACTTTTTTAAAAAGAATCATTCATAAATTATTCTGAAAAGCATGCCCGATTCAAGGAACTTATCGAATTCTTTCTTATTTTGATGTTCAATATATAATATATTTTTATCCAGATTTATACTTAAAAAATAAAAAATTTTAACTTGAAAAATATTTTTTGGTTAATTTATGGTTTTATGAATGTAAACATATGTTTCCTCTTTAAAATATATTTAATTAATTCCTTAAATTGCATTAAAATGTTTCAATTTTTTAGCATATTTATTAACACTTTTTAAATGATGTCAATTTCGTGGGAAAATAATTTATAACTCAAATATAATTTCAATTTTTTTACTATCCATTTAGGGAATATAAATTTTTGCAAATCTTATTTCACGAATGATAAAAAATAACTCTTCTTTCCAAAGTAAAAAAACGAATTTTTTCGTCTCACTTTAACTTTTAAGAGACATACGCCATGTTCACCACTTATTTCATGCATGTTGTGTATGTAATACCCTTTGGTATATCATATAAAGAGCCTACATATTCTTGTGATATACTAAGGGATTATTATTTTAATGTTTCATGGTGGTATGAGGCACTTCAGAATGTTTATGGATCATTTTGTCATGAAATTTTCAATGGTATCATTTAAAAGTATCTTATCTATGTAAAATACTTGATGAATCTTGTACTTCATTGAGGTGTATCTTCTATGATATCATATAATATTTTAATTGAATGTTTTATTATTAGATTGACTAAGGATTTTCTATCTTAAAACCATTCACCAATTTATTTTTAATGGTTACTGATTATGCGTAATATTTAGGGAAAGTTATTTACATTAAATATATTTGTTACAATATTAATGTATATATTGTTTATGTCTAACACCATTCATATGAGGAATTCATTGGACTTATTATGTTTTGGGTGGGGCCCTCTACATCCCCTCGATGAATATGCATGTCTCATGAGACAGACATGGGTCTTGGCATGAGGTCGTGATAAAATAGATATTTTACAGTCTATGCATGTGACCTTGACTGTATAATTATGATATCTAGCATTATGAATTCCATCATTATGAAAATAGTAATTAAAAGACCTAAAGGTTCTTGACTAGTAAAATATCCATGATTAGGCTTTCTTATGGAATTATGTATTCATCTATTATTCATTTTATAATGTGTTCAAGTTAAATTTTAAAGGGATGTGTTTTTAGTTATTCACCATACCTATGATTATGTTTATGATATGTTCCACTGTATTTCTTACCCTTACTGAGCATTTGAGCTCACCCATTTCTTATGATTATTTCCCTAGGTTATGGGGAATAAAATTTTGATTAATCAATTAAGGATGAAGTTTATTTCATTTCATATTGTATCTTGTAATATTTTCTTTTCCTATAGTATTATGGGTATTCAGAATGTAATATAGTTATCCAAGAAAACTAAACTGATTGATCCTTTAGGATTTTATGACTGAAAATCATGCCAATGTAATCGAATATGGCACCGATTTTCAAGAACTAGGTTCGGGTCCTTACAAAGCCTCCATAGAACATATATGAATATATTGTAATATATGTATATATATATATTCCAATTGAAATAAATGTATAATTATACCAATTCATTTAGAATATGATGAACACATAACATATTTAAATTCTTTCTTCATTATTTTTCCTTCGGGGGAATCCAATTCTGGAGAATTATAAATATTATATTTATATATTTCCTTATCATTATAAAAGTCTCAATCATCTATTTACCCATCTTTCTCCAAAATACACTAGAAAACCCGAGTTACTGGAAGATTTATTTTGGATTTTTATTGAATGATTTACTTTAGACAGACACACAAACACACAAAAACACACAATATATATATATACATAACTATAAAAAGTTAATAAAATATTTTTTTCATGATATTTTAAAATTCAATGAGAAAAAATGATCTTTAGCCTCATGTTTTGAGATCTCCATGGATATTTTATGTCATACATTGGTTGTATAAATCCACCCAAATCATGGAGGATATTATATATATATATATATATATATATTAATCGGTATAAACAATTAATGTACAAGATTATTCATTTTATATTATATGTATATCAAAACAATAAAAATATGTCTATATATATCCACCCTTATATATAATCATATTGTTCAACATATTTAGAAACCTATTATTAGAGAGAGATATAGAGTCTAAAAATAAGAAAATTGAAGAATAAATTATGGAAATAAATAAAACTATTATGCCTTAAAAAATTTCTACAAATTATATTAAGGGACTTATTTTAATACAATTTATTTTCAATAAACTCTCAATCTTATAAATTTATAAAGAAAATACAAATGTTATAATTTTAAGTTTTATTATAAAAACCATTAACTATATGTAATGTAATTGTTTTTTGGAAATTTTGTTTTTTATAAAACTCTTATTCTAGGTAAAGGGAAATTTTTTTTATATAAATATTTTAAATTTCATTAAATACCCTTATATGTAAGGGTAATATGTAATTTTCAAAATACCAATTCAAAAATTACATTTAATGTTAATTTGAAATTTGAAAATAGAATTTATGTTTATAAATTTTGATGCCAAATTTTTTATATAAAGCTATAATATTTTGGATAAAAAACCCTAATTTAAGGGATATTTTTTATAATATTATGTAGTCTATTTAAGAGTTATTCCAATAGTTTAATTTTTTTTGAGATGTTAAAGAAATCAATGTATGAATAAAATTTCACATACAAAAAATGGATGTTTCACTTGTATATAGGTTTGGCCATGCACTCTGTATATTAATAAAATTAAATGAATATAAATAAAATTTATTATTTAAATTTATATGTTTTAATTATTTATGTATGAAACCTCTTAATTTAAGAGTTTATTCTAAATTTATAGATTTCTACTAACCGTTATGGTATTTTTTAAATAATATCTTTTCCAAATCCTAGAAAATATAAAATTATTTTATTCCTTGAATATAATTTTTGTATTTTTAAAGGGTTTTTGTTAGTTATTGATGAGAAAGGTAGAACACTTAAAAATGTCTTGCTAAACTGTAACTCAACATTTTGGTATCAAAAGTGTTGATGAGGAATGGAGTGATACCATGTCCTCAAGGAGACGTTGTCTTAATAGTGATAATACTACTGGCCTCATAGATTTGTTATGATTGACCAAGTGTCATTTTAATCCATTAGAGTTATTATTTTTAAATTATTTTAATGTAAAATTCAATGCATATTTCAGTGGATTTTATTTTGAAATGATATGTGTTTCCAAACTTTTATGTATTTTCAATGGTTTTGAAAAAGTATTTCTTACGAATATTTTTGAAAACCCAAGATTCACATTAAAAATAATTATTAATCAAATGTTTCTTATTTCATATAAATAGAAATGTTTTAAAAATATATTAATGGGAATTATAAGAAAACAATTTTCAGTATATTTAAATCCCATTACATGGAAATTTTATGCTCACCCTAAATTTTAAAAATGATTTTCACAGGATCTTTATAATTTCCTTGATGTTTTGTTTCTTTAAGGATATAGATCTACTGAATCCAAATAGATGTTTATTTTTAAATTATGTAAGAGTATGATATATTATAAGGAATCTTCTTATTAATCAAAAATCTAAACCTAAAAATATACTTAGGTATGCATAGAACTGTATGTTATCAATTTTATATTATAAAAAATATACAATATGTTTCTGTACTGGATCCAGAATTGTGGGACTTATGTTATTATATTTGGTGTATTTATTCACTAGAATGGTATTATTTAAATGTATATAGTACACATTATCAAATTCATGGGATTAGACTATAGAGGTTAGTACATTATAAGATGTTTCTATAACATCTATATAAATAGTGTAATTGAGTAGGGGAAAACTGTGCCTGAATCCCATGAGAAAAATGAAATAGATAAATGAATGAATCAAAATTTGAGGGAAAGGTAGTATATTTTGAATTTTTATTCCATAATTCTAATTTTCTCTTGGGTGGAGGTAGTGAAAAACCCAACTTACTTAATTATTCGAATCCCATCTGCACCAATGATACCGAATATAATAAAATCTCGATGGATAGGAAATTCACAAAAGTTTACTGACCTAAAAGTATTTAGAAGATTAACCTACACACATGTAGATTCCAAATACATAGATAATATAGAATAAAAACCTCATACATGTTTCTATAAAATCCCAGGACCCCCACTATCAGAATATATTTCCTAAAACATAATCTTTATATTTTTTCTTGATACAAATAAATGCGACCCAATTTTAACCATTCAAAACATATGATATCAAACTAAAACACTGGATAACATATATAAAATAAAAAATTAGGTTTATAGTTTTATAGAATTAGGGAAAACTCTTAAACAACAACACTGATGTACTTAGGTAGGTATTCATTCCCACTATTCATAGTTTTTCTTATTCCACACGAAGTCTTCAAAATCTCCCAAAAAATTCTACAACCATGGATCCTTTCAATATATGATTCATTTCAAATAAATATTTATAACTTGGGGGAATTGAAAATATATGAATTTTGAGAAAACATACTCAATATGGGTAAACATAAGCTTTAAAAATTGAATGTCCTCAATGAGAATAAAATGAGATTAAGGGCATGGGGACATAATTAAAGTCCACGAGAATAACAAAAGGAAATTTATACACAGAAATTTATGTATTATAAAACATGTTATATGGAATAAATCTTTACAAAAGATAATTTTTTGGAGAATAATAAATCACGAGTCATGCGAAAAAAATCATTTAACAAAATACTTATTAGAATCCTAGAGGAGGTATAGACAAAATGTGTTATTATCTTGGATCTTCATCTTCATACCACTCTAAAAAGAACTGTTACAAGTGTAATAACCAATAAGGCATACTTCTATCATAGTTATTAAATTAATGTAATCATAAACTTATTTAATAGAGATATATAGCAAAATCAATTGACATGGGTTTATAATGTGACCACTATTCCATAGTTTATAGCATAACCTCACTTACTAGTTTTATAAGAGAAGAACTGATGATCATAAATAATTTCCAATAACCATTACATTAATAATGTATATATATATATATATATATATCAATTTTTTATAGTACTCATAGAAACTGACATTATTCCATTCATACCTTGATTAACGCATGAAAAAATAATGGTTTTATAAAAAATCTCTTTGAATCAATCATAATACATCCATACAAATAATAAGTATGGTATCATTAAAAAATATCTAGAATTTAGAATAAATAACCTAAATTTTTGATTTCAATGATGAATAAATATTACATTAAATAATAATTAAAAAAATTCTTTAGGAAAATACACTTAACACTTTAAATAACATTTTAAAAAATTAAAAGCTCAAAAAATATTGTGAAACTACTTTTCATTTAAAATATACATTTAATATTATAATGAAATATTTAATGTGAATAATTGTCATGGTGGAGGGAAAATCCATTCATGAAGAAAATGTTAAAAATAAAAATTATTTTAAATATTTTTAATGAGTGTTAAAAGTGAATCGTGTAAAAAAATTATGGAATGTTCTTTTAAAACCATTAAATAGAGGGTTAAAGATTATGAAAAATAAAGTTAGGTATTATTTTATATTTAAAAAACATCTTCGAAAACATTTTAGAAAACATAGATAGGAGATATAAATTTTCATGATGTAAAATAAAATAGAATATTATTATTACATACGAGAAACATTATTGAAATTTATTTAACTTATAAGGGAGGAAACGGAATATAAAAATCTAAACATAATTCATTACTATATTATAAGAAAAGATATTTGGTTTAATAAAATAACATTAAACGATTACCCCAAAGGAACCATTATCTTAAATAATCTATAAATGAAAGGAAATTGTAATATATATCCTTTCCAAGTTTGGTAAAATTAAAATCATGATTATTTATAAGAAAGAATATGATTTGGATATGTAAATCCCACTAATTTCATGAAATAATATTTTAAAAATTGATTCATGAGGTAAATAGTACTCCATAAAAATGAAATAATGGTTCATGACATGAAACATATCTCAAAAATATTATATTGAGACAAATAAAACCATGGAATGGTCATATAATTTGATATGAAAATTAATCATTGATGTGATTGGGTGAAAAGAAATTTAAATACATATAAAAAAGGTTAAATATATAATAAAACCATATTTTGATTATTTCACACATAATCTTGTCATAACAAATTTAATGAATTAGAAGTATAACCCAATAAATAGAAATTGATTTAAGAAACCCCCTACCACTTGGTAACATTCAATTAAAACAGTTTATAATAATATAATTTAGAATATAACATATTTTACAATGAAATATTATAGATTCATGATATGAATTTTAAAAGGGGAAATATATGCAATATATAACTGAAATTAGGTGCATAACATTTAAATACACCTCAATGAGGGGAAATTGAGTTGAATTCTCTTACACAGAGTCCAAAGTTTCTATGTATTTCTTTGAAATCATATTTAATAAAATTATATAAATTATTTTATTTCTTAAGAACCTTTTACATGATAAATTTATCAGTACTTAATCACTTTATACTATATCGTGAATTTTGAGGACGTTCAGTTCATAATTCAAAAATGACTTCGATAAGTTCACCGTAGTCAAAGTGGTAATTATTTCGGTATATCCAAAATAATAGTCATGAAAAAATTAATTTTTTTAAATAAATTATATATTTATAATAAACCATGAAATATGGTTCAATGAACAACATTAAAATCACTAAGATGATAAGTTGTACGTACACATGAGTAACATTTCCATTTTTATATGATTATCAATGATATAAGGTGAGTGTTATTTTATATTTATAAAGCTATTATTATATCATAAATATAATATTTTTTCTTTAAATAAAATTATACTCACCATCCATGTTAGATGGTTAAAAAAATGAATAAGATCACTTCATGGACTTGGTAATCCACACATACAGAGGCATGAAACTATCAATTTTTAATGAATGGAATTGTATGAAAAATATTATATATTATTTTTCTATAATAATATTTTTTTTAATAATATATACATACATTAATTATATCATTATGAGTAACCATATATCTTTAATGGAAAACTAATTAATCGAATTTAAAGGTGGTAATCCACTATACACATGAACAGTGGATTCACTTCCCATTTGATGGATGAATGATATGTATGAAGGTTCTAAAATTAAAATAAAAAAATTTCATTATATTAATGATACTATTTTAATTATTTCATAATTGTTTAATTATATTATATGTTTTTATAATTAGAAATAAAACTAAAATATTTAGTTAAACATTATACATTTTATTCTAAAAACCTCCTTTTCATTTGACTAAAATTCATTTAAGGTGATTATTATTATAAAAATAATCCCAATAGAATGTTTTTTATGATATTATTATTTTATTTTGGTGGTTCTCATATAATCTAGAATAATCTAATGGTGTGAGAAATAGAGGATATGATATTTCCTTTTATAATTGAGGGGTAGTCCATTCTTGTTATTTTTCAAATTGTTAAAATATTAAGTCACATTATTGGATACCTGCTTAAATATAATATTAATTTAAAATTAATGGTAATATAGGATTGAAATAAACTAATACAATCTTATTTATACTTTTATTTGATAAATTTTAGTCCTCATCGCTTGGGTAAATAACTTTGATCTAACTTTAACCTTAATTGTGATAACATTTATTTTCACCACGATAACATAATTATAAGACAAAAAATAAAATGGTAATTTGTTAAAAAAAATTTAAATTGTGAATCCAAACTTATAATCCATTTTATTATAATAAATCTTTATAGGTTAAAAAAATTAATATAATAATAGAAAAATCATGAAAATAGGTTTTAGAAAACTGTGGTTTTATGCACATAAAAACATATACCATAGGTAGGTATAAAGCTGATCAAAATGTAATTAATTATATTATATTTGATTAAATAATACTAATGTTTATTTAATATAAAATATATAATTTTAATTTTCCTTAAAATTAAATTGCAATTTAAAAAATATGTTTTTTACTATTCACTATAAAGTCAATATTTTCATAAAAGTATCATTATTTCAACATAATATATTTTTGATATAATGATTTCAAAAAAGGTAAAATTTTTATAAAATAAAAATTATAATTTTTATATAAATTAATAATAATATTTTATCAAAAAATCCACAAAAAATCATTTTTGAATAAAACGTATCATTGAATCATGAAATGAATTTACTAAAAATTGATTGCTAAATTACTAATAATTAATCAATAAATTTGTATTCATAAGGACTTTATATATATATTTATATCATATTATGGTTAAAAATATTCATACCCTCTAATTTAACAGTAATATTATAACTATAACATTAAAATATTAAAACATCATGTTTAATTTATGCTCAATGTTGGGTGTTTTATATGTTTATGAACATAGTTTTATTTTAAAAATATCAGGGTGTTACATCCCCTACCTTAAATTAAAAAATTTTACCCTCATAATTTTAACATAATGTCAGTAATCATGTTTTTTATATTTGTAAATAACTTTTTTGAAATTCAACTTCACAAAAAAGTTTAATAAAACTTCATTTTGAAAACCTGGAATGGGAAATATGATGCTCATATAGAATAACACATAACTAGTTTTTCAAATATTATAAAATTAGTGTAAAGTGAAAATAGGGACATAGAGAAAAAGGTAATATCAAAATACTAAAGTATAGAAATAGAGAACATTGATCATGAAAAATTGAATGCCATGAGAAACTCAATGACCACAAACCCATAAATAAATAAGCTGTGAAGATATTATTAATTCGTAATAATTGAGGTTAATTAGATTAATATTGTATTACAAGATCATATCCCAAGAGTAAATGAATTCATTTAGCATATATACTTATAACATATGAAAATATAATAACTTTTCATGTATAATTTCATTCGTAGATAGATTTCACCATAGTATAATCATTTTCACCCAACAACGTGTATTTAAGGCAAAATTTTAATATTTGAAGCACCAAAATCAGCTTCTAACATATCACATAATTCATAGAAGGACTACAATTTATTCTTCTTATCTTTAAATATTAACTAAAACTGAATTGGTATGCATAAGGTAATGTAAGATCCAAAATGTAAAAACCATTATATAAATAAAAAATGCATTAATCCAAAAAATTAAATAATAACACAAATGGTTTAATACAGCTCATTCCATAAATAAATAACTTCATATCCTAAATAATCCAAAAAACCTAAAAATTAAATATATTTTTGACATTTATGGTTATCTCAAGTAATTCAGAATACAACCAAAAAAAATTTAAATTCATTCTTATGAAATAATATTTCATGTCAAATATAAGTTTATATAATCCTCAACCCATTAAAAGTTATCTCAAAATATCATTAAGCACCTTAAAATCCCATGACATAAATCCATAAAAGGGGTGTCTAATATTTTGAACATATGATCAACCTTAAATATATAAAATCATGATGGTATCCATACCTATTAAGATTATATCACCTGAAAACATCATAATCTCTAAAAAATTTTAAACCTCGTCTTATACCAATAAAAATAGTCCCAGAACTACACTCCTAGAATCTAGTGCTTAAAAATAATATTTATATATCCCTCATGATTCCAATTAAAATGAACCAATTTTAGCCCTTAAAAACATATAAGATCAAACTAAAATATTGGATCACTTACATACCCAAGGAACATTTATTTTTAATGTTTTATAGAATCATGTAAATATCTTACACGAAATTACACATGTCTTTATACGATAATTATTTACTACTATACCCATGTTTTATTATTCCCAAATAATTATTCAACATATCCAATAAAATTATTCAAATGTTAGTCATTTCTATAAATAATTCATTTAATGTAAATCATCATATGTTAGGGGAATTGAAAACATAACTAGAGTAAGTTAAAACACAAAATATGAGTGAACATAATTATTAACAATATAAAGTCATTAGTGAGTATAAGATGATATTTAGGTTAGGATGAAATAATAATAGGTCATGGAAATAACATAAGATAAATCATTCACATCAATACTTTGTTTATATAACATGTTACGTGGAATAAATATTTTTCAATTGAATAATTCACGAGAATCAATAATTATTATACATGTGAAAAAAACATGAAAAAAGGATCCAATATAAACTCATATAAGGAATAAAGAAAATATGTTGTTATCTTATAATATCATATACATGTCAATCATAATGTTATAATAATCCATACAATTTTCATAAAACATAATTATCCATATGACATAATTATAACTCAATATATTGGAGGGCTAAAATAGACCCACCCTTACTAGTTTTATAATGTAACCACCCATAATTGGTTTATAATAGAACCCCAATATATAGTTTATAAAGGATCCAAGAATAATAATACTTAATTACCAATAATAATTAAAAGAACAATGTACATAGATCTATAATTTCATGATAAAACTCTTAAAAATAACGCCTATTCCTTTTAAACATTGATTAACCCATGGAAAAGAAATGGGTTCTATAAAATTATCTTTAAAAAAATAATAATTAATGCATATAAATAATAATTATGTTATAATAACAAAATATATCCATTATATCAAAAGTTACATCAAGGGTTAATGGCATTGATGAATATAAAAATAACTAAAATACAAATAAAAAAACTTTTGAGGAAAATACCCCATACACATAGAAATCCACTTTTAAAAACTAAAAATTCACAAAATATTGTGAAATTAAATTTCTATGAAATGAAACATTACAAATAATAAATGGATATTCAAATAAACTAATGATCATAATGGTGGTAAAACCTATTAATGTCACAAACATTAAATATAAACACTCATTTCAAAATTTTGTAAGGTGAGTAAAAAGTGAACTATATTGAAAAAGCTATGAAATTTAATTTTACATCCTTTTAAATGAAAGTTATAGATCATGTAAAATAAATTTAGGCAATATATTTTTATTATAAAATATAAATATTAAAATCATTTTAAAATTTCCAGACATGGGAGAACAATTATTGATTTAAAAGAGAATAAAATACCGGTATTACTTTTAAAAAAACATGCTTGATGTTTCATTAATTAAAAATTCAAGAAATGTAAATTAAAAATTTGAACCTCATTTATAACAATAGTATAATAAAATAGAATTTTCTTACGAAAATTAGATCATGTGATTCCCCCAAAGGAACCTTGAACAAAAACAATTTCGAAAAGAATAGAGATTGTAACAAAAATCCTTTAACAGTTTGGTAACATTCAAATAATAATTCATTAAAGTAATGTGTATGGTTTGGATAGATAAATTCAATTAATTTTATGAATTAAAATATAAATATTAATTCATTATGTATTAATTATTCTATATAAGGAAATCTTGGCACATGGTATGGAACATGTCTCATGAAAATGAGATTAAAACCAAGAAAAACCTAGAAAAGATCATAAATTTTGAAGTGAAAATTAATCCATGAAGGTACTATGTTAACATATGTAAATACATATAAAAAAACATTAAATAAGTGAAAAAATAATTTAGGGATAATCATCAAATATAATCATGGGATAATTATGTTGATGAAGTAAAAGTATAACCCAATGAATGGAAATTGAGTTACGAATCACCTTACTACTTGGAAACATTCAACTCAAATCCATAATAATGAAATAATTTTAATTTTTACAGATACTATAATTAATATTTAATTATTAAATACATATAATTTAATATTGGTAGGTTATAAACCACATAAAATAAATTATGAGAATAAAATTTAAACATACCATAATGAATGAAAATTGAGATTAAATCCCTTCAATTGAGTCTAGAATTTCCTTCTGTGTCCTTTATCTCCTTTATAAAAAATATATATAAATTATTTTATTTATTAAGAAAATTTTATATTATTATTAAATTATTAATATACCATTATTAAATTTATTTCAATGATATATTAAATTACTTAATCAGTTAATTGCATATCGTGTGTTTTGAGGATCATCGGTTCATTGTTGCAAAATGACTCTTGAATGTTGACCATGGTCAAAAAGATGATTTTTTACATAATCAAAAGAATAATATTCATAAAATAATTATCATTTTATTACATAAATTATACATTTAAAACTAACCATGAAATATGGTTAAGATAAAATGAACTATGTTAAAATCATAGAGATGGTAAGTCATATATACACATGAGTAACGTTACCAATTTTCAATGGTCATGATAGAAAGAAGGTAATTTTTTTTTGAATAAATAATTATTATTATATGACACTATTTATTTAAATAAACTTATATAAACCCTCCATGGGATGTAGTCACAAAAAACGATTCACATCAGTCCGTGTAGGTGGTCATCCACAAGTACGCCTGAATGGCAATATAATATTTCAATGGATGTAATGGTTATGAAAAAAATATGATATAATATATTTAGAAAATTATAATTATGTCACTAATATAATATATATAAATTAAATCCATCATTATAACTATTTTTGATAAGTTGTGGTAGAAAACAAAATACATCATTTCTCACGGCAGTAGTCCACCATACACATGAATAGTGAATTCATTTCCCATTTGATGGAAGGAGGATATGGATATAGGTTATGTAATTCACATGAAAATAACTATGTAAATTTAATATTATTTTTTTTATTTCACAATGTTTTAATAATATTCTATGAATTTATAAGAGGAAATAAAACTAAAATATTCAGTTAAAATCTATACCTCTAATTTAGAAATCCTTCATTTTTATAAGTGAGGGTAGAAGCATTCTTATAATTTTTCAAAACATTAAAATACTAAAAGGTCAGATTTAGTTAAAATTGGTTCACAATTTGATAAAATTTCAATTAATGGTGATATAGGTTTGATGTAAACTCAAAAAACCATATTTATGTAAATTTTAGGATATTTTTTAAGCCTTTTGTTCTAATTAAGCCATTGTAAAATCATTTCAATATTAATCATGATAACAAAAATCTTAATCATTATAAAATATTTATCAGGCCAAAAAAATATTCCCTATAATTTTTTTTAATCATGATTCAAATTTTGGAATACATTTAATCAGAGGGTAATATATTATATTTAATATAAGATCATAAAACACAAGAATAATTGTTTTAAAAATGTGTTTTTAATCGAAGAAATGAACATATAACAAAATTAGTTATAAATACTATTTAAATTTAATTAATTATATTATATATAATTAAATAATAACTATTTTAATTTATGTTAAAATTTATATTTGGACTTCTCAATGAAAATGATTTACCATTTAAAAATCAGTATTTTTACTTTTAACGGATGATTAAATCGTGTCGAAAAAATACCAAAATTGTAAATTATGATAATTTTGATATATATATTAAACAAATGATAATTTGTTTTGTTAAATGACTCTATAACTTCTGGAAAATAATTATAAAATTTTCTAAAAATATTAATAAAAAAAATCTATGATTTAAATGTATTTTTAAGGAATAAAATGACTTTACTAAAAACATTAGTGCTCATTTATTAAGAAATAATGAATACATTTATATTGAGTGTGTTCATTATATATATATATATATGAAAATATGTTTTTTTCTTATTCATATACACCAATTTTATAAATGGATTAAAACTATTACATTTAAATATTAAACATTCATGATTTTTTTAAGATTGATGTATTGTGTTTTATATGAAATCAAACATAGTGTTCAATTAAAAATCTGGAGTTGTAATAGATTCTAGGTGGGTTATAGAGAAAAATAACATTGTTTCAAAATATACAATGATAATAAAAATAATATCATAAAAATAATAAATTTTATCTTGAACAAAAAGTTTTTTTGGATGAACTAGAATTTAGAGGCAAAGAAAGTTAAAGTCAAAGAATAAACATTAGTCCATGTTTATCTGAATGGATGAACAAAAAGTATAAAAGTTATGGATATTTTAGATGTTTTTTAGTCTAAAAAATATTTTTAAATTATAGAATAATTTTTGGTGGAAAAATAAGAAGGTTTAGCATATATATCAGGGGAAGAAACACATGAAAACTCAAGAAATAGTCATACTCAGTTTAGATTTCAAGTGGTTATAGTTCTTGAGAAATAAATACTACTGGCTGAATTAATGAGGAATAAAATATTTATAAGACTTGTATAGTCATACGAAGCTATATAAATCATCATACATGTAATGGGAGGTAGAGAACCATAGAAATTGGAAGATGATTCTATCCTTGATTATTCTAGTATTTGAGATTTGGACAAGAAGAAGGTGTTTTAATTTCATCAATGGAAACAATTCTAGAAACTAATGGATTTACTAGTAAAAAAGTTGTCTCTTAATAACACTTTTTCCCCGTTAAAAGATACAACTGAAGGAATTATAACATATAAATAGTGGCTCGTGGTTAATGGATCTCATTAGAAAGAGGGTGTTAACTTCTTATAAATTATCTCTTTCATTATAAATAACCCTACCATTACCACCATGTCATGTGTTATTTAATATGGAGGATTAAATTAGAAATAGATGTTTGTTAAGATTTTTTTTCATCACATGTATAGTGAGGAGGAAATCTATATGAAACAAAATGTTTATTTTAGGGACTAATAAATCCATAGATGAGTCTATAAACTTAATAAGAGTATATATGGGTTGAATAAATCACCCAATCAATGTAACCAATATTCTAACTGTCATATATAAGAGAAAGTTTTCATATATATAATATGAGAAGATTGTTGCTATTAGAAGGATTATAATGATGGAAATTTTATTACTCTATCTCTAAATATTGATGAAATGATTCTACCAGTTCATTTAATTGAATAGATTAATAAGTTAAAAATTTATTTTTGATATTGTTATAAATGAAATATCTATTTTAAGAAAATAAGATATTAGTCATGAAGAATGACTGAGATATAAAGAGTAGAAGTATGATTTATTCATATAAAGAGTACATTCGAATATCATAGAATGATATTTGATGAATGGATTCAATGTTATTTTAACACCTCTTTCTAGAACCACTACACCCTATAAGTATTAAAAACTATTAAGGGAAGATAATTAATGTCACATTTTGAGAGTATTTTATGCATCATTGGTAGAATATTTCATGTATTCCATGTTGTACCCTTGACAAGATATTTACCATGTTTTGGGATTTATCAGTTGGATCACATGAAAACTGAGGAATGAATACTGGGATGTTTTGAATACAAATATGAGATATTATTTAAAGGAATAGAATATAATCCACCGCACATAAGATTTTACGATAAATTGATTTGGTATGTTGATACATGCTTTAGGGTAGACACATATTTATAGAAAATCACAACAGGGTTTATCATTACATTTAGTGGAATTATGGTAACCTGGATATCAAGGATGTAACCGGGGGTTTCCCTCTCCAAAGTTCCATAAGTGTTTATGGAAGAAAAATAATCATTCAAGGAAATATTTTCGTTAATATATCTGATTGAGGAGCTCAAAATAGAAAAACAATGTTTATATCTTTTTTATGGATGTCAAAATTCAATAAAATCAGGAAAATTTTTATGTTTTGTGTGAGTAAAAATAAAATCATTATTATGTACCATTATATCAAAAATTTTATTGATGATGGAGTGATGGAGTTATAGAATTCAGGTAGTTTAAATAAAAAATTTATATGTTTATAATGGCTTTGCCTATGAGATTTTAGGATAAAACTACACCTCTCTAGGACTTGGTTGGAAGGGAAGGAAATAGGGAATTATTGTTTGTTAGGTGAATTTACAAATTTTTGGAGGATTTCAATGTCTCATTGAAATAGTATTTATGTGGGATATTTTTTATATTTTAATGACTCTTAAAAATATGGAGTAAGTTAAATATAAATAGAAACTATAGAGTTGCATTTTTCTATATTAGATTAACTAAAAAAATATTTTGTGGATGGCATGAGTTAATCTGAGATATTGAATTCACAATAGATGAAGCATATTGATCATATCATCAAATGTTAAATTAATGTTTTTATCACTAGAAGGAGGAATTTTTCATGTTACTTCCACTATAAAAAAGTATTCTGAAGGGAAATATTGAGGTGTTTGAAGAAAAATATTTCTACAGATGATTGGTTTTCAGGCCAATGAATTCTATAGGGTATCAAAATTTATAAAGTGCAATGGATGGACTCCCACATAAGTAGGATGTTGGGGTAACTTGAATGAATTGGGGGGGGGGCACTCTATAAATGGGGATTAGTTCAATTTCATATAGTTTCATAGGTAAAATTGAGTTAGTGATCGACATGTTTTCCTAATCATAGTGATTATAACCTTTAAAATTATGATGAAATGAAATGAAATGATTTACCCATGTAAATAGAATGAAATTATGAACCATATAAATTTATTTGTGTCTACCTATTTTATTTTAATTTTTTTATTGGAATTTTTTTTTGTTTTGAATTAAATAGTCATGATTGTTGAATTCAGTGAAATGATTTTGGATCTTATTTTCTTCCATGTTTTGATAAATTAATATTGTGGGGATTCAATCTGTTTACTTGTTTATTCCAGTGTGGTTTTCTAGTGTAAAAACATCTGATGTGATATGTTTATATATATTTATAAATATTCTTTTTCATGTTTTATGTCATTAATGATGTTACGCCCCTATGATCTATAATGACCTCAATCCAAATCAAGATACTGGGTTCCTGTGGAGTCCCTATTATGTATCTTACAACATACCATGAGGTGTTGTGAGTTGGGTAATTTTTCATGATTCATTAGGAATAAATTTATACACTACTTATATTTTATATTAGTGAGGGTATTAGACTCTTACCCAAGTATCCATCTTGGCATCCATAAATAATTCTATAGAAAACTGTGGCATCTGTTCAATATCTTCCTAGAAAACTTTTGGCATGAGTGACTAATCATATATACGTATCTAAATATTAGTTACCTAGGGAGTCTATACCGGTTCTAAAGACTTATACCATCCACTCCATATTCCAAATGGAAGGTATTAGTTTTTGGACAACATTAGATGATAAGATATATGAGGATGTCTATGTTCTTAGAAACCTAGGTCTATAATACCAAGATAAAATCATATATTATTATGTCATAGAGATGGTTCTCAATATCTATGCATGTTGATGAAACCTAGAAATCCTACACTGACCTAGGCTTGAAACATACTTCATAGAAATGGTACAAACTCTCATTCCACCCCTAGTGTTGGTCGTTCTCTTTTTGATGATAAAACGATGGGTAGTAATGAACTTGGTGCACCATTTTATGTTTGGGGTTATCGAGAGTGGCCTTTTTATACAACAAGATGCATTTTGACTTATTGATTCCTTTAAAATTAATACATAATTCAATGAAATATTCACCCACTATAGACATGGATAACAACTAAACCATGATGATGTTAGGTTTTGTCTTATCTAAGAAATAGTGGTTCCCTCAATATTTAGTTCCTATACAATGATAGGAATGTAGAGAAGGTAAAATAATGGAGATGATTCTGTAGTATTTAAGCACACATATCATGGGGTGTGTAATTAACTAAATTATTTCCTTAAGAGGTGTAGTAATTTAAGTATCCTAAGTCTTCTATAGGGATTGATGCTCTAATATGAATGTACTAGGGCATGTAGAAAAAACCAGTGGGATAGAGATTTTATAATATACATCATCGGTACAATAGAACACGTCACAACCGATGATCCCAGCACTGGTATGATCTGAGGATCTCACGTAATTAAAAGATCCCAAAAATAAAAAACTGAAAACATACCTTTACCGATTTGAATGCATACTCTTCCTTAGATAATCATTTTTGTCCTTTTCTTGGAGGATTTTTAGAGAGATCCCTCTAGATCATCGACAGGCACTTCAAAAATCCTCGAGAATGACGGTCGCTGAATTTTGGGTGCCGCAGTAGAGATCCGATGACATCTTTGATGACCTAACTATTACCATGTTCCAATATCTTCAGTACATGATGGTCTTCTTGGATCATCACTCGAAGTGAGATAACATCTTTCTTGAATTTTGGATGAGATATGGGTTCTCGTTCTAATTGAATGAATAGTCACCCAGTGGAAGATACTCTTCCTCTATTTATAGTGGAGTTTCTAAATTACCGGTTCTATTACCCATCCCTAGATTATTTTAATGTTCACTAAATAAATAATTATGATATACTAAAATACATAAATATTATTCACTATTTAATTACATACCTATAACATATAAATTACATATTACATGATAATCCTGGGTCATTTAACTCAACTAATCATTCCCACTTAATATTTGATGAAACATGAATATTAAAATATCATTAATTAGATTAATATTTTTATAATATTTACTTAACTTGTTAATACTTTAAATAAAATAAATTCCAATTTGTTATAACTTGAATAATATTTAAAATATTTATTTCTTTAGTGATCGATATATTGTACAACACTCAGACACTATGGTGGGTCCCACAAAGTCCAATATACATATTCAACTTAATATGGAGGATTCTTGAATATGCTATTATGTGTAACCCTCTAGGACCTTATCTTGAGAGGACTGAATAGAATCCACAGACCAAGAGAAGTGTCTAAAAACCCATCACGAACACTAAATAGATAAGGATTGTCATAGTAGTAACAACCAACCTATGAACATGTACCATGTAATATAATATATTTTTATTTAAATATCTCATAAATTCAGATTCACACTTATTACATATATCTTTTCATTATTTTTTATTTTTTGATCTAACCATATGGATTTAACTTTCGAATAATTTTTCAAAATACTTATGAATGAAGCACCATCCTAATCAACCAGGCATGAGATATACAACATCCATAATGTGGAAGTGAAAAATCCCTTCTTGAAAATTCAATCAATGTCATACAACTGATGATGCAACTAACACTAGGTACCTCTCCATGATTTCATTACCATGGTATTTCCTTACATAAAAGTACGCAATAAAATGGTACACATTGGTAATGTTCTACTCTTAGGAGACCAATACACATTTCTGTAGATATGAACAAATAATGACACCCAAAAAATGTGGTGGTCACATTCATGGGCATATCCTTCTGATCTCACTAATAGAGACCACCATGTGTGAACTTCAAGATAATAAGTCTCAATTCCTATGATCCCCTAGCACCTGATAGTCAAACAAATAGTGTTTCCAATCAGTATGACATATCTAGACCATATAAAATTTATTTATAATTAATGTCTTATTATTTATAGGTTCCCATTATATCCTTGTATCTTCTATAAATTTTTTATACAATAATTAATACATGGAAATTTAAATTATATAGTTGATTGAGAAATATCAACACTATAATGGAAATTATACATCATGTAAAACTAACTGTATACATGATATGGTAATCAAGTGTAATTCATAGTTAGGTCTAAAGAAAACCACTATTTCAACACTCCCACTTACACTAGAGCCAACATGCTAACCATGCTTGTTATAAACTCACATGATGAAGATCATGTTTCTATAGATTAACAGATTTATCTACTTGGTCGTCCAAATTTCTTTTGCATGGAAATTCTACCATATGAGACATAATCTCCTGGAGTAAAACTTCTCAAGAGATGGTAACCACATTTATATCCCATTTGTTTGGTGTCATAACAAAAAAAATCTTGGATAGTAAGAATATCATAATTAAGATTATGATAATTCATTACATACTTGGTATGATTCCATGAAATGGAGAATGTTTTTTCTTTTAACTACTTCTTAGCTGCCTTAGAAGCAGCAACATACTTGGTACTTGTATGTATAGATACAACTAACATAAATGGGTTTGCCTCACTCCTCACATTATCATAACTATGATACTAGATCATATTTATCTAATGAAGACTATTTTATGTCCCACCGTAACAAGAATCTTTCTTCTCCGCATGAAATGTACATATCATTAGTACATGATGATATACAATTAGATAGGCTAGACTACATCCCTTATAGAGATCCTAGATAAAATTTATGTTTTCATACTAAAAAATATATCTTGGAAATATCAGTTCTTATACATATTATGGCATACATTATTAATCCATCGCTTAAGCATATGGATTTTAACTCACCACAAGAGTCTCTTCACATGTCATGATCATGTCAAATCGGAGAGATCATTCCATGTGACATTGGCCACAATTCATCTATTTAATTGGTCAAGATTGTATTTTTTAACAAAATGTTAGTATATATAAAATTGACTAGGACTATGAAACCATTAGATATAACATAATAGATCTAGTTCTGTAGAAATTTGGTTTCTACTTTAAATCAATCACTGATGAATTACATTTTCCCCTTTATTAACTAATTTTAAGAACAATAACTTTTTTCAATATGTTTCCAAACATATTTATCGTATAAAACAATGTCACTCGCATTAACCATTAATATTCACAAGGAAAAGAATCATTTAAATTGAATACTTTAATTTTTTTTGTTTACATTAATTCTAAACTAGATTTATGTAACTTTTATCCTTTATTGGCACCCAATGGTGTCATCATCCCATTTTGGTTGCATCGTATAGACACATTCCACAAAAGTTGATATTGAAATCCAATGACAAATAAAATGATCTTATATTTTTTCTATAAAAAGTAAAATTATAATGGATTTAAGAGTACCGACTTAGTATAACCAATCAACTCTTATTGGTACTTCTCTTGCACCAACAATATATCATATATCTTGAATACCCACCATAGTATTCATAATAACAAGACCATTTTCAATTTGATACATGAAATCCATTATTGAATTTTAATTTGTATTTTTAATGTTAGATAATTTTAAAATACTTCTTACTTATAGGTATTATTGTTCCCAATGAATAAATTATCACCGACCGTGGTGAATTCAAAACCGTCACGATGGTATTAAAAATTCCTAAATATTATGTGTCACTAGAACATTTTTATTTCACCAAATATGGGGAACTGGTTCTTCTTCCAACCATTGGTGAATCTCTTGAATTGACTAAATCCAACTCAATATTTCTCCCACTATCACATGTATATATGTTCAACCTTTTATAGAAAGGAATTTTATCACTTGAAAATGACTTTTTTATCATAGGGATTTACGTAATATCCTACGAACTCATGAGGATAATTATTTGAATGCACAATGTGTGTATATTGATGCTTGTTTGTTTATATCCCAACAAACCCATAGAATCAAAACACATGTACTATGAAATTATAGATTTCTATCATACTATTAGTCATATGATATTTATTAGTCAATTTAGTATTTAAATTAGTTATGGTATTTCATTGTTATTTGAAAATAACATCTGGATCTTTGATGGACGTTACTGCAAGTTATAACATTGATTATACTTACATTATTAATTTGATGTATAAAAATGTGTGTTTAGTAATTTCACAGAGCTAATTTTTTTTTATAAATGTTTACATGTAAGACAAGTCATATATGCTCCTTATGAAAATGAATATCATGATGTACATAAGGTAATGTGTATTAGGAATTAATCCACACTACATTACCATAATCGATGAATGCATAGTGAATATATTCTTCACAATACAAATCAGAAGCATCTCATATCTTATAACGATGCTTATACATCACTATTAAATTCCTTAATAACATAATAGAATATTATGAAGTATCTTTACCACTATTTATCCCTTGTAATAGTTCACATTATCTTGTTGAACTAACTACACATGCTTTGTGGAATTACATTATTTCTAATGGTTTCTTTTCCCAAACTAATGCCATAAAAATACAAGATGTGATTAGCTATATTGAGCCTATATATCATATTGGGTATATAGTTGATGTAAACATTTATTTTTTCTGGAAAAATAATTACCTTTCCACAAGTAGATAAATAATTCTTACATTTTCTATATTCAAGCATTATCTCATTTGATTCATGTACCACTAAAATATTTGATGAGTATGAGACACCAATAAAAAACATTCATTCCTAAACTTGTAATAATGTCTAATTATATCCATATGGAACATGGGAAATTGTTTTTGGTTATACTCAAAAACTTGTTAAAATATAATCAATCACTTTGAATATTGAAGTTATGTGCTTCCCACTGCCGAGTTAGGAACCGCCCTTTCTTAACTACTTAAATAAGAGACCATACTTATTGTATTTTTTATATACCTACTTCATTATAGTATTTCAAGAAATAAATATTAATGTCATATTTTTTTATACCCAATAAGTATGTAAGAAATAATACGATTATTTGATGAATATACACTGAAGAAGAAGAGTGTTTTTTCATATTCAGTACAGTTCATCGTGTTTTAAACTTCTGTTTATTTAATTCATAATATGTGTCACAACCGCGGTTTCTATTTATTTTATTTTTATAATTTCATGGTTTCGATTGTTTGCGCCGAGGTCTGGGCCGAGCCCGAATTAAAATTTGTTGTCGTTTAATGCCTTTACTGGGTTTCGGACCTATGCGCGGCCGCCGCGCGGTTGCCGGTCGCCGCGCAGTCAGCCCAAGTGTCGGGCCTTTTCCCCTTTTTTTTATTTTTATTATTTTTTTGATAATATGGTATCATTAACATTAATTTTTTTTATTATTATTAACCTTCATTTCATTGTATTTCTTATTTTTATTCTTTTGCTACTACTACTACTATTATTATTTTATTATTTTATTATCATTATTCTAAATATTATTATTTTTATTATTATGTTAACTTCTATTTTAATGGTTAATAAATTTTATTAATATTATCTTTATTATTGTAAATTTTATTATTATTATTATTCTTATTTTATTATTATTATTTTTAGTACTGTTTTATTATTTTATTTCATATTTTATTATTATTTTATTATAATGAAAAAAAACACATTGTAACTCTAATACCCGTAGTCGGCGCCCCCCCTTTTTCCCTCTTCCCATACCTGCGTCGCCTCCTTCTTCGCACGCCGCCACCCGCAGCCCGCACCCCTTCTACCTTCTATGTTTTCCCCCGGTGCTCTTGCTTGCCCCGACCGGCGCAACCGCCCTGCACAACCCCCTCTTCCTTCCGTCACCGGCCTTGCCCCGTCGTCCTGGCCACCTTCCGCCGCGCCGACCTCCTGTTCCCGCTACCTCCGTGCCGACCTCCTGTTCCAGCTACCGCCGCCCGAACCGGCCCCCTCTCTTGTTCCCCCTGCTCCAGCCAGTGTTCCGGCGACTCAGCCACCCCAGCCACTCCCAGCCGCTCCCAGCCCTCCTCTTCCCATCATCGCGGCCGAACCCCCCCTCCTCCCTTTCCTGTTCCGTCGCGCGCCGCACACCCCCACTCTGTTCCCTGCGTGAATCGCCTCCCTCGCCGACCTTGACAGCGCCCTCGATGTTGCCTCCCTATAGCGCCATGTGCCTCAGCGATCTCTGCCTTGCATCCCGCCTCCTGTCTGCGCCGCCTCCCCTGTCCGGCGCTTCCTCCTCCTGGTAGTTCCCCTCATGACCTCCCTCTCTACCCGCGCGCACCAGGCCCCTCCCGGTATCACCTCCGCTTGCATCCGGCCTGCTGACCAGCCCTGCCAGCCAGCTCCAGGACGCCTCCACCCATCCCTTCCCGGCAGCCGGCACCCCCTTTCTCCCATGTGCTCTAGTAGGCCAGCACCCCTTGGTTCCCGATTTTCCTGTCTGGCTCCTTCGGCCTGCCCAACACCCATCCTGGACTCTAGACCGCGCAGCTCCCCTCATCTGCGGCTCTCCCTCACCCCCCTTTTTTTTGTGCACACCCGGTTGAGCTCCGATGTCCCCTTGCCTGCTCCGGCTAGCGGCGTCTCCAGCATTCCGCGCTTCGGCTAGGCCGACTCCTTGCACCGGCCTCACCGCACCAGAAAAACCTTCCTCCAGTGCGGTTACGGTGCAAATGAGGGTTCACACCTTTTTTGGGTGGTCTGTCAAAATCCGAGGTAGGTGTTTCCATGTATGACATTTTTTTAGCGAATTAATTTGTGAGTTTAATTATTTTAGCATGTTATTTATTAGTTGTGTGGTGTGAATCTGGTATTGTTTGATATTTAATATGTATTTGTTTTGCTAAGTAGCATGTTTATGCGTTTAGCAATTGTTTATGAATTAATTTTCATCTTAAATTAGTTTAGCGATTATATTAATTAGTTTGTTTGATGTAGATAATGTTTTTAATTAAAGTTGATATGTATTTATGGTATGTGCGTGTTTTCTGCGAACAACCATGCATAATTGTTTATTTGCATTTCACAAACATTGCAGTTGTGTTTTGGTTTAGCGTCAATGTGCATAGAGTCATAAAAGACATTTTTGAGCAGGTTTTGGTGTGTGTAAACTGAAAAATGGTTTTCTGTAAAAAGCGGTGATGTTTTGTGTGTTCAAATGGGTGCGTTGTTTTATAAAATGTTTTATGGGTTGGTTGTTAGGTTTTGAGTCGTGTTTTGGTGTGAGAATGTTGTGTGTTTTATTTTAAAATGCTTTCTTATGTGAAACTGAGTATGATTTGATGTGAACCTTGGTTTCACCATCCGTGGATGTTTTATAAGTTATTCAAATGGTTTATTTCTTAAATCATGTGGCGTGTATGATATTTGAAAAGTGTTTATTGTGTCTAAAAGTCGCGATTAGATTCAAATATAGAGTTTGGTTGTGTTTTGATACGTGCTTTGGATGTGATATTTTCAGAACGTGTCTAGCTGGTTATTTTGCGTTGTTTGTTCATTTGGATTGTTTTAAGTCGGTGTTTACGTATTTCGGTTATCTTTGCAGTTGCAGCGTGTTGGAAAGGTTTTTCCACACTCATTCGATCGTCATCTGGCGCGCACGCTTGCGCGCCCGTGCGAGGCGCGTTGCGCCGTTGTGTTTGGACAGCGAGCCGAGGTAGGTCCCCCATTGCACTTACCTTTAGATTTAGAATTTATTAATTGCTTGTTGTTTTATTAATTTTTAATGAATTAGAAATAATATTAGATAATAAAACTTTAAATTGTTATTTAGTGCGAAAAGAGCTGTTTATTTTATACCGAACACTTGTGACATTTTCTTGACGGGCGGACACCCAGTTTTGAAAGAATGCCAGTTTGGCCTTTAAACATAATTCACGGAACTTCAAATGTGCTTCTAGTTTTAAGGATAAATAATTGCTTCTGAATAAGTGTTTTGAGCTTTTTGAGAAAAGAGGTTTTACTTTAAAATTGGTGAAGGCCCGTTTGACACTTTAATGAAATGGTTTATTTTGGAAAACCCACTCGGGGGGTGATCTTTGGTGTGAGTTGTTTTCAATAGCTGTATGTGATGTTGGTGCATCGTGACTGATTAATTTACATTGTAGACGCACCCCCTTTTTATTTCTTGTGTTGACATGGGAACCTGGCATATTGAGTGAATTTTCTGAGAACGATTGCTGCACTAGTTTAGACCACGCACAGGCTAGTGGCCCCATAGCAGGGGAATACTGAGTTATTACTGCTATGGGGATTGGGCCCCTCGGTTAGGCCATGCAGGGCTATGCCGGGTAGTATTATGGGCGTTATGACGTCATTGAGTTATGGCATGCCTTCAGGATGAGTCACATGTATAGTACGTTCTGGATTGTTCACGATCTCCTAGGTTCGACCCATGTTCCTTTTAATGTTTATTTGTGTGGCGGACGATTGAGAGGTCGTGTTCGGTAGCTGACCCATGTGTGCCACTTTTTCCATTGCCCTTAGTGTGTGTTGTGTATTGTGCGTGATTTTCCTTTTAATTAACAACTAAAGTTTGAATTTCTAAATTGTTTGCAAAATGATTTAAATTGAAATGCACCTGTTTCCGTCAACATTAAACTTGTTTTTAAATTAAAAAGGTCAATGGACTGTTACTTATTTTAGAAATGAAAGTGTGTGGAAACCATATTTTATATAATTTAGTTCAAACCTGGAATTGATAAATTCTTTATTTATTGGTATGTGCATTGGGAATAGAATTGGCAAGGCCTACCTACTGAGTTTTAATACTCACGCCTATAGTGTTTTTCTTGTTTTTAGTTCTGTTGTAGGTTCCAGAATCAGTTGTTCGCCTTGAGAGATGTTGGTTGTGGTATTGGAGAGTGACCCATGGGGTTACCTGGTGTTTGGATCGTGGTCAGGTTAGTAGTGTTGTTGGTTGCTCTTTCTTTATTCATTTTTGTTCTATTTTATTTTCCGCTGTTTAGTTTATTTTCCTTTGGGACAAATCGTTCCCATGTGTACTCTGTGATGCCCTGGCGCTTGTCGCCAGCCCGGGAGGATCGGGAACGCCTCTCGGGCCATGTCGCGGACCGACTCGGGTGACCGGTTCGGGGTTGACCCGGGTTGGTTCGTGACAAAATGGTATCAGAGCCAGACCCTTGTTATTTGGGATGTCCGGTAGATGGATATTAGGATTTTAGGGACTCGAGCGGTAGGTACGGGAAGGACGTCATGAACCCTCTCCCGTTCCGCACCTTGAGTCGCCAGGGATAGTCCGAGAATTGAGTCTTTGTTTCATTCTAGCTTGTTTTGGATTGAGGGATAACAATGGAGGTAAACCGATGATACATTGTGATTTCACATGGAGTAGTGACCCATGTGGAGTCCGGGTACACTGTTTGAATTCCTCCTAGTGGTCGATGCCTACTTGGTACATGGCCCACTACCATGTCACCAGGTTAAGTTTGACTACTAGTCCCTCACTTCGGTGTTTGATGCAATTTAAGTGTCATTTTTGTTCTGGTTGGTGTAAGTGCATCTTTGGAAGTGGAAAAAAGGGTTTTTGAAAATGGGATTGATTTCTTTTAAATGACTTTAAACTTACGAAATGGGTTTTTAAAACTGAAAGCCTTTGGTTTGGAAAACTGATGTTTGCTTGGAAATTTGGTTGAGAATCGTTTGGGGTGAAACCTCAGGTACTCCTTATGAATATTTGCACATGTGATAGGATGCGTGGAAAGTGCGTGTTGGTGCATATGAATGAAAGTGGGTGATTACATGTGCAACGATTAATGGGATTACCTGGGTGTGTTTGAAATTAAAGGCTTGACCTTGTTTTCTAAATTGTCTTTTAAAGAGGAAAATGGTTTTGGAAAGTGATTTTGGATTGAAAAGTGGATTTGGTATTTGGAAAGTAGCCTCGAAAGAAGGTGGGTTTGAAATATAAAATGAAAAGTGGTTTTGGGGTTGTGTTTGTCTTTTTTTGGATTTGAGTTGGTTGTTTTTGGATGAGGGTGCTTTATTGATGTTGTTTCTATTGATATTGGTCTCGTCTTGGTGTTATATATCTTATTCAGAAATGCTGCCCAGAAAGATCCCTAGTGTTTTGATGAGTCCTGCCCAGTTTTTGGTATTTCTCAGACGTTGTCTATCCTTCATGGTGATTGGAGTCTTTTAGAGACAGTGTAGTGGCTTGGTGAAGTCGAGCGTGTCTTCAGGGTACTGGGAACTCCCGAAGCGATCCGGGTGCGTATTGTTTTGGGTCTGTTTGAAGGTCCAGCTCTGGATGAGTAGGAGTTGTACGCCTGCCGTTTCTGAAATTTGGGATGATGTGGAATTTCATTAATGTCATCTTCATTCAATGTTTTATACTTGTGGAGGTGAGGATGAAGGAAATAGAAGAGCTCATGCGTGCTCAACATGGCCAGCAGACGGTGAAAGCGTATTTCGACCATTTCAAGGATCTTATGTCTCTTTTTCCGGGGGTAGTGTCACAGGACTGGATGAAGGCTTCTCCCTTCATCAGGGGTCTTCTTCCAGAGATTAAGGAGTGAGTCCTCCCTTTTTGGGAGCATCACTTTTGAGAAGTTGATGCATGAGGTGTTCTTAGCTGAGTTGGTTTCTGGAGCGCAAACAGTTGACAATCCACCGTATCCAGTTGCGCGTGAAGGTACCCCATCTGATGAGCAGAGTGTGTCAGGTAAATTTGTTTCTAAATATTTCTTTGTAGTGGTTCTAACCCCCAGTTCGTCGAACCGTATAATGGTGTACCGTCTGTATGAACGGTTAGGGAATACGAGCCGCTATGTCACACCCCCCCACGAAGACGTGCCATCATTGCAGGTTTCTGGATCATCTAGAGACGCTTTGCAGGAAGCGTCGCCTGAGGAAGACACTGTGACTAGAATATTCTAGTGCCTGGCTGTGAGGCAGGAGATGCTTCATCCATCAGAGCCCCAACCACAGGACTTGGGGTGAAGCTCGCGCAAAGTCAGGAGTTGACGGGGGTGTGAAGCCTCATTTCGGGTTTGGGTGTTTAGTGTTTCCAACGAAACATTTAATTTCCTTCCATTCTCATTCTTTCACTGTTAAATTTTTGGCTTTGTTTTCGGTTCATTGTGTCGTCGTTAGGTTGGGATGAACGTATTCGTTAGTAATCCAAACCGTCTCGTTTGTCGGATTATGGTGTTTAGTATCGTGCATTTTTCTTAGAGGTATGTTTGGAACTTGCGTGGGTTAATCTTGGTTTGGCGATGTTATTTTGGAGATATAAGTGCCTGTGGTGGAGTCCAGGCTTGCTGTTATGCTCGGGTTTACTTCTTGGATTAAGTTCTGCTTGGAGATTTTTTTTTCTATCGTCTTCAGGATTTCTTTGGTCTGAGTCGAGAGTTCCAAGTTTTGGCGGAGATGCTGTTGCGCTCGTGCTATAGAGGTTTGTTTGGGAGTTCCCGTGTCGCCCCCTTTCCGAGGTGGTATGTCTGGGTGTTAATTTCCGCACTAGTTGAGTTCTTGTGGTGGGGAGAAGCCTCTTGTGTTCTCCCATTCTCTTATGTTGTGGGTTCTGCTAGTTTTATTTGGGCAAGGAATCTTGTTTTGCCTATCGGTTAGCTGTGTGACTTTCTGGGGGCAGAAAGTGTCTGTGGTGGGGAGAATTGTCACAACCGCCGTTTCTATTTATTTTATTTTTATAATTTCATGGTTTCGATTGTTTGCGCCGAGGTCTGGGCCGAGCCCGAATTAAAATTTGTTGTCGTTTAATGCCTTTACTGGGTTTTAGACCTGTGCGCGGCCGCTGCGCGGTTGGCGGTCGCCGCGCAGTCAGCCCAGGTGTCGGGCCTTTTCCTCTTCTTTTTATTTTTATTATTTTTTTGATAATATGGTATCATTAACATTAATTTTTTTTATTATTATTAACCTTCATTTCATTGTATTTCTTATTTTTATTCTTGTTCTACTACTACTACTATTATTATTTTATTATTTTATTATCATTATTCTAAATATTATTATTTTTATTATTATTTTAACTTCTATTTTAATGGTTAATAAATTTTATTAATATTATCTTTATTATTGTAAATTTTATTATTATTATTATTCTGATATTATTATTATTATTTTTAGTACTGTTTTATTATTTTATTTCATATTTTATTATTATTTTATTATAATGAAAAAAAACACATTGTAACCCTAATACCCGTAGGCGGAGCCCCCCCTTTTTCCCTCTTCCCATACCTGTGTCGCCTCCTTCTTCGCACGCTGCCACCCGCAGCCCGCACCCCTTCTACCTTCTCTGTTTTCCCCCGGTGCTCTTGCTTGCCCCGACCGGCGCAACCGCCCTGCACGACCCCCTCTTCCTTCCGTCACCGGCCTCGCCCTGTCGTCCCGGCCACCTTCCGCCGCGCCGACCTCCTGTTCCCGCTACCTCCGTGCCGACCTCCTGTTCCAGCTACCACCGCCCGAACCGGCCCCCTCTCTTCTTCCCCCTGCTCCGGCCAGTGTTCCGGCGACTCGACCACCCCAGCCACTCCCAGCCGCTCCCAGCCCTCCTCTTCCCATCATCGCGGCCGAACCCCCCCCCCCCCCCCTCTCCCTTTCCTGTTCCGCCGCGCGCCGCACACCCCCACTCTGTTCCCTGCGTGAATCGCCTCCCTCACCGACCTTGACAGCGCCCTCGCTGTTGCCTCCCTATAGCGCCATGTGCCTCAGCGATCTCTGCCTTGCATCCCACCTCCTGTCCGCGCCGCCTCCCCTGTCCGGCGCTTCCTCCTCCCGGCAGTGCCCCTCATGACCTCCCTCTCTACCCGCGCGCACCAGGCCCCTCCCGGTATCACCTCCGCTTGCATCTGGCCTGCTGACCAGCCATGCCAACCAGCTCCAGGACACCTCCACCCATCCCTTCCCGGCAGCCGGCACCCCCTTTCTCCCATGTGCTCTAGTAGGCCAGCACCCCTTGGTTCCCGATTTTCCTGCCTGGCTCCTTCGGCCTGCCCAACACCCATCCTGGACTCTAGACCGCGCAGCTCCCCTCATCCGCGGCTCTCCCCCACCCCCCCTTTTTTTTGTGCACACCTGGTTGAGCTCCGCTGTCCCCTTGCCTGCTCCGACTAGCTGCGTCTCCAGCATTCCGCGCTTCGGCTAGGCCGACTCCTTGCACCGGCCTCACCGCACCAGAAAAACCTTCCTCCAGTGCGGTTGCGGTGCGAATGAGGGTTCGCACCTTTTTCGGGTAGTCTGTCAAAATCCAAGGTAGGTGTTTCCGTGTATAACATTTGTTTAGCGAATTAATTTGTGAGTTTAATTATTTTAGCATGTTATTTATTAGTTGTGTGGTGTGAATCTGGTATTGTTTGATATTTAATATGTATTTGTTTTGCTAAGTAGCATGTTTATGCGTTTAGCAATTGTTAATGAATAAATTTTCATCTTAAATTAGTTTAGCGATTATATTAATTAGTTTGTTTGATGTAGATAAAGTTTTTAATTTAAGTTGATATGTATTTATGGTATGTGCGTGTTTTCTGCGAACAACCATGCATAATTGTTTATTTGCATTTCACAAACATTGCAGTTGTGTTTTGGTTTAGCGTCAATGTGCAGAGAGTCATAAAAGACATTTTGAGCAGGTTTTGGTGTGTGTAAACTGAAAAATGGTTTTCTGTAAAAAGCGGTGATGTTTTGTGTGTGCAAAAGGGTGCGTTGTTTTATAAAATGTTTTATGGGTTGGTTGTTAGGTGTTGAGTCGTGTTTTGGTGTGAAAATGTTGTGTGTTTTATTTTAAAGTGCTTTCTTATGTGAAACTGAGTATGATTTGATGTGAACCTTGGTTTCACCATCCGTGGATGTTTTATAAGTTATTAAAATGGTTTATTTCTTAAATCATGTGGTTTGTATGATATTTGAAAAGTGGTTAGTGTGTCTAAAAGTCACGATTAGATTCAAATATAGAGTTTGGTTGTGTTTTGATACGTGCTTTGGATGTGATATTTTCAGAACGTGTCTAGCTGGTTATTTTGCGTTGTTTGTTCATTTGGATTGTTTTAAGTCGGTGTTTACGTATTTCGGTTATCTTTGCAGTTGCAGCGTGTTGGCAAGGTTTTTCCACACTCATTCGATCGTCATCTGGCGCGCACGCTTGTGCGCCTGTGCGAGGCGCGTTGCGCCGTTGTGTTTGGACAGCGAGCCGAGGTAGGTCCCCCATTGCACTTACCTTTAGATTTAGAATTTATTAATTTCTTGTTGTTTTATAAATTTTTAATGAATTAGAAATAATATTAGATAATAAAACATTAAATTATTATTTAGTGCGAAAAGAGCTGTTTATTTTATACCGAACACTTGTGACATTTTCTTGACGGGCGGACACCCAGTTTTGAAAGAATGCCAGTTTGGCCATTAAACATAATTCACAGAACTTCAAATGTGCTTCTAGTTTTAAAGATAAATAATTTCTTCTGAATAAGTGTTTTGAGCTTTTTGAGAAAAGAGTTTTTACTTTAAAATTGGTGAAGGCACGTTTGACACTTTAATGAAATGGATTATTTTGGACAACCCACTCGTGGGTGATCTTTGGTGTGAGTTGTTTTCAAGAGCTGTATGTGATGTTGGTGCATCGTGACTGATTAATTTACATTGTAGACGCACCCCCTTTTTATTGCTTGTGTTGACATGGGAACCTGGCATATTGAGTGAATTTTCTGAGAACGATTGCTGCACTAGTTTAGACCACGCACTGGCTAGTGGCCCCATAGTAGGGGAATACTGAGTTATTGCTGCTATGGGGATTGGGCCCCTCGGTTAGGCCATGCAGGGCTATGCAGGGTAGTATTATGGGCATTATGACGTCATTGAGTTATGGCATGCCTTCAGGATGAGTCACATGTATAGTACGTTCTGGATTGTTCACGATCTCCTAGGTTCGACCCATGTTCCTTTTAGTGTTTATTTGTGTGGCGGACGATTGAGAGGTCGAGTTCGGTAGCTGACCCATGTGTGCCACTTTTTCCATTGCCCTTAGTGTGTGTTGTGTATTGTGCGTGATTTTCCTTTTAACTAACAACTAAAGTTTGAATTTCTAAATTGTTCACAAAATGATTTAAAATGAAATCCACCTGTTTCCTTCAACATTAAACTTGTTCTTAAATTAAAAAGGGCAATGGACTGTTACTTATTTTAGAAATGAAAGTGTGTGGAAACCATATTTTATATAATTTAGTTCAAACCTGGAATTGATAAATTCTTTATTTATTGGTATGTGCATTGGGAATAGAATTGGTCGGGCCTAACTACTGAGTTTTAATACTCACGCCTATAGTGTTTTTCTTGTTTTTAGTTCTGATGCAGGTTCCAGATTCAGTTGTTCGCCTTGAGCGATGTTGGTTGTGGTATTGGAGAGTGACCCATGGGGTTACCTGGAGTTTGGATCGTGGTCAGGTTAGTAGTGTTGTTGGTTGCTCTTTCTTTATTCATCTTTGTTCTATTTTATTTTGCGCTGTTTAGTTTATTTTCCTTTGGGCCAAATCGTTCCCACGTGTACTCTGTGATGCCCTGGCGCTTGTCGCCAGCCCAGGAGGATCGGGAACGCCTCTCGGGCCATGTCGCGGACCGACTCGGGTGACCGGTTCGGGGTCGACCTGGGTTGGTTCGTGACAATATGTGATGAAAATAACATACCATTTAAAAAAACCTCTATTATCTGAAGGAAGATATGAATATTTCTTTGGATTAATTTATTGTTTTCTTTATTTCCTTGTCTTGTTATTTATTTTCTGTAAGAACTAAATATGGTACTTTATTTAATATTCTTATTTCTTGATAAAAATTATCTAAAAGTTAATGAAGTGCTTAAACCATCCTATTTTTTTGTATCCTAAAAGAAATATATAGTAAGTGGGCGAAGAATTATAATAGTGGTATTCCTGGAAAGATCATAATTTCATTTTATGTTCACAGAAAGAGATTGTAATAATCACAAATAAATCATGATTAACATTCTCCTTAGAAACTTTTGGATGATGAGACTACATGTTCTTTTCATTCATGTCCAAATCTATTGACCACAACTAACATCAGACGTTGATGATAATATATTAACATAACCATCATATGATTTACACATGAGTCTTATGTGATCATTTTTACACCCTCTCTTCATGAGGTAGATTAACATGTTAAGACACCAACACATTTAATTTATGATATCATAGTATTTTTCATAAGCACCCATACAACACTTAAAAATTCACGCTTGTTTTGAAAGTAACTTTTTTGAATATTTATAATAGTTTTTATTATGGGATTAAATTCCATTTTTTCTATAAAAAATGAACTTTAGTATATTTTTACTTTTATGTTTATTATCAAATTTGACATTATAGATTAATTAATGAAATAATTAAAAGTCTCCCAATATATTATCGAATTCTATGAATTCTCTATGCTGTAATTAGAATAAATTGTCACATGAGTATTCTATTGGAAATAATCCTTGAACCTCCCCTTACAATATACAATATTTTTTTATGCCACTACTCAGAGGGTTCAAGGTAGCTTTTTACTAGAAAATTGCATTAACTCACAGTTATATGATTTTTTTAGTGAAGTCCCAAATACCAAAATCTTTACATGATTTACTCAACACATTCCTCTAAAATTAAAACAAGATAGCTTAGGATATTTCATTGATGTAATTTTAGTAAATTCAACCCACCACTCATATAATAACTTCCCAGAAGTAAGGGGAACCCTTATCTTTGACATGATGAGCACCCTAAAGAGTGAGATTTATTCAAACATGAATGGTGGATGGAGGTAATGAACTAATATTTCATTAAGGGGGGTTTTTTCTTGATTAATTTAATCCGATTATATTAATATTTTTCATCTATATTTTTACAGTCACAATTTAACATTAAAAGAAAAACATACATCTCTTTATAATGCATTTTATTATTTATTATTTTATGCATCTCTCGCACTATTATAAAGTTCCTAAAATAAAAAATAAATGATTAATGGTAAAATTATACTTGACTGGTCATGAGTATCTAAAACATGTAAGGGGATGTATTCTCAAGTTGTAGCTAAAATCTTGAAGCTTATTTCCCCTATTATGTATGTTTTCTTTTCATCTAGAGTATCACCTTTCTTGGTAGGGTCTACATGACGTCATTGTAACAACCCAAGTATTTATAGAGTAGTACCTTTTCTCTTCTATTAATATTAATGAATAAGGTATTAATTTTACATTATAAGGGATTCTTTGTCTAATGGCATACTAAACACGTAACAACAGGTTTCTTTGAAATCTTACGCTGCACACAACTTTGAGTTGTATGAAAAAATAATGTAATATTATTATTATTTTAAATTTCATTATATTTATCCAATAAATTTTATAGGCTTAAAATAAGAATGATTCAGATTTTAATAATGAAATACACTACAATTTTTAAAATGTCGTTTTACGGCTTTTTGAAGGAAAACCCTTTTAAATATAATTTTTTTGACTTTGATATGTTTTATTTAACAAAATAAAATTATTATTTAGAAGAAAGAAATCAAAATTTACTTTGGATGAAATTTTGGTATTTTTTGTGATAAAGTTCATTTTTAATGAATAGTGAAAAACACTGCATTTTAATTCAAAACTGCCATTTAATCTAATATATTTTTATAGTTTGGTTGAAATTTTATATAGTTTTATGGTGTAAGTGGATTATATTTTTATATTTTAATCCAAAATTGTCCATTTGATGTAATTTTACTTTTTAATTGGTTATAAACACATGTCAATATTTTGATAGTTATTACTTCTAAAATCATGCTTTTTGGCTTTGACAACAAGAATTTATTTTAAATTAATAAATGTAACTTGTGTGTGTTGAATTTCAAAAAATAAATTTTATATTTGGAATCAGGAGGACCAAATTGTGCCAATAGGTATCTTTTATTTTTGGTCGTTATGAATATAAACTTCAGTAATTATTTTATTTAACATGGTAAAAAGATAAATGTAGTAAATGAAGTTAAAAAATAAAATTATAATAATATAAAACTATCCTAACACATATAATAATCCTATTGGATGAGATATGTCTAAAAAAATGGAATCCTTAGGTCGATTTTGGGACCCCAAGGATCCACATGGGAATGATAATGCCATTTTATATTAATTATTTTAAAATAAAGTGAAAATTAACATAAACATGTATTTTTTACAGAAACAATTTTAATATTGTGTTATATAAGTGGTCTATTTGACTATAAATATTGAGTTGAACTATAAAGAGATTTACTACATCATGATATTTTATTTACAATTTTTAGACACTATATAAAAAATTTAATTATGACACATTGACAATGCAATGATTGCATCATTAATAAAGGATTAAAATAAATGATATTATAAATATTATAATAAATTTAATTTGAATATTTTGAAGTCATGGAAGAAATTTATATATGATATTGACATACTATCTTCGCATTAATGCCTTTGGTTCAAATGAATAATGTTTTTATTACTTCAACAAAAATCAATTACTTTATAGTGTGAAAATTTTAATAAATGAGTTTTTTAAATAATATTCTATTAAATGATATAATAGTACTAAAAATCAATGATTCAGACAACTGGATTATATAATGTTTAAAATTTCATAAATAATATAATTATTGTTCTCTTAGAATTTTATGGTAAATATAGTTACCATATATTATGAAAATTAATAAAGAGAAGGTTAATTTTTGACCTTAACATGTCTAAAACCCATTGGTTGAGACCTTTTCAACTCCATATAGTCTTATATTTTAAATAAACTTTTTAAGGACAATTTGAAACCAAAAATCTATTTATAATAAATTAATATTTCAAATCATTCCTTATGTACCTCTCCTCCTTCATATAAAAGGTCATCCCTTCTACCCATTTACTAACTCCACTCAATCCCTTTGTCTCACCCAAATTATACTCAAATAAGAATTAAATATCCCTCCCTTTATTCTAGAATCCTTACCTTGGGTGGAAATCAATTCAAGAATTCCTTTTGGCTCAAATCCAAAGAAGTTACCCAATTTAGAGGTAACATAATCTCTCAAGTTCTTTTCTTTTATGTTCCTACTCCAATCCATATGCTCATATAATTTTATTATTACATAAACAAATAGTATCCCCAATATACTAGGATTTGTTATGAGAGGATTCTAACAAAAACTACACACACCTTAATCTAATGGATACGAACATAGTGTTTTTGTGGATGGAAAACTACCACCTCACGAAATGATTATTATTCCCATTTCTCCTACCACCTCTCCTGTTATCCATTTCAGTGTTCAGAATGGTTTTCTATAGGGGAAACCAGGTAGCTATGATGGGATGAAATCTAGAGGAAAACAACATACCAAATCAGAAATTGGAAATGGCCAAAAGCAGAACTAAATAGTTTATTGTAATGATGACACATTTGAATCCAAGAAAAAAATGGTGGTTGTATTCATTCACGAGATCAGCAAGATCAACCACAGAGAAACATGATAGTACTGTATAATTTCCTGAGGCAAAATACCCTTTCATTAAAATGATCATCTAACCCAATTCTCTCTTAAGTGGGGACTAATGAACTATAAAATATTTCTAATTTCATGATGTGTTCATAACATCAAAAAGATAGTGTTATTTTTTTACAGTTTTTAAGGTGAAGCCGATCGGTGGTTGTCGATGGTTAGAAATGTCAAGGAGAGTGGGGAGATTTATCCTCTTTATTGGGATGAATTGAAAGGTATGTTTCTTGAGAAATATATTCATATGGTGGTTCAACTTAGGATGGAACAAAAAATTTTGTAATAGAGTAAGAGGATTACATAGTGTCTTCTAATAATGGAAAAGTCACTCAATTGGAAAGGTATTATTCAAATTTATATGTGATCTTGATTGTAAAATCAATCATTTTTACTATGGATTAAATCCAATGTATCGAAGTTCATTAGCTTCTCGTGAATTCAATAGTTATTAAAAACTTGTTCGATGTTCATAGTAAGTTGAAATGGACTTTACCAATGATAAGGTTTTCTTTATAAAACAACCAAATAAGAGGTTGAGGTGGTTGACAAAAGGGAAGATCTATTCATTAAATTATAATGGCAAGAAACTTATGTTTACAGTTCGTGAAAATTGCGGTAAAAATCACATTGGGGAATGCATTCTTAATTTTGGTAAGTGCTTTCAATGTGGTATAATGTGACATAGGGCTTGTAATATCACTAAAAAATTTCAGGGTATTGGTAAGAAAAAATATTATTTATAGTTAGTAAAATGGTTTATGTGCAGTAAAATGAGTCATTATGCAAATGAGTGTCCAATGAATAACTCAAATGAAGGAAATCATCCAGACAACAAGCATAACGTGGTGGTAAAATCCCTTGAAATTATATCAGTAGATTTTGGGCCCTAAAATTAAGTAGTATTAGGTACACTATTTGTTTTTTTATATTATTCCAATGTGTTGTTTGATTTAGGGTCTACACATTCATTAATTTCTAAGATATTTTCTAGTAAATTGGTAATTTCATCTCATTATATGAATCCTAAACTTTTAGTAAAACTACCAAGAGGAGATGTTGAGACAAAATGAAATTATAAGAACCATATTATCCTTTTTTGTGGAAATAATATACCTAATAACATTATTATATTACATCTAGTAGTGTTTAATGTTATTTTGGGTATGGACTGGATTTCTATTTGTCATGCAATTATTGAATAAAGAGCTAAAAAATATTTTTGTCTAAAGGAATTTCATTTTGGGTACAAGAATGAATCCTTAAATTTGATAAAATATCAAGAAACTGAGAAACTAGTAAAAGATGGAAAAGATTTTTTCCTTGAACATATTATTGAAAACAAATAACTATTTAGATCAATGATGTGGTGGTGGTAAATGTGTATCTAGATGTTTTTCTTCATTATTTTACTGGTATAATTGCTGATCAAGAAGTTTAATTTACTATTTAATTAGTCATTGATGCTAAGATAATTTCAAAACAAACTTAGAGAATGGCTCAAATTTTACTTTTAGAGTTTAAGAATCAATTGAAAGGATTATTAGATAAATGATTCATTCGACCTATCAAATCAGCAAGGGGTTCTCATGTCTACTTTTTTAAAAATAATGATGGCTCAATGAGACATTACATTGATTATAGAGCCTTGAATAACATAACTATTAAGAAAAAGTATCATTTTCCTCATATTGATGATTTTTTTGATCAACTCTAGAGAGATTAATAATTGTTTTATATTCTCATGAGTTCGGGGTACAATCAGTTGAAATTAATGGAAGAAGACATTCCAAAAACCGCATTTCCTTCTAGATATGGCCATTAAGAATTTTTTAGTATGTTTTTAGGGTTAACCAATGCACCTACTATATTCATTGATATTATGAATAGATTGTTTTTGAGTTCCTAGATATGTTTTTGGTTATGTTTATTTATGATATTTTGGTATATTCTAAAACTAAAGAGAATCATGAAAGTCAATAAAGTGTTGTCTTGAAAAAAATAAAAGAAAAGAAACAATGTGAGAAATTCAGAAAGTGTGAGTTATGGTTACAAAAAATTGATGTATTGGTCACTTGTTTTATATAGATGTCATAACCGTTGATCCTGCTAAAATAGAAGTTGTGGAATAATGGAAAAGTCCCAAAAATATAATTGGGATTCGTAATTTTCTTAGTTTAGAAGGTTACTAACATAATTTTTTTGATAATTTTTCATGGTTATCTATCCCACTGACTATGCTTTCTCGAAATGGAGTTATATTCATTTGAACAAAAGAATGTGATGAATGTTTGTAGGAATAGAAAAGAAAATTGGTGATCACTCTAGTTTTGGAACTGCCTTCTAGAAATGGTGAATTTTTTATATATAGTGATGCTTCATTGAAAGGACATGATTATGTCCTATTGAAGAATGATCATGTAATTGCTTATTTTTCACGTTAGTTAAAAAATCATTAGTTAAATTACCCTACACATGATCTGGAATTAGCTATTGTTGTTTTTGTTTTAAAAATTTAAACGCATCATCTGTATGGAGTAAAATGCGAATAATATACTGACCATTAATGTTTGAAGTATATATTCACTCAGAAATAATTAAACATGAGACATAGGAGATTGCTGTAATTAATCAAGGATACGATTGCACGATTTATTACCATCCAGGAAAAGAAAATAAGGTGCATGACTATTTGAGTCAGAAATTTAATTCTAAATTAACTATGTTACATTTAGAACATTACCATTTGATTAATGATTGAATGAAATTTGTCTTGGTTGTTTTTGGTGTATGAAATTCCTCTATTTTTTACTAGTTTCAGTACAATCACCTCTATTAGAGATAATAAAGGAAACACAGAAAGAAGACAATGAGTTAAAAAACAAGGTAGAATTGGTTCAAATGGGTAAGTTACCTGAATTTAACATCGATAACGATGTAATATTGAAGTTTTCAAGGAGGTTATGTGTTCCTTGTGATTCAATGTAGAAAAATGATTTATTATGTGAATCTCATAGTTCCCCGTTTTCATTTCATCCTGGAAGTTCTAAAATGTACAGAGATCTTTGGGAGTATTACTAGTGGGATGGAATAAAAAGGGATATTGTTGACTTTACTATGAAGTGTTTTACATGTCAATAGGTTAAAGAAGGATAACCATTATAGAGAGGGATGCATCAGGCACTACAAATGACAGAGTGGAAATGGGAAAATGTGTTCATGAATTTGATAGTGGGATTAACAAAAACATCTCAAGGTAACAATACAATCTATGTTATTGTTGATATATTGATTAAATATGCTCATTTCTGTTCTATTTTAGATACTATGTCTCTATATGAGCATTCTTGATTGTATATTAATGATACAATCATGATAAATTGATTTCCCCTCTCCATTGTATCTGATTATGATCCCAGGTTCACTTCTATCATTTGAAAGGGCCTTTAGAAGTCGATGGGTGCTGAATTAAATTTTAGTATATCTTTTCATCTGCAATTAGATGGGTAGTAAAAATGAAAAATTCATACCTTATAAGATATGATAGGTGATTATTCAATGGATTAATAAGGAAGTTACGAGAAACATCATTCTTTGGTTGAGTTTTCTTATAATAACATTTTTCATTTCAGTATAAATATTGAATCATTTGAAGAATTATATGGAAAGCAGTGTCGAAATCCAGAATTTTAGGATGAAGAAGGTGAATAGAAGTTGGTGGGACAATAATTGGTCATAGATATGGTAAAATAAACCTTAGTTGATTCTAAAGCACATGAGAATAGCAAAGAGTATGTAGAAACGTTATGCTGAAAACTTGAGGAAGGATCTTTCTTTTTAGGTAGGTGATCATGTCTTTCTCAACATTTCTCCATGGAAAAGTGTAATGCATTTTGGAAATAAGGGAAATCTAATTCTGAGGTTCATTGGACCCTATGAAATCATAGAGAATATTGGATCAGTTTCTTAAAGTGTGGATTTACTGCCTAGTTTAACCCAATTACATAATGTTTTTCATGAATCAATGTGGAGAAAGTATATATATGATACATATCATGATCTGAGTCCATAGGTAGTTCATTTGGAAGAGAATCGTTCTTATGAGGAACAACTAGTCCAAATTCATGACAAAATAGAGCATGTGTTATAGAATAAAACAATTCATTAGGAAAAGGTTTTTTTGGAAAATACTATATGGTTGAAGAGGCATCATGGGAGTCTGAAAATACTATGACAGATAAATACCCCCACTTATTTGATATGTGAATAGAATTGCGAGGAAACAATTCCATAAAGAGGGTAATTATGCAACAACCCCAGTATTTATAGAATAATTTGTTTTCATTTCTATTAATATTTATAAATAAGATATTATATTTACATTAAATGGGTTGATTTGTCCGACAGTGTACACAAAACTCAACAACGTGTTTTTGAAACCTTATGTTGCACGCAACATTGAGTTATACTAAAAAATAAAATAAAATAATAATTATTTTAAATGGTAGTTAATGCATATAAATTTTATTGGAGAGAATTAGAAAAACTAACATAACTATGATTATACATGTTTTTTAAATGAATTTACATTTATCTAGTAAATTTTATAGGCTTAAAATAGAATGAATATTATATTAAGCATGAAATACTCAAAAAAATATAAATTATATTTTTACCACCTTTTACAGACAAACCCTTTTAAATATAGTTTTTTAACTTTTATATACTATATTTGAAAAAAATAAAAGTATTATTTAGAATTGGGAAATCAAAATATACTTTGGATGACGTTTTGGTATTTTCGGATAATGTTCATTTTTTAATGAATTGTAAAAAATACTGCATTTTAATTCAAACCAATCATTAAATAAAACTTAATTATGTTTTTAGATTGTATTATTAATTGGTTTTAAAGTTTAATTGGATTATATTTTTATCATTTAATCAAATTCTATTCAATATAATTAATTTTACTTTTAAATTTTTCATAAACATATGTCAATTTTTTAAAATTTATTACCTATTAAAAACAAACATTTTGGTTTTGACAACGGGAATTAATTTTAAATAAATTACTGCAACTTCTGTGTTATGAATTTTGAAAATTTTATTCTTTATGTGGAATCAAGAGTTCCAAATTTTTTAAATTGGTACCTTTTATTTTTGGACATTATGAATTGTAACTTCAAAAATTATTTTATTTCACATGGTTAAATGTTAAATCTAGTAGATGAGGGTAAAAATAATATTATAATAATATAAAACTAACCTGAGACATGTCCTAATTCTATTGGATGAGATATTTCGGACCAAGATCATCCTTGGGTATATTTTGGGACCCCATTGTCCCACATGGGAGTGATAATGACATTTTATAATAATTCATGTAAAATAAAGTGAATAATAATAAAAAAATGTATTTTTTAATAAAAGAATTTTTATATGGGTTTATATAAGTGACATATTTGACGTTAAATATTCATTAGAAAAATAAAAAACTTTCCTACATAATGATAGTATATTTATAATTTTTATATATTAAAAAATAAAATTCTTTATGACACAATAATTATGTATTGGACACATAATTAATAAAGGTTTCAAATCAATGATGTTATAAATATAAAAATAAATTTAATTTGATTATTTGGATTTAATAAATGAATTTTATGGATTATATTGACATAGTATCTTATATTTAATACCTTTTTTTATGTAATCATATTTTCATGACTTTTTCAAAAATCAATTACTTTAGAGTATCAAAATTGACATTAATGAGTTCTTAAAACAAATAAAATTTTATTAAATGATATAATAGTGCTTAGAATCTAATAATGGTATGAAAAACTTATATAATGTTACAAATTTCATTAATTATCCACTTAATGTTCTTTTTTCATTTTATAGTAAATATAGTTACCCTATATTTTGAAAATATAAGAAGACGCAGTAATAGTTAATGTTTTTATCTAAGGGTTAAATCGAAATGATAAGGTTAATTTTGTGCCCTAAACATGTCTAAAACCTATTTGATGATAGTTTTTAGACCCAAAATACTCTTATATTTTAAATTAATGAGTGTAGGACCATTTGAAACTAAAAATAATTTTATAATAAAATAATATTTCAAAACATTCCTAAAGTACCCCTCCTCCCTCTAATAAAAGAGAATAAAATAAACCCATTTAATAAAACCTCTCATGCCCCTTGGCTCATACAAATTCTGATAAAATAATCTCCAATAATCCAGACCATACTTTTAGAATCCTTACAATTGGAAGAATACATTCCAAAAAAAATCCTTTTGGCTCAAATCAAATGAAGTTATCCGATTTAGAGGTAAAATCTTCTCTCAAGTTCTTTTCTTATATTTTCCTTATCCACCCCCTATAATATTTTTATTCCTTGATTACATAAAATACAATAATACTAAATATAATAGGATGTTTTTATGAGAATTATTCTTAATACAATTACACACACCTCCATCTAAGGGATACAAACATACTATTTATATGGACGATGAACTACTGGCTCACGAAACGATGAGTGTTCACATTTCCCCTACCACCTCTCATAATGGCCATTATGATGAAAAATTATTTATATATGATATATATGATATTTATATTATCTATATTATTCCTTATTTTTCATTTTCATCATACCTTTATAATTTCCATATTGTGTAAATATGATGATTTCATTTGAGGATGTGCGGACTACCGCCCCCTCAAGGTGATATTACATGTTAAGGCCATACATGAAACATATAAATGATGGTGTTAATGAAAATATGTAATGTATAAAAAAGAGTATATTATAAAAAAATTAAAATATTCCCATTTATCATTTAGTTTTCATTCCTTTAAATATGAAAAAATGAAAGTAGCGTTCATGAGTACGTACGATTAACAGTGTCCATGGAACTGTGTATTTTATTTCTAATATCTTAATGTGATGTTATATTCTATATAAATTTATACAAGATATAAATACATACATACTGTATATACATGATACATAAATTATTAATAATATTCTCAGGATGATGGACATTTGAAAACATGGACAATTTACATCAAAACTAGTCCATTTACTGAATATCGACAAACCGACATATAAAAACTTAAATAATTATATAATTTTTATTAAATAATTATTAGTGATATAAAATGAATAATAAACATGAATTTTTTTTAATAAAGTATAAATACAGATATGTTTATTAGTCCCGAATTTAAAGAATGAAAGAGACAAGTCAGACTGAAGGTAATGGACTTCATCTCAATCCCCTTTCATTAAAGTATATTTTGGTTTATACACGACCATATTTCATAAGGTGTATAATTATACCATTTTTATTTTCATTTATTTAAATGGTATTCAAAGGGAATATTTTGTTTTATGAATCGTTTTACTAAATGTCAAAGGGAATGTTTCTTTTTAACATACACGGTGACAACGACCTTACTAATGACGTAAGTATTATTTGATATTTGAATTCCTTAACAATTCATAATTTTTTTAGAAGGAAAATAAATAACATATAAAATTTTTACGTATTTTGGTATATAAAATTATTTTGGGAAATCATTTATTATGTAAATATCTTGAAATAAAATATTTTTATTGCAATGTGGAAATGTTATCTTTTTTTTATGCTTGTTTTATGTGTTATGAATAAGTTAAGGTTAATTGGATTTTTTTACGTATACAGGTGGTTCCTTGATAAACCAAGGGAAGGTGATCCTGAGATAGATCTCTAATGAATTTGGTAATGCAACATAGGTAAACTTTAATGTTTCTCCAAAGAGATATTTGGAATATACTATTATGGGTATTCCAAACGTAACTCCATATGTAGCTGTGAAAGCTTAAATGTATGTATGTTATGGATGCCACATGTTACCTTCGTGATTTATGATTTCTATGTGTTATTCATAAATCTTATGATTTCACAAGGTATGCTAAGGAGCTTATGTATTATGATTTAAAAGTATGATATTTTTTATGTATTCATGTACTAATGTCTTATTTTATTATTTTATATCCCTTACATAGATTTTTATGCTCATTCTATGTTTTTAAAATGTTTTTCATAGGGTATAAAGAAGGGTAAGAGAATGGAATAATTCAATAATATTTTTAATAAGAAAAAAAATTATGGTTTTATTTAATGAGTTTTATTTTTGAAAACAATTGGATAGAGTAAAAGTGTCTACTTTGTATTATTTGAGATGTAATGTAATAGTTATAGCCAAATTCTCTAATACTCTAAACCTGAAAATATCATCAATGTGAATTATTGATTTAACACAAGATTATGTAATATTTAAGGCTAGGGCCGTATAGTCTTGGAGTACTACCTCATATTTCTGGGGTCCACATCATGTCTTGCGTCGTCTGGGTCAATGTATACAACATCGTCTTGGAATGGTCCATGTCACAGACCATCTTCATCTAATGTACAAAAGTACTCGCATGCAGGCAATGGGAACTAGGGGTTAAATGTAAATAAAAAATAATTGGGTGTGCATTCCCTTATACCCTTTAACTGAATATAAATATGACACGCAGACTATGATTTTATTAATTACAACCATCACAAACAGTTTAAAATAATTAATTAGATACATGAAAACTTATATGGGTCTATTCACAAGACCAGTATATGGGTACAATAACATGTGATAAACATGAAATTGCATTAAATAAATATGGGTTTATTAAATATATTAAATGAATTAAATAATTGAAATATATTAATTAATTTTTTTGGTTTGATAATTAGTTTAGTTTTTATACCACAATTTAAATTCATTAATATAATTCAATTTAATAAACCAAAATAATTAATTTCATCTGGGTATTATAATTAATATAAAAACCCTAAATTTAATATTTTTAATTATTTTAATTTAATTATTACATTAAAATAATTAATTATATTAATTTAATTTACCATTAATTTAGAAATAAGGCACAAACCCAGATTAGGTCACGTCATACCTGTGCTAACCTGTTTTGGGCCGTGAAAAGAATGTTCTTGGTCACATCGTGCATGGAGGTCCTACAGAAACCAGTTTTAGGTTAAGAAGATCTTCTCAAGCCCAATTTGGGGAAAATCCTAAGGAAACAAACGATGGAATTAAATTACTGCATTTTAGAAGTCTGGTCATGGGTGCCAGGCACTGAAACAGATCACCAGTAGTGATGACCTCCAATGGAAACACATTGTAGGGGAGGGTCACCATGGATCTAAAGGCTTCCCAACATCGGGTAAGCTCTGTGAAACTGTTGGTGTCTTCTAGTAGCTGTGGTTTGTAGTAGGAAGTCTTCCGGTGGAGGAACCAGGGAAGGGGGTTCAGCCTGGTTGTGATCTGGATTGCATCACAGCTATGCAGTGGTAGACAGAATGGAGGACGGGTAAGCTCTGTGAAACTGTTGGTCACTCTCTGTTGAAGTGTCACGTAATCAGAAATCAATTTTCCCAGCCTTAAGAAAATGGGTGGAACGAAATGAAGAAGAATAAATTTGGCATGGCTTCAATACCTATTATCCTTAAGCCTCTGAAGAAGAAGACTGATGTCTGGGTGAAAAAACCCACATTCTTGGGTGAAATCTCTGGAATTACCTAGCCTGAAAAAGTGGAAGCGGAGGAATCTGCAAAGCATGATCATGATATTCTAGATGACATCGAGTGACCAGTTCTTGGCATCTATGTGACTGAACCAGGCCCCCCTATGGGTTAGTGTGTTGCATTAGTCTCTCCACCACTATCCTCACTTGTCCCTAATCTAGGTTCAGTTCTTCGGATTTTGAAAAATGATGTTTGCAATATACTTCCTTCAACTGGTCCAAATGCAATTGTGTCTCTTCATCCTTCTCATAATGCTAACAATTAAGTGGAGTTCTAAGATGGAATTTTAGATATCGCTCGGCCTCCTCAGCTGGACATTACTGATTTTCCTCTTGCACTGGATCCAACTTGAGCAAAGGGAGATCAACCTCTAGCTCAGACAGATCCTCTCCAAGAAAATGCATCTATGACTTATAAATCTAGTATGAATTGTTCTTATTCTATTGTTCCAATTGCTGAACAATGTAGAGCAGTGAGAAATATTATTCCCTCTATATGCATTGCACTACACTGTCTTCACTGAATGTGAACTCAGAACCTCAAAACACTATTATTATACCTCTTGGGGATTTCAGGATAGCAGACAAACATGATATCCCTATTCTTACTACTGCTCCTCAGACCATGAACATAAATAAAGCCTCACATGACGGTCATATAATCACCCATATTTCTATTAAATCACATACTTGCACTAAATATTTGAGTGTCTTGGGTTCCACTAACATATTTTCTGCCTCTACTAGGAGAAATCATGTAAATAAGAAGCCATCGGCCTCCTCCTCAAACCTTATAAGATCCAAGAGGAACAAGGGCTCAAATGGTTCCAAAAAGAAAAAGAGGGGCTCGGGCATCAAAAATAGGTTTTAATTGGATGTTAGTTTTGGAGCTGTCTGGGTATACCTAACTTTGACACCCTTCTGGTTAAAAAAAGAATTAATTTGACTCATAAACCAAAAATTAACTTCTCTGTGAAGTTATTGCATCTCTCTATTGCTGGTTACAAATTTATTGGTTCTTGCTCTAATGGTAGAAGTGTTGAATCTCATTGTATGTTTTATCACCCTGCTTTTCAATATGTTAATATGTGCACTTTACCTGATCAAATGTTCACTTGTGATATTATCTATGATAACATTCATTTTTTTCACCTTAGTTTGTGATAAAAATAGATACCAAAATCGTAGGCCTCTTGGCAATGAAGTCTCTTCTTTAGCTAACTACATTCATGATCTTTGGTTGGTTATGGACGAATTTACTGCCATTATTTCTCACAGTGAGAAGCTAGGACCTTATCATTCTCCCATTTCATCTAAAGAATTTAGAGCCTCTATTGAAGAGTGTATCTTGGTTGAGATCAACCTTACAGGTTATAAATTCACCTGGTATCATAGGCATCATAATAGGGTTGTATCTAGTAAACTTGATAGGGCTCTAGTGAATGTCCAGGCTCTCGATGTGTGATACACTATCTATAGATCCACCTTAACTAAACTTATCTCCGATCATCATCCTATTCTTGTTACCGTTTTCTCAAAAAGAGAAAAACATAGTATCCCCTTAAAATTAAACAATGAATGGTCTAATGATATGGAATTCTCTCATGTCAACCTAACTTGTTGGGATTCTATGAATAATTATTCCGATTCCTTTTCCTGTATCACCAAGCTCATGCATCATAAACATTACCTCAAAGGTTGGTGTAGTGATAAATCTGAACAAATTGACCAAGTCATTTCCACCCTATAGAATGATCTCAATAAAATTCAAAACAAGACTACTAACTCTGATTTCCCCTTAGATCCACAAATCGAAATAAACATCTCTGTTAAACTCAACTCCCTTTTATTGCTTAAAGACAATATCCAGAAATAAGTTTTCAAAAAAAAATGGCTCAAATTTGGGGATTGAAACCCAAAATTTTACAATTCCATTCAAAGGATCAGAAAAGTCAACTGCCTGCAATCCCTTATTAAAGAAAATGACAATATCTTTTCCTCTGAGGATTCCTTTACTAATCATGTTGTCACGTATTTTGACAACATTTTTAATGGCCCAAATATTAATATGAATATTATCTCTGTGATCATACAGTCTTTGGTCATTGAGGTTGATAATCTATTTCTCTTGAATACTATCCTGGACCTTGAAATCAAAGCAACTGTCTTTTGTTTTAATCCTGACTGTGCTCTAGGTCTCGATGGTTTAATAACATATTTTTTCAACACCATTGGGAGGTTTTTCATGAATATGTTTTCAAACTTGTCAAATATTTTTTTTCATACTAGTATCCTTCTTTATGGTCTCAACACCCAATTCCTCACATTAATTCCTAAGGTGGCCAATGCCTTAAGAATCCATTTATTTAGACCTATTACTCTCATCAACTCTCTTTATAAATTCATTACCAATATACATGGCAATATAAATTCTTCTATATGTAAAAAATAATTTATTAGAATAAATTTGGATTTATCAAAGTTAGATCCATTCATGATTGTATTTTCCTTTCTTCGGAATGCACCAACTCTCTGAAGAAATCCTCAAGAGTGGGTAATATTGCCATTAATCATGAAGTTAGGAAGGCCTTTGATACCATCGTTTGTTCCTTAATTTTCAAAATTATTTAACCTTTTGGATTTAATGTTATCTTTATTAGTAGGATCCTAACACTTTTTAAATCTACCTCTATCTTCATTCATTCCAATGCCTCCCCCAGGGATATTTTAAATGCCCAATAGGGGTTCGCCAAGGTGATCCTCTCTCTTCCATCCTCTTTTCCATTGCAAACGACTACCTTATTAAAATACTCACCTATCTTATTCATCAAGGAAATCTTAAACCTATTCTGGAGGCTAGGATTATAAATGTTCTGAACCATATTCTTTATGCCGATGACATAATCCTTTTCCTCAATGGGAGTAAAAAAATATTATTATCCTTAAAGATGCTTTATCCCACTATGAAGTGGTCTCCGGGTAATCCATCAGTTGGAATAAATCCGTTATCTTCTTCGATAATTCATTCCCCCTCTCTAGGAAATGACACATCATAGAAAATATAGGCATCAAAGAAGGTTCAATTTATTTTACCTATTTTGGAGTACCCATTTTTTTGTAGACCTAAATATATTTATTTTAACATAGTTTTGGATCAGGTGGTTAATCAACTTTCCTCCAGGAAAGGGAAATCCCTGTCCATTGCAAGAAGGACATGCCTTGTGAAATTGACCACTGTCTCCAAAATGGTTTATTCCCTCATGATCTACAAATTGACTATTGGTCTTCTCAGGAGAATAAATACCATTATTAGAAATTATGATTCGACGAGCAACATCATTGAATGGAAACTTGTTACCATTACCTAGTCGATCTGTTGCACCCCTCTTGTGAAAGGTGGCCTTGGTATAAAAAATCTCAAACATTTTCATGAGGCTCTCGAAGCTAGACTCACATGTAGAATGATCAATAATAAAGCTAACTCCTATGACATACTTAGAAATAAATTTCTTGAATGGTTGAAAAAAGGTAATTTGAACAATTTCCAATCCTCTATTTGGCCCTCTACCAGAAACTCATTTTTCCACACCACAGAAAACTATAGATGGTTGGTTAGCTAGGCTACAACATTCCTTTTGGATGGACAACTAGACTGGAACCCCCTTGTTTCCATTCTTCCTTCTAATATTTCTCTGAAGAGCACTAACTACACCACAAAGTAAGTGGTGTAATCTAGATTTTTGGAGCACACTAACTCTATCCTGAAGGTTGTTGATAGATATCCTTTTTCAAATAATAATGATTTTCTTGTTTGGGAACCTGCTCACAATGGTATTATTGACTCCAAAATCTTTCATAATCATTGTTTCTTGGACACTGAATCAAATATTTCAAGGTTGAAGTCTTTTAAAAAACCTTGATTTAAACCATCAAGGCTTAATCTTATTTGGTGTATTGTGCATAACCGAATTCATATGGAGATTTTTCTCCAATATTTTATAATTCATCTCTATTATAAATGTATGCTTTTTCACCAACATAGAGAGGATCTTAATCACCTATTTTTGTCATGTGCTATGGCCTCTTCTCTTTGGAATTTTATTACTGACATTTTTTGTTGCATATGGATGTTTTCTAACAATACCCCCCCCCCCAACTAAAATGAAGTGTGGAGATTGACTAAACATGGAATGTTAAGAACCTCTTCTTATCTGTTATTGTGGAGCACCTCCACATTATCGGGTATGACAGAAATGTTGATAATCATAATAACTACTCGCCCAAACTCATTTCAGTTCAAACTAGAATTATGATTGGCATTGGATATTCATCCGTGATCAATGAAGCTAAATGTGACAATTCAGTTGGTGAATTTGTGACACTACAACGCCTTAGGATTGATGGCATCTTCCCTTAGCCTAAATGCTTTCTTAAGGTGTTTTGGAAAGCCCTGCTTCCTGGATGGATCATGATCAATGTGAATGGGGATTCCAAAGGAAAACTCTGACCTACGGGTTACGAAGCAATCTTCAGATACATTCAAGGACATTTCCCTGGTTTTTCTATGGAAGTTGTTGTGTCACCTCCTCTCTTGAAGATGGGATGTTGGATCTTATCCATGCCATTAATTTTTTCCAAAAAAAGGATAGATCAAAATATGGTTTAAAAGTGACTCCACCACCATTGTTTAGGAAATTTGTATTGGGGTGCTTTATCATTCCTGGACTCTTACTGCATGTTGTAATAACTGCCTTAACTCGATTCTGTAGCTTAGATACATTGCCTCCCACACCTACCGCGAAGCGAATATGGTGTCAAATGGTCTTGATAACAAGGGAATCAACCAGGCCATTACATGGACTGATGATTTGTTGGTTGACCTTCTCCCTCTTTATGAAAAATATTGTAATAAAATTTCCTCTTGCAGACTACTAAAATTTCATTGATTTATTTTAATAAATTTTATCTTGGTCGTTGACCTAGACATTTACTTTTAAAAATAATCAAATCTATATCATAGTTGGGTCTACGTCACCCACAAGTCCAATGAAATCTAGTTGTAATGGGTGCAAAATAAGTTAATTAGAATAAACGTTCAATTACTATTGAAGAGTAAAACATAAATTAATAAACTAAATATAAGAGACAAGTGATCGAGTTGGTCTTAGATCCAATTTTTAATACTATCATAGTCTATTAAAATACATGTCCTTCACTTATTAATTTATTTAATGTATGTTTTCACAGTATATTCAACTTTTCACCCATGATTATGATTGATTATAGTGAAAATATTCCAAAACGTTTCCTTACATTAGAATACTCTCATTTCTATGTGTTAATGTCATAATGAAACATACTTATTTAACTGAGGCAATTCCCAATCAATTATTGTTACTCCCTCACAACCAATTTTGACTGTTTCCACTTCTTCACATGTTAAGTAATCACTTAACACTCATTAACTTGTCTTAGACCCAACAATAAATATGATCCAACACTAATTAGGAGGATATGAAAATTCCTTAATCCAGGTAGTAATTAATAATTATTATTAATCCAAAAACACAATCACATTCCAATTAAATTATAATGTCAATAAAAATTTATTCCAATCAGTAATAAAATTATCAATGTATTCAAATTAATCTCCTAGAATCCTAAATCTAAAATTGGTAAACTACCCTTTCCAAATGAATTAAATTTTATACCAATCCATTATAGAAGAATCCATAGAGTTTTTTGCGGTATAAGATGTATTTAAAAATCTATAGCATAAAATAAATAGTCATAATTTAGGGTAAAAAGTCATGTATTCTATGATCCTCCTTTCCCTATGTCCGTTTTTACCATTATTAGCCAAATTGCCTCTCAAATTATTGGTATTGGTGTCCCAAGGTTCTATCATTTATTCTAAAAAAGTATTCTCTTAAAATATTTAAATACTTTTTCCTTTTAATTGGCTAAATTCTTATCCTTTTATCTTTATGGATACCGTGATGTTTCTATTTTATCAAAGAGGGAGAGAGCGTGTCTGGGTTCCTTCAAATATTCAAATCATGGGTCAGAATTTATTTACCTGGGATATATAAACATTTATATTGTGAATCTACCTTCATAATATCCATACCATTTTCATGGAAGATATCTCTCATAGCATTAATTTATTGTAAACCCAACCTCATTCGTATTTGAATTTGGTATTAACTCTCCATGTGTGACCCCTATAAATCCTGAATTTCCTTGTAAACTTCAGTTCCACTTTACATGAAAAGTTCATCCATATTTTAGTATTATTATTTTACATGCATGCATATCCACCACAGTGATATCTCTAATGCATATATGATTTATTTTCTTGTTAGATAATATTTTTTTGAAATAAGACCTTATACAAGGTTTTGTTCTTCTATACCTTAAAAAATATAATCTATAGTGACATGGGAATAAGAAACTAAATCGATGTCTCGATGTCCTCTTCCCATATGAGGGTTCTGATGCTTATATCACTTAGTAAGGAACTAAAACGATGGTATCTAGAAGTTTCATTAATATTAGGGATATGTGATAGTGGTGGTAGCACATGGATTGGTAAAATTACATAATAGGAGGCATGTAATAGTTGAAGATGGTAGTGGTATTAGGGTAAAATGGAATACTAAAACTGGGGCCACATAGAATATGGTGGTAGTAGATAACAATCACATGTTTGGCTATAGCATAACTCGATGGTAGAATGAAAAATAAAAATCCAAAAATGATAAAAAGACTGGTACCAAGTGGCAATACAAGATGGTGGTAGCACTCAGTGGGGGTTTTGGAGATATAAGGTGACCCTTATGAAACATATGGAAGATATGAGTTACACTTATGTTCAGTCAAGGTGACAGTTATGCATCATTTGAAAACATAGTATCAACATTACATATCATTTTAAATCCATAGGATTATCATTACACATATGGGTCGCACCATTAATAATCCCGGGGATACTTTTGTAAAGTTGTGGAAATTTCGGGGTTACCCTTTCACAAAATCAACATACCTTCATGCAGTGGTGGGAATCTATAGGTAGCTTTACAAAGCACTAATCATGCCTTTATGTAGTTCTTAAAATCGAGAAATAACCCTAATGAAACTAGTAAAATAATTGGGATACCCTTACATGTCACATGAAATCAAAGGTTTATCCTTACATAATAGTTTCCTACACTTAAAAAATACTTTAAATCCAAGGTTACCTTTACATTGTGGCTTATTTACCTTTATGTATCACTCATGTAACCATTATGCATACAGAATAAATTTTAAGTGACACATATGTAGTGCATGAAGTAACTGTATACCGTGAATAAATTACCCTTACATCCTTATACACAATGGTAATACACATTTTAACCTTATGAATCCCATGGTCCATCTATAAGGGTAAACAAAAACATAAAAAATTTCAATTTCAATAAAAAATCACAATTCGTAATTTCCACCTCTTTTTCTATAAATTATTTATTTAAATAAAAGTTACACATATTTTAATAAGTCGATTATTTTCAATGGGAAAATGATTTAACACCTTAAAAGTTTTTATCATACTGTAAAAAAACTATATGAAAAATAACTGAATCATAGATATGTGCAAGACATGACATGTATGGAAAAAAATATCTTATATTCCATGAATCATATTGTCAATTGTTTCTTTAATCTAGGTATTTTCCACTTCATTAAAAACTATGTTAGAAGATATATTTATTTCTTGTGAGTTATGTCAACCTAGTTTAATCAGTTATGATATGTCGAAAATCATAAGGAAAGTCGTGTGAGTGTAGAAGCTCGAGAAAAGCCCCAAAAGATAATGGGTAAAAATTTATCTGAGTGTGAATTTCCTCTTGGATCATCACACATAGATATTGGTTCCTTGGTTATAATGGTCAGTTCAAGATTCATGGGTTGGTGATCCTAGTTACTCACACATTGAAGTATTCAAATATGAAATTGTTTCCAGACCACAATGAACTACTCACTCACATAGGCAATACATGTTTAGCTATTAACACTATATCACTTTCTATATTCTATCATGCTTTTGTTACTAATTCTAAACACTAGAATGAAGTTAGCATTAACGAAATATTGATTTTTTCACATGACTTGTGTGAAAATATAGATTATAATCTATAATATTTGATTAGGTCATAAGTTCATTTGACAGTTCCCCCTCTGCATATTTATAGGTGTTTGACCACATCCCACCGCATATTGAACACACTAAAACAATTCAGTCTAAATAGACCATGATAGACCACACATTATAAATAGAGTGATGGATATTGAACAATAGATTGAGCATTCCATTTTTCTATAACCTGATCATGAGCGCTAAGACTTTTTCAAAGCCTATTTTTATATTTTCATCAAAATCTATACTCTTCATATATAGGTGATCCAATTATGAGGATGAAATTTTTTTCCATTCTTGATTAAGGTAGAAGTACACAAATCTATGAGATGTTAGATATTTTCAAAGGGGAAGTAAGTTGTTTACATAGATCATCTCACACACAAATAAAGAAAGAACACATTTTAATATCTCATTTGCATCATTTCTTATTGTATACATAGTACCCACAATACCCACATTACATGTAGTACTTGTAAGAGTTGAGACCATGAGGTAATGGTTGAAATATGAACCTAGGTCCTGATGCCTATATAAGGACCCACATACCACAAATTTTGACCCACATTGTCAATATGACATAATGTTTAAGGGAGAGTAAACTGTGAAAGAAATGTATCATCAATAACACCCAATCACCAAGAATATTTTCCAAGGCCTTTAAAACTCCTCCTTCAAGTGAGTTTCAACTCTAAACTAAGGAGACAAGGGATGAAAATTATAAGCACTCTCATCTGTTTGAAAAATATGAATATTCAAATTCAATATCTTCTATATAATCATCATTACATTGTATAGTATTCCTTCCATGAGGTATATTAATTGGACTAGGGAAGGCCATCCAAGAACCATGACTATCTAAAAAGGGTTGTAACCATGTAACACCAAATAAGTTGATCCCATATTTCATAAGTTTCCCAATGATAACTCATTATCCCAATATTCTAGGTTAGATTAGGATTATTTTTACAAACCATTGTTTATATTGAAACTGAAACTACCAAGTATATAACTTTCTTAGGTGTATCTAAATGGGTCATGCTGAAGTAATCCATTTGGGAAACCATTTTCTAGGGCTACCTACTTGGGAACCCCATTCTCCCAAGTCACATACTTAGGTGTCCCATTCACTGAGTACACCTCTTAGGGTTCCCAATTCCCCCATGTCACCAACCTATGTTCCCTATCTTCGTTAGTCACTAACTTGGGTGTGCCAGTTTATTGCATCACCTACCAGGGTGACTTATTCCCATATGCCAACTATCAACAAGAACATCTACCCATGCCTCCTCCATGGCCTCTAATGATTCATTAAGAGGAATGGATTCCTAATTTCTCCCATTAGATCATGTATAACTTTAATAAAAGGCCTCAATTAGGAGATCATCCCTAAAAATTATTTCTTTTTGTGTGTCTACAGTCTAATATTCCCTAATAACAATGTTACATGACATTAAGAAACTAGTGGAACCTCGGTGGGATCATGATTCCCATAGTATATACCCATTAATCTTGTTTGACTCCCTGGTCTATTCGATGAGCCTTATTCATCCATAGTATGGGATAATTATTATTAAGAATCAATCCTTATATAACAATACTTATTCCAATTGAATTAATCTATACTTCCTCTGCTTGTTACCAATAATCATGGTGTGTTCATCAATATATGTTATTCTTGGTATGTGCAGGGAAGAAATCCTACCATCATTGGATTCAATTACCCAGTTGAATGTATATGGGTTTCCCCTTCATAATATTTAATCCTACATGAATATGAAGTATTCCCTAGATGGTATATTTTCTTTGTGAATCCTCTTACATAAATGGGTTCTATTCCTTATTAGTACTTCTACCTCACCAAGACATATTCTCAATGAAAATCATCCTCATCGGTATATGTTCTATGAGAGGCCAATACTCATTAGACCATTTTCCCTATGAATACCATCCTATCATTTCTAGTTACAAATAAGTGGGATGGACAAGAAAATGGTCACAAATTCATAATACAAACACAATTTCCAATTTTCATAACATTTAAAATGAATTCATTCTCATGACATGGTGTTAGAATTTATGGAATGGTCTTCAAAAAATAATTTTAAATGTTCCTCATGATTAGTGTATTACTTGAATCATATAAACGTGGATATGTATAATACCTCCTTGAGGATCAATCCCAACAACCAATAGGTCTTGGATGAAATATATCCATATATGAATACTATAAGTGGATATAGTTCTAGATTATATTAACCTAGTGGAAATAACCTAGAAAATGTTGTTTGGTTATTAACTATATCGTTACTCAGTGAAAAACAAGTTGTCTTAACTGCTTAACTAGTTTTACACTAAGAGGGGAAATTTTTTCTTGATTCACATGTTCTTTACGAACCATTATAAAGTATTTGAATATATATTATTAAGATATAATATATTTGGAATATATAATTTATAAATTGTTAGGTTGCATAACCTATTAATAAAATTATGATCGATAAGGTAGATTAAAATACATAAATTTATAATTTAAGGTATATATTTAATTTATGACTTATCCCTTATAATTTTATTTTTTACCTTTTAGATAATCATTAATATATATATTCACTTCATCTGAGGTCCATCATTATTGAAAATGGATGAAAGTTAGATGAATCGTGATAATAGTCTATTTGAAAGGAAATATAATGGCTATCATATCAAAATCCATATTATGAAAGGAGTTAGAGTCAAGAACATTATGGAAGCACTTTCACAACTAAATAATGTTATGGATAATAACTTCAATCATGTGGAGCACCCTCCTCCTAAGAGAAAACAAGTTTTTAATGATTCCATTATTAGAAAAAAGAATCATGTTTTTATGGTATATTAGAATCCCATAATCTTGAAACAATTTATTAATTATATTGAGAAAATATTCTCAATCCTCTATACTATAATATTTTGAAAACAATTATGTTTGTCTATAACATAGAGGGGGAATTCGATTAGTATTGGGAAATGATCAAGAATATGAATCCCAGGAAGGAAATTGAATATAAGGAGTGTTAAAGATTAATGATTTTTTTAATAAATCTTTTTTACACACTATCTGTCCTAATATGGAGAGGTTTTTCCTAAGAATCAAGAAAAATGAGGATGAATAAATCAGATCTTATGAAGAAAATATTATAACGCTATAACATTATGCCTTTTTCTTTTTCATCAACCCTAAAATTAAAAATTATTTATTCTTTAATGGGATAAGACTAAGTATTCTACATGATTTTGAGATTTTTTTCTTTGAAATCTAGGAGAAAATAGTCTGATGTTCCTTTAAAGTGGAGACCAAGATTAATAATTCTTAACATTCATGAGGGAACACATATAAAAATTAAAAAAATGGAGTTTAATTATGGGGAGGTTCGGTGTTTAAATCTCACAGAGGGGTGGAAATCCAACTACCCACTTGTCATATGTATGGGAGGAAGCGTCTTTGTAACTACCTCATTGGGATAAAAATATGTTTCAAGTATGTAAATGAGATGCATAATGAAAATTAACATGAAAGGTAGATGAAGATTAAAAATAATAAAATGGAATAAAAGAAAGGATAGTACAGTCATTAACTTATGGTTCATGGTTTAAAATTCATGTAACATGGTCACAATGGGATTAAATTCACTAATCCAAGCATTTATTATGATAATCACTGACAATAACTTACATTCCCTAGTGGTAATATATGATCTTATTCTATCACTACTACTACGGTGGATCATAAAAATGAAGTGGTAGTAGGTACACTATAAATTTATTCAATTATAAAAAATATATTATTTTATTATTGTTGGATTCATTCTTCTATATAATGAATTTTTATTAAAGAAATTATAACACTGCCTTAGGATACGGATGTTGAATATTTTCTAAAAAAAATAAATATTGAAAATGAATCATATCATGTATATAACATTCTCATAGTTTTCTTTTCTTAGAAGAATTCCCCAGAAAACCATGACATACTCTCTTTAGAGGAATTTAATTCTATATTGGGCATGCATTGGATATCTTTATGTAGTACCACCATCAACCCTTAGGAGAATAAAATCATATTCCATTTCCCGAATAATCCTTTGATTCGTTAAAAGTTTTTTTATGAGAGTGAATCATTTTTTGAAATTATTTTCATGAATGAATATTGTTCCATGGATGGAATAATATCAAGATCAAATGATTGGGGAAAAGATATGGAAATCATTGAGGACATGCACATTGTAAAGGAGTATATTTTTTGTATTCACCGAGGAGATTCATAATCTTCCTCTAGACTGAGATGTTGATATCTAAATTGAACTTATTCTTAGAGCACTATCCATATATAGGTATCCCTGTAAAATTAACACCATTAAACGTAAATAACTAAAATAGATAAAACAATTGAATCATGAAATGGTATTAATACACCCAACTACTTCACCCCGGGGTGTACATATCCTCTTTTTCAAGAATAAGGGTCAATTTGTCCATACATTAATAATTAAAAATGAAATAAGATCACAAAAAAGAACAAGTATCCCACACTAGGATATATTATGTGTTCAATCATCTATATGCGTCCATATATTCTCAAAATTTTACATTAGGTTGGGATGTCATCAATTACATTCGAAAGTACAGGATATTCCCATGACATCCATTCATACAAGGTATTAATACTATGATTTCATAGTGATTATTTTTGGACTCATTAATGCCCTATATATTGTCATATAATTTATGTATAATGTATCCATATATCAACTTAACAAAATTTTGGTTGTATTTATAGGTTAAATGCTCATATAATACAATGTTAATGAAAAACATGATGCGTATTTGAGTATTGTGATAAAGAATTTGATAAAAAAAATATATATTAGGATGGAGTCAATAACATTCTTAGGGAATTTTATCACAGGTAAATGGATATCTACGGATCCTTAAATGACTGAGATGATTATAGAATAGACCAAAAAAATAAATGTATTGTGAATCCATAGTTTTCTTGGATTTGATAGATATTACAAGTGATTTTTATGAAATTATAATGATTTTCAAACCCACTAACCATGCTAAATCTAGAGGTAGTAATATTTTTATAGAGTGATGAATATGAAGATAGATTTATAGAATTGAATAATATGATAATAATTTCACCTTACTCAAAATAACCACAAGGGACAAATTATTTTTGAATTATAATGATGAATTTTTGTTATATACACACGTAAAATTAAAAAATGATAGCCTATTCATGAAGACAGTTGAAGGTGGATGAGAGTCATTATTTAATGCTTGATTTAGAGTTCGATGAGGTAATATTTTCATTGAATATATTAAATAATACCTATATAGATCAAATTTTGACATATATATAGATCATAATAGATTGAAATATATTATCACATAGAAAGAATTCAATACGTTCCTATGAAGATGGTTATAGCTGATCAATGAATATAACTATTCAATCTAATACCATCATATAAAGGTGAATAAGTCGGTATATTCTATAAGTAAAAAGATCCTATAATTTTATTTATGACGAGGTTTGATAAATAATGGATCTTCTTATACATGTTAAGAATATACACAGGAACCATAAATGAAGGAACCACATCATACCTTTCTCAAATGATTCCTCAACCATCCATTATGGAGAAAATAAAATAATATCATGTAGATTATGTGAAGATACATAATAATGTGTAAAATATAATAATGTGGAAATCATCTGAGTTCATCGCTTATAAAAAAACGAGTTCCCAAATTTGGGATGTGACTATGTGTACCATCAAAAACTAATATATATAATAATATAACGATGGATTCTCATATCCAAAAATTCTCTATCCACCCAAGGAACATAAAGGTGTATATATATCTACTATAGAACTTCTAGTGGGATGATATGAAGAATGGTATTTTTGAATATACAAAATTGTGTCTAGGATGTAAAAACATGGTGTTTTAATAGAATTAATTTTAAGGGGATGATGTATCCATTACTTATCCCTTCTTAAAAATGGGAAAAAGCCCTCTGGATTTCATTATAGGCCTTTGATAGATATAACATTTTCCTAACATTTTCATTGAATTTAAATGATTTATTCACCTCCCATTTTTCATATTAAGTTAAACTGAATTTATTTTTTTCTTTATGTATATTTTTCTCTTCATTGTAAAAAAAGATTAATTTTGAATTTATAACTATTTATGATCACTTTTAAATTTTGATAAAAACATTTTCTATACCGATACAAACTATGATTTTTTTTTGAAGGTTCCATAATAAGTAGGTTGTATTTGATGAAACAAGACCTTCAGATGAATTGAGGTATACAGTGTCAAAATAATCCATCAAAATTAGAAACATATATGAGATGATTGAATTTAACACACTTGATTAAATGAGTTGTAACTCGGGATACACAACACTAAATGATATGATTCAATTTTTAAATGAAATTTAACATAGGGGGGAAAATTATTATTAATCTTTATTTAAATTTTTATAATGATGTTAGTTATGTAAACGTCCAATTGGGGGTAATATAAAAGTCCATTTTTGAATAAAAGTGTATCTTATAGATTTGAATATAACAATTCTTGGAAATTTAAAATGGATTTAAAATTTTTGGGTTTAGAATAAAATATTATTCCTAACAAATTTAAATAATAGAAACTATTAACATTAATATTAATTGTGGGATTGCATTACAGTAAATGTCAATGGAAAAATTTTAGATGGAAAATTTTCAACTCCTCTTCCTTATAATTTTTTTGTAATACATCTATTTGTGGGGTTAGTTATATGAATTATATGGATGTAAATATGATAATTATATAGGATAGAACTGTTTAAATGGTGTGCTATATCCTTGAAGAGATAAAAACCATGTGGTTGTGGTAGTAGAGAACCGATGATATTTTTCTATGAGTTTTCCTACACTTCATTCAAAAATATTTTTGAATTATTATATAATATATTTTCGTGAATTAAAATGAAACTTATCATTTTTGAATTCATTTTATTATAAACTATTTTTGATATATTTTTCATATTATTTATGTAAACTATTTTTTCATAATTAATTTTCTTGAGTGTGTTCTCTAGTTTTATTTCCCATATATATATAATTGGGTAATATAATCCCTTTCATAAGGAGAAAAAAACTCATATTTGATATCTTAATATGTTTTTAGGAAATTTAGTTTTATAATTTGAGTTATTAACCTAGAAATTTTTTAATTAAATTGGGTAACATTTGTAGATAGTGAATAATGGAATATATGAAGTTCAAAAGGTGTCCACTGTTCCTATAAAAATTCTATTTTCACAACACTTACTAGTCTATCATGTATCTAATTTCAACATTTTATATGTAACATCTTATTAGTATTATTTAACTTAATTTAAATTCTTATCTAAATCCCCAATTTTTTTTATATGTAAAGAAAATTAATTAAAGTGAATGTTTTAAACTATTTTCATACAACCACATTGTGTCACAACTTTGGTAAACATTATAAATCATTTCTATAAGTCAAATTATTGAAAAATGATTTTATAACAATATCCATTCCATTAAATTGTTCCATTTTATAGAGGATGTAAATTTTTTTTAATTTTTTTATGCATCACTATGACTTTAAGCACTAATTTAGATCATAAAAATTTATTTTCACAATGATCACTCAAATACTCGGTTTAATTGTCAATTTTTTTTGGATTCTAACAAGGTGGAGTTTTTTAAATAAAAAATAACAGATGATTTGTTGCTCCAACAAATTAAGGTAATTCTTCCATATAAATAAAAAAATGATTTCATGATTCTTGAATTAATTAACATAATAGAAACCCTGGTCACCAATTTATATTAATTAAAACAATTTTTTGCATAAAATAAATCCTATGAAAAAAACCTTTCCTCTATTTTATTTATTTATGATACTTTCAAGGATGATTTATCAAATGATTTGTACTTTTATTTTTTAACTCAAAGGAATAAATCCTACTTGATTTATCTATTAATGAGACTTTATAAAATGAAGGATCCTTAGATTATTTTTAGATTAATTTCTTGAAAATGAAATTCTAAGGGAAACACCAAATTTTAAAGAAAAAAAATTAATAACCATGTATCACAATGTTTTCTCAAGAGGAATAATCAATTATTACATTCATAGTTGAAGAATATTTAGTGGTACCTCATTCACATCCATGTGAAAATGAAACCTTTAAAAAAATTTCTATTTTCAATAAAATTTATAATCAATGATGAAATAGGGATAAGTATCAATCTTTTATTTCTTTTAATTTGATTTTATTAATAGTCAATGGTTTAAAAAAATTCCTATAGAGATTTTACAAACACATATTTGTATTACAATAATAAAATTGATGAAGAAAATTAATTAATGGATAATGTTTGAGAAAAAATGGAAGAACCAATTGAGTTTTAATTTTTATCAAATTTGTGTAGTTGAACTAATCTATTTTTAAAAATATATATCAATTTTTGTGACGATGTTAACGATAAAACACATCATAGAATTAAATTCAAAAAAATAGTAGATATATTTTTTTAAATATTATGTAAAGTGGAGGACTTAATATATATTTCTCACTCACCCAATACTCATGATACGTAAAATTAAAAGGTGGAATATTACAAAATCTTGATTAGAATCATCTACAAGTTGTCCAAACTAAAAAATAACAGATCCATGAACATTAAGTTATTTATTAGTGAGAAAAAACACCCTCATTTAGACTGAAGATTACCATCTACCACTATATTGTTGTGGAAAAGAATAAATATAACACTGACTTGGGGGGTTCAGATAAAGTAGGTTTAAATGTTTCAAATTTTATGAAGCTCGCTTGAGGATACTCCTGCATTTTAAAAAACCATGTTATGTCTCTCCTCTCTACTTGTTTTTTTCATTTCATAGATTTTTAATTATAAGATGATATCTAAATTATGTCATAATAAGGATATTATTCAAAATAAATATGTTGGTTCAAAAACATTTTTACATTATGATTTTTTCTATTTTCATTTCAAATCTCCACTTTATGTTATCTTGTATCTAGTATTTCTATTTTTTCTATTTTTTTCTTATTTTGTGCGTTGTTATTTACATTTTTTCAGAACCATATGAACTAAAATGAATAAATTATTTATTTTTAAAGCCCAATTCAATGAGTGTAATAATTTTACCAATAAAACAAATATTAAATGAATACTGAAAATGAATTGGCTTCCAGCTTATAATTTTGACTATTTCATGAAAAGGCCTCTAATTTTTTAATCTAATATAATAATTCAATATGAAATTTTTTATTTTATATCTCATGAGTATTTTAAAAATAATTTTTAATATTATTCATACTTAGCTTATATCTGGAAGGAACCAAACCCTGCATTATTACATAGAAGTTTCAGAAATTTTTTTAAAACTCAATACTCTAAGGTACTTGTGTTGTAGATGATCCATACACTTATTAAATATTAAATACCATATTATAAATAATATTATCTATTCCATTCAACCCAATCAATTCAATATTTCTAGACCTTCGTAACTATGAATGACCAATTATTTAACCAAATTAGAATCCATTTATTTCAACCCAACATACTAGAGAAGTAACTATTATATGATATAGTTATTTTTAAGTGTCTGGGAGGTTGTCATATGTTGTGTTTCATTATTTTTACATGCCTGAGGAGTAAATTAAATGGAATTAAATATTTTTTTGGGGGGGGAAAGTTTTTATACAAGTTATACTTACGAGAAAATGTTTTATAAAAACTAAATTTAATTATAATATATATGAACTAATGATTCTAGAAAGTAAAATAATGAATGTAGATATGATCTATTTTTAATAGAATTTTTTACCTTCAAACATTGACTCTATAAACGGTTTTAAAATACAATAAAAGATAAAATATATTATGTCAGTTGAGTGAGTCATTTTATGCTAGTGAAATATTGATGGTTTTGATTTCCCTCACATTGTTAAATATATTTTAGATCTGATCTCTTTCTAAGGTGAGTAAGGTGTACCATACTATATTGAAAATTATAATCATGCATTTATGATTTAAATAGTGCATACACTCATTATACTACAAAAGAACTCTTATCCTCTAAAACCAATCATCCCTATAAATCTATACAATACATGGAAAAAACATCATTATATAAACAATTCAATGAATAATATTATATATATATTAAGGAATTGGCCTATGGTGACCCTTTTATATCTTTATATGAAACAATTTATTAAAAAATATATTTTTTATATGAGGAAATATTACTGAAATATGGTATCTATGTGAGTGGAAAGTTAAATTATATGGTATTGTAATTACTATAATACTACTGGATTGTATGACATATTTTTCTTTAAATAAATCTAATATTTTGATATATTTCTTTACATGAAACATAGAGTTTAAATGAACCACGATATAGAATTAAAATATTATCGACAAGACGTTAGATTCGTGGGTATGAATAAGATTATCCACATTATATGAAATATGTATATATATTTTCTTTAATTTAAATGTATTTATTAACTCATAGAAAATAAATACCTAACTTTGAGTAAATTAATTTTAGGCTTCAATAATGTTTTTTAAAACTGGTTATTGTATCATTTTGTTGGGGAAAATTCTAAATAAATTCTTAAAATTTTATAAATATGACTTCATAAAAATCATACCTTTTTATATATCATTATTTCAATATTTTATTATGTTGAAATTCAATTTTTTTCTAAAAAATATTTATTTTTTCATGACTAGTAAAAAATAATCATTTTTATATAACTATCATTAATTATAATTAAATAAAGTAATTTAAAAGAAAAAAAAATTTATGTTGTTGGTATTAAAGTGATATAATATCCATTTCATATATGTTAATAAAATTAATTCCTTTTGGATAATAATTTTACATGATTTTTATATAAGAAAATTATCAGCCTTATAACATAATATTCTAGAAAACTGTTTCTCATCACATTTTTAGATTTATTTTTAAATTAATTTATTTCTGGATGTTAAATGAATTTAATAAAATAGATATTATATATTTAATTTGGAGGGTAAAATTTGGTAATTATTTATCTTTTACTTTCCGTTATTATTAACATTAATCTTAGTTGATAACATTCACCTAGGTATGTGTAAAACTGGTAAAACAGAGTTAAAAAATTTGAATAAGGCTTCTAAATTTCTATAACACTTTAATTTATCCTATTGGATGAGTGGAGTTTTACTATTCTCCAATAATTCCATAAATTAAGGCCACCTGGATCCATTTTTCTTTGATATTGGCATTTATATTATTTTATGAAAAGAATATATACAATATGCCAGTCTCTTGACTTTAATATTTCTATTAGTTTTTTATAAGGAGAGGTCACATTCAGTTTTAAATTTTTATTTTAAATATGAAGTGATTTTATTATCAGGACAATTTATTTTTATTTATTATTTATTGAATAATTATCTTAAATTCTTATATAGCACTAACACAATATTTTTTTTAATTAATAGAGAAATAAAATAAACGATTTTAAAAATATTAAATGTAATATATTTAGGGTTAATATTTGTATTATATGAATTTAATATATAAATATAAAATAGTATGGAATGTTAAATCATTATATTGTAATTTCAACTTTATATTTATGTCTTTAATGTCAAAATAAAGTAATAGTGTCAAAAATTACATAAATGATATTTTATGAAAAAATATTTTATTAATTTATTTTATCATAATAAAAATATTTAAATATAAACTATTGTATATTATATGGTCGAAAATGACAACCCTTGTATAGTTATTATCCAATTTGTACCTTATAAGTCAAATTAAAACCCATTAATATTTAAAAAAAATTCATTCCCATGGTTAGGGTTAAAATTTCATAACCAACTAGTTAATCAAACGAATTAGGTTTAAACTGATATAAAAAAAATTAAATGTTATTAGTGATTATATTGAGATAATATCCTCCTTATCTTCTTGTATATTAATTTTTTAACTATTTTACATGAGTTTCACAAACTTATATAATAATATTTCATGAATTTCCAAAAGCGCCCATGCCATCACTTATAATAGGACACCCGTAATTTATTTTCCTTACACCACATTGAGTCATATAGATCAACCAAAAACTACCCAATTATATTATAAACATACCTATAAATAAATCAGAGGATATTTTATTATTAACACACCATTCCACTTTTCATTAAGAATGGATTTAAAGGAAGTCTATCTAAGAAGTGGTAATTGTATTTAAAAACTCCTTCCAGTTTAGTTCTTCTTGTAATCCTTATAAATTTTTTAACCATATTATAATAATAAATTTAGTTTCATAAATATAATTATATGTTATTATGATTATGTAATAACTATTTCCATCCTTTTTCCCACCCTACAGAATGTGAAAATATTGCTCATGGGTAGGTACAGATTAACGTATCCACTTAGTGGTGTAATTTGTATTTCATCCCAACATTATTTTGATTTTTATAAATAAGGAACTAATAAATATATAATATATTTATTAATTTAATATTACTTTTAATTATAATTTTACATCAACCTTCTTATCCTTAATTCCATTGTAAAATTATAACGTCGCTCAAGTGTACGTGTGGACTACAACCTCCAAATAGCGGTGTGGTCTATTTTTTGCTTCCACTTTACAAGTAAAATAATAAGGATTTATTTGATTAATATATAATATTTATATATATATAATGATATAAAAATTAACTTCTGAAGGATAATTATTATTTACCATTCTTTCTTTCCTTCCATTAAAAAGTGAAAACAATGTTAACATGTACGTATGAACTACTATCTTAATGAATGGTGTAAATCATTCATCCATATCGACCATTTGTGGATGAATTTAAATATATATATATAATGAATATATATATGAAATTTATTTCATGATTAAAAATATATAAATTATGGAACTATAATGATATTAAAATGATTGTAACTAGCAAACCAAAATTATCATAACTAAACGAAGCAGTTAACACCTAAAACAATGATAATAATAAAATATTGTTAACAAATGGGTAATAAGATCTTATAAATGGATCATAAATTATATTATATACATGTATATGGTTTGTGTATGTATGTATAAAAAATAATAAATTATTATAAACAATGTTAAAATTACTTATGAGTAATGTTATACCTGAGGTAAGGGGCTTATTAACTAAATTTTAATTCATTAGGTTATACTTTTACTTCAATGACTATGTTATGAAATGATTATCTATTAAATTATATTTTTTATATATTTTTCCTCTTGTTTTTATATTTAAATTTTTACACATAACACATTTATTGATTAGTTCTCAATTCAATGATATGATCTTTGTAAGGGAATTCAACTCAATCTCTACTCCATTAAATCATTTTTTGTATTATTCACCTATTTACTTTTATGTGGGGTATATACTACCCCGTTCATGTATTTAACATGAATATATATGTATTCATATTGAATAAATTATCAAATAATCTTTATTCTTTTATGGGGTTGAAATTTAACATTTATGAAAGTGGTAAGGCTTTATATAACAATTTTATTTTGGACATTCTATTATTTTAATTGAAAAGATATTATAATATATCCATAAATAACACAATATATTTTCATACAATATATATATTTATGTTTTATATTTATTTTCATACAGATTTTCCCTTATTTTTATATTATAACAAACAATTTAATGTTTTAAATTAAATCTTATCATATTTATCTCATCAATCTCGTATATTTTTCTTTCATGTAAAAAATAATTAAAATTGATATAAAATGAATTCTTACTTGATGTTATTTATTAGGGTCATTTTAATTTATCCATGTATTTTTATATGGTTTTAAATGAATTTTTCTATTTTTTTCATAAAGATTAATTTTCAAATTTCATTTCAAAAAATCACAAGGAATGATTATTTTAAAAATATATGAAATTAATAGATTTTCCCACCACCATAACAATTTTAAAATGTTTAGAATATTGAATATTTTTTCAGTATTTTATAGAAGGAAAATATTTAATGAAATATTTTAACAATTGTTTCTTAAATTTTATTTTAGTCATTGGGAAAACATTATATTACATATTCTTTACTCAATAAGTACATTTATTGAGAAATACTGTTGGTTATTAATTATATTTATTATTCATTATATAAGTAATGAATTAGACATATACTGATAGGAGTGGACTAACTATCAATGCACCAATAGGTTTCATGGGATAAATAAGTTGGCCAAAATTATACAATAGGTTTTTGGTGTATACCCACCAATAAATTGAATCATCCTATTACAAGGCCTCAAAGAGAAAGATATCATAATGTATGAGATCATGAAATCCAAAATTAATATTTTCCTTTATTTAGAATTTAGTTAATATTTTCAATGAGATTAATACATTGATATTATCTATGGATACATTTTGTGCTCAGGTTATTGATTAAATTCCATCTATTTTCTCTATTATACCTTACCATATTGATAATTCATTATTTACTAATGATACAATACACTATATACAACCCTTAATAAGTATATAATATCACTTTTTATACATTTTCTTTTCCTCAAGATATGAAAAATGATATTAATAAAAATATCTATGATGAAAGAATGTTTCTTATACTATATTTTTAATTTTTCCAATGTAATATTAAAATCATGTTTGTATTCAATTCTTCAATACTCAGAACCTGATTAATCATTAATGTTAATATCCCTTGTATTTTATTCCAATAAAATAAATAATACACTTATAGTAGTTTACTGGAGTTGGGGTTGATGGAGTTGGTATTAGAGAAAATTTAGATGCAACCTTAGGTACTAGATTTAAAACGAACTAATATGATAAGATAATTCTGATAATCCCATATATGATTGAAGTAATTTTACCATTATAGGGATTTTTTATTTTATATCTTAATATTAATGTTGATTATGAACCAACTCTATGTTTTTAATTATTTAGTGGTGGTTCCCAATAGAAAAATGGAATCAATATGTAAAGAAAAAGTATGTATTACCCTGTTGAGTAATACAATATAGATTGTAATGAAACTAAATAGATCAAGGCCTTATTAGGGAATATGACTTGGGTTATTATGAATAACCATCCCCAAATATAGAATCATATTTTTCCAAAACATGATTTTCCAGTTTTTTAGATATCTTTATACAAAAAATGACACATCTTTTAGTCAAACTACTAATTATTTACTAATTGGGAAATGAATTAATCCCATCCAAAATATATTCATATATTTGGGATATAATGAAATTTAAATTATTATTCTTACAAGATATTTTTTGATAGGATATTTTCATCAGTGGTACTCTTTCATCCCAAACTATAAAGAGGATAATGAAATATAAATCATGAAATATATTAATTTTAAAGTAATATTATTTTAGAAATAATTTCCCCTTTAATATTGAGAATAAATGGATAGGATATTCATCACTTTAATGTAGATTAAAGAATGATGTTTGGTATAGTATGAGGCTATCTTTACAAGATTATCCATGCATAATTTGTAATAAATAAATAATCTAGAAATTAATTTTTATTGTTCCTTTGGTGGGTTTAATAAATGTCCTTAAATGGAAATATTTTCATAAATGTTTTCATCATAGTATGATATAGTATCAAGTCCCATTAAAACAAATAAATAATTTTAAAGGTCATATATCATTATATTAAATAAATAGAAGGAGTGGTTGGATGACTAACCATAAAAAGAGAACACATAAAAGAAGAAGAATGGAATGATGAAATTTAAATCATCTAAAAAATATGGAAAGAAACATCCTATAAAATTTATGAAGTGTATAGTAATTTGTTATAAGTGTGGTGATAATGGTTATTTGGATAATGACTCAAAGTAATTGAAAGAAACCACTATTATCCAATGATTTAACTTTAAAGAGATGGTCAATATTCAAAAAACTATCCCAATTGTATAGTGAGCTTAGTATAGAAGAATGTAATGTGAGAAGTACAAGAATATGGAATTACAATTACTAATGTGGATGTTCGAAGATAATTGGTGAAATTCAAACATATCTTCCACAATATAACTAATTTTTTTAATTTGATTCAGGTTCTACCCACACTTTAATATCTGAATAATATTTTAGGGTATCACATCACCACCTCAATGGTTAGATGTTATGTTAGAAATGTGAAATACTAATGGTGGAATGTCCACATCTAATATCTATATCTCCTCATCAATATAATTATATAGAATTTGTTTCCATCAAATATTATTATTCTACCTCTAGTTGGATTTGATGTAGTTTTTTCCATGGATATGATCTATCTATATAGATCCCATATCAATTTTTTATGAAGGTAAGTTAAATAATATATTTTGAATCAATCTATGATAGTCTATTAGTGAGAGGATGAACATGAACTCCCAATGGAAAATAATTCCATATGATTATTTTTTATACTAATGCATGATGTATATTTATCTTAGATGTTTGGAGAGAGACTAATCTTATAAGTTATGCCTATTTCACATGATTTTTTTATTTCATTCATGAATAGTTTCCTAGTATTCCCTTTTAATCATGAAGTTTAGTTTTCAATAGAACTCATACATGGTGCTATACTTAATTCAAAGACTATATATTGAATATCCCTGATAAAGTTACAGGAATTGAATAATCAACACCAAGAGAATCAAGATAAGGAATTCATTAAGTTTAGTGCTTCTCTATGGGTTAAAACAATTATTTTATTAAGAATAATGATGGTAAATGCGTTTATGCATTTATTATCAAAAATTTAACAAAATATCTATTAAGAAACTGCATTTTATGCCCTATATCGATGATTATTTTGAACTAGTATAAGGATCATAGTATTTTCCAAGATTTTTCTTCAATACAGATATTATTAAAAAATGGTCCAGAAGGATTAACTACCAAATATATTATTGTATAAGATATATGGCGATTATGAATTTTTAGTTATACCATTCGGATTTTCCGATTATCATGCTATTTGGATGGATTTAATGAATATAGTCTTTAGAGATTACATTGATTAGTTTGTGGTAGTCTTTATATAGGATATTCTTATATATTCAAAGAGAAATTAATACAGTGATGAACATTTGATAATTTTCCCGAATACCCAAAGGAAGGATATTCTATATTTCAATGTTACTAAGTGTTAATGTTTGGTACAAAAATTCTCATTATTAGGTAATATAGTTTTCAGTGAGGATATGTTGGGGGATCCTTCCAAGATGGAAGTTATTATGAAATGGTATAGACCAACCATAGTAACCATGATCCACAGTTTTCTTAGTCTGGATAGAAAATAATAAACAATTGTGAGATAATACTCATGAATATATAATGCACTCACCAAGTTGAACTAGAAGGGTATTCATTTCTTGTGGATAGATTAATTTTAACAGAATTCCAAATGACTAAATTTTAGGTTGGTCATCATGCTTATGATTACACTGTCCCATAACGGGGAATGGTTTTTGATATATGATGATACATAAAATAAGTTATTGTGTTGTGTACATATTAATAATTATATGGTGAGACATTATTCCTCTTTCCAATTGAAAATTTATAAGCATAATTACTTGATTCTCGATTTGGATCTATAAGTGGTTATTTTTTTCATTAATGATATGTAGTCATTATCTATATAGCGAAAGGTGTGATATATATAATGATAATGAAATCTTGAAATATATATTTTTATAGATATAATTGAATTTTCACTAGATAAAATAGTTTATGTCGACCAATTATTATCACTACTCAATAAATTACCCACTGAGAAGGTGAACAAGGTGGCTGTTGCTCTGTCTAAGAATGATCATGATATTTTTTCCATGATGAGGGTTAAAAGAGATCTGTTTTAATGGATTTGATAAATTTAAATCTTTCAATATAGATATAAGGGATAAATATCATCTTTATCATATTAATATTTAACCATAAATACATATGATTATTAAGAAGGTATAAAAGGAAGGCGTGTAATAACAAAGAAGGTGAGGAATGTTCATGAGTTAAACCTTGATAATGTTTGAATGATAAGGCTCATAAATCAATTACGTTCCCCACAAATTACATATTTAATGAAGTATTTATTAGATGAATCTCATTGATCATCTTTCCCTATTCATCCTGGAAGTAAAATGATGCATAGTGATCTGAATGAATATTTCTGGTGAGATAAAATGAAAAGTGATGGTGTCAAGTTTTGTATCATAATGTCTTGTGTGTTGGAAAGTCAAGGCTGTGAGAAATAATTCTATGGGGATGTTATAACCATTACCCAAACCAAAATAGAAATGGGAAAAATAACAATGGATATCATTTTATGGCTCTACAAAACATTTAATGGGCATAATTATATTGGGTTTGTAGTTAGTTACCTTATGAAATTAGTAAATTCTATCATTATTAAAGAAGATTTAATATTCTCACATCTGTTTAAATACCATCTTCTTACCCATATATCCTTATTCGGATAACCTAATAAACTATGTCCAATATTCCAGCCTCTCCCCCACCTATGAGTTAAGGGTCCCGCACCCACTTTCCATCTTAGGAACAACATTTAGATATTTCCTTAGATTCACTCCGTATTGTGTTTTCTGATATTCTTCTTTATACAATGTTATAGTTTTCCACAATGAGCTTTGTCCCAAAAAACTTATTATTCATTATTTTTTTGGATTATTCTATCATTGACTACTCCATTGATGATAAATTTGGCAGTCATTTTCCTCTGGTAGGTTCCCTTGATAGCTTCCTCAACAGATCTTGAAACTTATTGAGTCTAATTGTTATAGTCATTCTCAACCTGCATTACCTTCTTATTCAAATAAATATTACAGATGACATGGGTTGAGTGTAGTCCAGGGATACCTGGTCTTTCAATTACATCTGGTTCTACCTATTTCAATTATCAATAGATCTTCTCGTATATTATGTTCTACCCTCTTAGGTATTTTAGGGATGCCTTTTTTGATTACACCTTCAATTTTATATTCTCACTCTCCTTAGGTTGATAGGAATCACTCAGAGGAATTTTCTCTATATGGGCTTTTGAACTAAAGTTATTTTCCATCTTGTATCACCTTGGATTTTTTGTTGGTTGATGTTTCTAAATAACTACTTGATTTATTATGGATTGAAATATAAAATGAGTACTAATGTAAGAAAGTGGTTTCATATCAATCATGGAATTATTTTTATGGAAATTGATTCTGACTGGGACATCTGGTCAAACATTTCTGGTGGGGTATATATGATTGTCTTCTTATAGGTTTTCCAATTTCATTGAACAAAAGACCGTGGGGAGGAATTGAGTAAAATTAAACTGGTGATACTAGTATTGGAAATGATGATGGTGAGTCTCTTAGATCAAGGGATCTCCAAGTTTCATACCCTACAACTTTATCTTCTAAGGATATTAAGGAATCCCAAGAAGGAGATAATGATCAGAAAATAGATTCCAGAATTCAAAATCTCCAGTCAGTATAGAGACCTATGGATAAAGAATTCATTACAATTCCTAATTAAGGTGTTTTTTCTTCCATTGTGTATGTGGTGAATCTAGCTGCAGAATATTTCATATAAATCATATAAAAGGTCTAATAAATCCTCCAACCAATTGGGATACATATTTATCAAGATTCAAATTGGACAAGGTCTAGCTTTGGGAGGGTAGTGTTAACATGGAAGAAAGGGTGTCCTTACCTCTATAGAATGAGTTTACCTTATTGAGTGATATCTCTAACATTCCCTTAAATGGAGGATGGTGGATGGTAGTTTCATTCAAGACAAAAATGGAATCTTAAAAAATCAAGTGGTAAGAGGGAAGATATCAATTTAACTTTTATGGAATCTTTGTTATCATTATTTGAAGGACTAGAACCTAATTTGATAATTATATAGATCCATGAGAGTCCTATATATGTTTTAAGAGGAAATTGAGTATAACCATATTTTACTACCCCCTAATGATCTTCTTAATGTTAAGGATTATCTTAAAATGGTTGTGGGTAATGGCAAGAAGGGTCTCTTTGAATTGGAGGGATTTACTATTGTCTTAATGGGAGAAATCTAATACTTTAAAACTAAACTCTTATATGATCAAAAAAATGATCACTAGATCTATTGGGATAAAATTAGGATCCAACAATTAAGAAAGATATCCTAAAAATAAAAAGGTATAAAAGAGGTGAACCAACCCACTATTGGTGAATATCAATTCCTTATTGAAGAACATGTGTTTTCTATGAAGCAATAAAAGTCAGGTGAATCCTAGAAAACTGTGAATAAATTTTATGATCCTACTCTAACAATTATTTCCATTTCATTAGATCCAATAGCCTATAATTACCTAATATAGGTGAATAAAAAGGACATAGTGGCCCATGGAGGATTGGATCTAACCCACTTCTCCTTTACACTACATTTTTTTGAGTAGATGAAGAATAATATTATCTATAAAAAATCTATCATTGAAATATTGACGAGAAACCTCAGACTGAATACTATCTATTTTATAAGTTTTTATTTTCTTACGAGTTTGATTCTATTTCCCAAGTCGCCATGTTTTTGGTTCCCAGACAGCTCAAGGGGGTCTAATTAAAAATCATTAAAAACTGGATTTTATGGATATTCTCACATATTGGTTATTATGTTATGATGGAATATTTATCACATAGTTATCTTATTCAGTTGTGCAGTATAGTTGTTTTGGGACTTCATGGAATTCCACTGCCAATCAGTTTTTAGCAATATTTTAGGTTTACCATGAAATTATAGAGAATCCATAAATAGCCATTTGATACAGAGTTATGTGTAATTACTTTTTATCATCCTAAAATAGTTATTCAGCATAAGAGGACCATTAATAATCTATAATACGGGTTGAAATATTTCACTATTTATTTAAAATGTGTTTGTGATCATCATATTTTATGGTATAATTTTCTTATAACAATAGATTTAACTCAAGAATTTGGATGGATAATTATGATTTCCTACATGTAAGGAAGTGTAGAAATCCAATGTGCAGGGAAAAAGTGGATTTAATAAATTAATTGGGACATGATCTATCTGTGGAAATGGTAGAGATGTTAAGATCCATTAAAAGACACATAAGAGTAGCTAATATTTGATTAAAACGTTTTGGATAAAATATTCATTGAAATAAAATTTTTGATGTTAGTGATAAGGTTTACTATAAATATCTTCATGGTAGAGGTTTATGAGATTTAGAAAATAGGAAAAATTGGTCCCTAAATATATTTCCCCCTTTGAAATTTTAGATCATATCATGATGGAATCTTATTGACTGACCCTTCCATAAAATCAATCTTATGTTCATGATGCGTTCCATGTATATCCCATGAGGAACTAAATAAATGATCCTTAACATAAATTGAATTAAGATGTCATAAGGTTAGAAAAATATATTTCTTATAAGGGACAACCTGTGGAGATTTTGGATCATTGAGGGAAATTGATATGAAATATGACCACTCATCTTGTGAGTGTTTTTTGGAGAAGTCCTAAAATTTAAGAAGCTACATGGGAACATTAGGATGTGATAATATAGATGTATCCTTAGTATATTGTATTGAAGTGATCTAAATTTGAGTTAAAAAATCTTATATGTGGGGTTTAATGTAACAACCCATGATGTCATGATATATTTCTCATTATGTAAATATAATTTAATTGATTTCATTCATTACTTTTAATAATAATTTTAAATGAACCACAACAGACTATTGAAATATTGTCACCTGGCTACTACATTGGAATTTTTTAATAATATTAAAGACATTATAAAAATCATGTAAAAATATTCTATTTTATTTAAATTAATTCATTAACTCCAAATAATTAAATACATAATTTTTCGTAATATAATTTTACACTTAAAAATTATGTTTTCATTAAAAAACTTATTTCATTTAGTGTGAGGATATTATTATTAATATTTAATAATTTTATATATTTATTTTTTAAAATTGATATAATTTTAAAAATTAAAATTTATATATTAGCTATTTTTAAAAAAAATATAAATATATTTTTTGTAAATAGTGAAAAATATAGTTTTGTGTAAAATTGTCATTTATTATATTTAATAGAAGTAATTGAAAAGTTAAATTTTATTTTAGATATGGTATTACAGTGGTATAATATAAATTTTAGTTTTATTAATCTAATTAATTCCATTAGGATCATAATTTTACATGATTTGTATATAAGTCAATTTTTAGTCTTAAAAACAAAATTTTCACGAAAACCATTTTCATCTCATTTGGCATATTTAGTTTTAAATTAAATTCCTCTTATTTATAGAATTGAATTCTAAAAAATAGATTCTATATTTTTAGGAGGATCAAATTTTGTAAATGTTTCACTATTATTTATTGTAATTATGAAAAGTTACCTTGGTGGATATTTGTCAACACGTTATGTTTAAAATGGGTAACACATGATTATAATTTTAGGATAATGATTTAAAATATCTCAAAAAAATCATTTATCCTATTTTATGAGTGTAGTTATAGAATTATTATATAATTCTTGAGAATTTGGATACTTGGTTTCAGTTTTCTTATATATTTATTTTTATATTATTTTAAGAAAAGAATAAATATAAAATGTCACTCTCTTGATTTTAATATCTCTATTTTTTATCAAAAGTATAATAGGACGTTGTGTTCAATTTCAAAATTATATTTGAAATAGTAATTGATTTTTTTATCCTGGTATTTTTTGAAATATTTTTTTATTGAATAATTAGCTTAAATGTTTTTAGAATGTCAACAAAGTATTTGTTTAACGAAGGACAAAATAAAATAAATGATTTAACATTTTAAAAGTAATAAATTTTTTGATAATTTTAATATTTTATGAATTTTATAGAAAAATACAACATATTAGGGATGTTCTAAATTATTTTATTTGAAATAAATATTTATTTTGTTGTCTTTAATTTAAAATTGAATAAATATTATAGAATGACATTAATGATAAATTCTAAAAGTAAGATTTTATTAAACTGTTTGAAAACTATGTCAATGCTAAAAGAGTGTATGGGGACAAGGTATTGTAAAAAATTACATTACTTGTCCATTTAGGATCCAATTTTTACTTTAGAATTAATTTTTTAACCATTTAGTATTTTAAAAAAACAATACCATAATTAATGTTAAAATTGGTAAACCAAGGCGCTAATCCAAATAATAATGTTTAAAATGAAATATTAACATGAAAAAAATTTATTTTATGATTATATTAAGACAATATAATCTTTATCTTAGAAAATATTCCATTTTAAAACCATTTTATATATTTTAGACATATATTATATTATAATATTTGATGAATTTTCAAAAGTTCCACTCCCCTCAATTATAAAATGAGACCCCATATTTCATTTCATTACACCATAGTGATAAATCTATACCAACCAAAAACTTACCAGTTATCTTCTAAACTTCTCTATCCACTAATTATAGGTTTTTTCTAATCATAAAAGACCATAACATGGGTCCTTAATAAGGAATCTAATGAACGTCTATCAAATAAGAGGTAATAATCATTACCCACACATTCAAGTTTATTTTGACTTATACTTGTTATAAATTTATTTAAAAATAATAAAATTATAACATTTCTATGTTAAATATACTTATATGTTATTATAATAATGATAAATCTATTTTCACCATCTTTTCAATCATATGGAAAAAGAAAACATCTATTGTGCGAATGTATGACTTAAAATCTCTACATAGTGGTGTATTTAATTTATCATAACCACTATATTTTCATTGTTGAAAAGATAGAAATAATGAATATATATGACATGTATGATATATTTATAATTACACATCTACCTTCTTACCTTTCAATCTGTTGTAAAATGAGAATGTTTCTCGTTCATACGGGTGTACTACCACCTCCATGAAGAGACCTGATATTTAATTTATTTCCTATTTAGATCGAGGGTAATAAGGGTATATTTAATGAATATATATGATATATGTGATAAAGAATTATCATGTAAATGTGGATTTTTTTACCTGTATTTTCATCTACTGGAAATTAAAAACAACATTCTTGCGTACGTACAGCCTACCGTCTCAATGAACAACGTAATTCATTTTCCAATGTATAAAATATATAGATGACTATATATATTTAATATATATGATATTTATATCATAATTAAAATTATAGAGATAATGGTACCATAATCAATTTAAAAAAATAAATATCAAAAAAATATCATACTAAAATGAAGCAGTTAACAACCAAAACAATGATAATAACCAAATATTTATAATAGAAGGGCTATAAAAAAATTATAAATAGATCATATATTATATTATAGATATCTATATGGTTATGGTATTTATTTATAATAAATATAAATTAATTATACATGTATTTAAGATCACTTATGATGTATGTGACCCTCAGGTAAGGGGTCTCTTAACTCAATTTACACTCATTGGGTTCAAAATATACTTCAATGACTATATTATGCCATATATATCGGTGAAATTATATATTATTGTATTATATATTATTCAAATTTTATTATGATTTGTATATGTAACATATAATGACTCCATTTACTTAATTCACATATCAATTATATGGTTATTGTAATGGATTTCATCCCAATTTCCACACCATTGATACATTTTTTGTATTATGCACCTATTTAATTTTATGTGGTACATATACTTCCCCCTTGATTTATTTAACATGAATAAAAATATATTAATTTTTATTAAAGTTTCAAAGAATTTTTATTCTTTCAAGGGGGTTCAATTTTGATGTTACTAAATATTTGGGGATTTATTTTAACAATCTAATTTTTGGGATTGCCTCTTTTTTCATTGAAATAATCTTATAATATATCCTTAAAAAACCTAATATATATTCTTATACTATTAATATTTATGAATTTTTATTGGTTTCTATCAAAATTTCATCTCATTTTAACTAAATCCACCAAATAAATGTTTAATAAAAAATTTGATTTTATTTCCATTTTCAATTTAGTATTTTTTCCATCACCATATTTTTCAAAAACAATTTACAAAAGAATTTTTTATTTACTAAAATGATGTATTAATAACATTTAATATTATCCCTGAATTTTTATAAGGTTTTAGAGTAATCATTCTATTGTTTTCAAAAAATTTAGTTTTCAACATTTTTTATAAAAAGTCAAAATAAATGATTTTTTTAACATATATGGTGTCAATATATTTTTCTACATCCACAACCATTTTGCTCTATTCATTATCCTATATATGTTTTTATGTTTTCATTCAAAAACTATTTAATAAATTTTATTTATGTTTTTCGATTCCATTTTATTTCTATAACACAAAATATATGAAATTAATTCAAAAACAATATTTTTTATGAATTGATTGTCATCTTTTATTTCATATTAATAGTATAATCATTGAAATATTCTTCAAAGATTCACATTTTTTTATAAATTTTAAGTGGGAATTATATTTATGTTAAATATATATATTCCTTTATCGTGGATGTGTTTATTTATTAAACATTATTCCATTTATATATATGGTGTTTTAGTTGGAATGTTATTTGATTAACTGGGGAAATATAGATATCTTGTATTATTTACTCAATATACAAATTTATTGATAAGGAATTTTATATATGATTTAAATTGATCATTAAATATATGGGGAATTTATAATATATACATTAATGACTAGATCCCAGTTATAGATATTACATCAATTCATCGATAGGTCTCATAACACAAATCAGTTGGCCAAAATAGGTAAATGGTATTTTTCTATATACCTACCCATCGATTATACTATCATGGAAAACATTCATGATGGATAATATTTCAAGATGTATAAGATCATGAAAACAAACATCATGCATTTCCTTCATTGATAATTCAGTTATTATTTTCCATGAGATTATTTCATTGATATTGTCTATGAATTAATTTTCTGATTCTGTAATTAATTAAATGGATTGGGTTTTATGTTATTTACCATATTGTATTTAATTATACCTTATTTACTCATGATATGTTCCATTGTATGTTACCCTTACATAGAAAATGACCTCACCCATTATTTATTTCATATCCCTAGGATGTGAAGAAGGATATTTTGAATAATATCAAGGATGTTAATATATTTATTATGTTATGTATATTATATTTTTAATTTAATAATGAAATAATGTACATATATGGTTCTCCAAGACTTCTCAAATGATACATCCTATATAGTTAGATACCATATATCTTGTACCGATGTAATAAATAAGACATTGGATTTATGTTACTAGAGTTGGGGGTGTTTCAGTTGGTATCAAATCCAGTTTAGTAGAAACGTTATAATCTAGATTTTAAAATATTACAAAAAACATGAGAACTATGATTACTAGTTATATGATTTTATAACTTTTATCATTATAGATATATTTATTTTATTTTTTAATATTCATTATTATGATGAGATAACTATATGTGTTCCATTATTATTTTATGGAACCTAAAAAATGAAAGGGAATAGGAACCACGAGAAAATATTAGGATTTTCCTATTGATCATGTCAATTGAGATTATGTTGGAACTAAATAGATAATGGCCATATCATTGAAGCTGACATAGGTTATGATTAAAAACATATATTTAATGAGGAAATCAATTTTTAAATAACATTATTCTCTAAAGTTGTATCCCTTCATGTGACTAAATCCGCCATATTTTATTAGAACTACTAATATATTGTAGTAAATAAAATGATTAATTCCATCAAAAATATATTTCCAGATTTGGTATGTAATTAATGTTAAAATGTTATTCTGTTAGTATATTGTATGTAAGTAGATAAATATCTATAGTTGTCAACAATACATAACACTAAAATATATGAATAAATAGAAAACATAGAAGGTAGAACTTCTAATGTGACATTCTTTAGGAAATACTTCCACCTAGGAAAGTGATCTGAAATGGATAGGAGGTTTTTGGCACCCCATGGGTAAATATTATGTGGGGGTATTTGATGGAGGGATTAGAACATAAAGTTATAGGTATTTTGGGATGAAAATGTGAATTTGGAGAAATTTTATATATTGATAAATTAAAGCACATGGTTAAAGTAATAGTAAATATTTTGTTTGCATATTATGATGCTCTTGATAGTGGTATTTTTCATGGTTACGACCTAGTTTGTTTAAAAATGTATGTAAATTATGAAACCCATTTAAGGTAGGGTAATTTTTTAATTTTAGATAATTTTTAATTGGTTCTTCCACTCTTGGATTTCCCACTTCTTTTACACCCACAATGGTATAATTATCATTCTTATTGGATTCTATAATATCATGTGATGTGGATTTTTGTTGGTTTCATAGTGATTCATCACCCATATTAAATTTTTATGGATTCATTATTTGTTATCTGAGGTTTTATTTATTTTTCTACAAGCTACTTAAACCCCAGTGGCCAGGGTTTGCTTATTTATATACCGATGGCTGTTTAAATTTTTGTATTATTCTTTCTATGAATCATGAGAACTTTATTGAGGCTTAAAACTATGGTTTTCCTCAATAGAGACATGATTCTATTATATGAGGTTGGTATTTCCTTTCAATTTCCTTTAATTTGAGTGTTCTAGGAGTGATGGGATTACTAAATTCAATTTGACATTAGGTAATTGTGGTATACGTTATCTAGGATTGATTTTTGAAAATTTTCTATAAACTCTCATTGTTTTCATGTGGTTATTGGTTGGAATTTTATTTTTAAGTTGGAATCAGATGTAATATGGTATGTTATGAATATTAATTTTTTGTTAAATTTCGAAAAAAAGGTTTTAATTAATATAATCACTATATTATTGTGTTTTAATCTAAATAGTGATTTCATATTGGGGTATCATTTTTAAATTTTATATGGTTTTATATATTTTAAACGGTGATGTTGTTTTATAATATTAACTAAATTTTACCATATGTTTATTGATTTTTATTGTCGATGATCATGAGTTATTAATAAATTTTTATTTCAATTATCTTAAAAAAGGTATTTCCAAATGTTTTTGTAATATTTGATAAGATAATTTTATGGTTAGAACATTATGAAGTAATAATTTTTGGATTTTGGATTGTTCCGATGTTGTGCCTCCTTTTTCTTTTGATAATGATTATGAATATCTATGATATGGTTTATTTATTAGGTGATTCATGATGTGTTATAGATTGGGGGACATTCTAAGGGATATATGTTAGGTTGAAAAGAAGTGATTGTGGTTTTATCACATGTTCCTTTGTTATTGTCATGTGATGACCTTTTATCTTTTTTATGGACCTCCTCCATTTATATTACCAAAAGTAAAACAAGGTTACTAAGTTGTATGTAGTGCAATATTTATATAATAGTTTATATTTACACACTCACTAGTGGACCATAATTATATTCAACACCTAGATATTAGGTTGGTCATCGATGAAACTAAGTAAGAGGGATTAAATTAAAAATGTTTGTTTATTAACCTATAGGTAGTAGATACACCTTTAATATCTTATACTGTGATGTTATTCCCTATAGAATATCCTCATGATATGAACCATTTTTTATTTCATCTTTTATACATATTGTCATGTGTTTTTCTTATTATCTTTATAAAATTTGATTATATTTTTATCAACTTGTGTTATAGACATGATTTTGACTAATTTTATTCTATCCATTTTTGGTAATTATGTCTCACCTTATATAGTGGTGTTTTATTAAATTTCACCCTGTTTCATTTATTAACATGGTTATGGGTGTATAAAATATTTTTAAGGAAAACGTGGGAAATGTTTTTTAACTAATTTTATTCATTGATATGCTTTTGAAATGTTTAAAATCATGTGAAGAGTTATTTTCAAATGTTTTAAGTTTTAAAGGTAAATTATTCAATTTCGAAATGGAATTATATTGGTAAATTGTATTTGTTGAATTATTTATAAATGTTTTAGTTTTATAAATTTCATGTTCCATGTTTCGATTATTCCTATATCATGAAAAATTAAATGAAACCCAAATTTTATATATTTCATTATAAGAATAAGAATTGGTTATTTTATAACAGGAATTAAATAGACTTATTGTGGTACACTATTAGATTTTCCCCACACCCAACATACTCACATTAGTGGGTATGTAGTCTTCAGGTAATTTTTTTCAGGTCTCTTTTGTGCTTTGATTTTAGGTCTAGAGATTGTGATTGGCCCTTCAGTTTCATATTCCCAATTGGTTCATGTTTTGTTTTCTCCTCTTTGGCCTTTAATTTTTGTCTTTTAGCTTCCTTTTTAGTTTTTTAATTCTTGTTTTAAATGGTTATTTAATTTTAATATTATTTTCCAATATAACATATCCTATTTATTTTTATAACATGTATATATTATTTTATTCAGTTTATTGAAGGTGAAACCATCCCAAATAGTTAGGTTCATACCTTTTTTGATGGAAGTTAGCGTAGGGGGATCAGCGATTCTCCTCGGGTGTGTAGAGGGGAATTTCTGCTACCAAATCACATGGAAGTATGGGATGGTTTATTATAAAATGGAACTAGGGATTTGGGTTCCATGAAAGGTAACTATCATTTTTTCAGATTCGTCTTATTTTTATTTATATTTTGATATTATAAAATAGATAGGACATTTGGGACTCAGTTGGCACATCTGGAGAAGTTCTTGTTGATATCTTCCAGGTGTCTGATCACAAGTCTCCATTGGTGTTCGTGTGGTTAATACTATTTTTGGTTTTTTAGTCAGATATTTATGGGATACTTTGTTGTTTTTTTCTATTACTATATGTTTTAGGAATATTTTGTGAGACATCTTAATAAAGTAAACATTTTGTCAATTAATTTGATGGAATTCAGTTAGAATATGGTTAAGGGGAACGATCTTCCAGACTTTTAACATTTCATACAAATAATTTTTATTTTTTTCCAATAGAACACACATGATTGGTTCATGGTCTAATAAAATATGTGTCCCAACCATGCATTGTGGGTAAAATTTGGGAAAATATTAATTTATTCTCACTTGATGATTTTGGATTTTTATTTGGTGGAAGGTATATGTTTATAGCATTTTGAGTTGAATTTCATGATTGGATAATTTTAAAATTATGATTTAAAATAATTTTAAATGATTTAGAGGTTGGTATTATTTTAAAAACTGTTTTTTGGGTGAGTTGGGTTGTTTTAATGGAATTTCATTTACCATGATTACTGTGCTTTGAGAAAATTCAATCGTTATCATGGTTTTTTTAGTTTCAAAATTATTATTGAGTGTGGTACGAAATATTACTAAATATTTTCAATAATATTTTGAAAGGTGGTCTGTGAATACAATTTTGTTTCATTAATATTTGTTCACTTATATGAAATTTGAGTTGTATTTTTATTTTTTCAAAATTGTTATTACGTATGTTCCATTTATGTTGATATTTAATGTGGTTTTATTTAGTGTTTCATTTTTCATTATTTATAATGATACACCCATGAAACAATCGACATGCCAATAAGAGAATGCCTTGTATAGTTGTATTTGTGATCTTGGATTCGTATTTCAAGTCTCTGACCCTACCCAATATCATGATGTGGTGATAGAATAATGTTATTATTATCCCCTAGATCATGCTTGAGAGTTTTTGATCAAATATACTTCTATCTAATGTGTTGATTATGGATCACATGAGATTATTAAGTGGATGGCCAGAGATTAATAAATTTGTAACTTGATATAAGATCCTAATGCCTCCCGAGTGAGGTGAACTGCGCCATTTTTCAAAAAGATGGACTTGGAGTGGGGGAAACTCTATATTGATGCCCAACTATTTTAAAAAAATATGGTATAACTTTCACTAGAATTTTTCCCTTCTATCCAAATTATTCTATAGATTATTTGAAGATGTCTTGGTAATTTTATATAGTCTTTTATCTGGAATTTCATTCATTGGTTCTTTAGTCTTGATTAACCACTAACTGGAATTAGTTTATAAATTCATTTTTTTATGAGGCAATATTAGTAGGGAAAAATATGACGGGTCAATGATCAATTATCAGTACAGATACTAAATAATATTTGGCTAATTAGAAGTGTAAACAGAAATTTGATAAGGATGAGAAGTTTTCTTATTAACCTATGGTACCAATTCTAGTAAAGTTGAATATTTTAGTTTGTTTACTTGTGGTAAGTATGGACATGTTAAATGTTCATGTCCATTAATTTCAAAGATATTCAAGCTTTGTGGTTGTTCTGGTCACATTCAGAAGTTTTTTCAGATCATATAGTATTATAAGAAATTGTCTTGAACCTTATGTAAACCAAGTCAGTGTTCATTATAGTCACATATATGTTATATTTTGAAGGTGAGCATTATTTTGGGGAACATCCTCTTTTGTGATTTCTATTTTTTAATGGGACTTATCCCATATCTCTTGGGTACATAGTTTATTTATACAAAATAGATGCCGGAGATTTTGACACCATTTTTTTAACTTTTTAGATATTCATGACTCATACCTTCTTGATGCATGTTGTCTTTTATGCATGGTGTGGTCCATGTGTTAAGGATTTATTGATTGATAAAATGGGGATTCTAGAGTATATGATATGGAAATGGGGATATGATATTTTTCTCTGGGTAGGTTTTGAGTGCTACTAAATTAGGACATTCATCCAAATTTCAATGATTGTGTAGTTCATTAGTTTCATCCCAGAGTTACACTCTTCTTAGTATCATGCATAAGTATAAAATCATATTCTTCCATGTTTATTTGTGTGTTTTAGGGGTAATCTTATTGTTTCCTATAATTCATTTTCTAGGGGACTAGGTCTACTGACCTCATGGTCGTTCTTGAGGATATTCTTGGTTTTTGTGTTTTACAAATGTTTTCTTGGTTAGTGAAAACATGTATATTTGGGGATGATCTTCCTTATGAATGTGATTATCTAATGTTTCACCATTTTATAAAAAATATAAATAGTGGGGAGACATTTTCTAGTTCTCAATGTGTTTTTATTATTTGTTTGAATAGATCCTTCAAGAAACCATGAGTTAGGACATTTTATTTCTTGGATTTTGTGAGCTCGAATGTTTGGGAGGTTGTTTTTATGTTTTTTCGTATTATGTAGTTTTTTAATTCAAGAAGATATAATGATATGTGGTGAAAAACCTAATTATATATAATTCAATAAAGATCATAAAAGTGGATATCCAAACATCATCTTTTGTTTTATATTAACATCCATTTAGTGAGGAGTCTACCTCTTAAGTATCGTAACCAATTTTATGTTGCTAAATTTATAATAATTCAGTCATGGTTACCACAAGTAATGGTGTTTTCATGTTTATTGTCCTTAGTTTTGATGATTGGGTAGTTTGTTCGTAATCTATACCTCTATAGTGGGAATTTATTTTTTCCATTCCTAGTTTTTATACATTTATAAAAATTTTATGGGTGTTTAACGTGTCATTCAAGGGATTTTGTGACATCCCAAGTGTCACTTTTATATGGGGCTATTTTATGGATGGGTTAATCCCATGATTTTGCAGAATTGTTGGATAAAAATCTTGAATTAAATTCCCTTTTCTAGGCCTCACAGTTAAAGAGCATGGATAAACAAACCATGCTGCCTAAGTGAGTAGACAGTCTAACTCTTTATAGTGGAAATATTCATTGTTACAACATGTTTTGTATAACCATGTCAGTATACCATTCAACCCACTTGATTAATGATTGTTCCCTTTTAGGTGTATTTTAATTGGGTCTTTATCTCCTGACTTCCCTAATACTTTTCGACAGAATTTGGCACAATTCCCATTAATCATTTTATCCTCCAAGCACTTCCAAGGGTTATTTTTGTTGGTTTCTTGGTGTTTATTCACCCATATAAAAAGGTTAGGGATAAAATCTCCTTATACATGGGTTTTATTTCATTTATCGACAATCCCCAAAACCTAGTGAACATTTTAGGTCAATTTTTATTCAGATGGTGGTTCTAAAAATGGGTTTCTTATACTAATGGTTGTTAGACCTATTTTGAGCCTTGAATTAGTGGTTCCCTTTGAAGGTAACATTGTTCAACCACATGAGGTAGGGATTTTTTTCATTACACTATATTTTACAGTTCCATGAGTGATTGGATTTATAAATTCATTTTGAAACTAGATAATTATGATACATGTTATCTAAGATTGATTTATAAAACATTTTAATAAATTATCTTAATTTTCATGTAGGGTATTTGTTATAATTCTATGTTGAAAGGGGAATTAGATGTGAAATGGGATTTTATGAATTATACATGTTTGATAAAAATCCAAATATTTTTTGCATTTAAAAAAACACTTGTTCATTGGGTTTTAATAGAAATGGTGTTTTCAATGTGGGTTCCCTTTATTGATGTTTAATGGGGTTTCCTTTTTTCAAATGGTGGGGTTATTTAATAATGATAAATAAAGATTCCATATGTTTATTTGATTGTGCCTTTTAATTATCTTGTGTTTTATGGATTTTTTTCCCAAAAAAAATTGAAAAGGGATATACAAATGTATATACTACATATGATAAGATAAAGGCTCGATTGTCACATTAATATGTTATGATTGGTTTATTAGTGGTCGTTACCTTGTTAAAACCCCATGTGTTGTCAATGTTTTTCATTATTAACCACATTATGGACGATATTTTATGTTATTCATGATTTGATATGGATTGGGGTTCTTTCTATAGGAATTATGTTAGTTGGGATGGTTATGATTTTGGTGTTAGCCCATGGGGAGTATTTATTATCAGGTTATGACATTTTTTTGTTCATAGCCCATAACGTTTTATAATTCCCTGAGGAAACCATGGTTACTAAGTTGGAGGTATTGGTAATTTTCTAGGATAATTAATATTTATGCACTATCTAGTTACCCCATCTTGTAAATAAATCATGCTAGTGGGTTGGTTTCCAATATGACTAAGTAAGAGTGATTCAGTTGTTGGATGAGTGACTAAAAACAGTAGATAATAGGTCTACCTTTTTATATCTTGAACTATCTCATTGGTCCTTATAGTGTTACCTCATGATATATGTTTAATGTTATTCATTTATATATATATTTTCATGTGTGTTTTTTATTTTTTGGATGGAATTTCATGATGAGTTTATCCTCTTTTGTTTTTATCCTAATGTTGATTAGTTTTGTAACATCCATTTATTTTCATTATTTTTCACCTTCAATAGTGTTGTTTTATTATAGATTTATTTTTTTCCATGCTTAACATGGTGATGGGTGTGTAAAATATTTTAATAGAAAATTATGGAAATGGTTTTCATGTGATGTTCTTATTTGAAATGATTTTTAAAATTTTCAAACCACGTGTGGATTTGTTTTAAAAATTGTTATTTTTTAATTATAAATGATTTATTTTAGAGATGGAATTATTATGGTAAATTATATTTATGGTTTTCTTTATAAATATAATTATTTTAGAAAGTATTTGTTATTTTTTTATTTCAATATAATGAAAAATGAATTTAAAACCTATTTGTTTATATTACATTCAAACTAGGAAACTTGGTTTATTTTATAAAAGTAGTAAAACAGACTTATGGTGTTATCCAACTAGATTTGGAACACACCCTACATAGTCATGTTGGTGGGTATGTAGTCTTCATGTCTTTTAGATATTTCATTGTAAAACCCCTAAACCCACACTCCTATATCTAATGATAAGAACCTAAAAAATTACATTTCCAGCATTGATATTGATGATGGTGACCCAATTTTCACCATCGAAAACATAAAACATCAAAAACATTATTATATCTATAAAATTATTGAAGTCATATTAGGTGTAGGAAAATTAAGAAAAATTCATACATAAACAATACCCATGTCATTTAATGGGTATTTCTCGCACATAGCCCATCTTTTCATTATTTCACATTTGGTCAACAACATTATCAATATGAAACCCTTATATATACAATTAATTTAACATGACTCTTGACTAGATGGGGAAAAATAAAATATAATAACATTGAGGTCAAATTCATAGTAAGAGTAAATATTAACATTAACAATTATGTGTAATAAATGATAACATGATGGGTATAAGTGTATGATGAGATAATCAATGTGAACAATCATAACATAAAAAACTCATATAACTCGATCATCAAACTTAAAAATATGGAATATCTATTTAACAAAAAATAAGAGTCATTAGAATCAATAATCATTAGACATGGGATATAATTATTAATCAAAGTAATCATTTACAACCTATAGAAATCATAAAGAAAACTTGTTGGTATCTTTGGAAATCATTATCATAGAACCCATATAATTTGAATAACCATTCATCCAAATTAAAATATAATTATCCATAGAAAAATGTCATTACCCAATTAATTGGAGCGCTATATGGGCTCACCCATCGTATTGGAAATATCAATCTCACCCAACATTATCTAGACATACACATCATATTAAAATTTCTATGAAAAATAAATAATTATATAGAGCTTCCATATCAACATAAAACTCATAAAGAATCCAATCATGCTTTTCATGACTTGATTAACCTAGGTAACCGAAATGGATTCCCTGGAAATCTATTTGAAGCCCGATTATCCCATGGAAAATAAACAGGATTCATAATAATCTCTTGGAAACATTATTCAATTGTGTAAAAGAAATGTTTTCCCTTATAATCTATTTGAAACATGATTAAACCATGGAAAAGAAATGGGATTATTATCAATATCATAATCTATTGATAGAAAGTATAATGATGGTATTAATACCAACTTTCTATAGTGAAGTGTAATTAACATTAAGTGATGGTGTCATTTATGAATGAAAATACCATTAAATGGTCAATAAGAATTTTATTCATGAAAATAAAAAATTAAATTGAAAAATCACTTTAAAAAAAAGCAGTGAATTGAAAAAAATTAAAATTCTTATATTAAAAAACAACCATAGATACATATAAAGAAATATCCAATAGAAATCATGCTCAATATGGTGAGAAATTTTTTTCATGTCATAGAATTTAAAAATAATAATTATTTCCTATCATTTTGTAAAATGAATCAAAAGTGACCGATTTGTAAAATGTTGATATTTCCATTTAAACCATTATTTTAAAGAATCAATTATATCATAAAAATAATATTTTTGAAAACATTTATTTTTATAAAATAAGTTTTTTAAAACATTTTTGAAAACATGTATATTGAAGAGAAAGATTCTTGATCTTAATTAAGGTACATGATCAATATCACTTAAAAATGAATTTTTTTATGCTTCATTAATAAATAAGAGAATAAATGAAAATAAAAGAAGTAAAAAACTTTTAAAACCCATTTAAATAGAAATTATTTTTTTAAGGAAGTAATATAGTATTATTTTACCAAAAGAACCTTGAACTTAAACAACCCTAAAAATGAAAACGATTGTAACATAAAGTCTTTCACACTTTTATCTGTTTTCAATCATAAGACCCATGAAAAAATAAATTTAAATATAAAAACTAAATATAATGAATAAATTATATTCATTTTATACATTTAAATTTGGAAGTATATACACTACTAGAAATAAGGGCTTTAGCGACCGTTAAAAGTTATCGCTAAAGCCCTATAGTGGCCGCCTAGATTCCGCCAACTGGTGAACGTTTTTGTCCTGTCGCTAAAGCCTTTAGTGTATTCCATTTGGAAGACGCTAAAGATCAACCCTAAAAAATGATATTTTCGATCCGGGATGCATTATGTGACATGAGTATGGTTAGAGGGTTTTCACCCACTTTCTTCACCGGCTATGGCGGATGCACGGTGGTCGGGGATGGTTGGGGTCAGTTAGGGGCTTTTGTTGTGTGGTGGGGTGATTTCAAGTGGATACTGGAGGGTTTACGAAGGTTCATGGGTGTGCCCAGGATGACTGCAAGTGACATGGGCGAGGGTGGGGCAGTAGGGGTGACGAGAGAGGATGGTGAAGTGGCGGTGGGGGTGTTGCAGGGCGTGTTAATAAAGAAAAGAAAAATGAGGAAAACATATCATGTATATTTAGTTCAGTATTAGCGTCTGACATTTGTGAGTTGCTAAGACACCCTTTAGAGAACGCCATTTGGTGGTCGCAAATACAGGACAACCAAAAGGCAGAAAAAATACCTCCGATTTTTATTTCAGTATTATTGTCCTCCATTTGGAGAATGATAAGACTTTTTTTAGTGATTGCAAAATGGCGGTTTCTAATTCTCTCCCAATGAAACACACACAATTCCCTAGAATTCTAGTAGTTACAAATCTCATAAAATAACAATGGTATATATCATAGATGTATGTCCCAAGGAAATGGAATTAGATATGAATAAACCACAGAAAGATAATATCATGCAATTGAGAGTTAATTAATATTGATATTATGTTTAATAAATTTAAATCAAAAAATAAATAAATAAATAATAATATAATTTTGAGAAAAATTCATTCATATTTATGTCATAATAGAGTCAATGAAAAAGAATTATAACCCAACAAAAGGCAGATGAGTTAAGAAAACCTTTACCATATTTTAACTTTCGAATCAAATTCCCTTGGATGAAATAATAAAAATTAAAAATTAATATACCATGAATTATTATAAATTTATCATATTATATGTAAAATGTAATGTATATAAACCATATAAAATGAATTATGTGTATAACAATAATCTATTCCTCAATGGATGAAAATTGAGACAAATTACACTACCTATTTAATAATCTCTAGATCAAAACCTCATTAAATATGGAACCTCACATTTATTTTATATCTAAAATAATTTTAAATAAAATAACAATAAAATAAATTCATGGAAAATATATATACCACTAAATAAAAACAGGTGTTAAATATGCCATATCTCTCACAAAAATAAAAAGGGAGATGATAAACCCTTACCTCGAGTCCAGAAATTCCATTTACATGTTTGAACCTCCCTTATAAAAAGTTTATATAATTTTTTTATTTATTAATAAACTTTTCATGGATTAATAACTTATTTTCACAATTTATTTTATTTATTTTAAAAGATATATTTAAATACTAAATCTGTTAATTCCATATCATATATTTTGAGGATGTTCAGTTCACTATTTTAAAATGATGTTGGTGTGTTTTCCATGGTCAAAGTGGTCATCATTTGAAAATATAAAGAATAGTAATTCCGAGGTAATTACTATATTTACCCATCAATTATAATTTTAAAACTAATAAAAAAATGGTTATGAAATATGAACTATGTAATGATCATGGAGATGGTAGGTCGTACATACTCTTTAGTAACATTTCAAATTTTCAATAATCATTATAAAAAAAGGAATGAAATATTTTATCATTAAATAATGATAATAATAAAATATATACCGTATTATTTCTTAAAATAAATAAATATATATTATCCATCTTATTTATTGATGAAAAAATAGTCGGATCACCTCGTGGAGGTGGTAGTCCACACGTACACACGAATGACATTATCATTTTACAGTGTAAGAAAAGAAATTATATATTATATTTTTAGAATGATAAATATGTTAATAAAATAATAAATATTTCATTTATATCACAAATATTAATTAAATTTTTCATTATTTCCTTCAAGGAAATGTTATAGTAAAAATCATATTAGATCTTTTCTGGAGGCGGTTGTCTGTTGTACAGACATCCGACATTATCATATCCACCACAAAATAGAATGTAAGAAGACAGATGTGATGTTATAACCCAATAATTATAAAAATGTTACAAGTAATACATACACATATATATATATATATATTTATCAAATCCATCATCATAACAAGCTATGAGAGGTGATGCTAATCAATGAATGAAATTAGAATACGGGGCGGTTGTCTACTATAAACATGAATAATGAATTTGTATCTCAATTTATGAAATAGGATATTTATTTTGACTATTACATCAAAATAATAAAATATCATTATATTTTTTATAATTTATTTATTATATATTCATAGTTAAATAATATTTAAAGGAAGTTGATGAAAAACTAAAAAAATGAAAGGTTAAGTAAGATACAACTTCTTCAGACAACCTCTATTGGTACACCCCAATAGCCTTATTAAGATGGATTTTTGATCAAAATAATGGCTATAGGTCAAGATTAGTGATGTTATAAAGTGATTTAGGAAGTTATTGTATGATCCGAATGAATTTTATGTTGTGAAGTGGAGAGAATAGGGGGAGGAAATTGATAAATAAGGTGTGTGGAACACATGTAATTGTTTTAAAATAAAAAGGTGTACCGGTGTTTTTCAAATACCAAATGGATAAAAATAGACCCTTATAGATAATTATAAATCCTAAGGTATAAATATATCCGTATAATATATTTTAGAAATTTTTCAGCTCTTTTGTGACCCTTATCATTTTAGGTTAACCTAGAGTAAACTCATTTTACCATAACCATGATAAATATTTTTTAATATTTTCCTTACTCATTATCAAAAAAATATAAGTTGAGAATATTATATAATATTATTTATGATGATTTTAAATATGGAATACGTCTTATAAATTGTAATTTTAAAAATTAGAAAATTTTAATTTAAAAATAATCCAATAGATGCGATGAAAATGTGGGTTCTCAAGAATTAAATTTTTAAAGACAAAATCCTTCTATATTAACTATTTACCTAATAATAATAAATATATAAATATAAATAAATATTAAATAATATATAATTTATTAATTTAATTTCAAGAAATACAAATTAGGGGTAATTTTAGTAAAGACACGGAAATTCTATGGAAAGTTTTTTTTTCATAAATACATGGGATTTTTATGAGTCCGTGAAAATTTACGGCGCTTGCTTTCGAGGCCCGGTGTGCCCAGAATCGATTCCAAAAGTTTTGTTCGGGTAGGTTCAGTAAAATTAATGGTGGGTTTTTATAACTTTTGAACTTGTGCTCAGAATTGAAATCTAAAGGCACTGTTGAACTTGCCGTGCTAGTATTTGATTAAGAATACATTCACCTCGACTACAGTTGGTCGAGGATAAAAGAGAGTTTTTGAATTTTTATTAAAATTTTTTTAAATAAAGTCTACAACACTTTATTTCATTTTAACCACCTTTTGTTGTGTGGAGGTTAAAACCTCCTCATTGAGGTTGGAGCTGGGGACACCGCACCTTAGCCTTCTATGAGAGGTTATGGTGGTGGGGAACACCTGAACTCAACCTCCCATTAGAGGAATAATGTGGTGGGTACCACGTGGGGCTTAAACACCTTATTAATGAGAGGGAAGTAAAACCAATCAAATCTCCCTAATTAATGAAGGGGAGCCTCTTGATTTCCCCAACACCCCATTAAATTGGGAAAATACTATTACCACCCCCACATTAATTGATCCACCAACTCCCCTAATTAAATGTTCCAAATCCTCCTCATTAATTGTTGAGAAAACACTTTTAATTAAATGTGCCAAATCCTCCTATTTAATTGTTGAGACAACACTGTTAATTATATGTGCTATCCTTAGGAATTAATTAGGTGGGGCCATTTAATTTATTTCATTCCTTTTGAATTTTTTTCCAAAACATAAAATAATAGAACTATTATTTTGGTGGGCATTGTTCATTACTGTGGAAACATTGGGGGTTTTGAGAGGAGAGCTTGGGAATATAAAAATTCTCCCAATGAAGAATGAAGAACAAAGAACGCATTCTTCCAACGAAGAATGTCAGCAAAGATCTGTTTTTGAATTTTTTTTCCCAGACACCTACTAACGTAGAGCATCATCCACGAGCCGACGCAGCTCGGGAATGGGAGGGTGCGGCAGATGCGACAAAGGACGAACTTTTTGTTCTACCTTCTGCGACTCTGTTAATGAATGAAGAACGGAAAATAAAAGGTAGGGGGTTTACCTTGAGTAATATAACTTTCATTTCATCATCTTCGTTGAAAAGGAATCGATATGAAGGATTGTATGAAATTTTTGTTCATCGTTCTCCTTTGATGAACCAATAGTTATCACCACTAAACGCGGAGGGTGCAGGACAAACTAACATGGACCGACTCCTTCTTCCGATCTTCTATGATGTTTCTTCGGCATGGAGATGAGGTGATGTCGATGAAGGTGGCAACGACAAAGGATGTGCTACCTGTGGTCTCCGCGATTCTCGCCGCCCCCCTCGGCGCACCGATGCTCCTAGCCGAACACTAACGGCCCGCGCCGACCCACGCCACACCGAACCAGGAAGCCCAGCCTACTTTTTCCCTACCCGCGCCCCGCGCAGCCTACCCGGTGCCCCACCGGCCTCCCCGTGGCCTAATGGGCACCCAGCGTGGCCTGCCCGGCGCCCCCTGGCCTGCCTGATGCCCCACCGGCCTACCCGGTGCCATGCCGGCCTGCCATACTGCCTACTGGCCTACCCTGCACCCCTCATGGCCTGCCTATGCCCTGCATGACGCCCTGCCGACTTTCCCACACCATGCACGACCACACAGTGCCCTTCTAGAGCCCTGCCGACATACCGAGCCAAGCCACCGAGCCACGCCCCTCGCGGTGCTGGCCGATCCATCCCTGACCTCCGGCCCTAGCCGTTGAGCCACGCCCCTTGTGGTGCTAGGTGAACATGTCCCGACCGCTGGGCCAAGCCTCCTATGCGGAGTCCTCTGGGCCGAACCGCCCCCGGAGTCCGCTGGGCTGGGCCCAGCGGACCTCGCCGAAACTAGCAGCCGGATCCGCCCAACAGGCCGGGTCAGACCTAGCGAGTCTGACTGGGTCGGCCCAATCTAGGTTGGGCTGAGTCGGTATGACTGGGTCGGACCGGGCCTAGGCCCATTATGGACGCTTTCCATCCTTTGGCCATATCTTTGGCACCAGACCTCCGTTTGACGAACCGTCAGTGACAGTGGTAATTTTGGAGATTTACGGTCCCTTGAGTATACCCCATTGGAGTTCTAGTTAATGTTGAGATACGGTCCGCTTTGATCGTACATGAATCCAACCATGCCCCCCGGGACTGAATAGCTAATAAATCACAGAGAGGGTGTCCGATTGACACACCATCAATTATGTTGAGACATCTATGATGATGAGGAACTATGAGAAACTTTTACATGGGTCTTCGTGACAGTTGGAGTATCATCCTGATGTTCATGGAGCGAATCCCCCCAGAGACGAGCGAGCATAGTGCGAACACCTAGTAGCTAGCTGAGACCTGACTACTATTGACCGATTTGACTAGAAATGACTCAACTAGCCCAATAGGGAGAGCCTTGGTGTCGCAAAAGACCCATGATAGGGAGTGCCTCAGTGTGGGTGAAGTAGACCCATGGTACTCAACACGTGGAGTATATCAACATGCTACGAGAGGGAGCGCCTCTGTGTGACGTAGCAGACCCACAGTACTCAATAGGTGGAGTATCTCAGCAGTCCATGGATAGTGGGAAGTACCTCTGTCTGATGTAGAAGGCCCACTATACTCGATATAGGAGAAGTACTCCATCAGCCGTGGTTCTGAAAGTGTGACTGGGGATGTTACTTGATACTACTCCAAGAATAAAATCCTGGATTGAGCTGAGTTAGAAACTTTGTGTTTTCCTCATGATTTAGATGGATTACATGGTAACTTAAGTATATATATGGGCATATACATAAGTGAGGTTATCTGTTCATTTCATACTTTGTGGTTTATCCATGTTGGATTTTATGAGACCTTAATGGTCTTGGGCTCCTTACTAAGTATCGTTATATGCACCCCTACACGGGCTATGCCCACACAACGTTGTGTTGATTATAAACTACGGACATCACTGACTGAGGACTAGAGTAGCAAGACTAGATGGTACCTAGAGGTGGACCTTACGACGAGTTGGTACACATAAGAGATTGATAGATACAGATTGTTGTGGAGGCCATATGTACCTACCCTTCAGGAAGGAACCCTAGAGGATGGCCCAGTAGGTGCTTAAATTTTCATCAGTTGTACTTTCTTTTCAGTTGTATCCATACTTTCTTATTAGGATTATATTTATGGACCCTTTTTACTTTCCAGTAGTTCTTTTGTATACAAATTTACTTAGTGTCTACTTCCATCTCGTACTCTGTTGTGTGTGATTTCAGTTTATAAAGGCAATGCCTTCCCAATTTTAGGGATTCACGCCTTTGGTTCTAGTTGCCAACCCCTGGCCTAGGGAAGGTGGACTTGGGGTAGTCACGGAACGGGGCCCGAGGGATTGGTTTTGATAATTATTAATTAACTAAAATGAATAAACATTATGCACTTTCCAATAATATTTAAAACCTCCCATTTTTTATTCAAACAAATAAACATATAATAAAATCCAATATAATAATGATTAAAATATAATAAATTGGTGTAACAATACAAAAATAATTATTATGTTACATGAAATCATATTTAAAATGTAATGGATGTATTAAATATTCTTAAATTATTTATAATAAATGATATTTTTACAAAAAATTGGTAGTTTTTATTATTACCTAAAAAATCAATATTTTTCCAAATATCAAAAAATTTCACCAAAAATAAATTTCTATATGTTTTTTAAAAAAATTAATTTGAATATTAATATAAATGTTCTAAAATTTCCTAAAACTAATTATAATATTCCTTTTCAGGAAAAACAATACCATTTTTAAGAAAAATTATTTTTGAATAATAAAATTAATTACTAAAAATATATGGATTATTTAATGAACATTTATCAATAATTTATAGTTATTAGTAAATTTATATATATATATATATCATAAGATATATAAAACTATTTGTACACACTAATTTAATGGATAAGTTATAACAGTTATATATTTCTTTGGTGGTTTAATATCAATGATGTGTGTCGAATTTTCTATCAAACATAGTTATCTTTTCTAAAATATTTAGGTTATACATCCTCCCGCAAGACACACTTAATTAATTCCATCATCACAATTTTAAATTTATCATGGTATTAAAATGTTTAATTTGTTTCAAATAGTTATTTTGGAAACCCTCATTATAAGAAGGGTTAATAAAACATCCCATGGATAAGAGAGAAATTGATCTGTGAGTTTCATCTAGATTAACCGATACTATCGTTCATAATTGGATAACATAGGTGGGAAGTGAATATTTGGAAATGAAAGAAAACAATAACTTCCAAATAATTATGGGGAGTTATAGTGATCATTGATCGAAATAATGAGAATGGTCATGAGAATTAAATAACCACAATACCATAAAGCAGTGAGGTGTGAAGAAAGGTCATTGATGTCATAAAAATTGATTATAATAGAAAACCATTTTTTTCAACATGTTTTTTTCTTATGGTTGATGAATATCATTTCAATATAGTTTAGGATAATGAGGATATAAACATACTTAATGAGTATAATTTCATTATTTTATCAATTACCACCAAAATCTCATATTTTTTTCACAAATGATGACTAATTAAGAATAATGTTTTCTGCTCTATGAACTAAAATAAAATTCTAAATGACCAATAAATCATAAAATGGGCAATCAAACTATTCCACCAGCTTTAATAAATTAATCAAAAATAAAATGGTTATCACATGGAAAAATAATTCTCATGATGAATAAACCATCATATATTGACATAATACATTAATCTCTGAAATTCAACAGTAATACTCAATGTTAAAACTAAATTGTACCATATATAAATGACCATAAAACCCAAATAGCCTTAAAACCTCATCATTATAGAGTGTTTTAAGCTGGAATTTTATCTCATTCCAATAATATGGAACAACAAATTAGTGATATTCTTTAGAAATAACATAAATAACGTTGTCAAAAAAATTCTTTTAAATACCAAAGTCATCTTTATGGTAATGAATATTTTTAAAATATTACATCATTATCCAAGATCATATATATCCAAAAAATATTAACACCATAACACTTATGTCTGAAAAATTAAATGGAATACTTTAAATTAAACTAAATATTTAAATATAGTTCAAACCAATAAAATAAATTGTAATGTTTCATTAATAACTTTAATATATCATCATTGGAAACCTTAAAAGTAGTTTTTAAGACGTAGATCTCACAACAAACCTTAATATTATAAACCTATCATGGTATCGACTATTCTTAAGAAAGCATCATATGAAAATATCATTGTATCCAAATTTTTCTATCATTTTCTTTGATACTAACTATAATAACCCTGAACTTTTAACACCCCAAGATTTTATTATTAGTATCCATTTATGTTTAATCTCATTGATAGCTTATGTTTCCCACAACAACTAGATTAATCAAACTGTGATATAATATTACATATTATTATTTATCATTGTCCATTATGTTCTAGGTTGTGAATAGGATTAAATAAATTTTGAAAATATATTTTACACATGTAAATAAAATTCTTTGACGGGTTAATTATAAATTTTTTCAAAACTATTTTTAAAATAAAAAGAAATGTTTTTCTAAAAAACTACTTAGATGTGCAGAGTTTGTTTTAAAAAAAATAAACAAATAACTCTTATTTTAAAATATTAATGAAATATATATATAATAAATTTAATCTAAATTTTAAAATTAATATTATGTGTTTTATATAGATGACATCAGAAAAAAATTAATGTTATGAATAAAATAAGTATTTTTTATAAAGAATATTTTTTCCACCATTTGATAACGCACTTGATTTAAGTATAGTCTTTGACAATTTTATAAATTATATTTTAAAAGAGAATATTATTTTAAATTATAATATAATATATTAATTTGGTTTAAATTTTTTTTCTAACAAGTATATTGTATGGATGAAAAGTGAAAAAATATTGCATTTTAAATGAAAACAATATTTTCATCTAAATAGTTTATATTGCTAAATTATTATTTTTATTTGTTTTAAAGTAAAATTAAATCCATGTTTTATCATTTAATATAATTTTGGTCATTTTAATATTTTTGACATTGAATTTGGATATAAAAAAAATTCAATATTTTGAATGTTTTTACTTTAGAAACCAGTTTTCTAATTACATCGATGAGATTAATTTTATAATAATTTTAACCAAATTTGTTTTTGGAACTTTGAAAAATTTAATCCATATATGTAATCATAATGAAAAATTTATTAAATACATCTCTTTTATTTTTAGACATAATATAAATAGTATCTTTGGTAATTTTTATTACAGTGGTTAAAGGTAAATCAGTTAATTAAGGGTAAAAATAATATTATAAATACTAAAAGACTACCATAATACTTTTCCTATGTTTATTTTAGGATTTTATATTGGCGATAACCATCCATGAGCTGATATGATGTCCTATTGGAGCCACTTGTATGACATTAATAGTTTTATAGTATTTTATTCAAAGGAATGTCAAATTTGGGACACTCGTGCTTTTAATAAGTTTTAAATTTTTTATATATATTTATTTGGAATATATACTCAACTATATATATTAATTTCATAAAAAAATATTCATAATTATAATTTATTATTATTTTTTAAGAAATAATTAATTAAATTAAAGGCTTACCGAAAGAGGATGCATTTATTGTTTAATTAATAGATATATCAAATATATGTTATTAAAATTATTAAAATAAATATAATTCATATAGTTAATGTCATAAGATAGTTATATAGGTGAAAATATACATATTATGGATGTATTAAAGGTTTTTTAGATGTTATGATATTGTTATGACATTTTTAAAAATCCAGGCAATGAATAGTGTCAAAATTTACACTTATGATCTTTTAAAATAAATAATATTTTATTAAATGATATAAAATTACTATAGATATATAATTAGTAAAAATGACTCGGGTTACGTGAAAATTTTCATCCATGACTCATTTATTGTTTTTTTGGAATATTATAGTAACTTCATTAACCTTGGAACTGTATAAACACATGTTTTCCTGGTAAGAGTTACTGGGTTTAATTAATGGTTAAAACCAATATATAAGGATAATAATGAGCCTAAACTTGTTTAAAAATATATTTTGAGATTATTTATACCTATAGTAATTATAAATTCTAAATAAAAAAATTTTAATCCATTTTTAGTTGGACATTAAATTATATTAATTTAATATTTTGATAGTTTACAAATGTTCCCCTCACATCAATTATAAAAGATAACCTCATCTCTTACTTAATAACACCAGTTCAAGACTTATCTCAACCAAACCCTGACCATTTATCATTAAAACATCTTTATCCATGTTATGGAGGTCATTTTTTTCCAAAAACACCAACTATAAGTCACTTAATAAGAGATTTAAAGGAAGCCCACCGGAGAAGAGGTAATAATTTTACTAACTCATTCAAGTTCATTTATTATTATACGTCGTATTAATTAAAAGGGTATAATGATGAAAATAATGGATATATATGATTATTATGACATGTTATTGATTATATGAAAATATTTATATCATCCACTTTCTTACCCTTTCACCATTAATTGAATTAAATCATCGCTTGTCCGTATGTTCGACCTACCATCTCCACAAATCAATGCAGTACATTTTTCATATAAAACATTAAAGAATAGATATGAAAAATGTAATTAATGATTAAATATGATATTTATATCCTTAATATCATTATGGATATTTTGGATATATATCTTATGTAAAATAATTGAGACTTACAAGACAAAACATGGATAAAAAAATGAAGTATTTGACACCCAAAACAAGGGTAATGATGAAATATGGTTAACAGGAAGGTGAAAAAGGATTTAATAGAATCAAATACGACAATATAAATATTAATATGGTCCTAGAGTAAATTAATAAAATTAATTAAACCATTATATAAGTGGTTAAATCATGATCAACTATAGTACAACGCCATGTAAGGATTTTCTCATCTCACTTTTACTTCTGTGAGATATAAGCTTTTTTTTATAAGTTATTTCTCTTATATTGTGTATTTATACCACCCTTTTCTATATCATATAATAAATATCATTGAATTTATGGTATTCAAATTTTTTATAGTGTTATGGGACACTTTAAATTATTTTTTTAAATCATTATTCAATATATGAACAATGATTTGGACTAGTATGACATGGGTTGGGGACTGCTAAATGTAATCCCCTAGATACTTGGATTGTCTCATGGGATGAATCAGTTGGCCAAATCAGATGAATTTCTTCCAAATATGACAAACCTTCTTGTGAAAGTTCTTTATGGTGAAGGTACCTAGTACCTAATAAACATGGAGTCTAATGATTAATCACTTCTTCTATTGAAAATTAAGTTATTATTATTTTTATCCATGATATTATTTATTTGACATATTATATGGATGAATTTTATAAACATATTATTTATTTAATAGAATGTGTTTTAGTTATTTACCCTTCCATATTGACTATTCCTTTTCCAGTCATTTGAATGGAATGTGTTCTTCGTTTTTTACCTTTCCATGCTGATTTATTCCCATGATTTATGATAATTTCTATTATACATGACCCTTACAATGAATTTGAGCACAACCATTTTATATGATTTATTTATCCCAATTGTTCAAGATGGTTACTATTTTTTTATACTAGTTTAATCTAGGATAATAAGGGTTTCAGCAAGTAAAAAAACCTTTTTTATTTTATGTTTAAAATGTTATTAGAATTTCAAATATCTATCTAGTTTCTGAAAGTGAAAAACTGATTGGATATTAGGGTTTTATAATCATGTATTTATAATAGTTTAATATAGTAAAGCACTTGATCTAGGAATCTGGTGACGGGGAATTTCCTTTTGAATCAGAGCAATTTTAGTAGAATCATTGGTAACTATATTTAAGAAAATATACATTGGGGAACAAAAACCATTGGTTTAATATGTATAAGAAGGTAATTTTAGGAGTAATTCAATTTCATATTATGGACATATGTTTAATGGTAAGGATAACCATTAGGGATTATATGATCATTTAATTTTAGGTAATTATGGATATTTATTTTTTTGGGAATAAAAAAAGAAGCATATAATGTAACCTTTGGGGTAAAACATTTCATTAATATTGAGAATATTTACTTTAAATTTTTTTTTGATTATGAAATTTCTAGATAATATTTATATAGTTTTATAAAAAGGATGACACATAGGGTTGGTGATAACCCATCACCTCTGGAAAGGCCACAATGTTTGAACCCACAACCAAATGACGATAAGGGTGGAGAGAATAACTATAGGAAACATGAATTCTTGGTAATTAAGAAATATTTCTAGTTAAAATATCTAATTGAGAAACATTATTTTTATTTTATGCTAATTTTTTTATGTAGATAATTTTGGGTTTGGAAAATGATTTGGTGATTAAGTGATTAATGTTATTTCCGAATATGTTCCCTGTTTTCTGAATCCTATTGGATTAAGTAAAAAAGCATATTTTGAGGAATAAAGGTTGAATTTTATTTTGGAATCTAATGTTATTTTATTGGGGACTTAGAGTAATTTGTTTTATTTATGGAAATATCTTTGAGATTATTATATTTAGACAATTAATATTTTCATATACGAATATGGGAGATTTATGATTTTTATAAGACTATATGATCCAATCCTTTAGAATTTTGGGTCTCAATCATTGTCTTGAATATTTTTATGGAAGGATAATTATTTTCGGAATAATAATGGCTGATCTTTGAGTATTAATTTTCAATTTTAATGATTACTTTTTTTAATCATAAAAATGTTACTTTTTTGGGGAATTTGATGTTATGATTGATTCTGGAAATTTAGAGACGTTTAGAAAATTTGAATTTATATATAGGTATTTTGGATGAGTTATAAAGTTGGAATGGATTAATTTTAACAATAGATATTATTTTTTGCGGAAAAATTATGATTTATTTGATACTTTTTTGTGTCAATTTTGGATTTATTTAATATTTAAAGTATTTATGAACGACCGAAAAATATTATGATTCATTAAGGTTCTTTAGGTAGGAACAATTCAACTTGAATATCCATTTCTATGTGTAATAGATGAAGTGAAAATAGATTAAAGCTCCACCAAAGGATAATATGACAATTGTAACATAAAATGAAATCAGGTAATAATATTTTCTCCTGTTCTTGTTAGGATAGTAAAATATTCCCTAAAAATAGAAATCGAAATTAGAATGAAAAAATATTAATTTAGGTTTCTTAACACAAAATCAATTTCCTCTTTTACCCATCACAAATGTTTGGTTTTCTGATAGAATAACTTCAGATGGTCATATTCTCTAAAAATATTCATTATAACTTTATGAGTTTATTTCTCTTACATGTCCCAATTTTCACTTTCAGTTTTTCTCTTTTTAAAAGGATATTTTATTAACCCTATTTCAGATGTGGGTTTTCCTGAAATGAATTTTCATGTACCAACCATTGATTTTTGAAGTTAAATTTAGAATTGAGAGGTGAAAAATTATGGAATGAGGGGAGGATGTAACACTAAAATATTTTATAGTACATATCTTTTTAATATAAATATTCTCGATAACTTACATTGCACGAAATACCATGCTTAACCAAACCGTGATATAATATAAAGCATTATTATTTTAATACTACCCATTATTTTTTTAGGTTTGAATATAACTAACTAAATTATGAATATATTGTTTAGAGATATATATATTATTCTTTGAAAAATAAATTATAAATTAATGTAATGAATGTTTTAAAATAAAAGGAAATTATTTTTCTGGAAAACTATTTAAATGTGGACAAGTGTGTTTTATACCAATAAATACAAAATCACTTTTTTACAATATTAATGATATATATATATATATATATATATATATAACATTAAATATAATGTTTAAAATCCATCTTATGTGTATTATAAACATGATATAAAAATAAATCAAATTTTACAGAAAACAATTATTTTCTAAAAAGTTTGATTTTACCACCTTTTGATGGTGGGCATTATTAAAATCTATTTTTTGAAACATTTATGAATTATATATGAAAAAAACTTTTTATATTAAATCATAATATAAGAAGTTACTTTTTTGTATTTTCTCTTAAAAGATTCATGTTTTTATGTATAGTGATAAAATAATACTTTTTAATTGAAATTAAATTTTTTCCTAAACAATTTATAATGATAAGTTATATTTTTAATTATTTTTAAAGTAAAATTATATCAATTATTATAATTTTACATAATTTAGGTTATTATAATCAATTTCACGTTTAATTTTGATATAAAAACATCTATATATTTTGAATTTGTTCTCTATAAAAACTTTTTTCTCATTCCGTCAGTGGGGTTACTCTTAAAATAATTTTATGCAATTATTTATTTTATATTTTAAAAAATTGATTTAATATATTTAATCAAAGGTAAATATTTATTAAATATGTTCCATTTATTTTTGTGAAGAATATTAATAGTATCTTTGATAAATTTAATTGACACTATTAGTGTAAATTATGTAATTAAGGGAAAAAATAATATTTTTAATGTTATAAAATTTCTTCAACAAGTGTCCTAATTTTATTGGATGATTTATTTTCGACCAAGATAATCCATGATCCAATTTTATGGCCTCTTGAAGCCACTTGGATGGCTTCAAGTCTTTTATATTATTTTATTTTAAGAAATGTCAAATAGGTTATAACCTTTTGATTAATAAGTGGTATATTTTTTATATATATTTATTATGAGGATATATTCAAGTATAAATATAAATTAGAAACCTATAATGATTATATTAATTATGGTAATTTATATTTAATTATTAAGTAATAATTAATAAAATTAGAGGCTTTCACATTAATGATGCAACAAGTTTATAATTAATGGACATATCAAATAAATGCTAATTAAAATATTAAAATAAATAAAATTAAGGTCATACATGACTTTTATAGACGATTTATAAATATTATGGATGTTTTAAAGGTTTTGTTTCTAATTTATCATGTTTTAATGATATTTTTAAAAATTCATGTAATGGATAATATCAAAATTGGGATCAACTATGTTTTAAAAAACATACTATTTTATTAAATTATATTAAATTAATAATAACATGAAACAATTTCCAAATAATTTGGATAATTTTAAAAATTCCATCCATAAATCATTTATGGGGTTTTTTGCAATTTTATAATATCTATATTATCCTTCAATGTGTAAAAACAAATGTTGTCATAGTAAGAGCTAAAGGGTATAAATGAGTGATAAACCCTAAAAATAAGGGTATGAATGAGAACTAAACACTTAAAAAAATTATTGGTTGGGATTATTTCAAGCCATAATAATATTTTATTCTAAATTACACTCTTTGGATACATTTTTAATTGGAAATTAATTTTATTTTATGAGAGTTTCAATAAGATATCATCACATAAATTATAAAAGGTCACCTCATCCCTCACATCTTCATTACAATTTTAGACATATATATTGATATAACTATTCCCATTTATCCTCAAAAAATCATTATATATGTTGTGGAAGTCCTGGTCTTCCAAAAATACCAAATCTAGATCCCTCCAGAAGAGATATAAAGGAAGTCCAACGAAGAAGAGGTAATTGTTTTACAAACTCATTCATGTTTATTTCTTGTTCTACAACCAATTAATGTATTATTTAAATAATAAAATAATAAATATATTATAATATATATTATTTTATTTTATTATTATTATTTGATAACAATATTCCAATATGTATCCATCATATAAAAAATGAAAGCACCACATGTGCGTGTGTACGACTTACCATCTCCACATCATGTGTATTATGTTTTTCATTCTCACTATACATGGATGTGTACAATTATGTATATAATGGATATATATGATAATTATTGAATTATATTTATTCAATAAAAATTACTATAATGTTCACTTCCTTACCATTTAAATATTAATGGAATGATATCATCACCCGTGCATACGTGCTACCTACAATCTCAATGACATGATGTGATTCATTTTTCATATCTGACATTCAATAATGTATCTAAAAATGTATTAAATGAATAAATATTAAACTTTTCACATTAATATAATTTTTTATATGCTGGATATATATCATTTAAAATTAACTGAGACTTACATGACAAAACATGCATAAGAAAATAATGTAGTTGACATCTGAAATAAAGATAATAACAAAATATTATTAACATAAGGGTGATAAGATTATATAAAATGATCATATATGATAATATAATTATTAATTTGGTTATGACATAAATTAATATCATTATTCAAATCATTATACATAAGGTTAAACCATGTTCAACTAAAGTAAAGTGAAAGGTAAAGATTTTATCATCTCACTTTTACTTCTGTGAGATATAAGACTTATTCAGCCCTTATTTCTTATGTGTGGTGTATTTATACTACCATTCGATGTATCATATCTTTAATATCATTGTATTAATGGTATTAAAATGTCTAAAAGTGGTATGTGACAATTTAATTTAATTTTTTAATTTGATTATTCGATATGTGAATAATGCTTTAGACTATTACAAAACGGGTGAGAGGATGTTTCTTGTAAGCCCCTCAATACATATATAGTCTCATGAGATGAATCAGTTGGCTAACACAAATGGGTTTCTACATGATATTCTAAAACTTCTTGTTAAAGGTCTTGATGGTAAATGGTCCATGTACTTATGAAACATGGAGTTCAATAAATAATCATTTCCTCTATTGATAATTAAGTTATTATTAATATTTTACATGAGATTATTTCTTTAATATCATCTATAGATGCATTTAATTATTATATTTTTTATTAAATAGAATTTTTTCTTATTTATCAATATAGATTGATTATTCCGTATCTTGTTGTTTAAATTACATGTGTTCTCATTTATTCACGTTTTTATTTTAATTTATTCTCATTGATTAATGATAGCATATATAGTAATTAACCCTTAATGAGAATTGTACCTCCCCCTTATATTTTATTTTTACCAGGTTTCCAATAATTTTATTATGACTAATATTTATGGTTAATCTGGGAGAATAATGTTTTTTCACAATGAAAATATTTTATAATTTTATTTTAAAAATATAATTGGAATTTCAAATATGTATATTGTTTCCCAAATATCTAAAATTTTTCCTCCTTTAAGTTTTGAATATTTTATTTATTATAATTTAATAATGTAATGAACTAGATCCATGCTTCAAGGTTCATAGCATTATATTATCGGCACTCTTGGATCCTATCACAAAAATATAAACATTACATTTTTAAATTATATACCAATGATGGTGACGGATTTTTATATCAACAAATTACAACATCAAAAGTAAACTATTAGATCACTTACCATCTCAAGGATGTTTTGTGATTAGAGTTTTATAGAATTAGTATAAACTCTTTCATAAACTATACCCATGTTTTTAAATAATAATTTACACAACTTAACATGGATTTTATTTCTTTCACATATGGTCATCATGATCATCCATATTAAACCCATATATAAATAATTCATTTAACATTGTTATAGAAAACCAAGGTAAAATCAATCATAAGAAGTGTTAGATAAAATTATTGACAAGGTTAAACATAAGAATTTAAAATTGGGAATAATTAGTGAGAATAATAAGATCACATGGGCATTATGACAATATCAAAGTTAATGTTCATAACATAAGAGAACTCATTCCCATTAATACTTGGATTATAAAACATGAAAACAAGAAATAATGGTTAAAAACGTAATGAGTCAATAGAATATATAATCATGAACCATGTGATGTCAATCATGATCGAAGGAATAATATATTACCTATATAAATCATAATAAATACATGTTGGAATCTTGGGTCATCATCATCATAAAACCCTAACATTACCCTTACAATTAGAATAAAAGTACGAATACCATTCAATATAATTCTATATAGAACATAATCATTAACCAGTTCATTAGAGTGATATCAATTAATACCCATCGTATAATATATATCATTCTCATAATATTCTATCATTTTTCACCCAACATATAACAATGTCAATGACCCATAAATAAAGTACATATATCTTAAATTTCACCATAAAACTCTTAAATACACCCATTTTTCATTTCATAACTTGATTAAACCATGTAAAAGAATTTAGTTACATGAAAATATATTTAGGACATGATTAATTCTTGTAAAATAAATGTGTACCATAAAAATATTTTTGAAACATGATTAACCATCAGAAAATAAATGGGCTCCCTAATAATCTCATTAAAACATAGATAACATGTGGAAAATATTTTAGATCCATGTTAATATTATAATCTGTCCAAATAATGAATATAGATGGAATCAGTACCATATATTATTAGTGTATATTAAGTAACATCATGTTTGTTTCATTGATTAACATAAATTCCTTTAAAATATTATAAAAAATATTATGGAGGAAAATAAAGTTTTCACTTGAAAATCACTTTTAAAAAACCTAAATTTCTCCAAAAATGATGAAATTAATTTTCATTGAAAAAAATCTTGGTAAAAATATTTATTGGTTTAAATAAACTAATGGTCATGATGGTGAAAAAATACATTCATTTATTAAATTTTTTTAAAAAAATTATTTCAAATAATTCGTAAAAATATTCAAAATTCACCCATTCAAAAAACATTGAAATTTCCCTTTAATTATTTTTTAAAGAAGTTCAAACATCATGTAAAATATATTTATGAAATCTTTTATTTTTATAATATAAGAAATTTTTAAAACATTTTACAAAACATGGATATGGAAGATAATGTTTTTGGAAATAAAAGAATGTAAAACATTTATATCACTTAAAAATGAAATCATTGATGTTTCATTAATAAATATGTGTGTAAATTGATATTAAATATTTAAAAAGACATTAAAACTAGTGTATAATAATAATTAGTTCTTATAGAATAAAATATCATAAAATTTCAACCAAAGTAACCTTGAACATAAACAATCTTGAAATGAAATGATATTATAATATAAAGACTTTACCACACTGGTAATTTTTCATTGGTAATCCCCATGGAATAGTAAATTCAAATGAAACATTAAATATCTTGAAAAAAATTATAATCACGATATAAATATAAAATGTCATGTAAATACACCTAATAAAAGAATATATGTTCATATCATCTAAAAATTCCCAAAAAAATAGAGTTTGTGATTGATAACCATTATAAGTATCATATCATTGAATTGAAAGTTAACAAATGGAGATATTATCTATAATAAAAATAAATCCACAAAAAAGTTTAAATACATAATAAAACAATTTATAGATAAATTAAAACATAATAATTTCATAATGGAGTCAATGAATAAGAGTTATAACCCTACGAAAAGACAATGAGCTAAAAAACCCTTTACCACATGTTTACATTCAAATAAAATACCCTTGGGTGAAATAATTGAAATATAAACATAAAATAACATTAATTATGTAATATATATTATATTAAATGTAAATGGGGAAGTATATAAACCATCTAAATAAAATTCGGTGTTTAATAATAAAATATTCCTCAATCAAGTAAAATTGAGATGAAATCCCTTACTTTTTTATAATCTATTGATAAAAACCTCATTAAAGGTGAATACACATATGGATTATAAAATACCAATATGTTTCAAGAATTTTTTAATAAAATGAATTAATCAGTATAATATACTGAAAATTTTAATAAAAATATGTGAATATCGCATATGTCTCAAATAAATAATATGTCAAATTAGAACCCCTTACCTTGAGTTTTAATTTTCCTTGTTCATGTCTAAACCTCATGTATAACATTATAATATCAACTATTTGAATTATTAATAAAAATATCCATGTTTAATAACTTGTAAGTGAACTATTTATTTTATTTCTTTTAAAAAATATATATAAATACATATTAGATTGAGTCAATGACTGGTGTTTGGAGGATATTCACTTCATTTTTCAAAATGGATTTTTTATGTTAACCATGTTGAATAGGTCATTATTTAAATAAATAAAAAATAATAAACATGAAATAATTATAATATTTATTATTAATTTTTAAATAAAAAAACAATTAAGAAAAATGTGTATAAAAAATAAACTACGTTACGATCATGGAGATAGTATGTAATATTTACGCATGAGTAAAATTTACTTTTTTCAATGATCATTATGGGAAGAAGGTATGAAATATTTTATCATTAAATACTTATAATAATCTCATAAATTCAAAATTATTTTTTACAAAATACACACACACAGATATATATATATATATATATATATATATATATCATTCATCTTATTTAGTCATGAGAAAATATTTTCATCGCATCATAGAGGCGGTAGTCCACAAGTTCAAAAAACAACATCATCATTTTTAGTGTAAAAAATAAAATCATATATTATATTTTAAGGATGATAAATATAAAATTAATATAATAATTATTTTATTTATATAAAAAATATTAATTGAAATTATGCATATTACATTCCATGTAACGTGTTAGTAAAGAATAAATCACATCTCCTTGTGATCCGGTAGTCCTTCGTACTCACGAGTTGCATGATCATATCACCCATGAAATTGAAATTAAGAAGTTATATGTTAATTAAAAATTTCATAAGTATAAAATTTTATAAAATATCACATAGATAGATTAAATCCATCAATATAATAAACTTTCATAGATATTTATGAAAAACAAATGACATTAGTTCGTTTGGTGGTTATTGGCTGTATAATTAATTGACGATTTCGTATCCCATTTTATGGAGGAGGTTTTGGATTTATGCTCTAAAATTAAGATAATTACATATAATAATATTCATTATACATGGTTTTTTATGTATTCATAATTGAATAATATTCTAATTTGTTGTAAGAAAAAATAAAATAAAAACGCACGGTTAAGAATGATACCTCTTCTTCAGACAACCTCCTTTAGTAAGCACCAATAGCCTTCATAAGATGAATTTATGACCCAAATAATGGATAAATTTTATGGGGGGTTAATTTATTAAGGTTTTTTTGTAGGTATTATTTTATCTAAAGTAATTTTAATGTGTGAATATTTTTGGAGAGGGGTGGAATTTTAGAAGTGATGTGAGCACACAATTGTAAATTTTTTATAAGAATAAGGATTACTCATACTTTTCATAGTAAACATGGATAAAAAATTAAAAATTATATATAAATAGACATTATAATTTATAATCTTGTAAATCCATTATATTTGAGATAATTTGTTCTGTCATTTTGACACTTATCGTTTTAGTTTAACCAATGTTAACCATTTTTACCATAACTGTGATAATTAAGTTTTACTATTTTAACAATTAATTATAATAAAAAATGTAAGATAAGATTATTAGAAAATATAAATAGTTATTATCAAAAATATTAATCCTATTTTACCAAATACAATTTTAAAATGTGGGAAATTATAATTTAAAATTATACCTGTAGACGTGATGCAAAAGCAGGTTTTCCAGAATTGCATTTTTTCAGAAAAAACGATTATTCATTAATTCGATGACTAATAATTATAAATATATGACCAAATATTAATATTTATTGCTATACTATATATTTATTTCATTTAAAATAATCCTCATCTGAGGGGGTTTTAATTAATTAAAATAGAGAAACATGATGCACATTAAAGCAATTTTCAGAAAATCATATTTCTATACAAAAAGATAAATATATACTAAAGTTTAGTATAAAAATTATTCAAAATTAATTAAGTGGATTAAATTAGAAAATGAATAATTATGATAATTTAAATAATATTCAAAACATAATGATACTTTTAAATTTTTTAAATTTTTTAAAAATTGATATCTTTATAAAAATCGGTATTTTCACTATTTAATGAAAAATAATATTTTCAATAAAATCTAAAAATACCACCCAATGTAAAATTTTATATTAAAATTTAAAAAATTAAATTAATTTTATGATGTGAATTTTCTAAAAGTTCCCAAAATTATTTATATTATTTTTTTCACTAAAAACTAAAAAAAAAAATTTGACGAAAATATAGTTTTAAATAATAAAATTATATTACTAAAAATTAATTTATTATTTACCAAAATATACCAATAATTTATATTTTTTTATATAAATATAAATATAAATATATATAATAAAAAATTAGTAAATATTATTCATACTCCTTAGTTTAATGGATATGCTATAATGTTTATATATTTCACTAGTTTTTTAAGTCTGGTGTTGTGTGTTGAATAAGATTTCACACATAGTGTTATTTTATAAACACTCAGGGTATTACATCCTATACCAACTGTAATATATATATTTGTTGTAATTTGGACTTGAAAATGAAAATGATAAGTTATTATTTTGAAAAAATAGCAATGTTAGAAACCCACGTCATAAAAAGGGTTGACATAACATCCCATAGATAAGATAAAAACAAAAGTATGATGTTTATCTATAATAACACATAATAGGTTTACAAATATGATAATATATGCAAAATTTAATAATATTAAATATAATAAATTAATAAATTCCAAATAATATATCTATAATAACACATAAAATGTTTCTAAATATGATAACATATGAAAAATTAATATTTTTAAATATAAGAAAATAATAAATTCCAAATAATGATGGAGAGTGATACTGATAATTGATCAAAAGAAATAGAATGATTATTAAAAATTCAACTACCAACCAACCATTAACCAAAATGTTTTGATAATGGTAATTGATATCATTTGAAATGAGTTTAGTAGGAAAACATTTTTTTAATATCAATTTCCTAGGGTTGAGGAATTAATTTTCCATATAGATTACTATTGTAATGAAATTATCTTACTTTAGGAATATTATTTCTTCCTTTCATCAATTCAAACCACAATACCATATCTTGTTACAAAATATGAGTAATTAAGGTGAATTTGTGTTTAGGAAGCACTAAAATCAACATTTAAGGGGCCACATAACCATAAAATATATAATTAAGATTTTCTTCCCACCTTTATAAATTAACAAAAAATTAAATTTTTAACCCATCGTAAGATAATTATGTAAATAAATACACATTAATATGATAAAATAATACATTAATATAAAAAAATTCAATAGTAATACCCAAAGATAAAACAAACTCATTCCATATATAAATGATCATATATCCCAAATAACTTTAGTAACCACAAAATTAAAGAGTGGATTAACCTCAAAATTTACCTCATACCTTTCATCATACAATCCAAAAATATAGGGATATTATTCTAAACTAACATTAATTACTTAGTCACAAACTCAATTTTCTATCCCATGGTAATCTATACGATAAATCATATGTTCCCAAAATTACCTCAATATCCAATATCATACAAATTGAAATGATATCAATAACATACAACTTATTTCTGAAAAATGTAATTGAATTATACAAAAAATATATATTTACATATACATCAATCCAATAAAACATATCCTATGTGTCATTAATCAATTTAAGATATCATCACTAAGAACCTAAAAAAATGTGTCTATGACTCTAAAATTTTAACCAACCTTGATCTTATAGACATATCATGGTATCCAAAAATCATAAAATAACCACATATTAAAACATTAAAATATCAAAATTTTTTAAAACCATTCCTTTGATACCAACTATAACATCCTTGAACCCTCCCTCATGGATATAATGCTAAAACATTAAACAACATATTTCCAAATATGATATTGATGAATGTGACATAAATATTTACATCAAAAACATAAAACATAAAAAAAAATATTGGATAAATTATATTCATAAAGACCATTTATGTTTAGTGTTTTATATAAATAGGAAAAATTATTACATTAATAATTCTAATTTATTTTAATGATCATTTATCCTACTTAACCAAGATTTGTGTTCATTCACATTTTTTGTCATAATAATCCATATAAAACCATCTAGACATAATTTATTTAAAATAATTCTTGAAAACATAGGGAAAGTTAAAAAATATAATGGTTGATATAAAATGTTCAACAAGGGTAAATATAATCATTAACAATTGAGTTTCACAAGTGATAATAAGAAAATCATAAGGTTTTGATGACATAATAAAATTTCATGTGAATAACATAATAGAAATCATAACATCAATACCTAGATAATCAAACATGAAATCCTGGAAAAATGATTTACAAAATGAGTGAGTTATCAGAATCAATAATCAGGATCCATGTGATATCAATCATGATCAAAGAAATGTTTTAACCCATAGGAAGTTTAATGAAAATGTGTTTGTATCTTGGGATATCCTCATCCTAGAACCCTCAAAAAACCCTTAAATTTAGAATAACCATACGTAAGAGTTATAACATAATTTATTAGAGAACATATTCATTACACAATGCATTGGATCATTAACTAGGCTCACCCATCAAATAAGCTTTATCATTCTCATCTGGTGTTATCTGGGTGCACTAATAGTATAATAATGTCCTTGAACTAAAAATAATGTATAGAGAGCTTCTATTTTATCATAAAACTCATAAAGAAAACCATTATTCTATTCAAAACTTGTTTAAATCATGAAAATTAAATGAGTACACTAAAAATATATTTAAACCGTTATTAACCCATTCAAATGAAATAGGTTCCATAAGAACCTAATTGAAACTTAATTAACCTATGGAAAATAAATAAGTTCCAAGACAATATATTTAAAACATGATTAACCTATTGAAAATAAATAGTATAAATGTTAACCACATAATCATTCTAGGGATATAAAAACGATTGTTTCACTAATAAATAACCTATGTTGATCGTATATAACATCAATGTTTTTTGTCTATTATTAATTGAAATTCCATTTAACGATCATTAAAAACATTATTGGGTAAAATAAAATTTTCAATTGAAAATCACATTTAAAAAACCTGAAATGTAAAAAAAATTAAAATTGTTTTCTTTGAAAAAACCATGGAAACATATAAATTAAGTATCAAGTCATATAATTTTCATTAAGGTGGTAATATCAATTTATGTTATAGATGTTCAAATAAAGTTTTTTTTCAAACATTATATAAAAGGAATCAAAAGTGACCCATTTGGAAAATGATGAAATTTTAATTTATTTCTTTATAGGTAAAATATCATGAAGAATATATTTACGAAATCATTTTGTTAAAAAAATAATTATTTTTGGAAGCAATTTGAAAACATGTATAGGGAAGACAATGATTCTTAATATAAATGATTGCATGAGATTTATATAACTATAAAATAATTTCCTTGAAGTTTTATTAATAAATAATGGATAAAATGGAAGTTAAACATTTATAAAATTAATACTAATGGAAAAGAAATAAATTTAATTCAAAAAAATAATATCATATGTTTTCCTCCAATGTAACCACAAACATAAATAATCCTGAAAACAATGAGACTATAATATAAAGTTGTTTCCACTATGATAATTTTTCAATCTTAAGACCCATGAAATAATAACATGAAAGGATAATTTTAAAATAATTTTAAAAAATAGATACATGATATACTTTTCAAAGGAGAAGTATATACACATAAATAAGGAAGATAGGTGCATAGGCTAGATGAATTTCCCAAAGAAAGGGAATTTTAGTTGAATAACCCTTATAGAGATCATAATAGTGAATTGAGATCCAATCAATGGAGATATAATTTGTGGTAAATGAAAATTAAACAAATAAATTTTCAATATAGAATAAAAGAATTTATTTATAAATTCATACATAATTATGTCATAATAGAGTCAATGAAGAAGAGTTATAACTCAACAAAAGGAAATTGAGTTGATAATTCCTTAACCACTTGGTAACATGTTAATCAAATAACCTTGGATGTAATAATTCAATTTGAAAAATAAAATACCATGAATTATTAAGAATTCATGTAGTTACATGTTAAAGGGGAATTATATACCCCATATAAAATAAATTAGGAGTATAAAAATAAAGTGTGGATGAATGAAGGAAAATTGAGACAAAATCCCTCACTTCTTTGGTAATATCCAGATAAAAAAACTAATTAAATGTGGAAACTCATATGTATTTTTAAATAAGAATATATTTCATGAAAATAAACATAATATTAATTAATTTACTATATATACACCACAAAATAAAAACAACTGGATAATATGTCATACTTCTCAAATAAATAAAAAGTGAGGTGGGAAACCCATACCTCGAGTCCAGATTTTATTTATATGTGTTTGAACATCCAATAATTTAAGATTATATCAATTATTTTTTTTATAACCTTTATAGGATAAATATCTAATACATAAACCATTTTATTTATTTATATTTATATTTATATATATATTTAAATACATTATTTTTTAGGTCCACATCGTGTGTTTTAAGGATATTCAATTCATTATTTCAAAACAGATTTGGTGTGTTGATTGGGGTAAAATAGATCATTTTTCTAGAATATAAGGAATATAAAATGAAATAAATATCATTTTTGTTTATCGATTATTATTTTAAAACAAATCATGACAAAATTGTTTTGAAAAATGAATTTTGTCACAATTATGGAGACGGTAGGTCGTACAAACGCATGATTAACGTTTCCATTTTCAATGACCATTTTGGAAATAATGTATGTATAATTTTTTCACCCAATAATGATAAAAATATAATAAATACCATATTATTTCTTAAAATTTATTAATATATATTATCCATGTGATTTATTGATGAAATAAATAGTCACATCGCTTCATTGTGACGGTAGTCCATGCGTACACATGAACGATTTTTTCATTTTTTGGAGTTAGATTGAAAATGATATATTATACTGTAAGAATTATAAATATGTACTTATTATCATTATTATTTAATTTATATCACATATATTAATTAAAATTATCTGAATTACCTATGATGTATAGCGTTGGTAAAAAAACAAATCACATCGCAATGTGTGGTGATAGTTTTTCGTACACACATACGATGTTATCATATCTGATACAGAATGAAAGGTAAGAAGGTGTATGTAATATCATAACTCTATAATTATAAATATGTTAAAATATTATATATATACTGAAAATAAATCATTGAATTTTTTTTTGTGAAGATATGATGACAAATGAATGACATCGGTTCGCAAGGTTATAGTATGTCGTACACATGAATGTCGATTTTGTATCCCATTTGATGTAAGGGGATAAGAATTTATATTATTCCATTAAAATAAAAACATCTAATTATGTTTAATATAATAATTTTATTATATAATCATAATTTGTGAAAAAATGTATTGATGTGGAACAAGATATAAAATAAATATATATGGTTAATCATTGTACCTATTCTTCAGACAACCTTGTTATGTAAGAACCAGTAGACTTCATAAGAGGGATATATGATAAAAATAAGGTACCTAGGTCAAGTGTATGGATGTTATGAAGTAATTTGGGTAGTTTTATCTAATTAAATTGTATTTGAAGGTGTGAGTAAGATCGGATAGAGGGTGGCCCTTTACAAGTGAGGTGAGTGGAATACTTGCGATTTCTTTAAAAGAAAAATGTATACCCATATTATTCACACTCTAAAAGGATCCAAAAAAGACCATTCTATAGAATTATAAATTATAAGGTCAAATTAATTCCATAAAATATAATTTATATAGTTTTATAGTTCTTTTTTATCTCTATATTTCTATTTTAACCACATAGTATACCCGTTTTTACCATAATTGAGGTAATTGATTTTTATTATATTAACTATTTATTATTGTAAAAGATTATGTTGAAATTGTTATATAATATAAATTATGATGATAAAATATAATTAATAAATTTTATAAAATAGTTTTACTTAATTATAGTATTTCATTTTAAAAATAAACCCATAGAGGCAACAAAAGGAAGTTTTCATGAAGTTTATTTTTTAAGAAAAATATAATTTTATATTAAATATAGAAGTAAAAATAATATTGTTATGAATATATATTAATATTTATTTCAATATAGTATATTTATTAATTTAAAAAAATCATAGTTAGGGGGTTTTGAATTTATTAAAATGGTAAAACATTGTTCACTTAAAATAAGTTTTCACTAAAAACCTACTTTCAAACCTAAAAATAAATTTATACAAAAAACAAATATAAATATGATTCAAATTTAATTAAGTGTATTAAATGTAAATGTATAATTATTATTTTACTTTATATCATATTTAAAACATAATTTTACTTCTAAATTTACTTAATTTATTAAAATGAAATGATATTTTTACAAAAAATCAATATTTTTCACTATTTACGGTAAAAATCAATATTTTTCAAAAACAAATAGAGAAAAATTTAGAAAAATTAAATTTTTATATGAAATTAAAAAAATTAGGTTTATTTTATTAAAAAGTGTTTCTAAATGTTTAAAAATTAATTATAATATTTTTTTTCAATACTAATAAAAATTATTTTGGTAGAAAACATATTTTTGATGAATAATAATAATAAACTAAATAAAAATTAATTATTTTCTCAAAAAATAAATAATTTATATTTAGTGGGATATATATATATATCAAAATTTTGTTAATATTATTCATACCCATCAATTTAGTGGCTAGATTATAATTGTTATATAATTCAAAAGTCTTTTAAACTAATTGTATTGTGTCGAATACACTATCGAAACTAGTTTCGTTTTCTAAAATATCTCGGTGTCACATCCTCCCATCTTTAAAAAAATTCCCTTATAATTTGAACTTGAACTCTATAATCAAATTTTTTTCCATTGAACATTATTTTACCTATTTTGGAAACCCACATCATAAAAATGGTTAATTAAACATACTCTTAATAAGTTATAAATAGAAGTACAATGGGAATCTATAATAACACATACTAGGTCTCCAAATATGATAACATAAGTGCTAAGGGAATATTTTTTCGGGGAATAAAAGAATAAAATTAAAATACTTATATCATGTTGTAGATATCATTGATTACAATAAACTGAATGATCATGAGAAGGCCAACAAACATAAAACCATATACCAAAGTGGTATCAAAAGGGTCAGTGATATCATCAGAAATTATGGAAATGGGACAAAATTTTGTTTCATGATCCATTTACTATGATTGAGGAATTTATTTTCTTTCTATTATAGGATTATTATTAAATATACTTACTTTATGATTATAATTTAATTTTATTATCAATTTCCACCACAATATCATATTTATTCTCTAACTGATGAGAATTTAAAATGAATTTTTCATACCCAAAGCTCTAAAATAATCTTTTAAATGACCATATTACAAAAAATTGGATAATAAATTTACTTGACCTTCTATTACACATTAACCAAAACTAAATTGTTGATCAGAAATTATGATAATTCCCAAAACGAATAAACCTGCATATGATGAAAAAATACATTAACCTCCAAAATTCAATAGTAACACCCAAAGTTAAAAATAAATCATTTAATATATAAATGGTCAAATATCTGTAATAACCATAATAACATCATCATTAAAGAGTGTTTTAACCATAAATTTTATCTCATATCTTTTATCATTCAAGACTAAAAATATTGATATGTCATTTTTAAATAACATTAAGTACTAATTCACCAAATAAAATTTCAATACAATAGTCATCTATATGTCAAAACATGTATTCCCAATATTATCTCAATATCCAAGATAATATAGACCTAAAAGTTTATCAATACCTTAAAAATTATTTTATAAAATTATAATTTAATAATTTACATTAAATCAATATTTAGATATAATTCAACTCAATAAAACATTGCATAATGATTCATTAATCACATTATGATCTCAAAACAAAAAAAAAATAAGAATGGATGTTTATGAATCATTACATCTAACCAACCTTAATCTTATAGACCTATTAGGGTTTCCAAAAAATATGATAACCTCATATAAAATTATTTGAATCATAAAATTTATCCAAACCATTAATTTTATACCAAATATAAAATCCCCAAACCAGTACTCCTAGATCTGGTGATAAAAATATAAACATTGATTTTTTGTATTTGATTCCAATGAAAGTTAATCATTATTCAATATCCAAATTATTAATATTTAATATTTAAATATTAGATCACATATATTCTCAAGAAAAATTTATTTTTAGAGTATTATAGAATTATAAAAAAAACACAAACAGAAACAGTACACATGACTTTAGATGAACATTTAACTCATATAACCAACATTTTTTTCTTTTACATTATGTAATTATAATCATCCATATGAAATAATTATAAAAATAATTATTTTAAAATCATTCTCTATAGCATTGGGGAAAATTAATCATAACAAGGGTGAGCTATAATTCTTAGTAAGGGTAAACATAATCATTAACAATATAATGTCATCAATGCGAATAATACGAGTATAAGGGTTTTATTAGCTAATAAATGTTCATGATCATTAAATAAGTTAAATCTTACCCAGAAATACCTAAATAATAAAACATGAATACAAGATATAATTATTCAAAAGAGAAAGAGTCATAAAGATACATAATCATGGGCCATGTTATATCAATGTTGATATGAGGAAATATTTATGACCCATAAAAAGAATAATGAAATTGTGTTGGTATATCAAGACATCATCTGAATCCATTCTAGCCATGGGGCTAGCTCTAAAAGCCTTTGCAGTAGGGGGAAATTGATTTTATACTGTGGATTCACTGTTCATGAACTATAAAACTATGAAAGGGGAATCATTTCTCATATTTTTATTAGGAAACATAATTTATATATATTTTCTATGTCATCTCTAATAATCATAAATCCCTTCCAAAACACTTACAATTAACAAAATGTACAATAGACTTATAATATAATTATACAAATAAAATAATCATAACTAAATTCATTGTATCTCTCTATGGGTGAGCCCATAATATAAGATATATTCAGATGACCTGACACTCTCTAGTCACACCCATCATAAAACTATATCTAATAATCATAAATAATGTACATATAACTTGAATTTCATCTTAAAAATCTTAGATAAAGCATTTTTTCCTTTCATAACATGACTAATCCATTGAAATAAAATGGTTTCCTTTAAAATATCATTTAAACATGATTAAATATTTGAAATGAAATGAGTTTTATAATAATCTCATTTAAATGTCATTAACCCATTGGAACGAAATGGGTTCCATAACTCTCTCTTTGAAACATTATTAACTCTTGGAAAATAAACATGATCTATGTTAATTTAATAATCCATCAAGAGAAAAAATTCCTATATTATAAATATGACATATCCTCAGTGGAGTATACATAACATAAAGGGTTGTTGTCATTGATGAATGGAAATAAGATTAAAATATTATTAAATAATTTTTTAAGGAAAATAATATTTTCAATTGAAAAGTACGTTTAAAAAAGAAAAAATACACAAAATATTTTGATAGTAAATTTATTTTAATAAAAACTTATAAACATATCAGTTAATTTTTAGTAAAAAAATTCATGAAGGTGGTAAAAAATGTTCATGTCATAGAGGATAAAAATTAACATTATTTTAAAACATTTTGTAAAATGGGTCAAAATGGAACCATTTGAAAAACATTATAATTTCAATATAATTGTTTTAAAATAAGTTCCATGATAATATAAAATGAATATATGAAATAATTTATTTAAAAAAAAATTAAAACTTTTTTTGAAACAAAGATATGGAAGAGAAAGTTTCATCGTCTAAAAGAATGTATATGATCTATATCACTTAAAATTACTTCCTTGATATGTTATTAATATATATGGGGGGAATGGAAATTAAAAAATTAAAGGAAATATATAAATACTGGATAATTATTATATGTGGTTCAAGAAAACAAGATCGTATTATTTCCAATAATGTTTCTTTGTACTTAAAGAATCATGAAAATAATGAAAATTTTAACATAAAGCCTTTTCCACTTTGATAATTTTTCAATCATAATACCCATGAAATAATAACATCAAATGAAACCTTAAATATCATTAAAATTTTATATTCATGATATAAATGTCAAATTGGAAGTACATACCACTCATAAATGAAGATAGGTTAATATCATAGACCTATGTTACAAAGAAATGAACTTTGAGATGAATAACCCTTAAAAATATCATATCATTGAATTGAAAATTTAATAAATGGTTATATATTGGGTAATAAATGAAAATCCAAAAATGTATAAATATAAAATAATAAAATTTACAAATCAATTAAAAAATAATCATTTCATAACACAGTCAATAAAGAAGATTTATAACCAAATAATAGTAAATTTGGTTAAGAAACCATTTTCCACTTTCTAACATTCAAATTAAATACCCTTTGATGAAATAATTAAAATTGAAAATTAAAATACCATAAAGTAAAATAAATTAGGATATTACATGAAATGTTTGATTATATACATCTGATAAATGAAATTAGGTGTATAATAATAAGATATCCCTCAGTGAAGGAAAATTGAAAGAATATCCAATACTTATTTGGAAATCTCTGGATCGAAGGATAATTAATGATAGAAAATAATATGGTTTTTTAAATACCAATATCTTTCATGAAAATATTCACACAATAAATTAATGATAATTGTCTACACTGCACAATAAATTCAGGTGTGAAATATGTCGTATGTCTCATAGAAATGAAAAGTGAGATGATAAACTATTACCTTATGTTTAGAAAATCTGTGTATATGTCTAAATCTATTGTATAATAAGTTTATATCAATTAATTTATTCATTAAAAACTAATTCTAGTCTTAATACCTTATAATAAAATAATTTATTTAATTTCATTCAAAATATATAAGAAAATGATTAATCAATTAATTCCACGTTGCATGTTTTGAGGAAGTTTGATTCATTATTTTAAAGAGGCATTGGTGTGTTTCCCATGGTCAAAGCGGTCATTGTATCAAAATATACAAAAAAATAATAATGAAAAAATTAAAATATTTATTAATAAATTATAATATTAACACCTATCATGAAAAGTTATTATGAAAAATGAACTAGGTTGTGATCACGGAGACGATATATCATAAGTATTCATTAGTCACATTTCTAATTTTCAATCATCATTACGGAAAGAAGGAAAAATATTATTTTACCATTAAATAAAGATAATAATATTATATATACTATACAATATTTTTAAATATACTTATATGAAATCCATGTTATTTAGTGATGAAAAAAGAGTCTCATCGCTTCGTGTAGGTGGTAGTCCACATGTACTCAAGAACGGCGTTGTCACTGTTTTGTGTAAGAGAAAAAATGACATATTATATTTTAGAATTAATAACTATGTAATTAATATCAATAAATTTTCATTTATATAACATATTTTTATTAAATGTATCTGTAGGACCCCGGGACACCCTGAGAGGGGAGGGGTGAATCAGGGTGGCAACTTTTTCTTCTTTTAGTTGTGGATCTTGTTCCCACGTTGGTAGAAACTTCATAAACCTGTATGATGGATATGATCAGCAATTAAACATTCACATGCAGAGACAGATGACACAGCTATTTTTACTTGGTTCACCACTAAGGGCTACGTCCAAGGAGTATACGCCGACAGGTTGCCGGTCGTACCTAAATCCACTATGCTTCACTAGCTGCGGATACAAATGTTCGGGTACAGACACTCTGTCCCAGGCTCACTGCCTTTACAATTGTTTAGGGATAGCTCACTGCGTCCCTCAGGTCACTCCCGTTGACTCCCCCTCGCTTACTGCCGGTGGAGAGGATCACCTTCTTCCTCTTCCTAAGGTCACTGCTCTTGGAAGGGATTAAGTCACAGTTTATAGACCTGTAGGTCTATTCATTTTCATGAAGGAATGCATCTTCCTCTGTATGTAGATGCTCTGTTGAAGTCCAACTTTCACCCGCAGATGAATCTTACTTCGCACCGGATGTACCGGGCAACCTCAGTTTTTACGCGCAACCCTTACGTTGTCTTGCGCGCAATTTCTATGGTTTTCGCGAAATTCCTTTTTCGCGCAACCTCCAAATATTACGCACAGCCTGGAAACTGCCTTGCGCGCAATTCACCGCTTTTGCGCGATATCCACTTTTCGAGCAACCTTCCTTTTACGCACCAACACCAACTTTCTGCGCAGCCTTAGCTTTTCGCGCAACAGCTGTCTTTACGCGCAAACTTTAAGTTTACGCGCAGCACCCTTTCTAACTTCAATTTCGCGCACCAGAGCTCGGGTATTTTCTATGTCTTGAACTCTCTTGAATGGAGGAGGGTCACTTCATATTTATAGGCAAAATCGACCCCGCGCGAAAAACCCTCCTTGAGCGCGTAATCCGCTTTGATCGCGAAATACAAATCTTCCGCGCACAACCATTTTCCGCGCACTGCTCCATAATTTCGCGCACCGCATGCCTTTGCCATTTTTCGAGCTTCGGACCTTGAAACATATTTTGCGCGAAATACTTCATCCTCTATTTTGCGCGCCACTTCAATTTTTCGCGCACACCTCCAAAATTTCGCGCGCCCCATGCCTTTACCGATTTTCAAGCTTTCGGCCTTGAAACATCTTTTGCGCGAAATATAATTTCGCGCAACCCGCTAATTTTGCGCGCCCAACTCAAGTATTTCGCGCAAGTCACTTATATTTCGCGCACCACTTCCTTTTTGTGCGAACCTCCTTTTGCAGACAATCCATGTCTTCATTTTCCGATTTTGAGGCCCAAAAATTTGGCAAACACTGGAAAACGGCGCCACCTTGTATCTGCTCTTTTTGTACCGCCTCCAGATCATCCATTCCTCTGTCGATGTTCTTGAATAAACCATAGGTCGTTGACCACAACTCTTGAACTCGACATGTCACCATGGAATCTCCTTTGTCAACAAATTTGAATGTCGTTTGTTTGCTTTGTCGACAAGCACGATCACCTCAACAACACTTCTTGGTGATCTGTATCCTTCAGCAACTCTTTTGCTTTTATCACAAACTCCACCATTGTGATATGTATTCTTTGAAGGAACAACTTTAGTACCATCACCTTCTATGACAGTGTGATGTGCATGGCCATGTCATAAGTCAACGCATTGGCACATTTCCTCCTTCATCAACCGCCATAGAAGTCTCTAGCATGGTTCTCACGCAATCATGAGTAATTGCATGGTCATCATCAAAACCCATTGTTCTCATGCAATAATGAGGAATTGCATGGTCTTCATCAAAGCCCATGGTCCTTATGCAATAAGGAGGAATTGCATGGTCTTCATCCAAAAACACCATCCTGCCTTAATCATCCTTGGATGGATTACTCCTCACAATATTCATTGTTGTAAACAATGTATCACATTTGACACATGTTCTTTGAACTTACGAACAGTACAACAATCATCTGAATCACCACTCCTCTACTTCATCGGAGTATTTCATGATCACCTTCATTATGATGTTCATTGACAACTATTGACAACAAATACAACCTTATACACAGAGTGGTTCCAACAATCTCCCCCTTTGTATTTTGTTGTCAATACCTTAAACATCTTCTGAAATGAATCCGTCAATGTCAAAATGAGAATCTTCTACATTTCACTTTCTCTCCCCCTTATTGACAAGAAATACAAAGCGCATGGTAGGGAGGGTATCAATCCTCACTTAAGCAAAGTTTCATTAATCATTTCACTCTAAGTCTACTTGAGCAATGCTCGATGTAGAAAACAAGGGGATTTGATTAAGTCAACAAGGCTGTCCATTATCCACAGATCATGATACCAACATGAGATGATAACTCATTTATCTTGTCTTCAAGGGTTTACCACTTTAATTCCAGGTAGAAGAAGATCAACTATGATAGATAATAATCAACCTGAAACTCCTGCACTCACTTCAGCAAATAGATCAAAAACATTCAAGTGCAATCGACAGGATAAGTGACCTCGGGGCACTTCCATTCTCTTTATGTCACTGATCAATTCAGTTACTCCCCCTTTGTAAAATAATATTTGATCTGAGAAACCAAGGGATAGAGATTGAGAAATGACATTCCTTCTCCATTGGTGTGTTCTTTCAAGAAATTCACAGAATAACTGCTTTTGAGTCCACCTGGAGTTGATATTGATTGAAACAGTGATTATGGAAGCTTCTTCATTTTTATCCCCCTCAAGGGAAACACTCCTCATCATCTTCATCAAGAGTGATCCTTCATCATCATAATCCTTGAATATCAATTGAATAATCCACTAAGGATGGAAGCTTCGTCAGCTTCGCTATCAAGAGTTGACAGCATTCACTACTTCTCAGGTTCTCCCCCTGAGAGTATGCTTCACCTTCAATTCCTTGCATTGTTAGCACAAATACAATACACAAATGATTACGGGAATAAGGTGGATCCTTCTTGCTTCATCACGAAGACTTTCTTGGTTGAGGTTCTTTTCTCAACCAAGTTCCTCTGTTCACTCCAGTCTTCATGCCTGCACATTTGAATATATGTTCTGACATTTGTCGGTGTGGCATGGCTCTGTTCACATTCTCTTCTGCTTTGTGTGGAGAATTGTTCTGCTTAGCAGCCATCATGAATGATAGATTCTTACTTCTCTTCAGGACTGCTTCTTGCTCTGGTATTAAGGTTAGGCAATCTTTTGCAATGTGACCAGATTTCTTGCATCTCTCACACAGAACTTCTTTGACACGAGTGCTTCTCTTTGTTTGCAATCTCTCAAGAACCGTGTCTTCATCATGTGAAAGTTTTCCTTTTCCTTTATCACCAGCCCTGGCCTTTTCATCTTCAAGTTTTCTCATTCGTTTCAAATATTCTGGCCAGATGACCAATATGTCATTTGGAACTTTTGCAGCTGGTTTAGTTCTTCCACATGGGTTCATCTGAGATTCATCCCACTTAGTGTTTCTTTTGGATGAATGACCCTTCAATTTCATGGATCTAAAATCCTGAGTCTCCTCAGTTTCCCTACTTGAGATCTTCTTGGGGAAGTGTGTGTTCACAACATTCTTCTGATTTCTCCCCAAGGTAGCTGCTTCATTCTCTGACGACATCAGAGGTCTTCTTTTCGTTTTGACAGTGAAAGCATGTTGATGTGGACATGTGCCTGCATTGTGACCGCTGTCGTTGCATACATCACAGATGTTATCAAGAATTCCAAATCTGTTTGCAGTAAACAGATGCTTCTGGACCTGCGGATGTTGCTTCTTCTTCTCTGGCTTCCTCCCCTTTGATATAGGCTTTCCCTGTGCTTTTCCATGAAAGGGATTATAAAAACAATCCAGTGCACAGTGCCCAAATCTATTGCAGCACCAACATTGGCCCACAAATCTTTTCTTCTTTGTTTCTTCAGTATTAAGTTGTTGGTCCATCTGCTTAATCGTTTGTGCTCTATTTGAGGAAGAATCTTCCTCCTTTTTCTTCCTATCCACCCTAGTCATGGTGGTAGGTTTCTTCTTCTCACCTTTCCTCATCCATACTTGTTTAGAACTTTTCTTCCCACCTGCAGTGATTGTAGGAGTGTATTTAGAAATATGAGTACAAGATGGTTTGGATGGTACCTTCACTTTCTCAGTTGCTTGTGATAGATCAAAGAGTGAAGTCATGATCTTCTTATCACATGTTGGAGGTCTTTTGACAAAAGAATCCTCCAGTGAGCATTGAGTACCAGCAGCAACTGATTCTTGATGTGGATAATCAAGAGTGGTCATAATCTTCTTGTCACATGTTGGAGGCATTTTAGCCTTAGACTCCTCCAACGAACATTGAGTGCAAGCATCACTCATTTCATTCTTTTGTGAAGTCTCAATATGTGTGTTCTCAATCTTGGTCAATTGAGCTTCCAATTTTTGACCCACGATATTGAGGATGATCTTCTGATCTTCAATCGTGATCATCTTCTCTTCACAATTCTTCTTCAACCTTTCAACCTCATCTTCATGCATCTTAACTTTGTTTTGTAACAAAGAGTCAAGTTCCCTGAATTTAATGGAAGTTTCTTCCAGACAAAAATTCTTGACTTCATTGTTCTTCTTCAGCTCAGCTTCAAGTGCATGGATCCTTTCTTTTAAAGTCTTATTGACTTCCTCTTCTTCTTCAAATACTTTCACCCGTTTTATGAGCTTCATACTTTCCATAACTTTTATTTCCAACCCTTTTTCCATATTGTCAGCTTCCCTTTCTAATCGATTGATCTCAACCTGCATTGATTGGAATAGGCTACAAATAATAGCAACCCTTTCTTCTGGAATATCATGCAGATATGTTCTAAGTTTTTCCTGAAAGCTTGAATTAGGGGTATCATCCTTTCCTCTGGATGAGTTCTGAGCCACCTGCTTGATACTTTCCAGGCCTAATGTTTCTTCATTATTGGAATGGCATGGAGAACAGGACATTGCATCTTCTTTGGATATGAGGGACTTTTTCAGCTGCTTTTTCTCTTTCTTTTTCCTGTTTGTCATGGTCTTGCTAGATGTAGACGTCTGCTCAGAAACTTCATCAAGACTGCTCTTCATTGTTGACTTTAGGAAAGAAACTCAAATCCTCTTCTCAATAGAATTACTGGAGAATATCCAACATACGTTAACCTTTCCCTCTGATACCACTTGTAGGACCCCGGGACACCCTGAGAGGGGAGGGGTGAATCAGGGTGGCAACTTTTTCTTCTTTTAGTTGTGGATCTTGTTCCCACGTTGGTAGAAACTACTTAAACCTGTATGATGGATATGATCAGCAATTAAACATTCACATGCAGAGATAGATGACACATCTATTTTTACTTGGTTCACCACTAAGGGCTACGTCCAAGGAGTATACGCCGACAGGTTGCCGGTCGTACCTAAATCCACTATGCTTCACTAGCTACGGATACAAATGTTCGGGTACAGACACTCTGTCCCAGGCTCACTGCCTTTACAATTGTTTAGGGATAGCTCACTGCGTCCCTCGGGTCACTCCCGTTGACTCCCCCTCGCTTACTGCCGGTGGAGAGGATCACCTTCTTCCTCTTCCTAAGGTCACTGCTCTTGGAAGGGATTAAGTCACAGTTTATAGACCTGTAGGTCTATTCATTTTCATGAAGGAATGCATCTTCCTCTGTATGTAGATTCTCTGTTGAAGTCCAACTTTCACCCGCAGATGAATCTTACTTCGCACCGGATGTACCGGGCAACCTCAGTTTTTACGCGCAACCCTTACGTTGTCTTGCGCGCAATTTCTATGGTTTGCGCGAAATTCCTTTTTCGCGCAACCTCCAAATATTACGCGCAGCCTGGAAACTGCCTTGCGCGCAATTCACCGCTTTTGAGCGATATCCACTTTTCGTGCAACCTTCCTTTTACGCACCAACACCAACTTTCTGCGCAGCCTTAGCTTTTTGCGCAACAGCTGTCTTTACGCGCAAACTTTAAGTTTACGCGCAGCACCCTTTCTAACTTCAATTTCGCGCACCAGAGCTCGGGTATTTTCTATGTCTTGAACTCTCTCAAATTGAGGAGGGTCACTTCATATTTATAGGCAAAATCGACCCCGCGCGAAAAACCCTCCTTGAGCGCGTAATCCGCTTTGATCGCGAAATACAAATCTTCCGCGCACAACCATTTTCCGCGCACTGCTCCATAATTTCGCGCACCGCATGCCTTTGCCATTTTTCGAGCTTCGGACCTTGAAACATCTTTTGCGCGAAATACCTCATCCTCTATTTCGCGCGCCACTTCAATTTTTCGCGCACACCTCCAAAATTTCGCGCGCCCCATGCCTTTACCGATTTTCAAGCTTTCGGCCTTGAAACATCTTTTGCGCGAAATATAATTTCGCGCAACCCGCTAATTTTGCGCGACCAACTCAAGTATTTCGCGCAAGTCACTTATATTTCGCGCACCACTTCCTTTTTGTGCGAACCTCCTTTTGCAGACAATCCATGTCTTCATTTTCCGATTTTGAGGCCCAAAAATTTGGCAAACACTGGAAAACGGCGCCACCTTGTATCTGCTCTTTTTGTACCGCCTCCAGATCATCCATTCCTCTGTCGATGTTCTTGAATAACCCATAGGTCGTTGACCACAACTCTTGAACTCGACATGTCACCATGGAATCTCCTTTGTCAACAAATTTGAATGTCGTTTGTTTGCTTTGTCGACAAGCACGATCACCTCAACAACACTTCTTGGTGATCTGTATCCTTCAGCAACTCTTTTGCTTTTATCACAAACTCCACCATTGTGATATGTATTCTTTGAAGGAACAACTTTAGTACCATCATCTTCTATGACAGTGTGATGTGCATGGCCATGTCATAAGTCAACGCATTGGCACATTGCCTCCTTCATCAACCGCCATAGAAGTCTCTAGCATGGTTCTCACGCAATCATGAGTAATTGCATGGTCATCATCAAAACCCATTGTTCTCATGCAATAATGAGGAATTGCATGGTCTTCATCAAAGCCCATGGTCCTTATGCAATAAGGAGGAATTGCATGGTCTTCATCCAAAAACACCATCCTGCCTTAATCATCCTTGGATGGATTACTCCTCACAATATTCATTGTTGTAAACAATGTATCACCTTTGACACATGTTCTTTGAACTTACGAACAGTACAACAATCATCTGAATCACCACTCCTCTACTTCATCGGAGTATTTCATGATCACCTTCATTATGATGTGCATTGACAACTATTGACAACAAATACAACCTTATACACAGAGTGGTTCCAACAGTATCCTTATTTCATTCCATGTAAATCGTTAGTGAAAACAAATCACATGGATTTTTAAGGAAATAATATGTTGTACACCTGAGCAACATTATCATATCCCCAACAGAATTGAATGTAAGAAGGTATTTGGGATATAATAACTCTATGAATAATATTATGTGATAAATATTATTTATAAACTTTAAATTTATAATTATTAAAATATTTGAGAGGTAATCATGAAAAATGAATGGCCTTAGTGTATAGGAGGTAGTCCTCCATACAAAAAAATGATGATTTTATATCCCATTTGATTGAAGAATATAGGGATTTTTGTTATTAAATTAAAATAATAAAATATAATTATATTTTATATACTTATTTATTATATAATCATAATTTATGAATATTTAATAGTGGTTGAAGAATAAATAAAATAAAATTGCATGGCTTATCACGATACATATTCTTCAGATAACCTCCTTAGGTATGCTCAAATATCATTCTTATGATGGGTTTATGATCAAAATAATGGATCTAGGAAATTTTAAGGGAATTTTTAATAAAATTTAGTAAGGTATGGGTTGGTAAAATAGGGGTTCAAATTATGAAGAAGAGAGGAGGCAGATGACCTTATATAAGTTAGGTCAATGTCACATATGAAATTATTTGAATAGAAAAGAATCATACACCTGTTTTTACAAGAAATATGGATCCAAAATAGGCGATTTTAAATAAATATACATAATACGATCAAAATAAGTCAATAAATTAGATTTTATAAAATATTCTATGTCATTTTGACCAGTATAATTTTAGTTTAATCCCTCAGTAAACCAGTTTTTTCCTTAGCATTATAATTAATTGTTTTATTGTTTTCAATATTCATTATGGCCAAAAAAATTAAGTGGAAATTATTATATGATATAAATCATATAGATTCTAAATATGGAATGTATTTTACCAGGTTAAAATAATATAAGTGAACATTTTTATTATTAAATTAAGCCCACAAACGTGATGAAAATTCATGTTTTCAAGAAGTGCATTTTTTTAAGAAAAAGTTGATGTTATATAAACTCTATGACTAAAAATATTAAATTTATGAATATAAATTAACATTTTTTAATATATAATATATCCATTTAATTTATAAAATTCTTCATTATGGGTTTTTTATATTAATTAAAATGGATAATTTGATTAAAAACAAACTGAGATCCTACTAAGAAAAGCAAGACCCTTATATTAGTAGAAAGGAAAACATACACAAGTCTGAAATAAATAGATTAAAAAATTTCTTTCTTATAGAGAGGAAGGAGATCATCTGGCACAGGATCCATCCAAAGATAATCATTACCATCCATGCCATTATTAGCAGGACCACCTGCCAATGCATTTGCCTCTCTGCAAACATGATTAACAAAGTGATCCTTTGAGTAAAAAGAATCCATACATCAAACCAAAGATTAGTGAGATTCCATGAAACGTGAATGGACCCAATTCGTAAAACAAATACAATATCCATAGAGTCGCTATAAATCCAAATCTTGTCCCAACCCCGCGCATCCACTTGCTCCATATCCACAATAACACCAAGCCTCTCCACTTAAAGAGAGGAGGCAATACCACATGATCCATGAATACATCTAAGATAATTCCCCTGATAATCCATAAAGATAGATCCAAAACTAGAGGGGCCCAGATTTCCCCTTGAAGCACCATTAGATTTAACCTTAATCCACCCACAAAAAGGTGCATGCCAGATGACGTCCATTGTCCTAAGAGGAGGTTGAAAATTACCATTAATATCAATCTGATTAAACACAGATAAATCATGAATTTTATTATAGGAAAACACACCTTTAAGTGTTTCTACCTCACACATAGCAGTAAGGATACCTGCAAGACCAGCACCAACCAAAAAAGGATGTGACTCATGTCTGAATTTGTTCCTCAAAGACCAGATGATATGAATAGTTTCCTCCGCCACAACATGAAAATAATTCCATATTTGAGGCGACAATTTCAGAAAATTCCAGCTCATAATGAATTCACATATTGAGTTGGTTTGAGGCATAACAACTTCAAAAATATCAGCAACCTCCCTACACATCGCCAAAGCTGCTGCACAACTGAAGAAGAGATGATCCACATCTTTCCTATGCTGAGAGTATGAAGCACAAGTAGAGTAAAGGGAGATTCCACAGACCTGCAAAATGACATCTGTTGGTAATTTTTTATGAGCCAAACTCTAAGCTAAAATGGATCTGGATGGCCTTAAGAACTTCTTGTATAGATTTCCAATTCATTTCAATTCTAATGAACTTCCAAAAGAGTGATTGTAAAATCAATTATATGTGAGAATACCATTGATAGTAGGTTCCCATGCCCAAAATTCACCTCTAGAAGACCAGAAATAATTATCAACTAAAGAGGAGATGTGATCCAGAAGGTTCCCCATACTCTAAAGCTGATCATGAATTAGAAAATCAAACTCCAGATTCAACTGCTCCACCCAAACCTTGTCAATCCGATTATTCCCAGTCCAATTACATTTCCAAAATCGAAGAGATGAGTCCCTGGAAACCAACCACCAAGAGTCAACATCAATTTTAGAGAAAATACATTTGACGACATACCACCTGAGGGATTTAAAATAATTGAAGTCCCCTATCTTGAGCCTGTGAGTAAATCTGGCTCGAAGAAAAAAATGAGCCTCAGATTGCATATTTTTAAGCCTCCAAATAAATGTATCCTGCAAAGAATCATTAATTCCCCTAATATTTTTGATGCGCAAACCATCACCTTCATAAGGCTTGAAAATTTAAATCCATTGGACGGTTTCCAGCTGCCTTTCAATAATGCTACCACTCTAGAAGAAATTTTTGATATAAATGATAATGTTGTTGATCAAAGCAATAGGCCATTTATACACCCTAAAAGAGTACACAAATTTCGAAGTCATGATTGACTTCACCAAACAAACCCTAACAACCATTGAGAGTGATTTTCCTTTCCATGTGGAGAGTTTTCTTCTAATCATGCAAAAAATGCAAGAAAATGACAAACCATTGGCCTCCCCCAAAACATGGGCACCCCTAAATAAGTGGAAGGAAGATGTCCCTCACGAATGCCCAATTCACTAATGATTTCATTTTTTCTAAGGAGAGAAGCTCCTTCCAAAGTATAAAAAAGACATGCTCTAACTAATCTCCTATCCAAATACCATTTCATAGTGAAAAAGAGATCTCTTTATATTCATGACATTACCTTTATCCCCTTTAGTGAAGAGGATGATGTCACCAGTATATAGAAGGTGGGAAGGAGCAACAATCCCCTTTCCGACATGAATAGACTTCAATTTTCCATTTCCATCCATGATAGAAAGAATCCTACTGAGATAGTCCTCAACATTAGAGAAAACGATGGGTGATAAAGGATCACCCTGCCTAACACCTCTCAAACAATCAAAATATAAATCAAGAGATCCATTTATAAGGACTGGAATATGAGCAGAGCATAAAATGACTTTGATCCAATAAATGAATACGTCATCAAAACCATACATAACAAGGATCGTGCAGATGAAACCCCAATCCATTGTATCAAAATATTTCAAAAAAACCAATTTGATGGAAATATTGCCACCTCTAGTAGATTTTTTGAGGAGATTAACACACTCTGAAGCAGTGATCGGACAATATTTAATTGATCTCCCTTTGATGAAGCCAAATAGATTTGGAGAAAAAAATTTACAAGCAATGCCGGAAAGCCTATTTGTAAGAATTTTGAAAATGATTTCATAAATGCTATTAACCAATGCCACTGGCCTAAAGAGATGAATTTCATTGGAATTCTCCTCTTTTGGAATAAGGAAAAGAAACTGGGAATTCAAACCTTTAGGAAGAGATCCTCCTCTGAAAAAATTAATGATTAAGCTGCAAACATATTGATGAATGATGTCCCAGAAAGATTGATAGAAGAAGTTACCAAAGCCATCAGGACCAGGCGAGATCTCATATTTGATGCTAAATACAGCCTCCTTTATCTCTAGATAAATAGGCACAACACAAGTAATGGAATTTTCATCTTGATTTAACAATTTGGCGATCACCCCATCCAGAGGATCAATGATAGTGTGGGATCCATTAAAAATATCCTTATAGTAGGATATGACATGCTCTGAGAGATCTTTTCTATGCTCAATAAGGAAATCCCCTTTATTAATCAACGAAAGAGGCTTGGAGACTTTTCTGATTTTTTGAAGAGAGTTGAAGAACATTGAATTCATGTAACCTTCCTTTAACAATTTTTATTTAATGTAATCCCTTTGCAATTCATCTTTCAAGTTATGAATATTGTTCATTTTAAGGGATAACTCTGCTTCCACTGAAATCTCATCAGAAAAGTCACTATTTATATTGAGCTTGTGAGCCTTCTGAAGAGAATATTCAAGTGAAGAAATATCAGAATCAAGGGAACTAAAATGATCATTTCTCCACATTCTTAATGTCCTCTTTAATAATTTTATGTTTGGTAATGCAGGTAAAGACATCATCGCTACAATTCACAAGATCTCCAGGTGCTATGAACAATGACCTTTCATTCAGGATGAGAGACCCAAGTCTTTTTGAACCTAAAAGGGAGGGGGGGATTAGGTTCCATCAGACAAATATTTATCATATAAAAAATATAACGGTCCTCTTAAATTTATTTAATTTATTGAAAATATTATATTTTAAAAAAATTGGTATTTTCCCTATTTACTGAAAAATCAATATTTTCTTGGAAATACCAAAATCTCACCCAAGGTAAATATTGACAAGCCTATTTCAAAAATGAATTTATTATTATTGAATATGTAGTTTAAAATTTCCTAAAATTAATTACAATATTATTTTGATAAAAATAAAAATAAATTATTTTTCAATAAAACATATTTTTGAAGAATAAAATTACTTTACTAATAATTGATTGATTATTTAAAAAACATTTATCAATAGTTTATAGTTATTTTAAAATAAATATATATTTATATCATAAATTATTTTATATTATTAATACCCTCCAATTTAATTTCTCTATTATAAAAGTCCTATATTTGATAAGACATTTATGCTTGGTGTTGCATGTCGAATACAATATTGAGCATGGTTATACTTTCAAAAATCATAAGGTGGTATATTCTTTAAATATTTTATTTTAGGTATGATCTATTGAAATATTAATTCGAATGTATATGGGTGTAGCAGTCAAGTTAGTTACTTGAGAATCACCTGGATATGGTGATGGGTCCTTAGGTTTCATGGAAGCAGTCGGACGAAGTTTTTTTTGGACTCTTTATTATTGCATTATTTTTCTTTTAATATCCAATATTGTATGGTAATCCTCTTCTTGAATGGTTATTTTATTGGGATGTCAGTTTATGGATTTTTTCTTTAAATATTTATTTTTATTCCATTTTTTGATTTTTATGATTGCGCTCTTATGTGTGAAACCATCCCTAGTAGTTATGTTGATTCCTATGACGCATGATGCTTTCCCAGGGGATTAGGGATGCTCTTTAATGTTTTGTTGTCCATTTTGAGGCTCAATTCATGTGGAGGCCCTATATAGTTTATTAAAATTATCCTCACATTGATTTATATTGATTAAAAATTGCGGAAGGTTATGAGGATAACAATTTAATATTATCCAAGAATGATTCAGACTATATATCTAATTTGTAAATCAATGTTGACTTATTATTTTATAGTCGTAAGTTGAGTCCCAAATAGGGAAAAAATTCAAATGTTTTCATAATTTTATGATATATTAAAAATTATAATTAAGATAAAGAAAAAAATATTTATATCCAATATCATTATGGAAAATATAGATAAGAATAGGTTATTTGAGCACCATGAAAATGGGAACACATCAAACAAGAAGAATGAAATGAAGAAATTTCCATGATGTAAAAATTATGGTGAGAAACATCATGGAAAATTATTGAGGGGAATGAAAATATATTATAAGTGTGGAATATTTTTTTTATAGAAAATATCCATAATGAATAAAAAAATAAACAACTGTTATCTAGTGCATCAGTTGTAAGGAGGTGTGAAATTATTCAAACTAATTCTCCTAGAATCAATGAAACTTACCATACAATGAGCCAAGGGGATATGGCCAAGAATATGGAATTACTATAGCTGAATTGGAAGTTCCTAGATATGTGGTGAAATGTACACTTATTATTAATTCTAGAGGTGAAAATATTTTATTTGATTGAGGTTCTACCCACACATTAATATATAAATAATTTTCAACAGTTATAGCTACACCACCTAAATGTGTAGATGTAGAGTTGGGGGTGAAAAATTAAAAAGCTAAGATGCCTAAATATCATGTCTAAAACTCTACATTGATAGAATATTATGTGGATGTTATCCATTCAAATATTTTTACTCTACCTCTTGTTGAATTTGATATAATTTTTGTCACAGATTAACTCTCAATATATAGATCCCATATCAATTTTAAAGGAATGGATGTTAAATTTGATATTATAAATCAATGTTAGAAAATCCATTAGAGAAAGTATGGACTCAAACTCCCTATATAAAATTCATCAATCATATGGTTTTTAATACCTATTCATCAGGGTTATTTATCTATGGTAGTTGGGGGAAATAAGTAGTAAAGATATGACTATTTTATGCAAGTTTGTTGACGTGTTTCTAGGTTATTTTTCTATTCTTACCCTGAAATTGTGAATTTATTTTATTAGTATAACCCATTAATAGTGCCACAACTATTTCACATTCTCTATATATAATGGATTTCATTAAGTTTCATGAATAAAAGAAGAAACTCCAAGAGAATCTAGTTATGTTATTTATTCATCCTAGTGCTTCTCCATGGGGTGTAATTATTATTGTTATTAATAATAAATATGTTTCAATGTGTATTTTCATTCATTTGGATGAACATAAAAAAATAAATATTAAGAACAACTATCTTCTACCATGTATCAATAATTTTTATGATAAATTAGGAGGAGGTCAATATTTCATCATGATTGATCTTTAATCAATATATTATTATCTATGGTTAATGAAGGAAGAAATACAAAACACATCCCTGCATATGAATTATTTTCATTAAGAGTGTATTGTAATTCCATTTAGACATACTCATTATCCTGAAACATTACTTGATTTATTGAATAGAGTCTTCAATGATTTGCATGTTATGTTTGTGGTAGTATTTAAAATAATCTTATATATTCAATGATAAAAGGATGAGAAAGAAGAAAATACGAGAGTTGAGCTGATGTACCTGAGGATGGTTATGTTATATAAAGATTTTTCCAAATATAATTTTAGCTACAAAAAATATAATTATTTTGACATATACATTTAGGAGGGGGAATATCAGAGGGTTGTTTAAAGTGAAGAGTTATCGAGAAATATGATAGAAAACCCATGTAAACTATGATCTGAAAATTTATTGGACTATCTAGATATACTCAATTTATTGTGAAAGATTATCATGAATATATTATGATCTAACAAGGATTACTCAGAAAGGGTTTATATTCTTGTGGACTAATGAATGTTGGGTTAATTTCAAATAACTAATGAGAAGGATGGTTATCACACACGTTCTTATACTACCCTATAGTAGATACAATTTTTTGATATATAGTTATTCATAAAATATTATACTCGGGTGTGTCCTAATGCAAACTGATATAATGATAGCATATTCCTCTCAATAATTAATAAATTTTGGAAAATTTACAAGACTAATGATTTTGTCAAAATTATGGTAATTTTTGAATTAAAGATATAGAGGTATTATATTTATGGATAAAGGTGTGATATAAATAATAATCATAAAAACATGAAGTATTTATTTATTGAGAAATAATATAATATAAACTAGAGAATATTGTTGGAGTTGTTTAGTTTTCATGACCTCTCAATACATTACCACCCTAAGAAGGAAAAATGAAAATTGATACTATATGTTAGAAAGATCATCCAATTTTATCCTTGTTTTGAATTGAAATAGATCAAATATTTTTATCTTTGAAGAATTTGGATATTAAAATATTAAGGAAATATGGTAGAAATTATTTCTCTTAGATGAACGTTCAATCTTCTATCCATGAGAGTAGTAAGAAGGCATATAAAGAATAAATAAAATTATAAAAGAAGTTGTGGAATTCTCCTGAGTTTAACCATGATCAAGATGGAATGATAAGGTTTAAGAAACAAGTATGTTTCCCAAAATTATCTTATTTGATGTTGGGGTTTTGTTGATAAATCTCATAGTTCATCATTCTTTATCCATCCTAGAAGTACAAAAATGAATAGATATCTAAAAGAATTTTACTGGTTTGATGATAAGAAAATATATTTTACTGAGTATGTATCTTGATTCCTAGTGTATCAGAATTTTATTGAAGGAAAATATAATTATAATGGGTTGTTACAACCATTACCCATACCCAGATAAAAATGGTAAACCATTACCATGGATTTTACCATCAGACAACCCTAACACATCTTAATAGAAAAATTATTTTTGGGTTTTAGTAAATCTCCTAATGAAATAATCAAATTTTATCATTATAATAGAGTATTTATATCTTGATGCACTCAATTAGTTATACATTAAAGATGTTATGAGATTTCATGAAGTAACTCTCTCAATCATGTCTAATCAGGATCCTAGGTTTACCATAAAATTTTAGAGAATCCTTTAGCATGAACTAGATAAGGAGTAACGTTACAGTAATTCTAATCATCCTTAGAGTGATGGTCAGTATGAGAGGAACATTAAAACTATAAAGTAAATTTTGATATATTTCTCTATGGATTTCAAAGTAGTTTGTTATCATTACCAACCATTGGTATAATTTTCATACAATAATTATTTTCACTCAATCATTTAAATAGATACCAATAAATCCCTCTATGGAAGAAAATGTAGAAATCTAATTTTTTGGTTTGAATTTTGAGGTTGCCTATGCTTACACACTTTTCTATATCCTTTTTTTTGAATGATTGGTACATTTCTATGAATTTTAGAATAAATTAGAAAAAAATGATAATTGATTTTTTTCACCTAGATTATAAATTCTATGATTTTTTATTTAATTGTGTATTTTGTCGAATAAACATATCTATTTAATGAAAATTTGAATTGTATTAAACTAGTTATTTCGTTTTTTCCATTGAACATTTTTTGTGGAGTTTTCATGTTTTTGGAAATTTTATTTTCAATGAAAATTTCAATTTATTTTTCTGAGTCGCAAAATTTTGTTTTCGACGAACTGAAATTATGTTTATTCATTGATGTAGAATGAAATAGTTTTGGATAAAAGAATTTAAATTTTAAATCAATTACATGAATTTAATTCATTAACATATTTTTTGAATTTAATATTCAATTGTGAATATATATTTATCAATTTATTATTATAGTTGTTATTTGGATTTCCATGTCGGATCCTAGGTTCTACTACTGACCAATGTGTCATTGCCAGTGCATGATACCACACTAGTGTGTTATTACCCTCTTTCTACTATTCCACCCAGCTACCTCCATACCCATATCTACTTACAAATTGTTGAGGGTACAATGGAGGTGTGTTTCACCAAAAACCCACAAAAATAGGATTTAAACAAAAGAACACGCAATTTTACATGGTTCGGAGATTTGCCTTCATCCACAGGAGAAACGAGGTCAGTTTCTATTCACTCTCTTTGCCAAGGATCACCAATATACATATTATTACAAAAATGGGAATACAACCCATTTTATAGAGATAGAAAACCAAAAAATGTCATTGTTTTTTTGGGTTAGCTCATCTACCATTGACGAAACCTTATGTCGCCTGCTCTTCATCAATGGTCAACTACCCACCAAGGATGTCTCTCCAGAAATTTCAGACAATCCCTCCTACTATCTCCACCAAATATTGAGAGTGGCCACCACAAATCTCCCCTCACAACCAATTTTGGGTAGAATCCATCCCTGCAGTATACTTACAGTTGTTGAAAACATCATCAGTAAATTGAAAATGCTTCTTCGTGCCAGATAATGTGGCACTTCCATAGTGTTCAATAGATATCAGACTTACTTCAGTGCCCATAAAATGGTACAACATGTAGGATGCCTTCCATGTAAGCTTCTCTACATCCCTGTTTGAGACTTCCAACACTCCACCTAGTATAGAAATATTGAACCCTTTGGCATTAAGCATACTAAATGATACCAACTTCCGTCTGATCCTCGAAAAAATTTCCCATTAGTCGGTTTAAGAACTACTCCATAGGGGATCTTCAATATCACTTTCTTGACACCTCAAACCTTGTATGTTGACCCATAACCAAGTCTCACCAAACCTATCACCTATTAAATGGTATGAAATGTACCTCTCGTAATACAAGTGTGTTCTGAGCTCCCTGAATCCAAAACCCATCCATCTTCCTATAGATCTTGAACCCTATCGTTCATCATTATTATCAGGCACCATTCACACTTCATGTGTCCATATATTTTACAGTAATGACACTGTACTTATCCTCATTTAACTCTCCCATCTGAGTGCACGCTTCATGTTGTCACGTACACTTCATCATCTACCAATAATATGGTGACATTAACATCCTTATCTTCAAAATTTTATTTCCCAGAGATGTACTATTTGTGATTTCCACATTCACTTTTATAGTAACCATTTTCTCGAACCAGAAACAAGTGTTTTTTCTATAATCATGTCCCCACAATTTTGGTTTCCATTCATTACCTCCCGATATTCTATGTTGGCTCCTCCTATGCTGAGCATCTTGCATCACCATGATTTTCTCACATGAATATGTCGCAGAACATCAGAATGCCTCTAAATCTTGAAATGATTCCATCACCTCATCCAGCTTCAATTTTTCCTTCACTATGGGAATGCAGTCACAAGACCATCAAATGAACTTGGCAGTGATGAAAAAATTAAAACTTCTTTGTCTTCCACTCCAACCATCACACCAAGACCCAAAAACTATGTTAGGATCTTGTTGAATATGTTGGTGTTATCCAAAAAATTTGTTCCCTTGCCCATGATCAACTTGTAAAATTTCATCTTTAAGAATAATTTGGTGGTGAGTGAATTCACCATATATCGCTTCTCCAACCTCTTCCCGATTTCGTTTGGTGAGATCTCATCCAACAGTGAGTACTTTACCTCATTTTCCACACACAGTCAAACTGTGATGATGACTCACATATCAAGCACTTCCCAATCATATTTACTAGTTTCCTTGATATTTTCTCCGATCAATAGTCAGATCAGGCCATACTACACAAAAAGGTCATTCACTGTTCTTTTCCCCAAGTCAAAATATTTTAGACCATCGAACATCTTGATATCAAAATTTGGCAGTGCTCTACCCCCATCTATCTTCGACCTCATAAAGTGAGATCACCATAGTCAATATCGCTTCTCTTTATCACAATTTGATGAGTTGAAAAGTATGTAAAAAATACCATATGGATGCTTTCAGAATGGTCGAAATAGTCAGAATCAACTCATGGATCGCCGAAGATGGATCTCGATCAGCCGAGATTTCACCAAAACAAAATCAACCGTCCATATTTCTTGGTGATGTGTTGATGACATGGCCCTGATGTGGCACGCCATAGAATATACTGGAAACACGCCGGAATTTTTGTCAGATGCACGAGTAGTCCCGTCTTCTCAAACATGGGGTTACTGTTCAACCACGGGATTGACCAACCTTTTATCGACCATATCATCTTAGTTTAATCTCTGTTTTCAAAGACACTTGAACCATTGTAATCATCTCATTGTCCTCTTTAGGAATAAGGGCTCAAAAAAATATTCCAAACAACATCAATTTTCTGGTCACCAAATAAATTATTACCACCTCACCGTCTCGACTCTGTTTTCTCCGACTCGCCTCTGATACCACTTTTTGGAGTGCAACGATAGTGTGTTGAACCAAAAACACAAAAAAATAGATGTTAAATGGAAGAAGACACAGTGCTTTTCTGGTTTGGTGAATTGTCTACATCTACGGAAGAAACGAGGCCAGTCTATATTCACTCTCTTGGGTGGAGGATCACCAATACACATATTATTACAAACATAGGAATACAACTGATTTTTTAAACAAAGAAAAACCATAAATTTCTCTGTTTCTTGGGGTTACCTCATATACCCTTGACAAAACCTTTGGCCACCTTCTCCTCGCCTATGGTCAGCTGCGCGCCAAGGAAAACTCCAATAGCCATTACCAACAATCCCTCCAACTATCTCTACCCCATATTGGAAGTGGCCTACAAACAAACTATCTTTTAACACCCCTCCCTCCCCATTCAGATATCTCTAGAACCAACTCCATTATGTCATTCCCCCACTACAGCCACATCTACCACAATACTTATAGCCTTATTCCATTCACATGCCACTATAATGAATCTATCATCCTTGCTACAACCATTGTTCCACAGTTCTACCACAAAAAAAAACAACAACAATTTACCTCCAATACTCAAGCTTCACCTCCTACCTACTATAAATCTGATCAATACCTCTATGAAAAATTGAGGCCAACGATCGCGGTGAGATCCTGATGCGTAACTTCAACACAAAAAGTAGTTTTTGTAATGATTGAAACTTTTTATTTTTTACAATTCAAATCTGATTGAAATGAATAGGATTCTCACTATAGAAGATCCATGACTCTTGATACACACTAGATTCATACCAGATGTAAGATTTTGATCTCTACGACAACCATCTGTATTGAATTATCAAAGCCACATAACTGGATGAGGAAGACAACTGTCGAGGAACATTGATCACCCACTGAATCCCGCAGATCAACCTACATTGAGTTCTTATCATTGATGACTACTCACACCATAGAGATGGATTCACTATCGTCATTCTGCAATTGAAGAAATGGGTTTGGTCACCGAGGTATGTCCACTTTGAAGAATAGATTCCACTGGAGGAATCCAATCATTGAAGAATCCTCCAGACCCAATTATATATATATAATAAATATTACATATATTATATAAAAATATAAGAATAGGTATATATACATACATATAAGTATATTATTAATATTAATAAGTATATATTTTTAGTTTTATATTTCTAAAATGATAATAATCATAAATATAATAAATTTAATAAGTATATAAATATTAAAATACATATAAATATATATATCTAGTCATAGGTGATATTTTGGGAAGATGAAGGAAAATATGATACATTTCATTTGTTATGAAATCAAGTCGTTCTAATATGCTTAGAATTATTATTCTACCACTGAAAATTAGTTTTCTTTTATTATGGTTTCTCTTAAAAAAATATAAAATACTTGATTGGGTCTAAGGTGATCATTTTCACTAACAATTCATCCCCAAAGTGTATGTTGGATAAAGACTAAATGGTAAGGATAATGGGGTGGAATATTCATTTTATGTAATTATATCTTTTAGTAAAAGATAAAAGGGGCTGATAATTTGGTTGTATAACATTTTTAGGCTTCCTAACACCCTAATTAGTCAACAACGGTATATAAACACATATTTCCATAGTGAACAATTATTTTCTAATTCTATGAAGAAATATTATTAGTTTGAAGATACTTCTAGCATGAATGTTGTAGGTGTTATGCCAATGAATATTTCATAAAAACAGAAGAATATGTTTATATATAAGTTGAAATGGTACTTCAGTTATTACCAACTTATTTTTATAGGACGTGTTGATGGTATTTTGAGGTGTTGAATAGATAAAGAGGAAATTCTCCACATTCTCAAGGTCTTTCATTAAATACCTTGGGTGGGAACCATGTAGGGGAGATAAATTCCTATAATTTTTTTCAGGATGGGTTCTAATAGCCAACATTATTCAATGATTCTCGAAGTGTAGTGATTGGCTATGAAAAGTACTAAATTCTTATAAATTTCAGAAGAATGAAGGATCTTCCCAAAAAATATTAGAGGTAGATTTTTTCGATTTATGGGTCTTGGATCTCAAGTGACATTACACATACTTTTATGGAAATTAATATATTCCTGTGGTTTTGAAATATGTGTCCATGTTGATAGTGGTAGTGGGTCTCCCAAAAAATATAGCGGTTAGTGAGGTAAAATTCATCAAGAATAATTTTATAGATTTATAGTACTTAAAGGTGTAATTGAAGGGAATGACACTCATCTCAAGAAGTATTTACTCAATAATTATATGTATAATTATAGATGTTCTCACAAAACTGTTGTAACCAACCACCCACAGTACATTGGGAAGGCCTTAGTATATAAAAAGATCTCAAATGGATTTTAGAGAAAATAGTTACTAGTATAAGAAAGGATTGGCCGTTGAAGTTGGATGAGACTTTATGGACTTATATAACATCTTTCAAGACCACCAAATGGATTTGCTCAGACACATTTCTTTTTGAAAAGAATCACTATATAAATATGGATCTTCATCAAAGTAATTTTTGGGTAGTAAAGGATCTAATATTTTACATAGTGTCTACTGGTTAGAGGAGGTCTTTGTAGATGAGTGATCTAGAGTAAATTAGAGGGGAACCATATGGAAATTATGAAATTAAAAAATTTAAAACCAAATCCTTTCATGGATGAATATTCCATAATAAATATATAAATGTTGGTCAAATGGTCATAATATTCAAATCTAGGATTAAACTTTTCCTTGGAAAAAAAAACCAAATGGTTGAGACCCTTCACCATTCTAAGAGTGATTGTTAATGGAGCTATATAGCTAATTGGAGAGGAAAATAGATTATTTTAGTTAAATGGATAGAGAATCAAACACTTCATTGAAGGGAATCCCAAGGACTTGGATTCCATCTATTTACATGAATATTGAATGTGTCTCAATTTTTACTTAGGACTATTAATTTAGTGTTTCAGTGGAACTAAGCTATGGTTATTGTATATTTTTTTTTCTAATTTCTCTAATCTAGTAAAGTTAACTTCTATTAACTAATTATCTTATTTGTACCACTCCTCCCTTCTTTCATCACATGACATGTTACTATTAGTGTTCTACCACATTCATAAACATGAAAAGGGAAAACCAAGGGGGTGATACAATGAATCATTTGGGTAAAACAACTTCACTAAATATTTGGTTTAGTTTTTCTTCAAATTTTAATTTTGGATTTTTATGTCTTTTCTATAACCTTTAAGAAAACTGAATGTTAAGTTCATAGGACATCCCTTAAGGCTATAGAGGTTAAAATTTTTAATAAACAGAAATTATCAAAGTTCCAAAATTCAGAGATGTTTTGTTTTTATTTTTTTTCATTTCAATACTATTCTTGAAAATTTTGTCCTTCTTCTCTGAAATAAGTGTGGAGTAATACACCATGATCTTGTATAAACTGTGAAACTGATTTTTTTTGGGTGTTATATTTTGGAATTATATATAGTTGAAAATTATGTTTAGTTTTTTTGTGTAACCAACTTACACCCCTTAGAATCACTTTCTTTAAACAACTCTTATGCAATATTTTTATCATTATATTATAATGAAAAAATTTAAAATTCATTTTTCTATGTATAATAAAAAATACATTATTTTTTTTAAAAAAATATTCTTATTGATTGTGTGAAAAAATTTATTATTGAAATTTCATGTAACCCCATCACATTATTTTTTCTACTGAATAGAAAAACTATTTTGAATGAAATTTTCTCTTGCATTCAGATTCACTCAAGGGGACAATGTTGGGTTCTATTTGTGGGGGATTGGGGTGTTTATTTAGGTTATGTAGGGATTTAAATTATTAAACACATCAAAATCACCCTTATAATTTTTTTCAAAAAAAAATATAAATTTTTCAAATTATTTTACAAATTTTGGGTCTTAGGATTCAAATTAGACTAAATTATATCATTACTAATGGATAATTATTTTCATGTTTATTGAGGGTTTCTTTTATTCTGCAATTGTTGTGGTGTATGACTGTTGACAGGTGTTATATACTATTTTTATGAATGTACTGTTTAATAACTGATAAAGGAAGGTAAATAAGTTATATCACAGAGAAAATATTATCATATATTGAGGAATCACTAATGTTTAACTAAAACCTTAGGTATTATCCTTTTTGGAAACAAATCTCTTTAAGGAGCCAACTCAAATGATAATCATTTAGTTCCTTTGAAATAGAATTACTACAACCAATTAAAATCCGATGAGGATTCTATTCGATAAGGAAACACGGTGTGTCTCTATGAATAAATAAAATTTAATCTCAATAAGTCTTTTTCAATGTGCTACACAAAAATAATGGATTAGAAAAATTAAAAATAAATTTCTGTATAAAAAAACTCATTAAGGTGAGGGGAATATTCGACCCAAAAGAAGAAGTGGAAAATTGAAATATATAAATATCATCTGAGTTGTGTCAATTAAGTTTTAAATAAGAACATTTAGTTTTGGAAAGAAGAAAAAGATGATAATTAAATGATCATATCATTAAGATTATATTCCAACTTAAATTCAACTTTCCCTCACTCTTAGAATTGGAACTTGAATTAAAATCAAATTAGGGCAGTAAGTTACATCACCAAGGATGCATGACATCTTCAATAGTGAATGAATATGTGTTCCCTTGATTTATAGTTTGTATTAGAACTTAGGAAGGGCCTATTGTGGAAATTCATTGAAAATATTGACTCACTTAATGTTTTTCTCTGCAATAAATAAATTTCTTGACATGCTTCCTTTTGAGATAACTATAAGAAAATTCATGTTTTATGATTTAAAAAGAGAAAAACCCTATAAAGCATTTAGGATAAAAAATTATTTCTGTGGGGGATTATGATTCTCCTTGTGCTTACACAATCTTGACATCATATTTGGTTGAATAATTAGGAATTGTTTTTATAAATTTGAGATTTATTTAGAAAATAATTGATGATTGATGTTTTTGTAATCTAGATTATACATTTTGTGAATTTTTTCTTTAAATCCCTATTTTTGTAACAAAATATATTTTTTAATTAAAATTTTAATTTTATTAAATTAATTCTTTCATATTTTTACAATTGAGTAGTTTTAATGGAATTTGAGTTTCTCAAGAAATATTAATTTTAATGGAAATAAAAATTTATTTTCTAAGACTGAATGTTTCGTTTTAAATAAAATGAACGTAATTTTATTATTTAAATTTAATTAAAATTATTTGAATACATGAATTAAATATTTTAATAAATTAATTGAATTTATTTCATTAATTGTTTTAGAATTAAATTTTAAATTGTGAATATTTATTAATAAAATTATTGTTGTAATCATTTTTTTCAATTTCATTATTTGTTTCTAGGTTATTTTATATTCTAGTGTGTCATCACCAAAGCATGCTACCACTCCAACTTGCTACCTCCCTATACTATTGTTCCACGGTGCATTTTGGAATAACGGTATTTTTTAATGGGTCATTGTGTTTTTTATTTTGGAAAATGGGGTTGATCAACACCAATTCAAGTGGCATGGATTACCCAAAACCCTACAGTTCCACTTGAAGTGGTGCTATCAATTTCCAGCCAAAAATAGGTGCAACACCACTTAATGTGGTGTTTCACATTATAGAAATAGTTTATCAGTGCCACTTGAAGTGGAATTGATAGTATCCCACTATTGGGATGAGAGCCACTTGAAGTGGCCCCCAAATAGATCCTCCCATATATAAGGGGCTCCCCCCTCAACTCCTAACTCTCACATTCTCACTCCCTCTAATATTCTAACACTATTTCATCACGATCTCTCTCTCCTCTCCTCACTCTCTCTTTAGGATCTCTATTTCTCAATGTTCTTCATCTCTTTCTCTATGATGCTGTTCGATGGATCATAACATTTCTACCGATTTGAGGTAATTATAATTTTTTATTGGTTTAATATGGGGATTTATTTATTTTTTTTGTTTAGTTCATTGAAATAATTCATAATTAATTTAATATATTTGGAAATTGTAATTTTATATATGTAGTAATTGTTATTAAATAATGGTAATTAGGTTATTTTGTTATAATATTTAGTCAATTGAATTCTCAATAGTTAAATAACTAATCATAATTAGATAATTAAATTTTAATTAGTTAATTAAATAATCAAAATTAGGTAATTAAATAATTCTAATTCGGTGATTAATTAATTCTAATTAGGTGATTAAATAATTTTAATTAGTTGATTAATAAATTCTAAATAGATGATTATATAATTGTAATTATGTGATTAATTATTTGTAATTAGGTGTTTAATTAATTGTAATTTGGAGAGTAAAAAATTATAATACGGTGATTAATTATTTTTAATTAGGAGAGTAAGAAATAATAATATAGTGATTATTTATTTTTAAATATGGGATTAATTATTTGAAATTAGGTGATTACATAATTATAAGTAGGATATTAGTTAATTATAATTAAGTGATTAATTTATCATAACTAGGTGATTAATTAATTATAACTAGGTGTTTAATTATTTATAATTATGAGATTAAGTAATTTTAATTAAGTGAATAATTAATTATAAATAGGTAAGCAGTTGATTTTATTTAGGTGATTAATTAATTACAATTAGGTTATTAGAAAATGGTAATTAAGTGATTAATTAATTATAATTAGATGATTAATAAATTTTGATTAGGTTATTAAGTAATGGCAACTGTGTTGTTAATTATTTCTAATTGGGAGATTAATTAATTCTAATTAGGTGAGTTATAATTTATAATTTTCTTAATAATTAAATGTAATTAGGTGATAAATGAATTCTAATTTTGTGATTAATTAATTCTAATTAGGTGATTAATTAATCTTAATTATGTGATTCATTAATTGTAATTGGGTGATTAGTTAATTATAACTAGGTGATTAAGTAATTGTAATTATGTGATTTATTTATTCTAATTGGGTGATTATGTATTGAAAATTAGGAGCTTAATTATATATAAATATGTGATTTAATAAAACTAATTTTGTAATTAATTGAAGGAAATTATGTGATTTATTTATTCTAATTAGGTTTTTAATTAACTTTAATTAGGTGATTAATTAATTATAATTATGAGATTAATTAATTCTAGTTAGGCAATAAATTAATGGAAATTAGGTGCGTAATTAAAAGTAATTAGGTGATTAATTAATGGTAATTAGGTGATTAATTAATTCTAATTAGGTGATAAACTAATTCAAATTATATGATTAATTAAATCTAATTAGGTTATTAATTAATTCTAATTAGGTGATTAATAAATTCTAAATATGTGATTTAATTATACTAATTTGGTGGTTAATTAATTCTAATTAGGTGGTCAATTATTTATAATTAGGGGATTAATTAATTCTAACTAGGTGATAATGTAATGGTAATTAGATGATAAATAAATGGTAATTGGGTGACTAAATAATCGTAATTAGTTGATTAATTAATACTAATTAGATGATTTATTTATTCAAAATAGGTGATTAATTAATTTTAATTAGGTAATTTATTTATTCTAATTAGGTGGTTAATTAATTATAATTAAGTGATTAATTAATTATAATAAATGGATTATTTAATGGTAATTAGGAGAATAATTAATTCTTATTAGGTGATTAATTAATGGTAATTAGGTGATTAATTAATGGTAATTAGTTGATTAATTAATACTAATTAGGTGATTGATTAATGTTAATTAGGTTACTAATTAATTGTAATTTGGTGATTGATTAATGGTAATTAGATTAATTAATGTTAATCAGGTGATTAGACAATTAAGTAAATGTAATTATGCAATTAATTAAATCTAATTAGTGAATCAATTGTCTTAATTAGTTATATAGATATATTTTTTAGTGATGTAGTTATATTAAGTAGCAAAGTACTTATAAATTACTTCTAAAATATATCCTTGCATTACATTCTATGTATGATAATGAATTTAGATTTCCATCTACCTTGACCTCAGTTTTTAATTGACGTTATGAACCTGAATTTAGTCGTTGAATATATTTTCTACATATTCAGTGTTAGAGTTGTCATGAAATGAATTCTCTCTTGAGTCATGTATCTCTGGGGAGAGGGGCTTTGGGTCGGATGAACTACTTTTTTAGAGGCTTTCATAGTCATGAAAAGTGGATGGGGTTGGCTATCTATTCCTACGGGCTTACTCATGTGGAGTTTTTCTATTAAATATAAATCAATACTTTTACATGATGTTTTCGCGTACCTCATGAATATAATGAATGTGGATATGTATGAATATGTTTGAATTCTAATTTTGGATATTTAACACAGATTGTGGATTGTGTAAGGAGTTACACATCAATCTGGTTTGAACAAATTGATTTGGTGGAGGGATTATGATTCCAACTAGAATTACAAGAATTTTGTATACCTAAATTGATTCTCTAATTAGATTGAATTAATAACAATGGTTTATTTTAGATAAAAAATATGGATGCCGACTATATTTATTGCAATGGTCAAATAATTGAGACAGAGCAAGGATGTCGTTATAGTATACATCCAAAAGCTATTGTGATGCCTTGAATATGTACAAATATGGAAGCTATGAAAAAGAAAATTCATCAAAAGCTGGCAAGGAATCATGTGATAGATTCCATCACATTCAGACATCTGCAATATATATATAGGTTTTGGGATGCAAAATATCCAGTAAATGATGATGATGATTGGGAATATGTACTTTCATTGGTTAAGTATCTACTTGGGAATCAAATGATGGAGTTAAATGTCACTATAGCTACAATAGAGGTTCCATCGACACTGGAATTTGTCCCATCAAAAATTCATGAGACTATGTCATATTCTCCTACACCTCATGATGTTCTATCAACATTAGTAGTAGTTTCACCATTTCCATTGGCCACTGTTTCAATGGATAATCCTTCAGATAATTTAGATGTATTGGTCAATGATTTTGAGGATGATGAAAATTTCGAGGAAGAAGAAGAATATGAGCATGCAGAATATCAGTCTATCCCCACTCATGTGAGGTTCAACTGAATATTGAACTATCCTCCACTATTGGATTCAAATTCGACTGAAGGCATGAATTTCTTTCCAGAATTTGATTGGATAGTTATTATTCCTAGTTCATAATTTCCAGGAATCAATGGTGGTACTAATTGAGTGTTATATGACAGTGTTCTTAATATTGGAAGTGATTTTGAGAGAGAAAATGAATTAACAAATTTTGTAAAACAATATCACATTGAAATAAATTACTCTTCTGTTGTAGAAGAGTCAAAGAGGACTTCCTGTTTGATCAGTTGTGCAAAATATGAATCGAACTATCAAATGTGTCTCCCAGCTATAATGAATAACACTATTCACAATAGGCGCATCACTAGATTTACTCCACACACCTGTCTGAACCCAATCTTGACACAGGAACACTCCTCATCAAATGTTGAGTTTGTTTCAACAATTATTGATGAAATGATTAGAGCATGTGAAAACGTTCATGTGGGTCTGATGATGGAGAGAATCAAACAACTTTTGGGTATAAAATCTCTTATTGGAAGGCATGGGAAGCCTGAAAGAAGGCTATTGTTAATGTTTATGGTGATTAGGATGACTTTTATTGAGTTTTAGGACAACTTTTAGAGCTTCTACGCCATAATAATCAATTGGTCTATTCGATTATACTATTAAATATGTGAATAAAAAAACCAAGTTGAGTGCCCAATGGTTGTGTTTGATTGATTATTTTGGCCATTTGTACCATGTGTGGTGGCTTTTAGACATTGAAAAAGTTTATACAAATTGGTGGAACATTTCCATATGAAAAGTATATAGGAACATTATTATATTCATCCACACAAAATGGAAATTGATCCCCTCTACCTTTGGAATTTTCAATTGTTGAGAATGAGAACTTCTCATCATGGAGCCGGTGTCTGGGATGTCTCCAAGAGTTTCTTATGGATGCGGAATGGATTTATCTTTTTTTAGATAGCCACCATGCAATCAAGGAGGCAGTACAGTTTGAGGGACTTTTTCTGAGACCACCATATGTCCGTCATCGATATTGTATTCGACACATTGCTAGCAATTTGTGAAAGAAGATCAAGAATATGTTGATGAAAAAGTCAGTCTAAAAAATGGTATGAATGTCCTTTTTCATTTTAAAATTTTATATCTTAGTTATTTTTATATCAATTCAGATTTTTTCCTATTTGATAGAATATGAGCCTCAACAAAAAATGATGGAAGAGCATCTTCAAGATATTCACAGAGTGAATCCGGAAGTGTATGATTACATGATGCAAATCCCAAAGTAGAAATTGCCATTGAAATATGATGATGGGAGGAAATATGGTCATATGATGACCAACGTCATAGAATGTATAAATGGAGTTTTTAGAGGAGTTCAAAACTACCTATCATAGGTAAATGAGAATAATTTTTTATATGTTACTCAGAAGTTCTACAATTATAATATAATATTAGTATAATGTCTTAAATATAAATTACAGGTTTTGTCTAAGCACTACCACAAAAATAGTTTTTCGCAGTGCCCCCCTTTATCAGCGCTAACGAAAAAGCACTGATAAAGGGGGGTCCCTTTATCAGCGCTAAAAAAAGCACTGATAAAGGGTCGGCTTCAAAAAAATTTAAACAATATATTAATATATTAATATATTAATATAGTTATATTGTTATATAAATATAATATATAATTTTTAAATATATTTTAGATAAGTATAAATGTACATTTACACTTATTATACTTAATATATATATATAAGATATTTAGTGAAAATGGATTCTTAAAAAATTAAAAAGATATTTTTAATTAATAATTTGATAATAAAAATGGAGTAATAGTCATTTAATAATAATTTGAGGACTAAAAAATTAAAAAAAATTAAAAAAATATCCAAAATTTGTTGAAAACATAACCCAAACTTCAAACGGCCATAACTTTTGATCCGAGCGTCTCTTTGAGCTCTACCACATATCAAATCGAAGCCTGCGATGAGCTCTACGTGGCTTTGACTAGGGTACACCCCGGTCATGCGTTTTTCGAGTCCAAAAGAGGCCCAGAAGGCCTCCAAAACTGGGTTTTTTGTCGGGGTACCCAGATTTTTTAACATTTTGTGGATTTTCAAACTCATTTAAGGGGGTATTATTGGCTTTTTTTTGGCGGGGACTAAATTTATTCCAAGGTATTACATTCATATTGATATTATGTATTTGAAATTTCATCCTTTTTTATAATGAACTTCTATTTATAGTCAAATATATAACTATATGTACATATTTTTTATATATTCGCACCAAAAAATTAATTTCGTTAAATAAATAATTAGACATATTTACATATAAAATATATTAGATTTATCTAAATAATAACTAATATCCATTTTATTTAAAATACCAATATATGAATATTTATATACCTATATATTAATCTAACTCTATATATATATATTAATCTAACTATATATATATATATATTAATCTAATAACTATATATATATTAATATAACTATATATATATATATATATTAGTATTACTATAAATATATATATTAATATCACCATAAATATATATATTAATGTCACTATATATATATTAATATAACTATATAACTATATAAATATATATTCATATAACTATATATATGTTAATATAACTATATATATGTTAATATAACTATCAATATGTTAATATAACTATATATATATTATAATATAACTATATATATATATTAATATAAATATATATTACTATACGAATAAATATAACTAAATATATAAATATATATTACTATACGAATAAATATAACTAAATATATAAATATATATATATAAAGATATCATGAATTGGAAAGAAAATCAAAATAGAGTAGTGGTAAGGGCTTAGGCGCGCAGGGGGGAGGTCTCGAGTTTAAATCCTGGTGGAGACAGGGGTGCACACGCATGGGAAATATTTGAGCAAGCGCTGTTAAAGGGTGGAGGGGGGTGTGTGGGGTGCTGTATAGGGGCCGAAAAGCGCTGTAAAAGGGGGGGTTCAAGTGCTATAGAAGCCCCCCAGATTGGCAGTAATTTTTAAATTTTTGAAATTTTTTTAAATTTTTTTAAATTCTTTTAACTTTTATCAGTGCTTTTTTAAAAGCACTTATAAAAGGGTCCTTTATCAGCGCTAAAACGAAAGCGCTGATATAGGACCCCTTTATCAGCACTAAAAAAAGCACTGATAAAGGGGTACTTTTATTAGTGCTTTTTTAGCATTGATAAAAGACCCCTTTTATCAGCGCTTTTTTTTTGCGTTGATAAAGGGGTCCTATATCAGCACTTTTCGGAGCGCTAATAAAGCCTCCCCCTTATCTATACTGGATTTATCAGCGCTTGTCTAGCGCTGAGAAAGGCTATTTTTACCGCTGATAAAGGCAGTGTTTGTAGTAGTGAAGATACATTCTATCAGAGTGTATTGTACTTTCTGGAATGAGGAAAGCAGGCTGAAGAGGGATTGAACATAGGGATTCACTATGGACACCATTTCCAGTGAAAGCTTGATACTATTCTTCAAGAGGCTGCAACTTACCATGTAACTGCATTTAATCATCCAGAGCAATTATTTGAGGTTTCTGAGCTCGGTGATGCTATGGCTTGTAGATATGGTCATGTGTAAGTTCTTTAATTGGATAAGCATTATTGTGAATGTGGTAACTTATATGGACTGAAATATCCTTGCTACCATATGATTACAACATGTGCTTATGTACACATATCTTGGGAGTAGTTTTTTTATCCAAATTATCGACTCGAGAGCATCAACTCATGCTATAGTACTTCATGGATTCCAATCGAGGAATATCATAATTTTTTGTTGTCTGATGGCGAACCAACTCTTCTACCAAAAAAATTAGACTTCGACATAAAGCTAGGAAAAATTCGACTCGTATTCGGAATCAGATGGATTGACCATGTGGACAACCAGTTGGACGAAGGTGCAACATATAATGGTAGGATGATCATATGAAGACATGTTTCCCTAGACACATAGGACAGTTATCTAATGGTTAAAATGCATCAAGTACTCTATCAGTTACAGTAAAAATTTGTACCTCTGATAATTTTTATCATTATCTCAATTTTTAATCATTTTTTTATTTGTTTATAGGGTAACATTAGAAAATGTACTTATATATTATAAACATTTAAAACATTGGTTAATAGAATTATATAAATAAAAATTATTACAGACATTCAAAAACTATCTATACTGTCAATGAATCCAAATAAACATCTTTTTTCTTCTAGCACGCTACATTAGTAGAAAAAAATAGTAAGAACCAAAATACATCATTTATATGGACCCACATATGATGCATAAATATTTTCTTATACAGGTAGATTTTTTTTTGAGTTGGGGTTGTTTGTTTAAAGCTACTCATGTAGTGCTAACCATTTAATGGTTCAAATTCAAAAAAAAAACAAAAAAAATTTAACTATTAAATTAAAATTATAAATTTCACATCTTACATGAAATTAGCGTTTTAATGTTTGTACATTGTGATAGTGCAGCCACTATTATCTTCCCAGGAGATGCACATGTCACATGATGTGTTGGTGTGTTGACCTGTTAGACATATTTTTGTTTGGAGATCATATCATTTTTATCATGAGGCAACACTGATAGCTATTTTTCCATATCATAGATGTGTAGGATTTTATGGAGTCGTTATGTGGGTCTTCAAGACCATTGTTCACCATTGGATTATTGTGTTTGATAAAGGATAGTGGCCATAGACGCACACATTCATCTCCTAGAGGGAAAGATAACTACTACATTAGAGGATGTCACATACATGCTAGGGTTACCCATGTATGGACTTGTAGTTAAAAGTTCTAGTAGTGGCGAATGGGCTATAGTCATACAGAGGCTACTAGGAATTAACGTCATCGGACAACGAGGTGTCCTACAGGGTTCATGATTGCGCCTGAGGTGGATTGATCAGCAATTCGACATCATTCTTGATGAGGCATCATATGAGACTCGTATTCAAAACACACATGCATACATTTTTTGGATGCTCATAGGCATGTTGTGCGTCGACTACTCCACCACATTGGTACACATGATGTACCTCTCATTATTTTGGGATCTGAATTAGAAAATTACATATAGTTGGGGGTCAGCTGTATTAGAACATCTGTAGAGATGTCTCTGTACCAGTTGTCAGGACAATTCATGCCAGATTGCTGGTTGCATGGTGTTAGTATAGATGTGGTCCTAGGAGCATTTTCCAAACATCGCCCCTTAAGCTATCCCACCACTTGCACTGAAGCTATTTTATGACTGTCCTCAAGGACGATGGTATGTATACGTCATTACATTCAGTTATTTTTTAATTATTTTATTTTATTTTTAAAACCTTATGTAAATAATCCTTTTTCAAAATGGTGGAGTCAGTCTCAAAAGTATTCACACTCTACGATATAGTTTGCACAGCTTATAACAGATATTCGATGCCACAGTGCCAGGTGATGTAAGTTAAACAATAAATATTTGTAGGAAAAGTAATTTTGATATCATTTTTTTAAGTTATTTCAATATAAACACAGTAACATTATCATGAAACTATATGACATATTTTTTGAGTTTACATTTTAGATTTCATGGACTCTATATACTGGTTATGTCTACGCATAACTTCCACAATACCGCACAGTTATGGTTGGAGATCATGTTGTTGTAGTTCCACTCATCCACATCCACATCATTGAGTGGAACTAGCCAAACTAAGTCATGTTCCAGTTCAGTTATATACAGCATATCCCGATGGCACAAGGATAGCCTGCCGAGTTACATTTGATTGTACTTATAGGTAAATAGATGACAGACTGGCAGCAAACTCATGCATATTATATCAATCTTTTGGACACGTATGCCCAATTTAGTATCATTCCATTTGGATATACCACAACATGCACTCAGTTACTTATTTAGGGGGATTATGCAGATTACTATTAACATCACACAATCATGCACCATACACATCAGGGGATTGGCATTCAGAATATGGTATGTTCACTATGATTTATTATTATTTTTAACATATTTTATATATTAATTTGAATGTTATTTAATTTTTAAGGTAGATTCCATTTGTCATCTTGCACATTCCACACAGCCACATAGAGATGCATATATTAGGCATGATGCAGTTCATTGGGATTTGTTGGCTCTCCATGATCATCTATTGTAGATACGTAACAGTATTTTGATAAGGAGCCACTAGAAAATCCTAATCCATATCCTCTAACTGAAGCTCTTAGGGATGATGATGTCCCTACCATGCCTACTGAGGATGATGCACCACCACCACCACCACTATCTAGAAGATAGAGATGAGTACATCATGAGGGGTAGAGGTGACGACATCGACATCTAGGAGTGGCTCCAATAGATGTCGCCACACTACAGAATGATGATCCGGCCCAGTCGGGTGATGATATTGCACAACAAAAAGACAATTATATACCACAGATGTCATCTCTGTAGATTACTATAGACTTCGATCTGGGTGTGGTCAAATAGCTTAGGGCACCCCCTCTCCCGACAAGCCTTCTTTAGTGCCCCATTTCTACCATTTATTGGAGCTTCAGATCCATATAGTGTCGTATATGATCTTAGACATCCTCCTCACATGGTTTTGGACAGTCCTCCAAACAACACCATGGGGAGGCACCAGAAGCACCGAAAGAGGAGGAACCTGCAACAAGGACACCGGAGTGACATAGACGTCAGACACAGAGATGATGTGAGATTCAGACACGACATTGTGGTACCAGGGGGAGTCATCATTGATGTTTTTAGATGTCATGTTGTATATAACAAAAAAACTATTTACTATGATTGGTAATTGTTGTTTAATAAAAATAAAAATAAAATAAAAATTATATTAAATACAAACAAATTTAAAATGATTATTAATAATTTATATATTTTCAAAGTCTCATATTTGTAACATTATTATGCTTCATATATGTGACTTTGACAACATATAAATCATAAAGTACAACTAAAATCTAAATAAAATATGTCACACAGAAAAATAATATATTAATTTCTTGAAAAATTTAAAGCAAAACTATAACACCCCAATCTTCCACGGAAAAATTCTCGTTGAACAATACAATAGTGTGTGTTTTACGCAATTTCAAGTTCTAACACACACCAAAACCAATCAAACTAGCCGTTATGAATAGTAACACCCACATTTTGAGATTATATAAATTTTATCATTAAAAATGGACTTCATTTTTGTATTCAGAATATCAAAATTATCTTAGGGTGAATTTCTGGTATTTTTCTGATAACATTCAATTTTTTATGAATAGTGAAAATCACTACATTTTAATTAAAAACAACTTTTTTAATGGAAATAATTAATAGAGATACGTAATGAATTTTATTGGTTTTAAAGTATGATTAGAATATATTTTTACCATTTAATACAATGTTGGTCATTGGACGAAATTTTACATTTAAACCGGACATAAAGAAATATCAATCTTTTGACAGTTATTATTTCTTAAAAACGAAAGTTTTGTTTTGACAGCGGGAATTAATTTTAAAATAATTTCTTCCACTTTTGTGTTATGAATTTAGAAAAATTGATTCCATAGTTAGAATCATTAGGTCCAAATTGTGTAAATAGGTATCTTTTATTTTTAGACATTTTGAAGAATTACATTGGTAAATATTTTATATACCATGATTAAAGGGTAAATCTGGTAAATAAGGGTAAGAAATAATATTATAATAATAAAAAATTACCCTAAAACGTATCCTAACTCAATTGTTTGATACATGTCTGATCATGGGCATCTTTAGGTCGATTTTGGGATTCCATGGACCCACTAGTAAGTGATAATGACACTTTATATTAATTAAGTTAAAGTAAATACAAAATATGACATAAGAACATATTTTTAGAATTTTTTTTACATAGGGTTATTTATGTTATATTTTTGACTATAAATGTTCCTTAGAAAGATAAAAATATTTAATAAATAATGGTATTTTATTTATAATTTTTAGACATTGAATAGTTAAATTTATTTATGACACAATAATGATGTAGTATTTTCTTTATTAATGAAAGAATCAAATAATTAGTATTATAGATGTTAAAATAAATATAATTTGAAAGTTTAGATGCCATTAAATAATTTTATTAGTTAATATGACATGTTAGGATTTCATAAATTAATTTGGTTCGAATTAATAAAGTTGTTAAAGGCATAACAAAAATAAATTATTAAATATTGTCAAAATCAACATAAATGGGTTTTGAAAACATATATTATATTATTAATTGATATTATATTCAAAAATATATTATTTTCTGCCAAAAGACTTATATAATGATAGGTGTATCATTATTGGACCACTTGGGAGTCTCTTGGAAGTATATAGTATGTTTATTAACTTTATAATATAAAAATACAATGTGACATGGTAAATGTCAATCTATTTCACTAAGAGTTAAATATAAATGATAACGTTAATATAGTTACCCAAACAAGTCTAAAATCTATTAGATGAACGTACTTAAACACATACCAACCTTATAAGTTTAATAATTCTACTTTGGAGCCATTAGAAACCGAATATGAAATTATTATAAATTAATACTTTATGTTTTTCCTAAAGATCCCATCCTCCCCCTTATAAAAGGACACCACTTCTAACCAATTTCGCATACCATCAAAGCATTTTGGTTCATCCAACCTCTGCCCAAATACCATCCCAACTATCCTCCATTAATCCTAGAAGCCTTACTTTAGTATGAAAGCCAACTTATAGATCCTTTTTGATCAAATCAAAAGGAAGAACCCAAAGAAGAGGTAATGTTTTCACCAACCTTTTTCATGTTCCTTTATTCTTCAACTTATTCTTTCTTTTCTACTTCCATTATAAAAAATAACTCTAGTATATTATATATACTATGATGTTATTATAAATATGGTACAACCATAATCATTATTCAATCCATCCATTGAATGACATGTCACCATACGTGTGTATGTACAGCCTACCGTCTCCACGTCGTGGTGTAATTGTTATTCAATACATTATTATTTGGATTGGTATAATAATGATGCGAAATTCATGTAAATAATAAATGTAAAATGATAATGATTCTGTATATATGATATACCATCCAATTATATATTATTTTAATATCAAAATAATGATATTGTCACTCGTTCATATGTACGGACTACCGTCTCCATGAACGCGATGAGATTCATTCCCCATTGTATCCATTTACATCTAATACTCATTTTATGATTAATAATAATGTGTAAGGACTTGATATAATTCTGGATATGAAAAAATACAACCTATACATAACAAACATGGCTTATGTAATAATACATATAAAATAAAACAAGTAAGTTAACACTCAAAACGACTATAATACTAATATATTATTAACAAGCAATGTTAAAAGATCTTATATGATATCATATTAATGTATATGACTATTTTTTAATTTAATAACAATTATTTCACAATTATACAAGAGGTTATCCTACCCTCAACAAAGAAAAGTACAATTTAAGGGTTTATTTCACAATATCTTCATTATCCGAGGTTGTTTATACGTAATTATCTACGGGGACCTCTTTATCATCCACATACATGTTTCTTAAAAATGTATTTCAAAACATTCTTACTATTTTATAGACTATGTGTTAAAGTCATTTATACCCTTTTAAAATTTTTATAAGATGTTTTTAAAGGAATCATTCTGTCATTTTCCAAAGAAGGTCCTTTTTAACCTTTTCGAGAAAATTAAGGTAAGAATGTTTTTTTAACTTATACGGCGGGTGTGTCTATTTTCTTCCGTTATAAACACACAGATTATTCCCTTACAATCTTATAAGATTATTTTCAAATTAAATGTTTTGTTTAAAAATTATGTGACACATAAATGATTTCAAAATAGAAAGATATGTTTCTCTAAAAAGGGTTTTGATTTCATCTAGGTCAACGTCCTTTGATGGATTTTAAGTTTATTTGGAGTTGATTTATTATGATACAAAAATTCCATATTTTATTGAAGGTTTTGTGATATGTTTGGCTGTGGAAATTCTATTTTTATACCATTCATGATTTATTCTTAAAGTATTATCATTTCATATGCTAGTTTTAATACGAATGTTTATGATATGTTTAATCCTTTTCATTTGAAGAATCTATTGGACTTAGTAAGTGACGGGTGGAGCCCTCTATAGCTCCTCGATGCATTGATATGTCTCATGAGACAATTAGAGGTGGAATTGGTTAATGCCCTTTCCCAATTTTGATTTATGGTTTTCGCAGAGGCCTTAATCATATTTAGATGTCTTGGATGAGGCCTTTAGAAAATATTTCAGAATGTCTGACATTATAAATTCCCTCATTATAGAAATAATATTGATGGTTTATGTGGTCATTAGACTAGTAGAATACCCATGATTATGTTTTATTATGGCATTATTTACTCACCTCATATTATTTCAATAAAATTATTCTTGTTTATTATTGGTATAGGCTTCTGGTTTCAATTATTTACCACACTTAGAATTTATATCATTTTTCACTCTATTACATACCCTTACTGAGAGATTGAGCTTACCCCTTTCTTATGTTTCATTTTACTAGGATATGAATAAGTTAGTTATGAGTGACATGCATTAATAATCTAGGATGATTGAATGTTTCTAATGAAATATATTTGTGTTGTATTTCACTTCAAGCTATAAAGTTGAACTTATGTATGAATCTTGTTTCCAATAATACTAATCTGATCTGTCTTTCGAGACATGTTTTCCCTGTGATCATGCTAATGTTATGTAATAATGCATCGGCTATGGGTAACTTGGTTCAAAGCGTTATAGTTGGTATCAGAGGATGTTCAGTACAAACCTTGGAAACAACATTTAGATAAACTCTGATTAGAGCACATAGACCTAAGATGGACTTTGAGGATTAGTATAGAAGAACATCCTAGAAATTTGGTATAGTAGAAACTTTGTAAGTTTTCCGTGCAATACATCCCTATATGGATATGAGTAGGTAGAGGAACCTCTGGCACAGATGTACCTATGGGTAAAACCTGAAACACCACTTTGAGCTAGACTCAAATTGGATGTGGTGCACGAAAACGGGCCTTACTGCACTCTTGGATACGACACTCCAGGGGGATATGCTTAGGATAATTCTCAATTTCTCTACAAACCATTATGAAGTGTTTATGAGTATATACTTCCTCAAAGAAAACATTTTTATGATTATGGATTATATCCATAAACTGTTCAATGTATGTTAAGTGTTTTGCAAGTTTGGATTTATGTGTTGCGATTCATAAACTATTCCGGTGTATGACATTGTTTAAAAATGGTGCCTAGTAGAAGAAATGGAAACTGTATCAATGCACTCACTCTATGTAGGGATTTCCCTCCTGATCAAGATAATTATAGTAGAGCTGGTGATGGAACTGTTGTTGATCAGCATATCCCCATACTGGGACAACTCACTCATGTTATGAATAAAAACCTTACCCGTATAGAGCACCCAGATCCACAGCATGGAGGATCAATGTTAGATCGCTTCATGAGGCAACAAACACCAACATTCAATGGGAGTACAAATCCTTTAGTAGCTGTTGTTTCCCTCAGAATTCGGGGATGACCTCCTGGATGGGAGATTCAAACGTTCCGATCAGTTTCTAGCGGGTTTGTTCCTAGAACCGGAAACATCCAATGATTCTACATCCATTTGGACCTACTTTCCAAAGGTAGGCGCTCATTAGCCTATGGACTGATGAGGATTAGGAATTTTCATTGGTCGAGAGGATGGGAGGTCGGACTCATCACACCTTTTTGAGGGTAATTATTGTCTATTTCAGGACTCTCTTTATAGATTTAAGTTATGTTCGTGAATCCTTATTACATTACCAAGTGTAAAATGAGCTTTTCCTTTAGTTTTGAAAATCAATGATTAAAATATGTAAGAAATTTAGAGAATCTTTAATATGTATTCGAGGTTCTTCATCAATAGAGAATCATCTATATATATTTAGAGATTCTTGTTCAATGGTAACCTTCAAAACATTCATATAAAAGTCTCTTGGTCATTATGATGACCAGGCTGGTTTTAAAGCCACTCAGTGGGGCACTTCAAGTTTATTGTCATTCAGAAGGACATGAATTATTTCAGAGTTGGGATCGAACCCATAGATGGGCTACCTACGTATCCTTTGTTTTGGAAAAGGAATCATAACTCACGTAGTTTGAGTAAAGGGTATGATGTTTATGATTGATGACTGAAAGCAGGATGTCACAATTACTTTTACACTCTAAGCCCACGTGAGTCATGCTCGGTGTGAGAAACAAGAGGTATTGGTAAAAATTAGACAATTGTGCCATGAAAGATGCAATCATAAGAAATGGTTTGGGGCATATGTATGTATGACTGCCCAGATGATTTACTTTAGGGAGAAAATCCAGGAACAGGGTCCATAAAGGTATATGTGCTTCATAGAGATTTGAATACTCTAACTTGGGACTTATTCCTGAAAAGGAATCCCAAATTAGGAGAGGATTGATAACTGGGTTTTACTCCTGAGAAGGAATCCCAGATCAAACGTAAATTAGGACTGGTTAAAGAGAACTTAAGGGACTTGGGGCTTACTTCTGAGAAGGGAGCCCAAGATTAGGACTGGGACTTATTCCTGAAAAGGAAGCACAGGTTAAGGATTAAGGTTTGGGGCTTACTCCTGAGGAGGATGCCCATATTTGAGATTGGGGATTATTCCTAAGAAGGAAGCCCAAATTAAGTGACATGGGGCTTACTCCTAAGAAGGATTCCCATGATTAAGGGACATGGGGCTTACTCCTAAGAAGGATGCCCAAAAATTTATGACTGGGACTTATTCCTGAAAAGGAGGACTAGGTTAAGGATTCTCTCATCTTAAAGGATGAGGTTGAATGAATGATCTCTCAATCTTTGGTGACATAAAAATGTATAAATCACTATGTTTTGAGATATATTCCACAGAATTACTTTCAAATAAGGAAGTCAAATCAAGAAATCATGCCATAAATGGCTTTGAAGAGTTTCTTGAAGACTAAATCTTGAATAGGAAAGGTGAAATGGCTTAAGAGGGGTAAATGGGCAAGATGGGCACCCAAAAAGGTAGGGGCGCGCAAGTCTTGAAAGGGGCGCAAGTCTTACGTGGGTGCGCAAGTATTGGTCACGCAGGAATACCTGTGCGACATGTGGGGTACTTGCGCGATTTTCAACCAGTATTAGAATACTTGAGTGACTCTTTATTAATCCCTTTAGAATCCTCTTGAGGCTCTTTCAGAAAAGGGACGTGCATGTTATATCGAAGGAATAAGGCGGCGTGCAAGTGGGACCATTTCCCTTAAGGGTTGGCCACTCATGCGCGCAAGTGTTGATGAGTTTGAACACTAAGGCCTTCCGCCCTCTCTTTAGATCTTCCGTTCTAGGTAAGAAATTACCTTATAAGTGTTCCGGAAGCTTTGAGAAGAGACTTGGGCATCGGGAGCTTCAATCCGAGTTTCTGAAAAAAAATCCTCCCGAATGGGGGGCCCACAGGGTCTATTTATAGGTAGGAGAAGACCCCGGGCGGTTACCGGGCGGTTACCACTTAGGTCGCGCAAGTCACTTGCGCGACCAAGGGCGTCGCGCAAGTGTACTTGCGCGACAGTGATATAACTTGCGCGGTGAATTTTCTTTTGATCCTTTGTTCATGCCTTTGTCGATTTTTGATATTTTCTTCAAAGGTTGAATCACTTTGAGCTCAGATATTCCCTTTTTCCGATTTTTAGATTCTGTGACAAAAGGAGCGTCAACAATAGTGCCCCCTCAGAGTTGGATCCGGAGAGAAATGAGGAGTTGACTCTGAGGAAATCGAATCCATCCCAAGGAAAAGGGGGAGCGCAAGTCTTCAGGGCATATAGGGCGGCGCGCATATTCTCTCCGTGCAGGCCTTAAGCGCACGGGGTACGGCACACAGATAGGCTTCCTGGCCTATAAATACACCGCTTTTGGCTGTGGATAACATCTAATCCCGAATTTCCCGAGCTCTCGCCGCGCAAGTCTTCCTCGCCACACAAGTCTCTTTTTCCACTGTTTCCTCGCTGCCGCGCTACTCTCAAGGGAATAGGGCTTGCGCGGTGATACTTGCACGACAAAAACTTGCGCGGCACATTTAACACTTGCGCGACAACTCCATACATGCGTGCCTTAATGCCTTAGACATTTTTTCCAAATTCTTTCACAAATTTTATGAAAAATAAACCCATTTAAGAGTTTAATTTATTCAACTTTTGTGCAGATTCAATGGCTCTTAGACCTGGATTAATTGATGAACTGGCTAGCAAGCGGATAGATGATATGATGAACATCATTGGCCATGATTAATATACTGTCAAAGAAAGTAGTCTTCCATATTTGGCTAGGTATCTGAAGAAATATCATCGCAACTTTCCTCAAAGAACTTATCTACCTTTGTATGGCTATGGTCATCTGCAAGGAGTCAATGTTCCAGATGCAAAGAACTATACACATGAAATGCAGCTGCGCTGCTACTCCTTCATTTCAGTTATGATGTGCATTAAGAGCAACAACAATGGTGTGAACATTCAAATTCTTCCACCATGTCATTTCGTTGAAGATATGAAAATGGAAAACCCATGGGCTAAAATGTTTTCCACTATCGGTTGGTGGAGAGAAGACAAGCATGGTATTAGAGAAATATCTGAAAAGAGTACTCTCTCCAAATAGCTCTTTACTTCCAATGCTCCATTCTCAAATCCATGTATCCATCTTCCAAGTCTCTTGGACAAAAACAGAGTCACTGTTTGATCAGCAGAAAATTTTCTCAAACCGCACTCAAGAACATCCTTTTACAATTGTTCCAGGAAGAGCTGGTATCACTGCATCTCTTATTATATCTAGTTGAATGAATGAATTCCAGGTGGTTGCTGATGAATCTCGGGATTCCGTAAATCAAATGAAGTGTTATGTTGAAAGCCTCTTGTAATTATTGAAAAAGAGAAGAGACTCCAATCTGTGGATGTCCTTCTAACTCTTGTGTATCAATAAAAAACTCTTTCATCTTCAATCATTTGTACCTGCATTCTTTCACTACCTGCTTCAAATTTACTTAAGCCAATGGGCCTAGTAAGCATAGTTTGATTTTTACTAGGATTATTAGAAATAACCCTAAAAACTTTGAATCTTTTAATTGCTCAGTATTACCTAAATCATACGAAAATGTATATTTAGTGAGCTGGAACTTGAATTTTATTCAGAGTTCCTTTGTCTTTTGTGGGAAGTTTAAAGTCATGCATGTTGGACATAAAGGGGCAAATGTTTAAGGTCGAAATAGCCTTGACCAAAATTGATTAAAATTGATTCAATTCCTTGAAAATTTATCTGAAAACATATTACCATACTCAAGTATGAGAGAAAATATGTAAACTATGGATTAAGAATATTTGAATCTGAGGAATGATATGAAAAAAAGAGCTAAAATGAATTAGAAGAATTAGTTTCCAAGAATGAAGTTACTATTATTTAACAAAACCCGTTAGGGGGTTGAAATATGCAGGGCCACCTAAGGGCATTGGCTGCATGGTCAAATAAATAGCATCTTTTGGCTGGCAAGTCTATTATGTGGACTGTTTATGCAAGGCCACCTATGGGCACGTGCTGCATAGTTAGGCAAAAGAAATCTCAGAAATTTACTTTCCTAGTGCTAAAATCTAGTGAAAGTTTATGGAGATTCAAATTTTCTAAAGTATAGAGTTTGTTGTATGGAAAGAGGTACTTGAATATAGAGAAGATATTTTCAGACAAGATTATCGAAGAACTGGATGAATATCACTCCTACGAAGGTCTGTCCCAAACGTAGGGAAGAAGAATAAACCATAGATTTGAATACTTTCAGATCATGAAAAAGAATATGGGACAAATATGTTAAGGATGGCTATTTTTTGCGGATCCCTACATACTGTCGTTTAAGACAAATAAGGACAAAAGAGGCATTCTTCCCAAGAATGAATTTACCATTATTTAACAAACCCGTTAGGGGGTTGAAATATGCAGGGCCACCTAAGGGCATTGGCTGCATGGTCAAATAAATAGCATCTTTTGGCTGACAAGTCTATTATGTGGACTGTTTATGCAAGGCCACCTATGGGCATGTGCTGCATACTCAGGAAAAAGAATTCTCAGAAGTTTGACATTTTTGTGGCTAAAAGTCATGAAAAGGGTTATAAAGATCTAAAAATATTTAAGGTTAGGATTATAACACATAAATATGGGTATTGTCCAATGTATATAGAGATACATAGGTCAATGATAACCATAATCATGTTGTGACTGGGTCCTGAATTGAAATTTTGGACTTCACTACGTATCTCATAAGAATGAGAATCAAGACATACATAGTTCTCGAAATGAAGTTTAACGTCGTGAAGGATGAAATTATGAGAGATCTTAGTTTAGGGTCATAGAATTCGGACCATAATAATGAATACACAGTGTGTGTTTTCATGAGGACTTTTCAGCCAAGGGACTGAAAGTGAAATTTGGGGTTAGGCCCAAAAGGCTTGGGACTGGATTCGAGGGACACTCGAATGTTCCTACATATCCCATAAGGATGGGAATCAAGTCCACGTAGTTCTAGAAATACCCTTTGTACAAATTTGGTTCGTACATGTGAAGGGTGAAAGGGGACTTTAGTGCAATGATGGTTTAACCCGAGAAAAAAAGTTTAAACATTACCATGTATGCACGTAGTATTTTAAAATGAAACATGATTAAAGAATAAATGTCAATAATATTTCTCTCTCAAATGAGGAAATCAAAGAGTATTGTAGTTTATTGTTGTACCGGACAAAAGTGTTTCATAGTTTAACATCATATAACAAGGATGAAAGTGAATCAATGTAAAGATATTGATTCTAGGGGTGGTTTCATGAATCAACATCATATGAGATGGTGATGTACCGATGTGAAGAGATTGTTTTTGGGGACAATGATCTAATAAAAAATGTTGTAGGGACTTACACATGGTTAGGGGCCCAAAGAGAGTGTTATGGTTGCGGTTTTCTCTAAGCTCATGTGAGTCATACTCGGTGTGAGAAACAAGAGGTAACAACAACCTTAACGATGCACAGTTTAATGTTATGTAGGACATATCAAGGGACTATGCAGTTTAAAGTCTTGCAGTTAGGACTATTCGTGATGCGCAGTTTAGTGTCATGTAGCAGGGACAAAATACAGTTTAATGTCATGTAGGACGTATCATGAATTTTCTGTACAGTTTAGCGTCATGTAGTTAGGACGATGGGAAAAATAGAGTTTAACGTCATGTTGGACGAAAGGGGGGAACATTGTAGTATAATGTCATGCAGTGAGGACAAAAGAGTGCACCATTTTAACATCATGTTGGACGCATTGGGGATTTTTTTTCCACAGTTTAATGTCATGTTGGACGAATGTGCGAATAGTTTAAGGTCATATGCATGGACTGTGGATGGTGCAGTTTAATGTCATGCTGGACCTTTGATGATTATATAGTTTAACGTCTTTCCGGATGTAAGGGACTTTTATACAGTTTAGCGTCATGTAGTTAGGACGTCACAGTTTAACGTCTTGCTGGACATAAGGGACTTTCAAATAGTTTGTGGTCATATGCATGGACCAGGGATGATGCATTTTAAGGTCGTGCTGGACGGTTTAGGGAACTTTTTCACAGTTTAACATCGTGTGGGACGAATTTGCAGTTTATGGTCATACTGGACCATTGATGTATAGTTTAATGTCATATAGCAAGGATGAAATGGTGCTGCACAGTTTAGTGTCATGTTGCAGGGACATCTTCTTTTCTACAGTTTAACATCAAGTTGGACGAAAGTGCGAATAGTTTAAGGTCATATGCATAGACCGTGGATGATGCAATTTAAAGTCATACTGGACTAAGGTTGTATGAACCAATTGTAAGAATCTTGGTTCTGGGGACCATATTTTGTGTTTATACAAAATATTTCTTCAGAAATCTAGCATTGGTTGGAGTCGTGATGAGTTCTCCATCCATTGAGATTAATGAATAAGCTCCATTGGAGTAGACCTTATGTATTGAATAAGGTATTTCCCATTTTGGTTCAAGCTTGGGAGGCTTCTTTCCTGGTATCATTGGTTTTCTGAGAACCAATACTAATTCTCCCTGAATGAATGAACGCAGACGAACTTTTTTGTTAAAAGATCGTGCTATTCGATTCTGATAGATTTCCAAGTGGTGCAAAGTGCACAATCTTTTCTCATATAACTGTTCCAATTCATTCAATCGCTTTTGGGATTGCTCATCTGTAGATAACTGATCACAAATGGCTACTCTGAGTGAGGGCAATTGAACTTCAATTGGCAAGACTGCTTCTGTTCCATATACCAACAAATATGGAGTTGACCGCATTGCATTGCGGGTGGTAGTCCGATAATCCCATAAAGCATGAAAATGTTTATCAGGCTATGTACTCTTATATTTATCCACCATCTTTTGCAGTATATTTGAAAGAGTCTTGTTAAAGGCTTCTATTTGGCCATTGGCCGCCGCATGATACCGAGATGAATGGTTGGATTTAATATTGTATTTTTGATACAATTTCTTCACCTCAGAAGAACAGAAGTTGGTGCCATTGTCCGTCAATATGGTATGAGGGACACCAAATCTAGTAATGATGTTAGACTTGATGAAGCTAACAATACATTTAGAACTGACTTCTTTGAGAGGTACTACCTCTGCCCATTTGGAAAAGAAATCAGTAGCAGTAAGAATGTACTTAAACTTCTTGGTCGTAGCTGAAGGGTAAGGTCCCACCACATCCATTCCCCATGTCACAAATGGCCATGTGTATTTGGCTGTATGAAGAAAGTCTGGAGGTTGATGAATGAAGTTGGCATGTACTTGACATGAATGACACTTCTTTGTGAAATCAACACAATCTTGTATCATTGAAGGCCAAAAGTATCCAAGCCTTCGAATTTGATCGGACAATCTATGTCCAGACTGGTGGGCACTACAGACTCCTGCATGCACTTCTTTCATGACAGCCATTGTCTCTTCACCATCAATGCATCTGAAGAGAACTCCATCAAAACCACGTTTGTAGAGAATTTTCTCTAGGTGGTTTGGGCTATCATAAAGAGTAAAATTGACCACACGTCGCCGGATTTGTTCTTTCTCGGCTCTATCAGGTGGAAGTGTTCCATTTTGAAGGTATTCCCTAATAGGTGACATCCATCCTGTAGTATGACCATATGGTTCTGGAATGGGACTAATTTCATTAATTTCCTCTGTTTTGGCTTGAACATAAGGTGAAATTGCACGACGATGGGCAATACTGATGGTTGTCTCGTCCCGATTTGGATCTGCTAGAGTTGTGGCTATATTAGCCAGTGCATTAGCTTGAGCATTTTGTGATCTTGGGACATAAGAAAACGTCGGTTCTGAAGGGAATTCCACCATTAACACTCTGACGTAATCATACAAAGGTATTAATTCTTCTTTTCTGATGGCATAATCCCCATTGACTTGTTTGATTACCAGGTCTGAATCACCTTTCACCTTTAAGTGATTCACTTGTTCTTGGAGCGCTAACTCCAATCCTGTAATAAGATCTTGGTATTCGGCTTCATTATTGGTACCACCTTCCCACAATAAAAATGAATAAGGTAACACTGCTCTATCTGGAGAAATGAGCACAATTCCTAAACCCACTTTGTTGAATTTAGGATTTTCCATTTTCTTCCCTGTTGGGCTTCTGGAAGCACCATAAAAATACATTTCCCATGATTGAGGACTCTCTTGAATAGAGAAAACTTCCTCATCCGGGAGTTCAATATCTGAAGACGTGTCTTCCACTTAAGGATGTTCTGCCAGGAAATCAGCCAGAGCATGGCCCTTAATTTCCTTTTGAGATACATACTGAATGTCGAACTACTGCAAAATAACTGCCCACCTTGCTAGAGGTCCTGTAAGCATTGGACGACTAAGGATGAATTTGAGCGGATTATTGCGAGATACCAATTAGACCTCGTGATGTTGCAAGTAGTGTCTCAGTTTCTGGACTGCAAAGATGAATGCTAGGAAGCATTTCTCAATACTTGAATACCGGGTTTCTGCTTCAAGCATAGTTCTACTAAGATAGTAGAGGCTATTTTCTTTCCCAGCATCATTCTTTTGAGCGAGAAAGGCACCCAATGATCGCTCTAGAGCTGTCACATAGAGGATAAGTGGTCTACCTTCAATAGGTGGCATGAGTACTGGTGGACTCAAGAGGTATTTCTTGAGAACATCAAATGCTTCTTGACATTCTTCAGTCCACTGGTAAGTGACCCCTTTTTTTAATAATTTGGAAAAGGGTAAACTTTTGCCTGCCAAATTGGCTATGAAACGCCGAATATAGGCTAAGTGTCCTTGAAGTCCTCTTAATTCTTTCAAATTATGAGGAGGTGACATACCAAGGATTGATTTGGTCTTCTCAGGATCGACTTCAATACCACGATGGCGTACAACGAAGCCGAGGAATTTTCCTGAGGTTACCCAGAAGAACATTTTAAGGGGTTCATCTTCAAATTATGTTGTCGAAGTTTGTGGAATATGACTTCCAAACCAGTCAATTGATTAGAAAGTTGTTTGGATTTAACCACCAAATCATCCACATAGCATTCAACAAATTTCCCTAATAAAGGTTTGAAGATACGATGCATGGCGCGTTGATATGTTGCACCTGCATTCATTAAACCAAAGGGCATCACCCGGTAACAAAACACACCTTGAGGAGCTCTAAAAGATGTATATTCCTCATCTTCTGGGGAAATTTGGATCTGATTATATCCGGAATATCCATCCATGAAGGAATGTACTTCATAGCCAGCGGTCGCATCAATTAAGAGTTCTGTAATCGGAACTGGGAAATCATCTTTAGGACAATACCGATTAAGATATCTGAAATCGATGAAAACTCTAATTTGTCCGTTCTTTTTCATTACAGGGACAATATTAGCCAACCACTTGGGATACTGAACTTCTCTGACGAAGTTAGCTTTGATCAGTTTATCCACTTCAGCTTCAATTTTGGAAGCATAAGTTGGGTGTGTTCTTATCGCGGCTTGCTTAAATCCTCGATGCTCTTTTGGTAAACCCAAATGATGAGTAGCAACATCAGGATCAAGCCCAGGAATTTCTGTATAGTTCCAAGAAAAAATATCTTTATTTTGCTTTAGAAAAGAAATATACAACTCTTGATCTTCAAGGGTCATGGTCGCACTAATTAAAGTGGGGCGTGGATCTTTCTCTGTACCCAGATTTATTTCTCTGAGTTCATCCACAGTGGTAGAGATACCCTCTTCAAATGATGGAGGAGCATCTCTAAGACCTTCCTCTTCCTCTTCATTATGTGTTATTTCTTCCGTTTCTACTTGTATAGTAGATGACAAAACGAAATTCTCATGATCATAAGAGATGTCAAAATTTTCACATTTTGAAGAAGAAGCTTCCATTTCCCGCCCTATTGATGATAAAGGGCCTTCTTTGGGAAATAAAGGGGAGATGATGGATTGAGAATTGACATCATTATTCACCTCTGGTGTTTCTATAACTTCTTCTGGCCTGATTAGCGAAGTATAGACTTGTCGGACTTCAGCAGATGAAAGGAAAACGTCACCACTTATGCTTTCATCACTGTTTGGTAGGTTACCAATTTCTCTCATGTTGTCCAGCTCAATTGCCGTAATTGACATTATGGATCTTTCCATAAGAGTATTTTGATTTGGGCCTATTTTGTCAAGTTGACTGATAGGTAACACATAATCTGTACTCACATGTGTAAATGGATTTATTGTAATTCTCTCCAAACCATATGGAGCATTAATTTTGGTAATTTCCTTCATTGTAGATTTTTCTCTTCCCTTCATGTGATAAAATTCTGCCTCAATGTATTGAGACTCACATGTCTTGAATGGGGCCTTATCACCATATAATGTTCCAACTTGACCATTGAAATAGTATTTGAGACATTGATGGTATGATGAAGGAATAGCTGCATGCTAATGTAGCCAGGGTCTTCCAAGCAAGACGTTGAAAGCTGAGTCTTGATCAACAATCATGAAATCCGAATTGGATACAAGATCTCCAAACTGGGTTCTGAGTGTAACTTCGCCCAGTGGTTCTTGTTCATTTTTATCATATCCTTGTAACATCATGGTAGAAGGAGATAAATCAGATTCCATGAGGCCCAATCGACGAAGTGTACGAATGGGCATGAGGTTGACTCCTGAACCATTGTCAATGAAAACTCTTCGGATATCTATACCATTGACTTTTCCAGACAAATACAAAGGTTTTATGTGCCCATGAAAAACATCATCTTTATCTTTATCAGTAAAAGATATCAATGCATGGCATTCTGCAGGATTATTCTCTATGAGATAGACTTCAGCTGCAGCAATTTCAGCTTCAAACTCCTAAGGACTTGACAAAGCTTCGATGAGTGATTCCCGAAGATATTTTGATACATTCAAAGCATCCAAAATTTATAACTTGGCTGGTACTTGGGCCAAGTGTTTCAATATATCATACTTTTGATCTAGAGGTCTGCGTTTCCCAACAGGAATATGTGGTTTAGCAGGTACCTTGAAAGCAGATGCTTTGGAAGCTGATGCATCTTGTATTGGGATAGAAGTTGGCAACATCCTTGGTTTTGGAAGATTATACTGATTAGATCCATTTACTTGCTGAGATAAAGAAGATGGAACCTTTAATCGGTCTTCCAAAATAACTGTGCCAAAACTGAGTCGGCCATTGGCAGAAGAACTTGCTTGTTCTTTTTGAGCTCGCTGAAGGGATCTACCACGAGTTTCTGCTGCATACACAGTGCTAGCAGGGGTATAATTGGAGTAGTGGCTTCGGAAATATCCACATCTTCCCCTGTATCCTGAACATCTAGAACTTCCTCGGATTCCCTTATTTGATACAGGGAATTCAGGCTCATCAATACTGGAATATGGATCTGTTAATTGAATCATATTAACAGAACCGAAGATTAACTCTTCGTCTGATAAAGACCCTGCCTGACTAGCCTGTTTAGGCTGTGCCGTTTGATGGGGCGGTGCCCGTGGTTTTGAAGTAGATGGCATGAAATCTGCCAGAGTCAAAGACAACTTAGGCCTCGATACATACTCATCTTCTTATGATTCCTCTTTCTTCTTTGAATTGCGCTGCCCTTTTGAGGATTTGTCTTTTGATGGAGGCTTCACTGCAGCTTTTGTAGGAGACACAATTGGATTCTTCAATTGTGTTCGCAAAATGGCATGGGTCCGATTGATTGTCTTTCTGACCATCCAATCATCATATTTTTGCGCAGTATTGCTTTTGACTTCCTGCCACTCGCCTCCTTCCTCTGGATCTGTAGTGGTAACACACGCTACATGAGCTGAAGAACCCTTCAATTTGACTTGTCCCAAGTCGTCCATCTTTTGCAGGAGGTCTTTAATTACAAAACACTCCTGGATGGGATGCCCCAACATTTGATGAAAGGGACAACAATTGGGACGGTCTTCATATCCTTCCTTGTTTGGCCTCTTGGGCACTGGTAATTGAACCAAATTATTTTCCAGAGCTGAAATGAAGTAACCAGGAACTTTCTCACTTCAGAAAGGGTATGTTTTACTCTTCAAATCCTCAAATTGTTTCCGTCTTTTATCTCTTTGATCATTTGGAAGAAACGGCCTTTGTTGTTGGCGTTCAGGAGGTGGAGCCCTTCGAGAGGATGAAGGTTTTGAAGTATAAATAGGTACAGGTGCATGTTTAAGCATAACTGTAGCAGTTTCTGCTTTACCCATTCTCCTTACTGGAGTTGATGGAAGTACACGAGATTTAACCTTAGCCTCTATAAGGGAATCTTCAATCTTCTGAGCGATTGAAGTAAGGTATTGAAACCCTCCTGTGTATTTCACAGGGATCAATGGAATGCGTAATTCGTCACGCAAATTTTCCACACAGATTGGAAACAACTCTTCCTGAGGGAGTGCTAAACTCAGGGAATACGTTAATCCCTTCCAGTGAGTAATGAAATCAGAGACTCTTTCATTCCCCCTTTGCCTGCTGTTTGTAAGATCGAAAACTGTCATTTTTGGCAATGTTGAGCTGAACTGAAGAAGGAATTTTTGATGAAGATCCTCCCATCCGATGATTGACCGGGATTGCAAGCTTGTATACCAGACAAAAGCTTGTCCTTGTAAAGTTCACACGAAGCATCTGAGTTTCACTACTTCTTGCTGCTCTGGAGCTCCCATCATAGGATCAAAACAAGACACGTAATGCGTCAAATGTTGTTCAGGGTTGCCTGATCCATTGAATGTAGTGAAAACAGGGTTTCCAAAACTAGATGGAGGAGAAATTGAATCTACCCATTTAGGGTAAACTTTCTTTTCTGGTTGAACTTGCACCTGTTTCCCTTCCATAGTTTCTAACCGAGCTGTTAATGACTCAATAGTAGTTATTAACATTTGAGAAACATCCGGTTGAATCTAGTATTGAGTAGGTGCAATGAATGGAGCTTGGACAGACGTGGTGGTTGGTGCTGCAACGGATGGTAGCACTGCCAACCATTGTTGCGCTTGACCCACAGGATTAGACCTTTGAGGGTGTACTGATAAAGGAGGATATTCTTGATCCATCTCAGTAATTGCAACAAATTCCTTCGACTGTCGAACTTCAGCATTCTTAAGAAGAAGACTACTCTGAAGTAGTTCTGCATTCAACCTTCTTAATTCTTTCATTTCTTTCTCCTGTTGTGCAAACCTTTTCTCTAATGAGAGCCATTGACCTTCTCCATAGGAAGGATATGTAACATGATTCTTTCCCCTCCCTTTGTTGGATACTTTTTGGAGAGAAGGAAGTGGATTACCTAAGTTCTGAGTAATCCTTTGACTTCGTGTATGCACACCTTCTTCATTTGTATAGGTGCGTACATTTTCTTGAGCAGGACGCTCTTCATCTGAGTCCCCTGAGTAAGTCTCCTCTGGTGGATTAGCAACAACGGCATTGATGACATTGATTGATGCATAATGCATTGCATCCCTTCTATCAACATTTCAGTGATATTGTCTTTTTTCATATCTTTGATGAGACATTTCCTTTTGTTGATTCAATCCTTTAGGAACTTCTTGACGAGCTATAATTTGGAGGGAATCTCCTGATAATTTGGCTCTTCGTTCCTCTTGGGGCTTCTTCCCCAATTGAGAAAAGACCGATATTCTATGAGAAGGGGATTGATGATTTGAAAGAGTCCCCAGTCTCGTGAACTGGGGATATTCCTGCTGATTCTGCTCAACTCCTCGAATCCCATTTGTTGACTCTGAGGGTTGGGTTAAAGGAGTCCCCAGTTTGACAAGATGGGGTGGATCTTGACATGCTACGTATGAGATCTTCTTAAATGATATCTTGATCTTGTGAATCTTAGTTCAGAAATTAGCTGGATGCATTAGCCTGTATCCACTTTTATCACCTGGATCAACAGACCGTTGGATGATTTCCGAGACTTCTGTCATTTGATGATTTGTTTGCTCCATATGAGATGCTTGTGCAATATTCTCTCCTGCTTGATGTAGGAGCAATTCAATAACTTGTTCTCTATATGCTTGATTTTGAGAGGAACTAGTTGAAGCCCATTCTTGAACAAGCTTTTGATTATGAACAAAGCCCATTGACTGTGGCCGGCCATGGGCAATAACATTGCATGAGACCATTTTTGGCGGGCTTTGCTGACTGGAAAGCACTGTGAAATGTAGTGCTCCGTGAACACCCCATCCTCTGATATGAACATCAGATGGAGCATTGGAAATTAATTGACGCAATTTTCTTAGTGCACCAAGGCATGAACGTTGAAGGGTTCTCTGTTGCTTTTCAGCCTTCGGATACCGAGAGACTGATAGAGATGCCAAATCAATCTGACGTTGTAGCCCTTCTATTATCATAAGATGATGTTCATATTCATCATAAGATAATACCTTCTTCTTTAATTGACAAAGATTTTTCCATATGTTGAGACGAATATCATGGATTCCATCATCCGTCAACATCTTTGGAATGTCGTACTGGGAGTCAGCCAAAGGCCAGAACATGACTGGTACCTCACCATTTGCCAGTTTCTTCCTCATGTTCAGCATTTCCTCTTTATCATTAAATGAAGATTCTTCTACCTGTTATGACCAGAGTTGGTGTTTCCTTGTTGCTTCATCGGATTCAACAAGATTGGTAGAGACATCATTGATCAAACTAGAAGATGCATGACTTAGGGGTGGTTCGGAGAATGACCTACACCCTGGGCTATCTTCTGATTGAGAAAGTATTTCACTTGCTAGCGATAAAGCCTCAGACATGACTGGTTTCGCATTTTCAAGTGCCTCAAGATAAGAGGGCTTTCTCGGCACTACATTGTCTACTGGAGTATTTTCCAGGCAATGTGAATCACTACTGCGGAGAGGTCTTTCGCAGCGAATTTCATCATCATGGGGAGGACCACCATAATGGGTTACAGAAAAAGATGAGATCTCTTGCTCCTTGGTCTTCTGACCACACAGAGGGTTCCTGTGGCTCTCATCTGAAGATGAAACTTCAAGATTGACCGAATTGTCACGAAGCCAGCCTTCATGAGAAAGTGTCTGTTGAAGACCTTCAGAATTAATGTTCCCGTTATTGGGAACTGAGGGAGTAGAATCGTGAATTCCAACAGATAAATGTCTGAGGGCTTCAAGAACTCCAGCATCGAGAAAAGACTTGTTGCAGATTGGCCTTTGACCTCCTGACTGTGCTGGGCGGATCTTTTTCTTAGATGCCTTCTTACTCGCTTTGGAAACCACTTGCTGACGAAAGTGGTTACTCTGAGCAGGTGTATGTGCCTGATCAGGAAAGATGGTCAGGTTAGGCTGACGATCTCCACTCAAATCAGGTGTATGTGCCTGACTTGGTTGTTCGTATGATATGGGGGAGTATACCCCATGACCCTCTTGGACTGGAATAGATGTGTGTGTCTGTTCTGGAGTGAATTGTTGATGTGTCACTCCACTTCTAGGGATAGATTTATGTGTCTGTCCCTGAGATGATGCTGAAGCTGTTATGATATCCTGGCAAGCATCCAGAATATGAGCAGGAATTTTCTTCTGCTCTTTCACCATTGACAAAATATGCTTGGTGACTTCAGCCGCTGGAACGAGGAGATACGTCCATTCCAGGTTTGTAGTAGGTGTATGTGCCCTCTTCTGTCCTCCTTTTCCTGTCAGTGAATCCTGACAGTACTCAAGTGTGGAGGCAGAGAGTTGAGTCTGCCTCCTGTTTGTCGTCGGGGCTTTCCGACTGACTTCTCCGTGCGCTACCAAGCGAGACTATTGGTAGGCTTGATTAGTACTAGCAGGTGTATGTGCGTGCTTATTACACTTCGCCAAAGGTGGTTGACAAGATCCATCATATGTAGTCAGACGAGCCTGCTGACTAACTGGCGATATATAAGAAGGTGCATGTTCCTGCCTATAATACGCCGCAGGAATTGCCTGGCGGGATTGGCGTGATGCTGCCAGACGAGTCTGCTGGACAGCGGAATTAAAACGGACAGATGTGTGTGCCTGTTCGTTGTTTGCCACCAAGATAGGTTGGTGGACTTCTCCGGAGATGGCAGGGATGATAACCTGCCCATTATTAACCGGATTCCATCTCTGGCAGTTCATCTTGCCTACTCGGGTTCGAGGAACAAGAGCTGAATTCCCGGAGTTGGTACCCTCATCATGTTGAGGGTGCACTACCGCACGAGTCTGGCGGCGATTGTTGATGGGATCCCTCGGGATGGACTCCCATCTTTTTGAATTAAGGCCCTGAGGGACCTGCTCATTCACTTCCTCAGAGTAAGGGAGTGAATCGAAATTGCGTTCTGGGGATAACGACCCGAAACGGTTGGAGAGGGTAGTCAGCACCGCCTGCTTCTTGATCGCTGGCCGCCGTTGTCTGGACGACCAGGTAGAGTTGTTAACTTGGGGGGGCTTGACGAGCGGCCTCCAGAGGTGGGATAGTACCGTTGCGACGGTACTCCTTAACCAGTGCATTTGATACCCAGCGTTGAAGACGCTGAGTAGGTGATGTCATCCTCAGAGCGGATGACAATCCAGTAGGAATAGCAGCATCGGTTTTCACAGCAGCAGACCTCACAGTAGAGGTGTTCATAGCAGCAGTATTCACAGGGGTGAATTTAAGGAAAGCCATTTTGCAGAAGATCTTGAGAAAAGAGTGCCTATTCCATATAACAGACATAATCAAGATAAATCCGGCCACTGCATCTTTTGGATGAGCACATGTCAATGATTGCTTTTTTGGCCCAAGGGGCCTAACAAATAAGAAGAACATCACTTTAACTTGGTTAAGGATTCACTTCGGGTTCACTATTTTTTGTTTCCCTCGGAATTCGGGGATGAAATCTTGGATGGGAGATTCAAACGTTCCGATCGGTTTCTAGAAGGTTTGTTCGTAGAACCAGAAACATCCAATGATTCCACATCCATTTGGACCTACATTCCAAAGGTAGGCGCTCATTAGCTTGTGTACTGATGAGGCTTATGAATTTGCATTGGTCGAGTGGATGGGAGGTCGGACTCATCAAACCTTTTTAGGGGAATTATTGTCTATTCCGGGACACTCTTTATAGATTTAAGTTATGTTCGTGAGTCCTTATTAAATTACCAAGTGTAAAATGAGCTTTTCCTTTAGTTTTGACAATCAATGATTAAAATATGTAAGAACTGTATAGAATCTTTTATATGTATTCGTGGTTCTTCATCAATAGAGAATCATCTATATCTATTTAGAGATTCTTGGTCAATGGTAACCTTCAAAACATTCTTATAAAAGTGTCTTGGTCATTATGATGACCAGGCTGGTTTTAAAGCCACTCAGTGGGGAACTTGAAGTTTATTGTCATTCAGAAGGACATGAATTATTTCAGAGTTGGGATCGAACCCATAGATGGGCTACCTACGTATCCTTTGTTTTGGAAAAGGAATCAAAACCCACGTAGTTCGAGTAAAGGGTATGATGTTTATGATTGATGGATTAAAGCAGGATGTCACAATTACTTTTACACTCTAAGGTCACGTGAGTCATGCTCAGTGTGAGAAACAAGTGGTATTGGTAAAAATTACACAATTGTGCCATGAAAGATGCAATCATAGGAAATGGTTTGGGGCTTATATATGTATGACTGCCCAAGGGATTTACTTTAGGGAGAAAATCCAGGAACAGGGTCCATAAAGGTATATGTGCTTCATGGAGATTTGAATACTCTAACTTGGGAATTATTCCTGAAAAGGAATCCCAAATTAGGAGAGGATTGATAACTGGGTTTTACTCCTGAGAATGAATCCCAGATCAAACGTAAATTAGGACTGGTTAAAGAGAACTTAAGGGACTTGGGGCTTACTCCTAAGAAGGAAGCCCAAGACTAGGACTGGGACTTATTCCTAAAAAGGAAGCACAGGTTAAAGATTAAGTTTTGGGGCTTACTCCTGAGGGGGATGCCCATATTTGAGATTGGGGATTATTCCTAAGAAGGATGCCCAAATTAAGGGACTTGGGGCTTACTCCTAAGAAGGATGCCCAAGATTATGGGACTTGGGGCTTACTCCTAAGAAGGATGCCCAAAAATTTATGACTGGGACTTATTCCTAAAAAGGAGGCCCAGGTTAAGGATTCTCTCATATTAAAGGATGAGGTTGAATGAATGAAATCTCAATCTTTGGTGACATAAAAATGTATAAATCACTATGTTTTGAGAGATATTCCACAGAATTCCTTTCAAATAAGGAAGTCAAATCAAGAAATCATGCCATAAATGGACTTGAAGAGTATCTTGAAGACTAAATCTTGAATAGGAAAGGTTAAATGGCTTAAGAGGGGTAAAATGGGAAATATGGGCACCCAAAAAGGTAGGGGCACACAAGTCTTGAAAGGAGCGCAAGTCTTACGTGGGCGCGCAAGTATTGGTCGCGCAGGTATACCTGCGCGACATGTGGGGTACTTGCGCGATTTTCAACCAGTATTAGAATACTTGAGTGACTCTTTATTAATCCCTTTAGAATCCTCTTGAGGCTCTTCCAGAAAAGGGACGTGCAAGTTATATCGAAGGAATAAGGCAGCGCGCAATTGGGACCACTTCCCTTAAGGGTTGGCCACTCAAGAACGCAAGTGTTGATGAGTTTCAACACTTAGGCCTTCCTCCCTCTCTTTAGATCTTCCGTTCTAGGTATGAAATTACCTTATAAGTGTTCCGGATGCTTTGAGAAGAGACTTGGGCGTCGGGAGCTTCAATCCGAGTTTCTGGAAAAAAATCCTCCCGAATGGGGGGCCCATAGGGTCTATTTATAGGCAGGAGAAGACCCCGGGCGGTTACCAGGCGGTTACCACTTAGGTCGCGCAAGTCACTTGCGCGACCAAGGGCGTCGTGCAAGTGTACTTGAGCGACAGTGATATAACTTGCGCGGTGATGTTGCTTTTGATCCTTTGTTCATGCCTTTGTCGATTTTTGATATTTTCTTCAAAGGTTGAATCGCTTTGATGTCAGATATTCCCCTTTTCCGATTTTTAGATTATGTGACGAAAGGAGCGTCAACAGCTGTGCAATGGATAAATTCCTTAGAAAAAATATTTCATGCCTTAGGGAGTAGTGAAAGGGAAAATGTTATCATGGAAGTTTACCACCTCACTGGAGATGCTGATCAATGGTGTTAATTGATTCAAAACACAAAGGATGATGATGAAGTATCAAATATGGAATGGAGGGAGTTCAAAGAGAATTTTATAGAAAAATAATTTCCTCATGACCATCGAGCAGATATGGAAAGGAAATTTCTGAGTCTGAGGCAAAAGGAGGATGAGAATGTTGCAAAGAATAAGTATAACATTACATGGATAGAGAGTCATGATGCATATTATATATGTACCCCAATAAGTAAGATTGATCGTTTCATTGATGGGTTAAAACCATTTCTCATGTCAATTTGTGAGGCTTCGTAGAGTACCCTTATCAATTGTTTTTCATCGTGATCCCCATTTTACATCAAGATTCTGGAAAAGTCTTCAGAAAGCCCTCGATACTGAACTCCATTTGAGTAGTGCCTACCACCCCCAAACTGATGGTCAATTAGAATGGACTATTAAAACCTTAGAAGATATGTTGAGATCTTCTTCAGTTGACATTCAGGATATTTGGGAACAATATTTACCTTCAGACAAATTTTCCTATAACAATAGCTTCCATTCATGTATTCTGATGGCACCATATGAAGCGTTATATGGAAAGAGATGTCGCAAACCAACCTGTTGGGATGAAGTTGGTGAGAGAGAACTCATAGGCCCAGAACTAGTAGAGGAAACGTTGGGAAAGGTGAAGTTAATCTAAATCCACATCAATGCACCTCAAAGTATGTAGGAGAGCTATGCCGATAACCAAAGGATGGATTTGGAATTTCAGGCATGAGATAATGTTTTCATGAAGGTATCTCCATGGAATGGAGTTATAAATTTTGGTATGAATAGTAAATTGAGTCTCAGGTACATTGGACCTTTCAAAATTCTAGAATGAATTGGGGCAGTATCTTACCATTTGGCAATGCCGCCAAGTCTTTCCAAAGTTCACGATGTGTTCCACGTATCACTATTGAGAAAGTACATTCCTGACCCAACTCATGTAATCACTCATGATGAAGTAGAACTAGATCCTGATCTTTCTTATTGCGAAGAGCTCGTTTAGATTCTTGATACAAGAGAACATGTACTGAGAAACTGGACAACTCGTCTGGTAAAAGTTCTAAGGAGAAACCATATGATGGAAGAGGCAACATGGGAACCTCAGGAACTTATGATGAAGAACCAACCGAGTCTTTTCATGCTGTAGTATTTTAGAAATTTTGAGGACCAAATTATATAAATTATGTTAGAATATAACACCCCAAGCTTCCATTTTACGCTTCTCTTTGAATAATATAGTAGCGTGTGTTGTACGCAACTTCTAGTTCTAACACACACCACAACCAATCAAACTAGCCAGTATGAATAGTAACACCAAATTTTTATGATTTTATACATTTTATCTTTTAAAATGGACTTCATTTTTGTATTTGGAATATTGAAATTAGCTTAGGGTGAATTTTTGGTATTTTTCTGAAAACATTCAATTTTTGATGAATAGGGAAAATAACTAAATTTTAAATAAAAATTACTTTTTTAATTGAAATATTTAATAAAGATAAATTTTGAATTTAATTGGAATTAAATTATGTTTAGAATATATTTTTACCATTTAATACAATTTTGGTCATTGGACGAAATTTCACATTTAAACCGAACATAAACAAATGTTAAATTTTTTATTGTTATTATTTCTTACAAACACGCTTTTTGTTTTGACAACAAGAATTAATTTTAAATTAATTTCTAGCACATATATGTTTTGAATTTATAAAAATGGATTCCATATTTATAATCAACAGGTCCGAATTGTGTAAATGTGTATCCTTTATTTTTAGACATTTTGAATAACTATTTCGGTAAATATTTTATTTACCATGGTGAAAGCGTAAATCCGGTATATAAGGTTAAAAAATAATATTATAATAATAATAAATTACACTAAAATGTATCATAACCCTATTTTTTTGATAAATTTCTTACAATGGACATCTTTGAGTCGATTTGGGGGCCCCATGGATCCACTTGTTAGTGATAATGACACTTTATTTTAATTAAGTTAAAGTAAATACAAAAATGACATAAGCATATATCTTTTAGAAAAAAAATTACATAGGGTTATATATGTTATATTTTAAACTATAAATATTTATTAGAAAGATAAAAATATTTCCTACATAATGGTATTTTATTAATAATATTTATACATTGAATAATTAAATTTATTTATGACACAATAATGATGAGTTATTTTCCTTATTAATGAATGGATCAAATAATTACTATTATAAATGTTAAAATAAATATAATTTGAACGTTTTGATGCCATCCACAAATTTTAATAGTAAATATGAAATGTTAGGATTTCTTAAATGAATTTGGTTCGAATTAATAAAGTTTTTAATACTTTAACGAAAATCAATTCTTAAATATTTTCAAAATTAACATAAATGAGTTTTTAAAAGAAATATTATATTATTAATTGATATTCTATTCCTAAAAATATAAGGCTCTGCAAAAGGACTTATATAATTATATGTGCATAATTAATGAACCACTTGGGTGTCTCTTGGAAGTATATAGTATGTTTATTAACCATTTAATAATAAAATACAAAGTGACATGGTAAATGTCAATCTATTTAACTAAGAATTAAATATAAATGATAAGGTTAATATAGTGACCCAAACCTGTCTAACATCTATTGGATGAAAGGATTTCTACCCATCCCCAACTTAGTCTTTTAATAATCCACTTTGGAGCCATTATAAACTGAAAATGAATTTATTATAAATTAATACTTTTTGTTTTTCCTAAAGAGCCTCTCCTCCCCCTTATAAAAGGACACCACTTCTAACCAATTCTTCATACCATCAAAGCCTTTTTTTTCGTCCATCCTCTGACCAAATAACCTCTAAACTATCCTACCTTAATTACAGAAGCCTTAATTTATTCCGAAAGCCATCCTAAGGATCCATTTTGATCAAATCAAAAGGAAGAACCCGAAGAAGAGGTAATGTTTTCACCACCCTTTTTCAAGTTCTTTTCTTCTTCAACTTCTTCTTTCTTTGTTGTTTCCATTCAAAAATAATAAATCCAGTTTCTTATATATATACTGTGATGTTATTATAAATATGGAACAACCATATTCAGTATCATATCCATCCTTTTAATGAAATGTCACCATACATGCGTACGTACAGCCTACCGTCTTGACGTCGTGGTGTAATTGTTATTCAATACATTGTTATTTGGATGGGTATAATAATGATGTGTAATTCATGTAAAAAATAAATATAACATGATAATAATTCTGTATATATGATATAACATCCAATTATATATAATTTTAATATAAAAAGAATGATATTGTCGCTCGTACGTACGTACGGACTACCGTCTCCGTGAACGTGATGAGATTCATTCACCATCGTATCCATTCAAGTTTAATTTTCATTTTATGGTTAAAAATAATGTTTAAGGACTTGATATATTTATTGATATGAATAAGATACAACCTATCCATAACAAACATGACTTATGTAACAATAGATATAAAATTAAACGAGTAAGTTAACACCCGAAACGACGATAATATTAAGATATTATTAACAATGAAATGTTAAAAGATCATATATGATATCATATTAATGTATATTAATCTTGTATAATTTAATTAAAATTATTTATCCATTATATAGGAGGTTATCGTACCCTCAACCAAGGAAATGTTCAAGGTAAGGGTTTATTTCACAATTTCATCATTATCTAAGGTTGTTTATACGTAATTATCTACTGGGACCTCTTTATTATCCACACCCATGTTTCTTAAAAAGGTATTTCAAAATGTTCTTTCTATTTTATAGACTATGGGTTAAATTCATTTATACCATTATTGACTTTTTATAACATGTTCATAAAGGAATCTTTCCATCCATTTCCAAACAAGGTCCCTTTTAACCATTTCGACAAAATTAAGGTAAGAATGTTTTTTAACATATACGATGTGTGTGCCTATTTTCATCCATTATAATCTCGTCAAAGCTTCCCATACAAGTTTATAAGAATATTTTCAAAGTAAATGTTTTATTTTATAATTATGTGACACTTAAATGATTTCAAAATAGATAGAGATATTTCTCTAAAAAGGGGTTTGATTTCATCTATGTCCACATAATTTGATGGTTTTTAAGTTTATTTGGAGTTAATTTATTATGATACAAAAGTTCCATGTTGTATTGAATGTTTTGTGATATGTTTGATTGTGGATGTTCTATTTTTATACAATTCATGATTTATGGTTAAAGTATTGACATTTCGTATGCTAGTTTTAATACGAATGTTTACGATAATTTAAAACCTTTTCATATGAGGAATGTATTGGACTTAGTAATTGATGGTTGGAGCCCACTATAGCTCCTCGATGCATCAGTAGATCTCATGAGACAACTAGACGTGGAATTGGCTGAGGCCCTTTCCCAATTTTGATTTTTGGTTTTGGCTAAGGCCTTAATAATTTTTCGATGTCTTGGCCGAGGCCTTGAGAAAATGTTTTAGAATATCCGGCATTATACATTCCCTCGTTATGGAAATAATATTTATGGTTCATGTAGTCATTAGACTAGTAGAATTCATATGATTATGTTTTATTATGGCATTATTTACCCAGCTCATATTATTTCCATAAAAGTATTCTTGTTTATTATTGGAAAAGGAATGTAGTTTCAATTATTTACCATGCATAATATTTATGTCATTTTCCGTTGTATTACTTACCCTTGCTGAGCGTTTGAGCTTAACCCTTTCTTATGTTTAATTTTCCCAGGATATGAAATATTTCATTATGAGTGACCTCCAGGTATAATCTATGAGGCTTGGATGATTCTAATGAACTATATTTGTGTTGCATTTCTCTTCAAGCTGTAAAGTTGATCATATGTATGAATATTGTTTCCAATAATACTAAACTGATCGGCCTTTCGAGACATGATATCCTTGTAATCAGGCCAATGTAATGTAATAATGCACCGACTCTGGGTAACTAGGGTCGGGACGTTACAAAAACCAATATATAGTAAACAAAAAATATTTTACATGACAACTCAAATATTTAAAAAAATTACATATATAATTATATAATATTAAATATATTTATAAATATAAATTACTAATTAGTAGTTAAATAATTAATAGTAAATAATTAATGATTATAATGATGAATATTAAATAATAATTACATTACTAATTAACTAATTAATTATTATATAATTTATACTTATATTTTATACTCTTCAAAGTCACATTCTTGAAACATTTTTAAGATTCAAGTAAGTTGTTTTGAATGATTATAAATCAATTTTTTCAACATTATTTAAGAAATTAGTTTTATTTTAAACTATTTATTAAATTTTTAATCCATGTTTTATGTTTCATTTATATTGTTCATATATTTTATATTTTATAGGCTTTCAAATTCACATACTGCAAAGATTTAAATGTTTCAAGTAAGTGGTTTTGAAAGACTACAACTTGCTTTTAGTCAACATTATTTACGAAATTGTTTTTATTTATAACTATTTATTATATGATTAATCCATGTTTTATGTTTCATTTTTATTTTTCATATAGTTTATTTTTTATAGGTTTTCAAAATCACATAGTTGAAACATTCATATGTTTCAAGTAGGTGATTTTGAAAGTCTAAATTATTATTATTCAGTATTTTTTAGGAAATTCATTTTATTTTCAAATATTTATTATATGTGCAATCCATGTTTTATGATTTATTTATATTGGTCATATTGTTTATATTTTATAGGCTTTCAATGTCACATACATAAAATATTTTTATGTTTCTTGTATGTGGTTTTGAAAGACTATAAATTAGTTTTAGTCATCCTTATTTACGATTTATTTTATTTTCAACTATTTCTTATACGTTTAATCCATGTTTTAAGTTTCATTTATAATGGTCATATAATTCATATTTTATAGTAATTAATAATACTATTCTTATTACCAATTTATTAACGGTTTAACAATATTTCATATTTTTGTACAAAAAAATACTTATAACTATAAAAATATAGATTAGTAATTATAGATTTAAAATTATATATATGTACAAATATATAATTATAAATATAATTACAATATAATTCTAAATATAATTATTTATATGTGTGTGAATATTAAATATATTTATAAATAATCTCTAATATATTTATAAAAATATTTTTATAATTATATGTTTCAGAATATATTTATATTTATATAATTATAAATATTTATTTATAAAGATAGTTTTATAAATATATAATTACAAATATATTTTTTATTTAAAAATATAAATATAAATAGATTTATATTTATAAATATTTATATTTAATTATATATATATATAACTATATTTATACACATATATTTTTCAAATTATATTTAATTGTATTTGTATATATATTTATTTATATAATTTTTTTTATAATTATATATCTAAAATTATATTTATAAATACGTAATCAGAATTCCTCACATTTATTAATATTATATGTAGTTCTTTATTATTATAAATATATATTTATTTATTTACAAATATAATCAAAAAATATATATTTAAAAATAAAAATTCATTTAATATTTATATATAAATAAATATAATTAATTAAAATTATAATAAATTATAATATAAATATATATTTAAAATAAATAATAATATTTATATGTAAATATTTATATCTAATTATAAAAATAACTCTTTATAATTATAATATTTATAATATTTATATGTAAATATATAAATAGAACATATACAAATCGGACAAAAAATAAAAAAAATTAAAAAAATACTAACAAATAAAAACACATTAAATAACCACATGAAGTTGTGATTTTTGGTTTTAATACTAAGAACCCGATGAATTGGTGCTTAAGAGACCCAATTATCTAATAATTCGATAACTAGACCCATTAAAATAAAAAAAACCCCATATCACTAAAATATCAATTGTTCAACCATGCTACCATGACACCCACATTTACCATCAAACTATCTTTTTCCACCTTCCCCACCACATTCTATTATCTCTCAAGCCAGCACCCTGCTACCAGTCTATCTCTCAAGACACTTCTACCTCTCGGCTCCATGCCTTCTATTATTACTTAGCGACCATAATGGATCTACAGTCAGCCTTGCCACCAACATTATTTCATAGTTATACTTCCACCATAGCAACAAAAAACTACTACCACTAACCCAGACACACCTCATATCCACTGTAAATTAGAGCACCGCCGTTGTACTAAGTCAAGGCTGATAATGAAGCTGAGATATTGATGCACCACTGCAACCATAGTTGTTTCCATTAAACAGATCACAAATGAGTATTTTTCGGATTTAAAATCTCCATTTAAATGGAGAATATTCTTACCACAAATGATCCATTGTTATCAATGCAAACTAGATATGCCTCATAACTCATATTCAGAGCTCTAAGACCCACCATCTCTATTGAACACCCAAAGCCGCACCACCAGATAAAGAAGATGGATATCAAGGAACACTTATAACCCACTAAAGAATGCATATCCACCTAACTAGAGTCACCACCATGATGAAGACAAAATCCTCCTAGATTTATTCACCACCATTGTTCCATTGCTGAAGAAAGGTGTTCGACCACCGAGATGCATCACCCGTAAAGAACTGCGTCCACCGGAGGAAGCTGCTTGTTGAAGAATCCTCCAACCCCAATTATATATATATATATAATATAATAAAAATTATTTTTATAATATTTATATTTATTTGATAATAATAATAGTTACATGACACATATATATGTATATTATTAATATTATTAAGTATATATGTTTATAAATACTTTTATATTTCATAAATAATAATAATATATATTATATATATAATAAGTATATAAATATAAATAGACATATAAATATATATATATATAAATATAAATATTTTATTATAGTGTATTTAAATTAATTAATATATATATATATATATATATTATGAAAATACTCTGACATTAATAGGTCTGAGCCCAAAATGGAGTTGGGTTCACGTGCTTGTCTCTGCAAGGATTGAGTAACCATTCTTATCTAAGGCCACATACTGGAATTTTTAAGGATACATTTATTCTCCAATCTCAAAAATCCCTCATTCCTTGTCTAGCTAACATATGAAATTTCAATTGTGTAAGATATCATGGGAACCATAGATTTAAGAACCCTCACTCAGTAGTCCCAACCATTGATCGTTCCATGTTTAGATTATCTGAGGTATTGGATCATAGTCTCTGAATGGTGTAGAAAAATTTGGATGTTGACCAATATATTAGATATGGATTTTCTTCTATTTTCATTGGAAAAGATGAAAATACACATTGAATGTGGCACATGGATGCGAGATCAATTTTATCATAGTGGTGACTGTTAGCTCATAAAGGTTTTTGGAGGAGAATTATCTATTTATTTGGTAAGAATCATCTTGAATGGGATAATACTGAATGGGACATATAGAGAATCACCATCAATGTATACAAAAGATATGAAAATAATAGAGTCTTGAAATCTAGTTCAACTAGAGATCAATGAAAGAGTTTGATTAGATCCATGGGATATAGAAAAAATATTCTCTCTTCCCATGTTTCTTCATTAATTTATACAAGAATTTTTATATATCTTCATTTATTAATATATTAAATGTAATTAGTATATTTATTTATTTATATTTGAGATAATAATTGGTTTTTTTAATATATTTTAATTCATTCAAGAATTTACTTGACTATATTCTTCTCTCAATTACACGTTCGATAATCGTTTTTTGAAAAAACATCAATCATCACTGAAATATAATTTGATTGAAAATTAATACAAACTATATTCAATCTGAGTATTTCAAGGATAATTAAACCAATATAAAGAGAGAGTATCATAATAATTTAACATGAAAAAATAACCATAATGATAACTGATTTTTTCTACCATAGTGATAAAGTGTCTTCTACCATTGATAAGGTGTATGTGCCATTCAGTCACTAGTTAACCAGATGAAAACTTTGGTTTCCCACATTGAATTAGTTTTAGATTATAATATTCAATTTCATAAATTAATGAAAAAAATTGAAAAAAATGAAGTAATCTAATTTCCCCTATTTCATCAATTGATCATTCTTGATAGGTTTTGATCTTTTGTTTTTCTTACCTTCATCCATTCACACTAACTTTCAAACTCAAAAAAATATTAATTTTCATAATTGTTTCATCACCATTTCATTTTTCATATTATTCATATGTTGTTTTACTTAATTTTATTTCTCTTTTTCTACTAAGTCACACACTTAAGTCAGAAGCAGTGATTCCTTCCCTATATATTGACCTCTTCTCATAACCAGACTATTTTTATGTAGAATTATAAATAATTAATTTTCATGAGTCCAATGACACCATATCAAAGTTAAATAAATCAATCAATTTGGACTTATTCTAGATAATAAATTGGAATAAAAGGTTAGATCCATTCAACAACATAAAAGGGAATCACAAAGAGGACAAAAAAACTTATGTAGATAATAATTAGTGAGATAATTAATTCAAAGATAGAGACATGACATTCCTATGAATATACCCTTAGGAAAATGTATTTATATTTTAAAGAAAATATTAATTATGAGCCCTATATTTATCAGTCCCTTTGAAAGTATTTATTGTAATGATATGGTGGTTTATCTCTTCTTAATTCCATTGAATATCTCTCATGTCGATGATCTGTTCCATGTAACTATCATGAAGAAGTATGCATAGGATACATCACATGTACTGAACTAGACGGATTTTATAATGGATAATTATCTCTATTAGGAGGATTAATCAATATATATTATATATCATAGATAGTAATTTTTTTGAAACAAGACAACTCATCTGGGAAATGTTATGTGGTGAATTCATAAAATTGATGTGGATATATGATAACCTAAGGATGTGATGAGGTATAGGTATCATTAGTTTTTTATTTGAGAGTGATAGAATTTAGAGGTAAAAATTCTTATATTGGGATATAATGTAAACCCTAAATATTTTATGATATATTTCTATTTAAATAAACATAATTTATTTTATAACATTCTTTACACGAAACATAATGCTTAAAAGAAGTGAATAAACTATTTAAATTTTACATCGTAGTTGTTAAAGTGGTGGGTATGAATAATATTAACAATATCATGGAAAATATGTATGAATATTTTATTTAATTTAAATGTAAAGAGTAAATAATGATAAATATATAATGTGTAAAGCCTTTTCACGCTTCAATAATATGTTTTTTTTTCAAAAATGATATTCGTTGAATTTACTGTGCAGATATTTAAATTAATTTCTTCCACTTTCAGAAAATTCATTTTATAAAAAGGTTATAATATTTTAAATTATTATTTAAATATTATCATATGTTTAATTTTAGGTGTTTTTTAAAATAATTATTTTTCAGTGCATAGTGAAAATACCAATTTTTGTAAAACTGTCATTTTTATTCATTAAATAAAATAATTTAAAATCAAAATTTTATTTTATATTTTTTATTAAAGTTATAGAAGATAATTTTGATTTATATTAATATAATTAATTCCATGAAGGTCATCATTTTTTATAATTTTGATATAAGACAATTTTTATGATGAGAAATATAGTATTTCAAGAAATCCATTTTTTTCATATTTTGGAGATGTATTTTTTAATTAATTTATATCATATATGTGAATTTAATTTAATATAATTTATTATATATTAGTAATTATGATGTTAAAATTTGGTAAATATGTTTTTTTGTTCATTATGAATAGTAACCTTTGTTGATATTTTTCTCCTCGGTGAGGGTAAAATGGGGTTAAAACATTAGGATAAGGATTTAAATTTTTTATAAAACCTTTATTTTTATTCTTCTATGAGTGTAGGTTTAGAATTATAATTCATACCATGAAAATACCCTTTTTCATCTTTCAATGATAATGACATTTATATTATTTTCGGAAAAGAATAAATAGAATATTATAATATATTTACTTATATAAAAATAATATTTTTTCATAAGGATTTAAACATGTTTTGTTAAATTTTAAATTTTATTTTATGGTTTAATTAATTTATTTAATTATGATAATTTATTTTAAATTTTTAGTAACTGGAAAATTAGATTAAATTCTTACACAATGACAAAACATGGTATTTATTCAATTAATAGAAAACTAAAATACAAGATTTTAAAAATATATATTAATAAACATTTGGTGGGGTTTTGTGTTCCATTAAATCTATAGATACATATAACATAATAGGTATGTTTGAAATGATTCTATTCAAATTACATCATTTTCTTGGTGTCTTTAATGTCAAATAAAATAAATAGTGTACAAATGATATTAATGATATTTTATGAAAATAATATTTTGTTAAATAATAAATAAATAAAAATATATAAATAGGAAAACAGAGATACTATACGGTCTAAGATATTATCCCATGGAAATTTTGGAGCCAATTTTTTCATTATATGTAAAATTGTAACCCTATAATATTTGAAAAAGTCCTTATCATGGTTAAGGTTAAAACTGGTTAACGAAGTGGATAATTTAAAGGATAAGATTTATAATGATATATAATCCTATAAAAATTATATTTTATGCTTATATTAATACAATATACTCTTTATATTTTAATATATTCCATTTTAGAATCATTTAATAAATATTAGACACAAATAATATTATATTATTTCAAGAATTTTAAAATGTCCATATCCCCTAACATATAAAAAGACATAATTTAATTTCTTATTTACTCAACATTAAGCTATATAGATCAATAAAAACCTACCTAATTCTATTATAAACGTTAGTATTATAAATTTAGTGGGTTTTCCCTTTTAAAAAATCATTCAAAGGTTTCTTAAGAAAGTATCTAAAGGAAGTCGTCCAAAGAAGTGGTAATCTTATTTATAGACTATTTGATCCTTTTTTCATCTTCTAATTCCTATACATATTTTTTAACCATATTATAATAATAAATATATTATCATAAATATAATTATATTTTATTATTATTGTGATAAAAAAATTTTTTCACTTCTTCTCCATCCTACGTAAAGCGGATGAATTGCTTGTGTGTACGTATGGCTTACCATCTCCACATATGAGAGTAATTAGTCTTTCATCACAACGTTATTTGGATGGTTATAAAGAAGAAAGTAATTACTATATATAAGTTTTATTACATAATTATGATTTTCTAATTATAATATCATATATACCTTCTTATTTTTAAATCCATTAGAAAACTATGGCATCTCACATGCATACATGTGGATTACCACCTCCACAAAGCGATGCGATCCATTTTTAAATTAATATTTACATGGATAGTAATAAAGATATATTTAATGAGTATATAAAATATATTACTCTAAATGTGAATTATTATTTATGTTTCTTTCGTTTCATCCATCAAAAAATTGAAAACAATGTTCATGTGTGCATATGATCTTTCGTCTCTATGAACAATGACATTAATTTTTAATTATCTAACTTTTATAAATGACTCAAACTATATATTTAATGAATATATATGATATTTATATCATGGTTAATATTTTATATATTATAGAACCATAATAAATGTATAAGGACATGGACTACTAATCCAGAATACTCATAATATAATGAAGTAGTTTACACCTGAAATAATGATAATAATGAATGATTTTTAACAAAATGGTGATAATATGTTATAAATAGATCATATATTATATTGTATATAGGTACATATATACACAATGTATGTATAATAAATCTAAATTTATTATATGGGAGGTTAAAATCACTTATAAGGAATGTTAAACATGAGGTATGGGGTTTTGTTAACTCATTTTCCATTCATAGAATTATTCATTTCATTTATTGACTATATTTTTACATGATTATGTGTGAAATGATATATGATTGTATTATGTTGAATTTAAGCTTATTTTTTAAATTCAAAATTATTTCACATACTCAATCCATTGAATAATTCTTAGTTCAACGATATGATCTTTGTAATGAATATTTTTTTTATTTCCACTCCACTGATACATTTTTGGTATTATGAACCTATTTACATTTATTTGGTGTGTATAATAAACATTTTATGTAATTTACAAGAATATATACTTATTCATGGTTATTAAAGTTTCAAATAATGATTATTTTTTAAATGGGTTTTAATATAAAAGTTACAAAAGTTGTAAGGATTTATTTTAAAAATATTAATTTTAATATTTCCGTTATTTTATTTCAATAAATGTTATAATACATCGTTAACAAAATTCATTCTTTTTACTATCAATTGGATATTTAATGTATTGCCTTATTTTTTTCCAACTGTTCCTCTCATTGTATGTTAAATTAAGTAAATAAATGATTATATTAAAATTCAGTATTATTTTCCTTTTTCATTGGGTATACTTTTCCTCTAGGTACATATTTTAAAATTTATAATAAGAAACTCATTTTTTTAATCAAATGATTTTTTTATGAAATTTTATGTTATCCTTGAATTTTTAAATTTTTTGAATGAAATATTTATAATATTATTCGAATGTGTCATTTTCACCATTCATTAAAAAAACTCAATAGGAATGTTGCTTTTTAACATATACGACATTAATCGATTTTCCTATACCTTAACTATTTTATACTATATATATTCTTCTACATGTTTTCAATGGTTTTGAAAAATAAATATATTTAATTAAATGGTTTTTAAAGTTATTATACAATATTTATTTATTATAAAAACTGAAAAAAATTTAATAAAAACTATATTTTTGATGAATTGATAGTCATAATATATCCCTCGTTATTTATTTTTGTTATTAATATTATCTTGAAAACTTCACTTTATTGTGATCATCATTCATTATACATTACATATCCCTTAAATATAAACATTAATTGTGTCATGGATATTCTTATTTCCTAAAATGTATTCCACTTCTATGAATTTTGATTTACTTTGAAATTTATTTGATTGTTTGGGAAATGTTGATATTACATATTCATTACTCAATAAGAACATATATTCATAATGTATATTGTATATGAATTAAATAGATCTTTTAATATATGGGAAATATATCAATAATGTCATGAAGGGTGGGTCTAGGTTATAGATATCTCCCTAATGCATTTACATGTATCATGAGACAAATAAGTTTTCCAAAATTATTAAATGGGTTTTTGTTATATATCAAGCCATAAATAAAACTCTCTTAGCATATGTCCCTGATTGTAAACATATCATGATGTAAAACATTAATCTTTTAATTTATTGAGAATTTAGTTATTATTATCTATTATTTTACTGCATTTATATTATATATGGATTTATTTCATGAACATGTTATTGATTAAATAGCTTGTGTTTTCAGTTTTTTACCTTGTTATATTGGTTATTCCTTATTTACTTATAAACAATTCCCATGTGCATATACTTTTATGTGGATTTAATCACATGATTTATTCATTTTCTTTTCCCCATGATTTGAATAAGGATATAATGAATAATATAAACGATGTGATAATGTTTCATATGAATGTATTTTATATTTCCAATGTATTATGAAAATCATGAATATATTTGGTTCATCTGGACTATTAAACCAATAAATCCTGAATAGCGAGATATCAGGTATCTTTTACCAATGTAATAAAGAATAAATGGGATCTAGGATTCTGGACTTGGGGTTATTTCATTTATTAAATCTACTGAAAAATTAAGTTAATGATTTTTGAGGAGGCATGATATTTTGTCCCTTTGGAATTAAATTGGTAGATCTCATGGACATGTTTTCAATATTATTTGAGATGATTTTTTTATTATTTAATGTATTTGTATCCATGTTTAATATTTTTTGTAAATGAGATATATGATTTTTTTCTTCACCTTTTCCTTGAGCAGTAGTTTACCGTTGATTTTTTTTGTTGATCGAATAAACCATTTGGTTCATTCTATGGTGATAAAGCTGGATGGTGGAAACAATTGTCCAAAACTAACCATGCATACCTATATTATTAAATTGAATTTTGATTTATATTTAGCTATCTTTTATTTGGTGTAGTTTATTCATTATATTGGGTGTTTTTGGCATGGAGATCATGTCGTGTGATTAAGGCGCATAATTTTACAAACTGTGTGGAAACATTATTGAAACCATTATAATTTTATAGATCCAACCACATGGATAGTTCATAGATTCCCTACCCATGTTCCCTGACCATGAGGGTTCTCCATATCTTCTAGAGTAAGGAACATGGTTAGTGAATGATTTGTATAAACATGAATCCAAACTGAGCATAGATTGTAGTGTTTTATTTTTTTTAATTCCCAATTATGCCTTAATTAAATTAACCCCTTAGTGGATTTACCACTGTCGCTCTCAATATAAACCTAAAGCACTCTCACTTGACTCATAGGAGGATCTCTCGGTTATGCATCCCACCTCCTACATCTCCCTCTATTAGGTCAATTTATTTCATGATTCATGGTGTGATCACCTTAGGATTTCCTTTTTTCTCTTGATCCTCATTATTACATACCTTATTCTTGGTTTAATTTCCTTCAATTTTGTTTTTTGATATTTAGGTGAATCAAATACCTAAATGAGTTTTTTTTTCAATTATTGGTTTTTAAGGTTTATGAGGACTAATTTAGGGCTATTTCTTTTGATATTCATCGAAGACAATAGATTCCACATCATTTGAGGTAGGTTATCATATGTTAATACTATTAAATTGAATATATTCATTTATTTTTTGTTCTAATTTATTTTTAATTATTAAATGATGTATACATTCTATGAATAATGATTAAGATTAATAAATTTTATTCTATCCATATTTTCATATTTTCCCCAATGTTCACATAATGTATTAGTCTTATGAGAACATGTTTTAAAGAATGATTGAAATTTAAAACACTTGGGGTAGTTGATTTATTTTACAATTGGTTTTAAATGTGTGATTTATAAATGAATTATGATGTTTTTTCCTTTTAGAAAGTTATCGATAAAAGCCCAAAAAAATTTCAAACATATTTTTAGTATTTTATCCTAAAAAATGTGACTTACACAGACACACTCACATATATATATACATAGATATAAATAAACATATATAGCTTCCTAATTTGTATATATCCACTCATGGTGGTGGGAATATGGAAATTTTTACAATGGGTAATATATATATATCAAGGTGCATATTTACAGAAGTCTGATGAGTGGTTCTGGACATGAAGGTTATGGTTTAAAAGATTTTTTTCAAATGATCAATGTTTTTTTACAAATTATAAGACCTCCTTGGAACCTATAATGTTTTACATTTAAAAAACCTATATGGAAGCTTTATATCAAAAGGGGGAGTTTCACATGGGTGTGTGGTGGGAGGTTTTTTAGGCGTATGTGATGGTACATAAATGTGATGTCTCGTGAAGGCCACGTCACCACCAACTTTGTCTAATTCCAAATTATCCGGAAAATATTAGTGGTAGAGAAGAGACAATTAATATGTATTCCTGATCAAACATACTAGATACTGCATGGTAGGTAAAGGAAATGGTTGGTTTTTCTATTGGGGACACTTGTATAGAATTGTCTTTTTGGTTATAGGATATGGATCGGGTCGATAAGCTTGAAAATGGTTCTGAACCAAGTATATCTCGGGTATATTCATTTAATGTTTATGAATTTCCCATGATAACAATTTTACATATATTATACTTTTCCTAGTTATATGAAAAATTTATAAAATCATGTCTACTGTTATGGTCTCCCTTTGAAACCCATATTTTTTGTGTGTGGCCCCTTTTAAATGGCTTATTTAGAAATACTCTCATTATTTTAAAACTAATTTGAATATAAAAAAATGGTTTTTCAAAAGTATCATCTTTCTAATTGTTTTAAATTAATATAGTATCATTATTTTAAATATATGTATTTTTAAACTAGTATAAAATGGATTTTATCTTTAATGGTAAACAATAGGTTGTGGTTTCTCTCTTTTAATATATATTGACCATTTAAATGATCACACCTACATTATCAGAGTAATTTTAGATTAGGATAGGCTTGTGGAACTCATAGAGAGAACTGGGATCCATTGATAGTGGTGACTCGTGAGGTCACATAGAGGTATGTTTAGTTTTTATTTTTATTTTTCTAGAATAACTGTTTATTTAATTTATTTCTTTCTTATTTATATTATTGTTTTTCAGTGGAAAATAATTCTCAATTGTGATTTTATTTATTATAATAACTAACTTCCATCTCAATAGGACAAGTAACACCACTTGGGCCTTGTTAAAGGACTTCATATGTGCACAATTACGGGTCGACCTAAGTTGGTTCATGATAGAGATCCCCTATTATTTTTTAATGAAAAAAAGATGATTCTATATGGTTCTGCATTGATTACATGAAAAAACATACATTAATATAAATAATAAGTGTCATATTACCCTCATTAATGATTTTTTATGTAATGACCTGAAATTTCCATGTAATATTTTTTATATAAATGGGAATTTTACGAGACTATGAAAATTGACGGAACGTGATTCTGAGGCCCGAACATCCTAGAATGAATTCCTAAACTTTTATTTGAGTACATTCTGTAAACAAGCGAGTGGGTTTTTTCTAACTTTTGAACTTATGCTTGGAATTGAAATCATAGGGAACTGTTCAATTCGCAGTGCTGGTATTCACTTAAATAGACATTCACCTCCAAGATAGTTGGTCGAGTGTGGAAGGTAGTTTTTGGGTTTTTTGTGAATGAATAAAATACAAATATATTTTATTAGCTTTTATTTTTATTTTATTTGTTAAAACCTCCATGTGGATGTTGAGAAGTGGGGACCAGAAGACCTTAACCTCCCATGAGAGGTTATAGTTGTGGGGACCACCCGAGCCTAACCTCCCATGAGAGTTTACAGTGGTGTGGACCACCTGAGGCCTAATCCTCTCAACACGCTCATTAAATGTTGGAGAGTCTCTTCAACTCTTCCAATATTAATTGTTCCAAACCCCTTCCACAATAATTAAGCCAAATCACCACATTTAATGTGCCAACCAATGAGATTAATTAACAAAATATTAATTATATGCCAACAAACATAATAGATCACATAATCTATTATTTTGTTGCGTCCATATAATTTTTGTGGATTTGGGAGAGGAGGAGATTTAGGAGAAAAGCTCTCCAATGAAGAACGCTAATGAAACATACCTCTAATTCGAATTTTTCTTCTCCAATCTCCGTCAAAGGATCTCTAATGAAGTATGAACCAACAATCGGGGAAAACACTGATGACACTGACCTCCATCTTTTCCCAATGATTCACCTTCTTCCTTGCGACCTCGTCAACATCATCAAGTGAACGAGGTAGGTGTTTATTTTTTTATCACTTCCCATGTACACCCCTTCTATTTTTTCTTCAGGTTGGTAACAATCATTGCGAGGGGATAAGATTTAACATTTATGTTCATGTTCTTGAGGAGCCATATGCTCCCACCGTAATGTGGAGGGTACGAGCCAAACCAACATACCCCGACCCTTCTGTTAATCTTGTTTTGTTCTTCACAATGAAGGAGGACAACAACCATCTGTGGTTGGGGCATGAGAATGGAGGCCCACAATACTATCAGCCGCGATGAATGCGACGACGCGGCTGTGCTGTCGTGCGACCACCGCCGCCACCTCGTGACCTCTGCACCGACCGTGGCCACCACTGCCGTCCGCGGCTCCACACCGCCCCGCGGCCGAGGCGCCTACCCGTGACCAAGGCACCACCCCATTTTCCTACCACTACCTCGTGGCCGGACTGCCCTCCCGCGCGGCCGGACCGTCGCCCCGCTACCGGACGGCCACCACGGCTTGACTGCCGCCATGCGACCAGACGACCGCCCCGCGACTGGACCGTCGTCCCCGGTCGAGCCACCTCGCGGCCACCCGCATCCCTCCACGGCCTCTCACGACCTGCCAGGCTGGGTTGAACCCAATGGTCTATGCCACCCAGGGGGTCAGGCCGGACCCAGGGGTCTGGCCTGGTTGGGCTGAGTCTGTCCGACCGGGTCGAACTGGACCCAGGCTCACTACTAACCAATTACAATCTTTTGTCCATAACTTTGGCACCAAACGTTCATTAGATGAACAATCAGCGGCGTTGAGAACCTTGGAGAGATTCAGCCCCCTTGTGTGATACCACACTATGTTTTGGATTAAGATGGGGAATAGTCAGGATGGATCGAGCATGAATCCAACCGGGCCCCTGAGACTAAAATGATAATAACTCATAGAAAAAGAATTTGATTGATGCACTGTCTATTACGTTGAGACCCATATTATGTAACGGTCCTTTGAGATACTTAATCGTGGTACTTCGTGGCAGTTGGAGTATCGACCACTAGCTTGTGGTGTGGTTCCTCCCAAAGACGATCGAGCATAGTGCGGGAACGTAGTGGCTGGCTGAGACTTGATGACTGCCGACTGTTTCGACTCTAAGTGACTTGATAGGCCCAGTGGGGAATGCATTAGTGACATGGCATACCCACGGTGGGGAGAGCCTTGGTGACACAGTAGACCCACGTTATTCGACAGGGGGAGTACCTTAGTACGTTGCGAGGGGTAGCGCCTTGGTGAAGTGGTAGACCCTCGGTGGGGAGCACCTTAGTGATGTGGCAGACCCACGGTACTCAACAGTAGGTGTACCTCTGTAGTCCAAGGTTAGTGGGAAGCATCTTTGTGTGACACGGTAGGCCCACATTACTTGATAGAGGAGGAGTTCTCCAACAGCTGAGATTTTGGATGTTGTGACTGAGAATGTTACTTGATACTACCCCTAAAATAAATCCTGGTCTGAGCTGAGTCTGTACCTATGTTTTATCCTAATGATTGAAATAGAATACATAATAACATAGGTATATGTATGCGAAAATACCTAAGTAAGGTAATCTGTTTATTTCATACATTTTGATTTATCTGTGATGGATTTTGTGAGATCTATATGGTCTCAGGGTCCCTACTGAGCATTGTATTTCTCACACCTGCACGGGCTGTGCCTGTACCTTGTTGTGTTGGATGCAGATGACGGACATCGCTGACTGTGGCTGAGAGTACCAGGATGGGACAATACCTAGAGGTGGATCATACAACGTTTTGGTACGCAGAGGAGATGGGTGCATGTAGAGTGTTGGGGAGGCGATCTGAACCTACCCTTCATGTAGGAACCTCGGAGGACGACCCGGCAGCTGACTTTCCCTTTTTCTTTAATTGTATTGTATCACTGTTGTACTTCTACTTTCCAGTTCGGCTTGTATTCTGGCCCCTTTAACATACTGCACTCACTATATTTATAGTTCAGTTTACTTGTGTTCTTATCTTGATGTGTGCTTCGTTGTGTGTGCTTACAGGTTAAAAATGAAATGCCATCCCAGTTTTAGGGAATACGCTTTCAGTGCTAGTCTCCAAACCCTGGCCTATGGATGGAGGGTTTGGGGAAGTCATGGCACATGCCCTGGGGTAAGGGTCGTGAAAATTGGTATCAGAGGAGTTGGTTCTACCGCAGAACATAGAAGTATGATCATTCTTTTTAATAGAAATAGTTTTAATTGTAGTGAGTGTGGTTATCAGTTTAGGGAAACCAGTGTTGGTGCAGCGGCTGATATATCCATACCCAATGATCCTGACTTCTTATTTTTGACTCTGTGCACTAAAACACTTATTAAGTGTGTATTTTCAAGAGTTTTCTTTGTTATCTCTTGAGTTAGCTCACCTTGTATAACTTATTAACTGTGGAGAAGATATTTATTTTTAGGATGCCTCCACGCAGACAGCCGGATAGGGTTTCTAGAGTTGTTTTCACTGATAGCCCACCGAGCAATAATGCATCTGTTTAGGGCCCCTCTCTAGTAGAGGAACCAACTATACCACTCCCCATTGGTTACTAGCACTAAGGGTGTACAAATCTCAGAATATGGGAGGCATTACCCTTTATTATTAAAAACGATTGGGAGATATAATGAATCAACCAAAACCAACTCCATGCCATATATATAAAAAAACCAAAACTCATCCCATAATTCATGTATAAATTGAACCAATCAAATAAATTCTTTTAATGTAAATGCAAAAAAGTAAATCATAAGCAGCGATAAATCAACTATCAAGGATTTGAATGAGTAAGGTCTAGCATGGTCTAAAAAATCCTTCTAGAAAACTGAAAAATGTTATATATACATAGGGTGGGCATGAAAGTATACTGAAAATGAAAACCAAAATCTCTCATCCACATTTGAAAGAAGCATAATGAACATATGAAGAAATTTCATAACCAAAAATCACATATTCAGGATTGATAACCGTACCAACATAACCAGGGAACACTCACTAGATAACTCAAATCATGTAATATAATACAAAGTATATAAAATTGATGATAGGGTTCCCCGAACCTGTTTTCCTCTGATTCGCCGATCTCACAGCCCAAAAACATATATCTTGGAAACACCATACCTTCAGAATAACATCATATACCACTTTCACACACATGGGCCTCACAACACATCAAACTGGCATGTACATAAGCCCCAGAAAACATCCCGTCTGCACACACATGGGCCCCACAAAACAAAACAACACTACACAACACATCGTGTCACAACTCATCACATTCATCCCAAAGACATACGGTAAATCACATTGCAACTCATCCCAAAGACACATGGGTCACTGCATCACAACTTTTCCTAAAGATACCTTGGATACCAAAGCCACCATCTATTATACTAACAGACCTCTATCCATCACAACCTATGAAATTCCTACATATCATGGAATTGGGAGTGGGGAAGGATAAGTGTCCATCCATCCATTCTCCCACTAAGATGATTGAAAATACACCCTTCGACATGACTATGAGGGTGTTCACCACATAGGTCTCAACTTGTGTGGGGTTCCAATAAAATTCACAAGAATGTAAAATTATTTATATATATATATTATAAAACACTCAAACCCAACCTATGTGTTCACAAAAAAACCAACCCACTCAAAACACCATTACTTTTTATTTCCACATCTATATCCATAACATCCCACAATAATCCACAAACCCCATTTCACATTTCCAACCAATTATACTTAATTATCTCATTATTTTTATTATTTACCATCATCCATATTTAATCACACACATAATCATTTAATTATTCATCAATAATTTCAATATCATTAACTAACCCAACCCACGTCATTTAAAAAATTATTAAACAATTATTTAATTCATCACTACCCAGGAATCTTGTACAATGTAACCAGATAAAAAGAAACATATTGAAACAACCCAAAAACCATGTCCAAACCCACCTCCCAACACAACCCCATATATCAACCATAACAAAAAACAATCATTTTCATCCCCACTATATAAAATATCACATCCACTCCACAATCAATCAATCTCTCCGCCTGAGATTCTATTACATGGTGGTGTTAATGTATTGCCTACATATTAATCCAGGACATCACCCATGTAAACCCACCACACACAAATGTTTTTTAAAACATGTTACGACACAAACCAGATCGGGAAATATTTTCAGAACTAACAAGTCATCCATTATTTAATTTCACTTTATTTATTTATGTTATTACCACATAAGCTAAATGATTACTGGGAATTCATTTTAATAACTGAATTTATAAAGTTAACCAATTTCATAATAATTGATATAAAATTCCACAAAACAATGATTTTATAGTTCGCATCATCATAAGCACTATCTAGTACTACTAATGACAAAAAATTTTAATGTGCCGTTAGCCCATATAGAATTCATAATTAAGAATAACAATAACATAGTATGATAATGTTGACCTTTCCCCCTCCCCTATATATTTATTTTAAACTAGTTTATTTTTTTTTAATTTGGAAACAACTATCTCCCAAAAATTAACATTTATATCCCCATACTGCATGGTTCAAAAAAAAAAGGAAAGATGGAGGAAATCATAACCAGAAGAAAACACATTAGATATTTCCTTATTGCACGAAATTAGGGGTACACATATAATAGTTATTTATTTAGGAAATAATGATCCAACTACCATAACATAGTCATCATATTCCTATTGGGAGAGGGATTTGGTGCATCCCATATCAAGAGAAATCTTGAAAGAATGAATAGAGGATAGCCTAGCTTTATAAAGATCAGATCTGAGTCATGGGATTATATGGAGTTTCTGATTTCCCATTAATGGAGGATATGACCAATACCACATGTTTTTACCATTTTAATGCATCTGGACTCTTAGGGAAATAAATATATGTTTTATTTCCTTTTAATCAATCTCAAATCCATTTAAACGTGGCATTAAAATCATTTTACATCAAGGAAAGATTGGAAAATGGAAAATCTGGTAGAACTCGAAACACTATTCAGGAGACAACACCAGACGAGTCACTGCCAGTGAGTCACCTCCATATGACTAACTCCTAGATGATTCACCTCCAGATAAGACACCTCCCAAATGAGTTACTGCCAAAACGAGTCATCGCCAGACGATTCACCACCAGACGATTCAACACTAGCGATTCACAACTAGATGAGTCACTGATGGGATGAGAAACCACATAAATGAGCTACTTTTGAAAAACTAAATTTTTCGAAAAGTTTTCAAATGAGACACCTTGATATCACAAGACATCTCGAACACCAGATTTCCCATAATGTAATGGATCAGAGTGTATATTCCATTGTATTAATATTGTCAACAATATCTTATGTCACATGCAACACAAAATAACAAAAAATCGACATAAAATGAGAAAAAAAAATATTAATAATACTTGAATAATATAATTTTTATTATTTTAATGTTTTCTGATCTATTAAAAATAATTACTTGTTATTAGACTATTTGATTAATATTTTAAAAATGTTTCCTTTCGAAAAAAACCAATTAAAATAAGGGGTTATTTTATATTACCTTATTGAATTGATTATAGTAAAAATTTTATCATAATAGGTAATATTTGTATTTATAAACTAATATATCAATATTAAAATATTTTTGAAACAAATAAAAAATATTGTTGAAAACTTTTTATAATGAAAAGGGAATTCTATAATAAATTTTTTAATATATTAAAATTTAATATAAAAGTTAATTTATTAAATTTAAAATTTTAATTTGAAATAAATAACAAAAAATCGGTTTAAAAAATAACAATATTATATTAATATGCATATTTGTTTTCTAAAAATATTGTCTTTTTTGGTGTATAGTTCAAAATAGTGTTTTCAGAAATAACATTACTTTTACAAAATTATTAGAATATAAGAATGAATTAAAAATTAATTAAAACAGTTTAAAGGACCAACTATGTATTTTATAAATAAATTTCAAATATTAAATATTTTTTTTTAATATTATAACATATATTTTTCATTTTAGAACTTATGTTATATTAAAAAAATATTATATATTCAGTTTTTAAAATTAATTTTTATCGCTTTTTGAAATTGTATCAAATAAAATATAAATATAATTTGGAATAATTATTTATAAATTATTTAATGAGGTTCAATTAATTTTTAAGTATAAATGATACTTTACTGTAGGTTAAATATTGTTACCATGATAAAAGCTAAAATGGTAAAGGTAAACATCTAAGAGTAAATGACCCAAAACTAGATTAAAACATGTTTTTGAATTTTTTGTTGGAGACTTGATACAAATTAAAACGTCATATATCCATTATGATTCACTTTCTTATCAACTTTTTATGTTATTTAATTCTTATAATTGAAATGTTTTGGGTATTTACCCAAATGCCATCCATTTTCTCTTATAAAAGGTGGCTCTCTTATCCTCACATACCCTCACTCAAAAACCCCTTGTCTCAGCCCAAAATATACCCAAACATATAATTATAAATCCTATACACCTTAATAATGTTCTTGTATTCTCAAAATACCATACCATAATGGTTTAATCCCCTTTGCAAAGGTGATAATCCATGAAGTGAGGTTTAAATTCATAACCACTCATTATATTTTCTATTTATTTATATAAATTTCTCATTCTTAAGAAAATATTTACTCATATTAAAATGTAATGATTTTTATCATTATTATAATGGTGTGTTATTATAATTATTATACATCATTAACCATCCTCCCCCTTTTCATCAGGAAAAACAAAAACATGAATCGTGTGTTGTGCAAACTACCACCTCCACGATGCAAACATGTTTCGATTTCATTCAACACATTAAATGGTTTTACAAATACGTAATGCAATATATAATAATGATATTTATTAAATATTCAATATCATTAAATGATAAACCACATTACTCTTTTTTCATGTTTTATTGAAAAGGAAATCATCATCCATGCATATGTGTAGACTACTGCCTCCATGGAACAATCGATTTGGATTTTTAATTTCATCATTTCTTTACAAGGATGGTCATTTAAATGGTTTGGAAGGATACATATTAGATTTATTATAATATTAATTTTGTTTTGTTATAATCTGTATAACCTTTTAATGGAATTATCAACAAACAGTAATTGTTAATTTAATCGTTTAAAACCAGCATAATAAGTGGAGAATCATTATTTAGAATTATGTAATATTTTTTATATCCACTGATTAATATTTTAATTCCATTATAATTATAATTTATCACAATAATAATAAATAAATTATATAATTAAAATATATTTTTTATTATGTTACAACTATATCACCTCATAATAATTGATAATCATGCCATATTCAGGTTTTGGTCGAGTTGACCACCTACTTTAACAACACTATGAAATTATGTCATGGATTTTTGTGAAAGCATAATTACTATAATTAAATCTATAAATATGTAAATATTAATTATTTTTTCAATAAAGGATACATCAATATATAACTTTTCAAATAAGGAAACACCCTTAAAGGGTTCGAAATCAGTATAAAACTATCGTTGTCTTTTTTTTCTAATATAAAGTCTAAATTAACAATGAAAGGAAATTTAAACATAATAATTATTTCTAAATCATCCATTATAGTAAAATTATTTATTTATTAATGATTAAATTGGAAATATTGATGAATATCAACACCGTACTTACAAAACTGGTTCAAAATAATCAAGATTACCAACACATGATATCCAAAACAGGCTATAACTAAATGACATAAATTAATAATATAATTATAAATGAATTTTATAAATGATTTTTATATTATTGTTTTTATTAAATAGATTTCTATGATATAATGTTTTTTCAAACAGGACCTTATAGTGCCTTCGGCTAAGTAGGGAAATAAGGTTAGGGTCTTCCATCCCAAATTCCTCTCATTGAGGCATATTTTATAGTATTTATCAAACACATTATATATGTTTAATATATATAAAAATTGATATATCATATAATTACTTATATTTTAATCAAGGACTTTTTTTTTGTTATTACAATACCTCTCTGTCAAGTGATTTTGATTAAAATGTTACTCACTCTATAAGTGTTTCATTGACATAACATTTAATTCCTTGATACGTATTTATGTTATAATCCTTATTTTCTTTTTCATGGATAAATTTCATCATAGTAAAAAACATTTATCTTTATTCCAACATATATAATGGTTTTCCTATTTTGTTTTTAGGAAATTGTTACTTTTTATTCCAATCTTCCTACTTGTTTGTTCTCTCACCTAAAAGTATAAATTTATCTATTACAAAACTCTATCTCTTAATTAGATCTTTGTTTCATGTCTATATTTATATTCCAACCAATATTCTTCTATATGTTTTGGAAATATAATATGTATTAATTTATATGATCCTGACAGTTTTCTTTACCTATTTTAAAAAGAAAAGTTTAATAATATTTTTCCGGCATGTGTATTCAAGAAAAAGGTATTTCAAATTATTTTCCACCAAAAATTAATTTTGATAAATTTTATTATTTTTAAAGGAATAAATAATTAAAATTATTTTTCAAATATAATCATTTTATAATTTTTTCACTTCACATTTTTAAATACAACTTTTGGAAATTACCTGTTACTTCAACATTTTATGAATATGCTCATAATGATATATTGTAACAATTTCTATAAGAAAATATATTTATGTTTCCTTTTTTATTTTATTTTATAATTCATATATAAAATTTAATGGTTTCTAAAAGAATACTAATTTCCTACTTCATTTAAAAATATCTCCTTTAAATTGATTTCAAAAGATCTAGAAAATTTCTTATTTCTAAAGTGGATTTTTAATGTTTTTAAATTTTTTTCCCATCCAATTCATTGTAATTTGATCAATAGTATGCCCGATCAAGGATATTCATGAAAAAAATACCTTCAACATTCTCTCTTTAGATGGCTTCTGAAATGTTTGTTTCCATAATAGAAATTATACATCACTTCATTTTACCAAAATTGGTTATAAAGACGATTAAAATGAAATTAATTAAACTAAATATAAATAATTAATACTTATTATTATTTGAATAAAATTAAATTCATAATTTTAATTTTAATTTTATTAATTGATTGAAAAGAAATGACAGTTTTAGAAAAATCAACATTATTCAATATTCAATAAAAAACAACCATTTCAGAAAAATGTCAAAATTTCAACATAAGATAATTTTAAAATGTTTATTTCAAAAATTATATCAATTTTTTCAAATATAATTTTATAAATTTCCAAAAAAAATAATTGTAATATTTTCCCTAAAAAAGAAATAAAAACCGTTTTCGGTGAAAGTATATATTTTTTAAGCATGTTAGAACATAAAATTTTGAGTTCTTATTTTCTGAGAATTTATTAATAAATTTTTATTAATCAAGAATTTTTTATATACTTATTTATTTATTTATTCATATTCATATCCACCAATTCAATAGTTATTTTATAATTGTCAAATTTAAAAATACATATTTCATGAATCTTTTAGGCTTGGTTTGGTTTGTCGTGAACACAATTGAACATAATGTTATTAATTTAAGATAAAAGGTTTTCAAATGCGTAATATTTAATATCATAAATTAATTCAATTTGAAAATTGTGTCATTGGTTTCATAGTGATGTAGCTTGTGTAGAGTGCATCTTTGGTGATATGAAGTTGATTGAATAATCAAGATAAAAATTTTCACTTCAGAAGGGAAGTGATATCTTAAGCCTAGTTGATAAGGATGGAATTACCTTTTATAAATCTCTGGAAATGGTAGAAGAAGGTAAAACCTTTTTATTAGTTCAATAAACAGTAATGCATGAAAGGATGATGACATGGAGTGTGTAACTTTTATTATGAGATATCACGAGACAAAGAGATTATGTTGCACGACATGTATTCGAATGAATGGTTTTCATTTATATGAGTATACCTTATCTCTTTAGAGACCGTTGTGGGTTTCTAGAATCAACTCCTGGTATGTGAATAAAATTAACTTCTGTTGATATAAGATCATATCGGGTCACACACTAAGAGTATTTGAAATGCCTTCATATTCTTAGGAATACGAGAATAGGACGTAGTGGGACACAACTTGGGGTTGATGAGATGTCTGAAAATATTCAATCACTAAGGAATAAATAAATTAATATTATTTGAGAATATAATAATTGTAGTTGTATTTATCTAATTAAAGTATTTAAATATGTTAAAGTAAATAGATGGAATAATATTTAATGGATGAATATTTTTTAATATTCAGGTTTCGTTTAATATTCAATGGAATGAATAGTTCAGTTGATGGATTATCTTTTATCACATAATATGTTCTAATATATTAAAAGTTATAAAAATATAAATGATATTTACAACTCAATAAAGTAATAATAAGTTATCATTTATAACTTATTTAGCGGGTAACAGATATTTGGGGGTAGTGGGGCTATTTTTAGTTATTTACATCTTCACTCTATATGTGGGAGAGGCTCTGGTTCACATGTACAATTCTTCATGCCATTTTGAGAGCCATTATCTCTACTTTTCCACTTTATAGGGAGAGGATCTCATGATCAAAGAAATCATATCATGCTCTGCTTCATGTATTAAAGGGACATCGATGCACCGATCATTGTAACATTGAATGTTCAATATAAAATTTGTATATCACTTTGAATTTGAAGAACTACATTCCCACAGACATTCAAATTACATGTGGATAATTTAGTGGTATCCATTTTTGGTTCCTTTGAGAAAAAGTTTTTGTAAATGAAAATACTAAACACATGAATTGAAATAAACCACGGTATTATTTGATTTATTTTTCATGATTAAAATTATTCGTGTGGGATCCTAGGGTATTCATACCATGCAGTAATTTTCAGGCGATGACGTTTCTACAATGATAAAACATGAAATTTTTTAAATTTCATGCCTATATTACTCTACTGCACTCCCTTTTACATTTAGTTTATATCAGAACAATCACATGATAATTAAATCCAAGGAAAAAATTAAACAATAAATAAATTACAATAGATGGAATCGTTAGGGTCCTATCATCATAAATTATTATTCAATTTGACTTCGGAAGACTATGTTACAACCATCTGAATACTTAAGATCAGATTAATATCACTATTTCATGTGACTTTAATCAAATAAAATACATATATATATATATATAATTATTATCTTAATGTGAAAATGGAATTCAATAATAGTGAACCCAAACACTGATGGTGGGATGGTTGCCGAAATATTTTTTTAGGACAAATAATTATCCATTAAATGTGAAAATTAAAAAATTATAAACCCTAAGAACATAGGCATAACTTTGTTTTTGAAAAAAATAGGTTATAATTGAAAGGTTTTGGTGGAAGTTCATAAAAACATTTAAAAACCTATATGAGTGTCTTCCCCCCCTTATATGTCCTCCATTACACTATAGAGCTCACCAAACCTTATCCCATCTTGATGCATCACTGTTGGAACCATTGACCAGTGTCTCACCACACATTCCTAGTCTGTCAATGGAACCTCCAACTGGCCTCAACACTGCTCGGTCGACTGACCCCACAAGCCCACCTCAAGACAAATCATGGCTGGTCTCTGTCACGCACCGATGAAAGACCCCTCAAATCTAGGCTACCCCATGCTACATTGTCGTCTCACCACTAACTAAGACCTGATACTTTCATGCCTTACCGCATAACCAGCCTCCTTGTTATGGAAACCCAATACCCCAATATCTTACCCATCAGATGAACTACCTTGATTACCCTTGAGCTGTCTTGTGGCCGCACCCTGCTCAGTTGTCCCAGATCTGGCCACATATGATTGCCCTACCATGACCCCAAGTGCGACCTTATATGGATTAACACAACTTGGAATGGGCTGGATGGGTACTACCCAACCCTAATGGGCCAGGGTAGGCATTTCCTGACCTGGGAGGACTTTTATAGGTATTGTTATGATATGAAACCCCTTTATGGGTTTTTCAAGATGTCATCGACTTGAAAAAAAGGTAAAAATATTTTAAAGTATTAGGTTATATTTTTATGAAATACTATATATATACATATTTTTACCAAATATTAATTCATTAAATCCCTCTCCATAAATTTATTGTAAATATTTTTTTTATTTAATTTTTTTGCAAACATATCTTGAGCATTGACCAACCAATGTATATCTTGATTTTTGATTTTTTTAATTAATTTTTTCATGTGATTGTTTTTGTATTAATTAATTAATTAAATTTATGATCTATGAATCATAAATCATTATCATTATGTGTATAAGAGATTTCAATAGAAGATAAAAAGTCACTTTTCTTTATTACAGACTCTCGATACCCCCTATCCCGTATGGAATTATTTTTATATAATGGAGAGTATGAAGGATTACATGGACTATGTTGGTAAGAAGTGATATTCTAGACTAGACCATGACACATAGGACCAGGGTGAGATCTATGATATCAGACAAATATGACTCAGGTATTTTACTCAAAGGATCATGATTGTTCCATTGAAATAAATGGATTAACCAATATCAAAATCTCATGATAAATAATGTTATTTATTTAATTTTTACTTAATTTATTATTTTTATAATTTTGCATGATTACAAAATCACATATAATAATAAAAAATTAATGCATGGATTAAATAAAATTGAGATGATAATAATGTGTTTCTATGTACACATAATACGTGAATTTCATATAAAAAATTAATTCATTAGTTGATAAATAATAAAAACTCTAAAATAAATATTAAGTCATAACACATTTCTTTAGTTGAATTATAAAAAAAAGGTGTATGGAGTGCTTATCAACCCTTATTAATGGTTCCTCCTACAACTATAGAGTTATTATGAAAACTATTGGTTGACTTAATTAATGATGTCTACAAAGTAGTATCTATAACTAGATTGTTTCATCTTTAGAAAAAAAAAATATTTTGAGTAACTCATGTTTATTATTTTAGAAGCTAGGGCGTCACTCAATATTTTAACGATCTACAAGCTAATGTCTTGGTCTAATCAAATACCTTCCCTAAAACTCTCTGAGTAGTGGTATATCCATAGCTTGGACTATGTGGAATGGTTTCTAGTATCATTTCTACTAGAATAATCTAGTTTATGGGTATGTTAAATCTAGTTGGGAGGGATACATGGGTTTAATAAAATAGTGAGATTAATATAATGATTTAATCCATAATATCTAATTGTTAATCATGATAAAAGTACAAATATTTTACTATTTACATCTATGTAAAATGTTATGTATTAGCATATGTTCACTATGATTAATTTTAGACAAATAACATGTCTTTACCCGCACGAGTTTTCAAATTAGAGTACAAGATCTTGTGTAAATTACTATGGTATAATAAATTAATAGTGTTGGTGTCCCCAACACCCATTAAGTTAAATTAGGAAGAAATTGTGTAAAATATTCTTATAGGAGACTCGTATATGGTGAATTTGATGTTTACATCATAATTCTATCTTCAATGTCCAATTATTTGAGGATAAATCATAGGGACAAGGATGGTTGCACGTGTTGTCCCATCATAGAGAAACTTTTAAAGAAAAAGTAAATCAAGATATTAATGAGTGATGATTACATTGAAAACATGTAAATTAAATGATATGACATGTTCTTTTGAAACATATCATTCATTTATCTTTATCACCCAACTAATATAATTTAATTTAAAATTAAAAAACTAACAGTATAGATACCATTCTTCATTAACTTTTGGTTAAGGTTCTCCAAATATATATGAACTTAAATAATGTTTAATATTTTATTCTTATGGGGGAAAATATGAATGAAAAGGGGAAAATGATAATGGAATGGATGATACTAAAGAAAACATCTTAAAATCTTTTAATTAAATTAGAGAAGGAATTCTACAGGAGGATATTTTATTCACAAGTCACGAGATAAGTTTGTGGAATGTTAAATGAAAATAATTGAAGTAGAAGTAGAAAATGCCTTCCACTTAATATAAATTCATCATTATAGGTGATTTTATTTTCATAATTCATGGGTATAAAATAAAATATTACTATCACAATTGTGTATTTTAATAAAGTACCCATGTATGAAAATAATCATTAATGGAGGTATGGTGAATTCTCCAACAAGCCGAGAAAGGGTGATACCTAAGGCAGTAGAGGGAAGTACACAACTTCTAATTACTGATATTAATAACTCTAATTAAAACGTTTACTGAGTATAAAAAAAATTTATCTCACATGTTCAGTGTACTCAAGGAAACATTATTATGGTTTTTTAATGAATGATATTTGAGTTTTCTAATACTGAACGAATATTTCAACAATGCTTGATTCATTTGAAATAACTAATGAATAAAAAATTAAAGACACATTTCTACCATGTGGTGGAGAGATAATTAATATTATAGTTGAACTAATTAGTTTTCCAGGATATAAACACTATGGTTTTTAGAATCATTGTAGTTAAAAAAATATAGGTATTATCAAAATATATATTTTTTAATAGAAAAACCATTATAAATAATGTTTAGCCACATATATTTTATAATACTTCTGGTATATGGATTGATCTTTTCCAAAGAGAATCTAGAGGTTACCACATATACTTTATAACACTCATTTAATAATTTTATGGAATTTTTTATTGAAGAATGAAATATTTATAGTCAGAAGATATGTATTTTTTGGCTAACAAGAAGAATAATATCTTGGCCAAAAACTCATTGACCATTAAAATATAGCATGGATTAATTACTAATTGCACATTTCCTTACACATGTTTCAATCATGATTTTACTAAATAAGATCAATGAAGAGTACTACATTCTAAACATTGTTAAAAAATATAGAGTGGAGTAACTCATAAATGTATATTTCCTTATATACATGAGAGGGATGATATAAGTAATAGAATAATAAATGTAAAGATTACTTTTCATTATATATATGTATAATATTATTTAAAACATGATTCTCAAATATTAGTGCTATCACACAACTTAAATCCATATATAATGAAAAATCGATATAATTTTGGTTATAGTATGATATAAATCCAATATTTCCATAAGAACATTTGTTTAGATGTAATGTATTTTTTATGTATATAAATAAACATGCATCAAGAGAAACACAATATAAATATAAATTACATATCCTTATGTTTTAAAATGATATTATATAAATCCAAATGATAAAAATATTATATTCATTTGATGAACTATATTTCTATAAAAGGGTGATAACATATATTTGATCTAGTTGGAGAAATATTATCATGGATTTATTTAATTCCAAAGATGAAAAATAGTCATCATACGATCCTGTGGAAAATAGTTGTTCACGAGACACATACTATGTAGGATGTAGAAAACCATGGTAATATTTTTGTGTTCACTAAAATCAGAGATACATGGATCCAAAAAGTAATTAGTAAATGGAAATAATCGATGGTTGAAAAGATAAATTAATAATCAATAATGGTTTCCATGTATTAGAGTATAGGTGGTAAGTATTTTTAATACTTCGGTGGGTATCCAAGTGATACTATACATGGGTGGTGCAAGTGTGGTACCAATAAAGATCAATGGTTATTACCATGTTTTTATGACGAAATCCATTATAATTTTACTTTTTCATAGAATATTATTATTTTTATTAAATTGGGCATTAGATGTCAAGACCACCAATATTGGATGGTTTCTATACGATGAATCAATATTGGGTAGGTGGCACAATAGAATTCTAATAAGGTGTAAAATTTACTAAAATTAGGTTTGGATGGAAGTAAGAAACATGATCATTAAATGTTCATTTAGAATGAATTTTTACTATTTATATACAAGAGAATATTGGGAGCTTCACAAGTTTCAATGGAATATATATTTGATAAAATATGGAAAACAACTGTTTGTCTTACAATTAGATAGTACTAGAATTAAAGAATATCTTCAGAGATTGACATAAGTATCAAACTATGTTATTGGGAAATATATATACTGAGATATATCTAATTAGTTTCTTAGAACAAATAAACATACATATACTAACAAAGTATTGAAAAAGAAAATTTGGAACAATTCGTGAGAGAATTTTCTCTATTTTCATATGGAATATATATCATCGATAAGACATGTATAATACATAGGAGGTGATTAATTTTGTTAATTAAATTCCATACACTTTGGTTATAGATCAATAATATTTTACATGATATATACTACATATGATATTTGAAATACATTCTTTAAGGAAGGTAAATATAAGTTATATCTTGCAAAGCTGCATGGGAAGCATTAAGAACATTATAATTTCACTCAATAGAGTAAAATAGATATGTCCCTAGAACTTGGAGATTAAGGTACACTAGTAAAATAGGGGGAAAATAGTTTTCCTTTATATTAATATGGTTTAATATCATAGTCAGAATAAGGTAACAAGTAAGAGAGGTCATTCAGTCTAGTAATGGTTATATCTAAAAGTACCAAGTGGACTTTGACATCTGATGTAGCGAAAGAGGCGGTGTAAATTATGAAATAATTTATTGTAGTTTTGGGTATTTCACCTTGTATGAAATTTTTTATCATAATATAAATTATGAAAATTCTACTACTAGAAATATACAGTATGATAAGCTTTAATAGGGGAAAATGGAATATACATGGGGATATCATCTCTTAAAGAGTCTTACTCAAGGAGTTAAATTCATATATATTAGAATAACCATGAAGAAGAGACTCTAAATGCCTTTGAATAAATCAATAACTCAGTCGAAAAAATATATTATCCTATAAGATCTAACAAGGATAGATAAAAACTTAGATCTAGTGAATGGGGTGGTGTTGTTGTGGAAGATTCCCTAAATCCAACATAAAAATTACTTTTTTATTACCATATTAGGTATATAGTTAGTTATACACGATTATCTCTTAATATAATATCTTTGATATTCCCAAATCCTCTATTTATACTATAATTTTCTTAGATTACTTGTATTAATAAAAGATTATAGCATCTACAAGGTATAATAAGAACCTCGAGACACCAGGAAATTAATCTTAAACATATATCCCATGGTTCAAATACATCATGTTGATAGGAAACAGATGATGTGCGACCATCAGGTGTTGGGGGCTCATAAGCATTGAGACTTCTTCTCATGATGTTATCAATTCGTGATCTTGAGAGTATGAGATTATGTGAATTGAACCGCCAATTAGAGCACTACATGTTTCAAGTGTCATTGTATGTTCATTTCAGTGAACATACATAAAGGTATACTAACTTGATATTTTTATAAATGTATACTATTTTATTATTAACATTTATGGAAGACAAAAATGGTTGCATTCATTTCATAGTGAGGTTTCTTTCATTAGGTTCATCATTTGTGTTATAGAATTTATTGAGTAATCAAGATATAATTTGTCACTTTTGAAAGAATGTGATATCATGGGCCTAATTTACTAGGATGTCAGTACCTTTGTAAAATCCATGTCCATGGTAGAAGATGGTAACGTTACTCAGTTAGTTTAATGAATAATAAAGAATGAAATTATGATGTCATGAAATGTACATCCCACTTTATGATATATAATGAGAAAAATAGATTATATTACAAAACATGTGTTTATAGGAAAGGTTTTTGTTTCTATGAATATTCCATATCTATTAAGGTGTCGTAATGGGTTTCTAGATTCCACTTTTAGTCTATGATTAGTATTCACTACCATTATGATAAGGCAATAGAGGATCACAAACAAAGTTTATTTGAAAATATAGCCTACTCTGATAAATAAGATTTTTAGACATGGTGGGCCCTATCACATGGTCTATGATCTTTCCAATAATATTAGATCATCATGGAATAAATAAATTCATATTATTTGAGTATAGGATAATTGGAGTTGAAATTATTTATTTAATTTATTAACATGTATTAATGTAAATACATCAGAAAATATTAATTTTTTGTATATTTAAATTTTAAATTTTTATTTTTATTTCATTATATATTTATATATATATTAGAATCTAAATATTATTTATGATAATGCATTACTACCATTAAAATAGCTAGGAATTCTGATAGAACCATCTCCCATGGCTCCCTTTTAAAAAGACGACTGTATTGGAAATCCTTCTAAATTTCCAATGTGGGATTCGGGTTCTCTCATTCATATGCATAATAAATAATAAATTATTATTATTAATTTGAAATTTATTAATAATAAATTTTTTTACTAATAAATAACAATAATTAATAATTAATAATTAATTGTAAACATTGAATATTATATATTAAAAATTCACTTATTAATTTTAATAATATTTCAATCAATATTAAATTATAATATTAATTACAAATAAATATTATAAAAAAGGTCTACCTAGAATGTAGAACTCCTTCCCTTTTATTAATGATTATGTAAAAAGAAGACAAGAGAGAAATAAAACCGAGAAACATGCGGGGTCACACAAAGAGACATGCCATCATCCAGAAAAGTTGTTTACTGGTCATAACATGTAGATTCATTTCCATCATCATAATCAAATTCATTAGCATCATCAGTAGTTTCCCACTGTGATTGTGAGATACATTGATTGAGGATCCCAAGGAACGTAGCATTTGTCCTTTCCTAATCTGGAGTGTGAGGAACTAGAGTTAAATCATCACTACTAACCATCTTCCCCTTTATATTTAAAACAAAGACATTAATAGAAACTAAATCATTGAGGACTATTGAATAGAGTTGGATGGTGTCTAACCAAACCATCTTTTACTCATTTTATCTTCCATCATCTGATACATTACCCCATTTAGCAGAAATTCCTAATTAACTGGAAAAATTATGAGTCAATTGATAAAAATTGATCCTCTATTGAACATCATATTTTCGGGACCGATCTTCATGTGGAATATATCTTAATAATTTTGTGCCCAATGGTTGTACAAAGAAACCTTACTTATTAGGCTATCAATGAGTTTACATTAGAACAATACACTGGGAAGCAACCACACATGTAGACTATCCCATATAATTTGCAGCATCACTTAGGTGCTTCCTATCCTTGCTAGAATATTTCTTGAAAAATCTTATCCCCTAAAATCACTAAAAACATGTCTGAAATTTTATGATAATTTTAAAAAATGGTGGAAAGAAAATCTATGAATAATATCAAAGTAAATGTTCAAAGTGTGCGACTATGAATCCAAAATACCTTCGTGGATGGCCACACTACATGATGTTCCTCTGCTCCGCATGGCATTGTACTTCTCTTCATGGAATTCCAACACTTTGAGAAACACCTGCAGAAAAAGTCATTTCTCAAAAATGGTAGAACCAACAGTGCCCAAAATTGAACAAAATCATTCATAGGTAGAGAATACATCATTGGCCCTCACAAATTAAACATGGTAATCTTCAGGGCTGGGTGGGGATTTTGATACTTGTAGAAGGTTCCCCCTACTGACTAAACACCTCATGGGATCCCAAAAATGAAACTCTGTGGCCCAATACAGATGACTGGAGATGCTGGTATCTAGTCCCTCGAGTCTCATATAAATAGATCCTAAGGGGTGATTAAAAAAAGAGGATAGAAAGAGGATACACATAGAGACAGAATAAGAGAGCCACATATGGACATTTGAATGAAACAATGATGATTTCTCATAGGTGAAACATGTCATGTTGAATTAATAAGGATAAAATAATTCATTTAGCACTCGGAAAGCTCAAAATATTTTGTGATAATATTTCTCATGAGGTGTAAAAACAATGAGCCTTTTCAAAAAATCATCTCAAATAGAAAAATGCTATACAGGTTGAACCTTGTCCTACGTAACAAGTCACTAGACGGGAGGAACCCCCCCCCCCCCATAGCAATATGCTTTGCAGATGGAGCTCAACTCCATGTAAAAACATTCTACATGGACAGAACCTAGGACTACATAGCAACATGCTGCATGGACCATACCCCTACTAACATAGAAAAATGACACATAGATAGAACCACATCCCATGTATATACATGCTAAATAGAATGGGTTATACTAATGTGTTCAACTCTTTGGCTCAAATCATTCCATTATATCATTTCATCAGTCCCCAAGATAGAGCCTCTATGAACTAGGCTAATTACACTAGGTCAAAGCCCCTTCCAAATCCATCAATCATGTATGAAAGGACCATCAAGGACCAAGTGTCTCTATGAGTTTACATACCCATGATAAGTGGAGTCGCATAGGTGACCCCAGAAATAAGGTGGTCCGTCAGAATGAACATCAACATACATTCTTTCGGTAATTAGGGTTCTAACCTTGGGGTGATCACATGATCCTCCGTATTTTTGGAATTAAGGGGAACCATTTTCCTTTCCCTTCAATGAGTGATGAGAATTATTCCCCTATCCCAAGAAACAATTTTTGGGAATTATGGATAAGGTAATCCTTTATCCATTCTTACAAGAGGTGGTACTTCTCCATCTCATTGCCTCTTCCTAGGATGTAATCAGATAGGTCACCAAATGAGACTATCCAGGATATTAAAACAAGAGAGGGAATGTTCACATTCAACCCCCACTCTCCCTCTCCCGTTGGGATCCATAACCCTCCATCAGTGGGCAGAGTGTGATGTGTGATCTTAAAATCTACTAACTTCTATGGTTTCTCATATTCATAATGACTCAAATGGGCTTAGAGGATGGTGGTGATCAAGAAATTTATATCATCTCAAAGTAAATCAAATAGGCCGCCCACACAGTATATGTCGCAAAACCATACTTCAACATTTATAAGTCCATTTTTATAATGAAGCATTTCCAAATGGGAAGCTTCCTGGGGTAATTCCCAACTAATAACTCTAATGGGCCTCCTATAAAGTGTAATCCCTAGATCAATCTGAACAATGAGGGATTTTATTCCCAACTAACTGGGATATGTAAGAATCCACTATAATTTCCAAACACAACACCCAAATCCAATCTAATGTTATTTGGGCCGTATTCCATATAGTTTTTTATCAGCATTTGAGACCATATCTCTTCCGAGTATCTTGGGCCACCTCAATATAAGTCTCATTCTATCCATGGCCATGATACCTTTATCTTAAAGGTCCTTGCTATACGATGACAAAAAACAAGGGTGTGTCCTCATCAAATGACCTTAAAGGTGATATTTCCAGTCAAATGACAACGAACATTGTGGGTTCTGATTCCTCTTATAAGGATACTTATGAAACCCATCTTATGGGTTACATACTGACATCAAACCAACTATCATACCACCTGGATGATGGTCATCTTCAACGTGCCCCATCACGTAGATTAAAAATGATTTCATCCTAATAAATAACCAAATAACCCATAATATGTCCACAAAGGGTATCATTTATGGAGAACCATAGATACATACAGATAACTCCATTGATGGAGAACCATTAATACCTAATAATGATTTAAATCCCACACATATTCATGTTCAACTATATATTTAGGGATAATCTATGGACATATGCTTTTGAAAAAACCATGGATTCATGATCATAACCTATATAAATAAGATATTCCCACAATTGGTAATAGTTTCTCCCAAAATGGTGTGATGAACCTGAATTCCAATATTCTCAAATAATGTGAGTTCTTATGTGTCTGTGGATAAATCAACTAATAAATTCCTTCCTTTGGAATGTAGGTCCATGAATTTGGTATGTGATATCCATTTGGTGTTTCTGGCTCTGAGAAAAACCCCTGTGGGGACCATTTGAAGATATTATATAAACCATTAGCTATTGAACACCAGTTGACCCCTATAATCAACCCAATCAGGCATAATAACATATTCAATAAAAAATGGTGAACATGATGTGAATCTAACCAAAGTGGAATTATTACTTTTCTTGGGGACCTGTTTTCCTCTTAAATGGAATAGGTCCAAGAAAGACTAATAATCACGAATGTGGTCATAAGATGATACTTTTATGAGGTATCGATGTCAAAACTTGTCACAAACATTTTAGGCACACTTACAAGAGACCTTCAATACAATAGATTCTTATAAGTTTTCACAGACACACATGTCATCCACCGCACTAACTGATTCTTCCATGAAGTAGAGGAATCCATTACCCATCAACATCTTCAATACTAGGCATCAAGTGAACTAATTTGAGAGTACCACCATTAAGGTACTCTTCCAACCCTAGAGGTATCTAAGAAGACCCTTTAGATCATGAATACCTCATATAAATCAATTCAATGATGGTCAATGGCCCAAAATTATGCATCTCCACTAGCCATCTCCAACTGTTTCGAGATATTGTACCCGAAACGCATCAATGCGTGCCTTTCTTATGATAGGAAGGTCGATGAGGTCATCACCGACAATTTTATCCCTACTTTACATGGGTCTCGATCAAGGGCCTCAACCATAATTCATCATTTCCAACATTATTAAGCCATGTATCCTCCCCCTACAGAGGATATTTCCATGGGGGCCCCAGCAACGGGTAAATAGAACTAGGATCGTTGGGCATCCTTCCAAGGGCATGAATCATATAATCAGAAATATGTCATCACTCTTGTTCATGAGGAAAAAATATTCCATGATAATATAGAGACACACTATGGGAAGATATATATTCCTACTACCTCTAATAAAATCCACCATTTAAATACATAATATAATTATGAGAAAGTGTAACTTCTCACTAGTTTTCTCCAAACACGACACACAGGTATGGCGGAGAATTACATGATTATAATTTTTTTCTAATTCATGTGAATACCATGTGCCTAATTGGGAGATAAATAGCCATTAGAATATAAAATTTCATGATAATCTCGACCAATCCCATCATCCAAATAGATGAGGAAACTATAGGAAAGTTCCTATCCCTTCCAACATGTATAAATCCTATCAATCAAATACGATGGAGATTAATGAGTACACACAATTACCTAATCGTATATATGAAACCCCATAGTTAAATTATGTGAAAATAAAATACAATAAGATGGAAATTCTTACTTATTAATATAATCTATATCATCCTAATATGGTGGAAAATGAATAGACATAAATTTATTCTCAGAATTATGAAACTCGTTAGTCAAATACTATGGAAACATGAGAATGTATCAAGCATATCACAACAATATATCAGGGGTAGATTCGTTCCTCAGTACCCACATGAGAGAACTACTAGTACCCGCTAGGAGGATATGGAGGGCCCCCATAGGAACATATTCTAGCTCTGATATCTGAATAGAAATATATTCCCATTCTAGCCAAAGATATCTCCCAACACATCTTGGAAATGATGGATGATTAGATATCAATTCCTAAATATATCCTTTAGACCTATCAAGGCGTAAAAACATACATGTATATAGAAAGGATTTGGGCCTACAACCCCATCTCTAAAAGTGGGGTGACTCATCCATAAAATAATGTGGTCACTCTGAAGTATAATTGCATCCCTTTTCCCAGCCAAGAGGGTTGTCAACCATATTCCATGATAAATGGACAATCAAATCATGAATAAATACCCATTCCAATGGAGGGAAACCGGTCCAATTTTGTGTCCACTCTAGGGCATGGATATGCCCCTATTTAAAACTAAATATTATCCTCTTCATATCTTGACGAAATCGTGGGATTGACTCGATAAGGAAACTATCTATGAATTCCTTCACCTATAACAATTGGCTGTAGTTTCTCATAAGAGGGCACCCAAAAACAAATCTCTCCAAAGGAAACTGAAAAATGAACAGAAATATCATGAATTTTCACTACATGATTCAGAAATTCTTGATTCCATAAAACACTTATCTATAGTGTATTAGGATCCTGCAAATATATTACTAAATTATGGAAGTGGTTGTAGGAGTTACGAAGGTCCTCCCCAGAACATTGTTACTAACAACTCTGAAGGTACCCCATAAATCTCATAGCATAAATGCTAACATTGTGGACAAGAAATGATTTATCATAAAGGTCATCTCCTAATCAGTGTCATGGTATCCCTTAGCATGGCCAGAAGATTAAAAATTAAGATGTTCATCCCCTAATTGTTGACTACCCTAATGGTCCTTTCCATGGTATGCACTCCAGAAATTCTTGTTGTAGTCAGACATCAAGAAATGATGTTATTACTCTCTGTGATGTAATTCATTGTGAAGGTTGTCCCCATAATAAAATCAAACATAAAAAAGGTTATCCCATTTCTATTTTCATCCATAATGGTCCCCCAAGGGTATATTCCTAAAAAATTCTTCCTACAAGAATACATGAAGCTACAATCGTAGTCCACACCATTGTGACACCAACTACAATGGTCCTTTTTGCAATGATGTATTATTTCTACAAGAAGGTCCTCCACCTTTTCTACTCATACCTAATGGTCCTCCCCAGGTATACACTCTATAAATTATCCGTGCCTCCAGAAATCAAGATAAAATGGTAGTCCTACCTATTATGGAACCAACATCAAAAGTCCTCCCAACAGTCAAGTTCTATATTGTAAAGGAAGGTCCTCCCCCTTCCAAATAAAATAAAAGAAATCATTCATATATAAGGGTTCTTGGAGGGATGTGTTCAAACATGTTAGATACCTCATCAGTAACAGGATACATCCTTTCCCTACTACAAAAAAACATAGTAAAGTAGTCATCTTCTAATTTACTCCTATACTTTTTACAAATTAATGAAACCTCCACCCGCCCTATTACTTGTGAAAAGATAATAATTTAGATTCCAAGTAGGAAAAACCATGTATAGGATTCCCTAGTGGAACAAAAAAATGGTTTGTTTCTCATTAGTATAAAATTATATATTTCTGAAATACCAGGTATGTATTGGACTATAGCCATATCTCAGTTTGATATACGAATATAGTTGTTGGGAGAATATATAAAAAATTCTCTTCAATATTTCGAAAATTATTTTTCAATTGAAAAAAAAACCTTCCCTACAATGGGTATGCATACCATGTCAAAAAATTGGGAGATCATTTTCTTCAAATTGACTTGGAATAACTTTTGTCTACATGATGAACAAAATTAGAGAAGTGGAAGAAATGTCTCCATGTAACCAACCTATATGAACAGTATAAGTTCCATTTCTTTATCAGTGATGCCCTATATAGTGTTCATATTTGGGGATGGGGAGAGCATGGATCTCTCCATTTCATACCACATTCTCTTCATAAGAACCCACTAGAAATGAAATCCGATAATTTCATTATCCAATGATGGTTATCAAATGAAATCTAAATTCGGTAAATATAACATGATCTAAAATAACCAGACATGAGTATGTATCAAATGAATTGGGATCTATGAGGTAAATCCATCAAGAAAATCATGAACAAAGAAACCAAGAACATTCATCAAGCTTCTCACATAAGGGAATAAAATCATTAAGAACACTTCATTCCTTCGGAAACAAATAGATCACATAAAAACTAGACATTATATAAGGATCACACTCTAATGGGAATGTGTGAGATCATGAAAGCGGTAATAGTGGAAGAAATCACCATAGAATGGGATTGTCCCCATCCCATAGGGATGGTGGATTTTTAACACAAAATTCCCCCATAAGACTGATAAATATGTGATAATTCATAATAAAAAGGGAAAAAATTAGACCCAGCCCATGGGGTTGAAGGAATTTTTAACTCAACCACCACCTAGCAGAAATTAGTCTTTTCCATTTGGGGAGGATAAAAGTACAAAGGTACGCCACTCCACCTACTTCATGAATCTTTTCCCCCATAAGGAAGGTTTATGACAAGGTCATATAAATATTATCATCAAATTAATCATCACCATGAATCCATAAGAGGATCTCATATTGGAATAAGAAGATCCAATAATGGGCATGAATGAGCCATCCATTCAGAAGATGGTAGACCATCAATAATGTATTATGAATCAATGAACGTTGTTGAAATTAATCCTATGAACCACACTGAAAATGATTCAAATGAAGAACAATATGAAGAGGATGGTTCCACCATAAATCCAATCCACATTGAGAATAAAAGTGTGATTACCTCTAACTTGAGGGTTTTCCTGAATTGGGGAGTTCCCCTAATCATTCTTCCACCACATCCTCTACAAATCCATAATAGAGAAATAAATTAATGATATTTCACATATGACCCACCTCCTTCTCCAATTGACAATGAGAGCCCTATCCTCAAGGATAGATTTTCTTAACAAAAGAATGAAAAGAATGATTTTAGGTGAATCAGTGTTGAGATACATTGTGCAAAATGACCAATCATTTATGCTCTACGGGTAGAGCCAAAACATCCACGTCTCCCAGGTGAACCTCATCCACAAGGGTTATCTCGAAAAGTGAAGAATGTCTAGGATTTCCACATAATATAGCATTGGGACCATTAGTATACCTAAATCTGATCACAGTCCAATATCTAGATATCCTTCCATTAGTGAGACTACTAGAAAAGTTTTTGGAAAATCCAAAAAATATTCCCCAAGTTAGATATCCTCCTTATGTACTAGTAGAACTGGAAATCCAAATATTTCCCCTATTTTTCCCTCTAATGCTTAGGTTCAACAGGATAGGCATCAAGGGCTCATCAATACCATCGAATAACACTCCAACACCACCCAATTTTGAGAGCCATGTGTTCCTGATATTTAATAGCTCAAGATGCTTGAAACATCATTTGATGCAATATTTATCTAATTGTGATCTATTGATTGGAACCCTTGAGAAATAGTAAGCAGTAAAACTTAGGTACTTCGTGCAAACTCTATAAGGGTAAAACTCTGTATGGTAAACCCAATTACCATCACGGTCAATAAAATTATGGGAGGTTATCATGTGCATGTTGCTTTTATAGTTCAACTCAATACTACCAAACACATTCGTAAACGACCTCTTGAAATACAAAATGTGGGTGAACGATAGTGTCTCAGACATTATTTTCTTACGAAAACAGATAAAATAATATTTTAATATGCCATACCCACAATACAAGTTTATTTATATATGTATTGATAACCTCTATAAAACTTTGTGAATGACACTCATCCCGGTGAAATATAAAACAAGGTTTCATTATATCTTATCCTTTTCCCAAAGAATAGAAGACTCTATACAAAATACTAATCTCATGTCCCATGTAAACCGACTAATTCCAAGGAAAATACAAGGGGGAGGTGAAGTGACATCGATCACACTTAAGAAATCCCCCACACCAGCTCCATCTTTAGTGCATACACAAAATCATATGGGGACCCCTAGGCATAGAAACAACCCCCCACCTTGACACGATGAGTGGAGGGGACCTAGGAAAAATCAATTCAAGGAAAAGAGGAATAAATTTACTTATTTTGAGATTCTAATGATTGTGGAAATATTATATCCATAATGAACTGAACTTTTCTCAATCTACCAGAACTGAAAAGGAATGACAATATGAGTCTCAATGACTAGAAATATTATTATCCCTTCTAATGGATAATGGGAGTCAATATCCAGGAATGATTTTTCTTCTATGAAATCTTATAGAAAATGATATATTTCTAGAATGTCAAATTGGGATCATCGCCAGCACAAGTGGCATATGTATCCATTACTTCCCTTGATTAAGGAGATGAGTCACAAGAAATTATCAACAAGAGAGAACAAAAGTAAAATATTTGGATGACTGAAAAAAAAATCAACCGAACTCATGGTATTTTAAAAGAATATTTGAGAAAACCAACTATCCCTCTAGTTTTCCTACTAGTACATGACAGACATCCTCATCCCCAAAACCATCTAGTAGAGAACCTTAAAAAATAATATTGACCTAAAAGACAAGGAGAATGTACAGGATGAAAATTCCAATTCAATTCCAAAGTTATCCTCGAATCTCTCAAATTTTATTCCATCAGATCTGAAATAACATGCCCCGTACTCTGAATGACACTACCATAAATATTCATCTTGGAATATTCATCTTCAGATGAGTACTTTATCTTCAACTTTATTAATTTCATTCACTTAATGGATACATTCTCTAAAGTAGAATATGCATATGAAACCATGTTCTTTGTACCTGATCGAGGAACTAGATAAATAGGCCACAAAATTATGGGATACTAAGAAAGATTAAATCATGGAAGAAACCATGATTATGGCCACATCCCAACTCAAATAGTCGATGTTACAAAAACAAGTAAAAGAGACCTTCCGCTGACCCAATATGAATTTGAAAACCCCCTACACATATCTGAATCAACTCTATCATAGTCATTCTATAATATCCATTAGAATAATAATAGGTGTTTAATCTCTCTCGGCATGTAGGTTGACCAACCTAGAATATACCACAAAGAATTGAAGCCCCTCCATCTCCATTCGTGGAAGATAAAAAATATTCATCTAATACCCAAGACGCAAAAGTACCCATTAAAGTGCACCCACACACTGGGAAGAATTGTACATTATACATGAAATGTGATATTATAAAGAAATTTTCCTTTGTACCAACAAAAATATTGAACAGGGATTCCCTAAGGTTGTAAAATATTTTTAGGGAGGCACTCTTAGAGATATTTTTGATCCCCTGGGAGTTTGAAGCCAAAGTATCCACTACATAAGTCAATCAGACAGAGAAAAATCTACTGGAATGTCACAAAGTTATCTCCTTCCAAAATCTAGATGAACACATTTTCATGAAGGAGATCATTATACCCTTTCATGAATCTATCCAGATAATTTGTGTTTATATACAGAAAGTATTCATTGAAAATATCTCTAGATTTAAAATCATTCAACTGAGAAAACTTCACCAGTTGGGTGGGGACAAAAATAATCATGAACCTTCTTCCACAAACTTTCAAGGATATGAAAAAAATGAATATAAACCATTAGTAAAAATAATGATCAACAATTAGTTCATAGAACTTTTGTATGACACATGATTTCTGGCCATACGGAGAAACACAGCCATGAAAATATTACAAGGAAGGCCCTTGTTTTACCAACATGCTGAAATTCCCTCTCAGTACCATCCGTGCATCAAACACGGAATTAATCAAAAAATTGGTACATTATATACTGATATGGTCCCATTTGAATTCTCCGACTCACATAATATCAATGCAAGGTTTTATCAGGGGAAAGGGAAGTGACCCTTAGTTGATGGTATTGATTGGGTCACCACATTGAATAGTTTAGAAATAATCCTAGTATATCCCTCGAAAATCCTCACTGAATAATACATACTACTCTTCAATTAGGTTGGGTGTAAGGATCCATGTTCATGTACATGTTCAACAATCCTCATGATTTCACTTATAGACAATAATTCTGGAAACATTGAAGAATATGATGATCCCCAAGATAATAGTGAATGATTGAAAGAAAATTCCATCAATACATCCTCAGTGATCCAAGAAACCCCTACCTTACCTGATAAAAAAGAAGAGAAAGAATAAACTCATTCATTTCTAGCATTCTCATCTCATTAAAATACTCTACTATCAGTCAGGTCAACAAAATCCTCTTCATCTTCCGAACAACAAAATTTTGACTCTTTTTCCAACTCTTAAGAGATTATACATTGAATTGTTTCCCTATTAGAAAATGAGGTAGAAGATAAATATAAATAATGGGAAGAAGAGGAGGACCTTGTGGATTCCCCGCTATCATTTTAGGAGGTATTCTTGGTCATAATTGAGAAAATTATGGAAATAAATATGGGTATTGAAGAAGATACATATCCCACCCAGATTAGTGAAACCATGTTTTCTGAAGAACAAGAGATATACACCTCCTTCTTAAGGAACCATAAAGATATATTTAGCTAGAACTAAACACAAATTCAACTCCATGATCCTGAGGTTTCCACTCACCACTTAGGTCTTCCAGAATAACATTAGGTCTTTAAATAAGAATCCCAATGTTTTCTCCCAACTCATGCTTCCAAAACAGAGGCTGATGTTGAAAAACTCATCAGAGATAGCTTCCTTTGGGTGGTCCAATATCCCAAGTGTATGTCCAATATAGTCCCCTTCAAAAATAATAATTGAAAAATTAGGGTATGATTCAATTTCATATATCTCAATAGATAATGTATGAATTATGATATCTTGGTTTTGATTACAAAATTGTTGATAGATGAAACCACCAGATATCACGATCTCTCTTTCATGCACAACTCTAGAGGATATAACCAAATTCAAATTTACTATGAATATGAAAATATAATACCATTAGGGTCTCAATTGAGTATCTTTCTATAGGGTAATTCCCTTTATCTTGAAGAATACTGACACCGCATATCTACATTCATTGCTTCACAAAATCAAACAATCCTTTGAATGTTTTTTGAATGCTATGTTGATGACCGGGTGGTTGAATAATGAAAACTATTAGACCATATATCATATCTTGGAATCATATTCAACAAACTGTGAGAACACAGTGTAAAAATAAACCCCTTCAAAATGATTTAAACATTACCTCAAGGAATTTCATTGGCTTTCTCATATTCCATCGCGGCATATATGTCAACCCTGAGAATAAAAAGGTTATCCTTGTTATGTCACCTCCTAGAAATCTCATCGAGTTGAGAGAAAATCAAGGATACTTGGCCTAATTTCAATGCTTTATAGAAAACCTTGAAGTAATTTTTTTCCCATTACCATGTTGATGGAAAAAGGGGTTTCTAATCAATTTACTGATGATTTTCACGAAGCATTCAATAGTATCATGAAATAACTCTTATTTCCTCTAACACTAATGCATCCCATTGAAAGAAAGCCTATAATTATGTATGTGGGTTACTTAGAATGATCATTACGTTGCTTTCACGCATATAAAAATGAGATAAGTAGGAAAACTATCCTTTATTGTTTCATTCAAACCTTGTTCGATGCAAAGAATCATTACTCATATATCGAGAAAAGATGTTTGCAGATAATATTTAATGTACACAAATTAAGGAACTACTTTAAGCATCATGAGGCTACTTTGGTATATTATAGAAACCCACTCAAATACATTCATAGCCACCGATTATTGACTAGATTGTTTTCACGATGGGTGATCACCATGCAACAGTTTGACATCCAATTCATGCCTCAAAAAGGCATCAAAGGCCAGGCGTTAATCGGTTTTTCTAGAAGAGCACCCTTTAGATGAAATGATTTCATTGGATACTGAACTTCCAGATTAAGGGGTTCAATCCATTCAATACAACCCATATATTTGGGAGATGCTTCTATATGTTGAATCATGAAAAATGATAGGAAAGTAGATAGAAGTCCCCAAGAACAGCAAAGTGTGGTGGGGAGTCGTACTCAAATCTCTAGATATGGTTGTACTACTTTACTTATTTTTGTAATCAGAGGTGTAAAAAAATAATGAATCATAATATCAGGCTCCCATTATAGGGATAGATATGGGGAATCAACTAAAAGTAAAAAAATGAAGATAATAGGTGTTTCAAAACTGATCATCAACCAGGTCAACAATGATTATACTCCCAAAAGGAAGAACACACCCCCTTGTTAGACCATATACAAGAAGTAATCGAGGAATTACCTATGGATCTGACATTATCTCATGTTTTAAAATTAGAAAATTCTTATGCCAATGCATTGGAAAATATATCCACAACTCTGGTTGATCTAAACTCAGATGAAAGGGTAATCAGTATTGTGCACCACCAGATGGTCTCACTAATCATTCAGGAAAACATGAAAGAATTCAATGAGATCTGGCCTATCCAAAAGTTGTATAGTGAAATCACCATCTAGATGACACCCATTGTGGACTACATTCAAAAGAGATACCTCCCAAAATATTGGGTTCGAAGGGAGAAATTTTTGTGACATGAACTTAATTATGTTCAATATAACGGAACATGTCAACAAAAATGTCCTATATAATTGGGGACTTGATGGTATCCTTCTCAGGTGAATTTATGGAGAATAGACTAATGCTTTCATGAAGAATGTTCACACTATAGATTATGGTTACCAATAATCAGGATCCACGATTTCCGATAAATTTTGAAGGACTAGATAAAAGTGGCCCAATATAATGTAGGATTGCACTAAATTCACCAAGAAGTGTCATTTGTACTAGGTCCAGTAAACTTTTATCCACCAAACCCAGTAGTTACTTCACATATACAAGTAATTTTGGCCATTTTCCATATGGGTAATGGATTTCATTGGACCATATCCTACCACTATGGCTAAGAAATTCAGGGACATCTTCACAACAACTGAAATATATTCCAAATGTCCATATTTTTTACCCTTTACAAAGGATGGGAAATGAAACATTTTAATCTTTTAAAATGCCAACATCATCACCATATTTTGTATCTATCATTCCATACTGATGTAAAATTATAAAAATTTATTTATATTGTGTTGAAGAAACTATATCAAAAGTATGGTATCATGACCAACCATTCATCCTGCTATCATGCAATGGCTACGAAGAAGATAGAGGCATTCAACAAGAAACTATAAAATTAACTCTGAAAGATGGTATATAAGAACAAAATATCGTGGTTAGAAAATCCAATCCATGCTTTCTGGGCCTACCAGACACTGACTAGCACAACTACCCAAGAAACCCCATACTCATTATTATATAGGATGTAGACAGTACTTCCCATCGATTTTTAGTTTCCCTAACTCTGTATTTCAATCTATGATCAACTATCTATAGATGTACAATCCTAAAAATGACTGTATGAATTGTAGAGACTTGATGAAAATATATTGTATACTCTACACCATTTGGATTTTCAACAAAACCAAATTGAAAAGGCCTTAAAAAATGTTTTCCTCTAGTCTTTCCTTGAAGGATAGATAATGTTGGTCATCAGGACTACAATGATACTCAGAATGAAACCTCAAAAGTTGGATCCAAAATGGTAGTTAATGTATGTCATAAATATAGGGCACTCCACAGAGCTTATTTCATGATCTCAATAGATGGAAAACTCATTACAACTCCTACCAAGGGATGATTCTAGAAGAAACATTTGATGTAGCCAAAGGAATTTATTGTTTTGATCACATGATAATAATCTATAAGAACAAAATTACATTCTAAATGATGTTAGAATGCATGAAATATATCATCCTAACCACATAAAATTAAACTATGTGGTGTTCATCTTGAAAACATTAAATTAAAATGTGTTTCCATTTCCATGACCTCAAGATGATAAATTGCACATATAGTCCATACTCAATTACCATAAACTACAACATATCATCCTGATCTTGTGAGGCTAAAGTACAAGAAACAATATGTATTTTCCTTTCCATTGGGAGATCCAAGTCCTTACCACACAATGTTAAACTGCATGGATAATGTCCTTACAACACTATGATAAACTATATGAAATATTAATTCCATAGCACTAGACGTTAAATTTCATGGTGGTAATTATTTTAATCAATGTTTATTTTAACATGAGATATATCTATATGTGAAAGGGATGAAATGACTCTATTCCCACATGAGATCCAGATCCCCAAAACTATATATGTTTCGATATCATTTCATCGATATATGTAGTGATTCCCAAAATCTATGTCTTAGAACCATCCATGAAAAATTGGAGAAATACCATCCTTTTCATTAAGATCATATTTACATGGAGAATTAACAACTCAAACTACATATGGATTGATTTCCATTCTAATGAGATTGGTTGTGGTGCATGGACACCGCAAGTTAGGCTAAGATGACAATTTCCTCCCAATCACAAGATAATTTTTTATTATCCCTTAGCATAATATCCTCACATTAAATCAGAGTTATTATTATTTTTTTATCAACAACCCATTATTCATATAATTTTAACACGCATTTCCTTGCTATATGACATTAAACTACATGCATCTATGGTGTCCGACTTTGAGAGCGCATCATTATTGGTATCAGTCCTCTTCTATGTCATGTTAAATAACTATGTATATATTAATTCCCATCCACACATGATATTTAGTGATTCCTAGACCCTATGTACTAGTCCCAGTAGGATATATGGGAAAACTACCTCACCTACATATGAAACAAATATGTGATGAAAATTCCCATAAAAACTACATGTATCTTTATTCTTGCTTCAAAAAAATAATATTGATTCCCAGATTTACAATCGTAGTTCTATACATGAAAAAAATCACCCATTCCATTTGTAGAGATCATACCTACATGGGGAACCTTTTTAAGAAACGTATGATTTGATTCATTCTCCAGCATGACATCTAGTCACATATGGCTCTTATACCTCAACCCAAAAACATTTTCCCCTTATTCCCATTGTTTCATTATCATATATATCACATGAAGTTAAACTACATAGGATCTCAAGAACTATATATTTATTTATTCTTATATCAATGAGGCAGGTAGTGATTCCTAGACCATGTGTCCTAGTTCTATCCATGAAAAAAAGAAAAAAATTATTTCCTATTTTGGGGCACAAAAATTTATGTAAGAGATATTGAATTCATGTCCCTTATACAAGGATCCATCCATGAAATTGAAGTTCCCCCAATGCATGATTCAGATCTATGTAGAGAATTTCCAAAACTATGGACAATCAAGGGTTGAATGTTTCTTAAATTCCTAGATAAATATTTTACATTCCTCAAAATCTTTGTACTATGAAATTATATTTCATCATAAACCTCTATAGCCATCAGATTTGGACCAACATTGTTCTGAGGACACCTCTATTTGGATATTCACTATATACCCCAATTTGCTCTACAAAAGTTTCCCACAAAAAGGCATGTCTACAAAAGAAAATTTCATCATTGTGAGAGGATTTTCGAACCACTATATTCCCCAATGAATTCCTTTCCCCGTATCATTTCTCATAATACAAGAATCCCTAGAATAATGGTTTACAGATTCCTTCCCCCACATGTTTGAGGAATTTCCTAACATCCCAGCTATATTATCCTCATATTAAAAATAGTTTCTATAACAATTGGTCCTTAGTGCGTGACCATAAAAATAGAGCCCCCAATTTTTCATCAGGACATTACATTCAATTGAATGGAAAATTTCTTAATCAAATGAAAATAAAAAATACATGAATTCGAGAACTATGTATGACTTGATTCTTGCCCACAAAAGAACTGTAATGATTTCATTTTCTTGAATCCTGGCCCATCCACCCCAAAATTTATACAATTTCCCCTCTTTGTGTATGTATTAGACCTAGTAATGGTGTTTTATATAAAAAACTATATACTATTTTATTCATACCCTTCTAAGAAAAAAAGTGAATTCGAGTTTTAAACCATGGATCCATCAACACTAATGATCTCAAATACCTCTTTATGGTGTATGGGTCAGGCATGGATGAAGAACCATCCAAGAACTGCATATGATTTTATTCATTCCTTTATATGACACATTGTGACACAAATATATCCAATCTTTTTCCCCATTACAAAAATAAAGAAACATTGATTCCCTATACGAGAGTCTGAATGGTGCATGTAATCTCCTCATACCCAAACAAGGGAAATATCTTTACCTATTCGTTAGTAATTTTAGATTGAAATTTCCCTTTAATGTTCCAAAATCCCCATTTTAGAAACCACAATCTATGTTTGAAAAAAGACTAAATTCCCATAAACCCCCCCAACCATCTGCGATGAAGTGCCAGTGTCTTGGTGGTACTTATGAATGACTATTCACAGTATACCCCGGTTGAATATGCATTTTTTTCTAGCAAAAAAGATTCTTTCAACCAAAGATAAATTAGTCCTCAATAGAGGATTTTCCTACCTCCATACACCCAATGATGTTTATGACCCACATCAAACTATGGATTCAGAAACCCTATGGGTTAATTTTTATAACCTTCTTCCCCATCATGATTAAAGATGATAGAATAATCCTAGCTAGACTATCGTGAAATGTTTTAATTGTTTACCCCATGGTCAATGTAAATTGATCATTAATTATTAAAATCAATAATGTCCTAGAAGTAAGACATTATACTGAACCACCCATGTCCTAGTTTCAGGACATGATAAAAAACCATGAATCAACCCCCATTTAAATAAGAATAATTCGTATTGGAGCGGTTTCCTATTCATGATCACAGTCAATACAAATTCCCTCATATTTTTCATACGTCTCCCCCTTAATTGGCCAGCGAATGTGTCTTTAAAAAAAGAAAAATCATAATTCCCATTATATTATCAATCAATTATAAATGGAATGTTTGTGTCTTGAGGACACATTTGGTTGAATGTTTATAATATACCATAGATGGAATTTCATAAGTCACCAATAAAAAATTCATCTCATCCAATGGAAAATTCTTCCTCATGAAAATATTTTCCTACCTATATATTCCCCTGACAATATCAAGTTTGAAACCATTCATGTTGTTCATCCTCACATACTTCTCCAGTACCAGGTTTCAGATTAAAAAAACATCAGACCAGGGTCATGAAAAATATCTCATTAATGTTTGAAAAATATTAGTACATTCTTGGCCAATAAATCATATTGTGACCCTCATCCTAAATTTAGTTGTCAAATATTTTGTACCTAAAACATCAGTAATGTTTGTCTGGTTTGAAAGACTCTAAAAAACCCAATAAAATAGAAACAAAACATTCCATGTGTAAACTCCACAATGGGAACCCTAGATAAAAGTAGAGTATGTGCCCACTATACTTATGATTTTAATTACTTAGACAAGAATCAAGAAATCAAAACAATAAAAGAGACACAAAACTTGTTAGGTCAAACACCTATAAAGGGTTTCATAGGAAAAATTCATGTTATACCATGTAATCCCACACTACTATATACTTAGAAAAAAACACAGGTTAATAAAAGAAAGGAAACATTGTTTTTAGGTTTTTTCATGATACCTAAGAAACAATCAATCTATTCTTGAGGAGTCCCTTGGATAATGAAAAAAATTGGACAATGATTCGATCATTTCAATTTGGTTATCCCATATCATGATTTTAATCAACACCTGGTGAAGATTATCCTTCAAAATGAAATCAACTGTCACTAATTGGCATTGCGGAAAAATATAAAAGGAAAATAAATGGAAATAAATCATGTTTTCATTCTATTTAATAAGAATAATGGGCCATCCACACCGTGGAGACTCTCCGTGATAGAAAATAAAAAAAATTCTCATGGAAAAACCTAAATGGTTGTAATAAATCCCGACATGTTTTTTCATCATATTGATAACCATATGAAATGTGTTATTAAGGGTCTATTATAAATAATCCTTTTTTGCATCCTTGTCTTAAACTATAAGATTATTTTTTCTAAAATAACTTTAACGACTTGACCCTTCAATTTGATGGCTTTAAAATTTTCACTCTCTGATGACAACTGCAAATTTATCCTAGCTACACGATCATCACACTCTCATAGATCTACGTTCTAAGAAAACATTTGGTCATAAGAACTGACTCCTTCAGTTGTTAAGTGGTGAAACTTTGTAATAATATCATGTAAGGATTATGTCATATGATTATAGGAATTAAACTAAGCAAGGTTGATTTCATAATTAGCAATATCATCCCGGTCCATGATATTATAGTGGATAAGGAGATATATGTGGAGATAGTTAAAGCCTCCTAGACCTAAATCAATAAATAACTAATCAGATTTATCTACTATGGTAATAAATTCCACTAAGGGAGTCTCTAAAATGATAGTGAAAAGTTAATTCCATGCCCATCTTCAAACATCCCTATATTCACCAAAAGAAATATAGCCTCGGTCTAGTTCCTCCATTATAACGGGTATATAATCTAGAATTATGGTTACAATAGATAATGTTCCCCTAAATCAAGCTACCCATGTGGGAAAATAATTTATCTATGTGAGTGATTCAATCTCGAAGGCAATGCATGTATGATTGAGTTTAATTTTTGGAATGGATTGTTTTGTTCTACTCGATCCAACCTTATAATTAATGTTGATAATGTTAGCCAAATATATAGGGTCTCGGTCACTCTAAAAAAATAGGATGAGTGTATGAGTCTCCATCTAAATAAGTGCAACAATGGAAAGAGTGACTTCTTCTAATAGTAGTAGATGTAGATGGAAAAATTTGTGCCTGATTGGAAGAAATAAATGGTTTAAATTGTCGACGAAATGAACTCTATAGTTCTCTATTAGTGTCCTATGTCACCAGCATCTGAGATTACTTTACTAAAAAGTAAGTCAAGGGACTATGGTAAGGGTAATGATTTTTTTACCAAAGTCCTCACATATTATCATCATCCATAATTGGTGAATAATAACTTTTTTTGATTTTCTCCTCACTTGGGTGATTAGGAGAAATGAGACTTGCTACCTGCATCTGAATTGACAAGAAAACATATAAGGAAAGTAAGGTTCTCAAATGGTTGTTCTATATATACAAGTGGATAATATTATGCCTTTCATAAAAATAATTTATTAACATTATTTTGAAGATATCATTTAATCATCTACCACTACTCCATGGGGAGTAGGGTAATTTACAAAAGAAAATAGATAAAAATCACTCAACAGAACAATAACACTATTGATACTAAAAGATTTGGGGGAAACAATGAAAATGTTGAGAAGGGAAGTGTGGATACCATAATATGAAATAATTCCATTGTGTTGATACACATAGTAGGGGTAATGCTCCGCCATCCTGCCATATGGGAATTGGAAAGGAACACTAAGTCAATATGGAGATATTTATTCTTATATCTCACTCGGTATTTCATAAATTTGGTAAAGGATTGGGATGACTAGGAAGATAGGTTTTCATTGTGCCAATGTGGATTCCATCATCTTGGTGAAAAATCATACACGAGTTTATATTTCACGAAAAGTAAAAAAACATCCTATTAGGAACATGGAAAGGAAACCCACATGTCTAAGATTAGATGATATGTGTGGTAAGGTCCCATAATTCCATGTGGTGTATTGTCCTACCTCATGGGTAACACAATGTGAAATTTGAGTACACCATGACTGTTGGGTTGGATGAGTCCATTTGTGTTAGACTTTTTCCTGGGACTATTAACTTGAAAAAAAACTCTATTTAATATTCTAATGAAATGAGTCCGCATAGAGGGTTTGACCAAGAAATATTTCTTCCAGGACCATAAAATCTATATTTAGTGCAGATACTTTCACACAATTATCCTATGTGTTGGGTATTGGGTAGAATTATTCATAACTATTACCATGGATGGGAATTCCTCAAAGATAATAGATATCCCACAAACTAATTCTCACTTCACCATACTATAAGTTGAAGGTAGTTGTTCTTGAACACCAGTGATTAAGTAGTTCAAGAAGTATCTCGCCTCGTGAATAAATTGAAAATTGAAAATTTCACACTTCTTGGTATAAATTGAAAACCTTTGATTATTTGGTAAATTCCAAACAATTTTGGTGCGCCCAAAATACCTTTGCCTATTCATCTAGGAATCTCACACAAGACTGTATATATCAATTAAAACTCCACCCTCAATTGGGATTACATTATGAGAGTTTGAAAATTGATGGGTAATTTTGGATGACTGATTCCATAGATGTATCATTGATATGACAATTTTTTTCATCCACATGGACCAATTCATAACAAAGATGTTATCTCCATCCATGAAAAACATGATTTCCCACTTAGTATAAATTTTTTGTCGAGCGTTCTCTTGATACATATCAATGTATGTAGAAGGAATATTTTGGCTCATTTGTGGAAGGAGATATCATATTTTTATTCGAAGTTATAAATTGGTAATCACCTAGATAATGGGTAGCCCATAATTTCTAGTGAAAGGAGATATTTTAGATCACCCTACTAAAGAATGATGCAAGATCAGAGATGGACTTCCATATTCTCAAATTTATCTATTATTCCATTCACATTTGTAGGAGATCCAAACATTTATTTTCATAAAATATAACATCTGAGGTGTTATAAATTTAATTGGAAAATGTATAAAGATCCACAAGCTAATATCAAATGAATAAACCCATCTACAAACTTGTTATTTTCTAAATATTTCAAAGGGATGGCCCATAAATCATTGGCCATCGAATTTATAATTTTTGAAATAAGAAAACCAAATATCATCCACCTCTAAATAGAAATCCAAACCCACTATTTCCAGCTAATGACATTTAGTTCGAGGGTGGTGAAAACTATTGCATGAGAAAAGTTTTCCTCAAAGTAGATAGTTATTAGAAGCAAGGTGATCGATACTTTTCATAGGAGTGCTAATGTCATGACTTTCCTTCTCAAAGATGAGAGAAGGGATAACAAACTATTATACCCTTCATTAATCAAGTTGAAGGAGAGATAATTCCCCCTTGAGTCCCGCCTTCAACAGGCCCCAGAGTTGCGAGTAGAACCAAATTTATAAAATCTCATGTAATTTGAAAGGAATTTCCCTTTTATAGAACCTGATCGAGAGATAAGATGGTATACCCTACTAACACCTTGAACTGATGATAAAGTAATGCCAGAAATCTATCCCCACATTTATGATTAAAAATAAAATAATACAAAGTAAAAGAATACTCTGATGGAATGTACCAAATGAATGGAATGAACCAACAATAACTACCCCAACACCTGAACTATTAAGGTCTAGCATGGTACTCAATGTCCTCCTAGAAACCTGAAAGAAGTTTTATATATGTTGGGTGACTGTACAAGTATACTCAAAAGGGAATCCAAAAGCACTTGTGCACAAGTGGGGAGACATTCTAATGTACTGTGAGAAATAGAGGTAACCAGAGCACCTAGAAACAAAAACAATCCACCTAGACTCACAAGGCAACATCCCCAAATAATGCTAGCCTGGTAAAATAATAGTACTTGTACACTGATATTTGGGTACCCCGCATTTCTTTCCCACTTGTTATTTAGAACATCCAATGCATCAGATCTCCCATAAAAATCCAACTACAGTCCTACTTTCGCCCCCAATAACAATATTTTGGGTCATCCCAGTAGCACGTTTGTCACATCTACAAACACCAGGGCTACCACCACCACACAAAACCACTCCTATAGAATCCTATCCCGCAACAACCACTACCATGCCTGAATACTCTTGGGAAAGAACAACCACTACCATGCCCAAAGACACCTCGGCCTCATCCCAATGACACTTGGAAAATGAACCTACCCACACACACCTGGGCTAACTCACCCAAACATACCCTACTTTAAGAGTCTTTGTCCATAATGAACCTGAGGATTTCACAACCAGTGTAATGCCATAACCCAAGTTACCCAACATTGGTTCATTATTAGATAACATTGTAATGATAGAAAAGAATCATTCCCCTAAAGAATTATCATCTTAGTAGCCTTGAAAATACTAGATAAATTCATAAGTTTTAAATTACATTATAAAAATTAAAAACTATAACAACATTATTTCCATAGACCACACTCTAATCCCCTCAGACTATCCCTACAGGTCAGTCATAAAATACTTCTTTGCATCCTGAGAAAAATAAAACTTATAAAGGGATGAGCTCAAATGCTGAGTATAGATAATAATATAGTGGAAACTTTTATAAATAAGAATAAACATTTAAGGCAATGTATAAACCTAAAAAAAATCTTTTTTCAACATAAAATTCATCATAATATGGAAAGTATAAATCAAAATAATTACATTTACTTACTCACATTGATATTATACTAGTCTAATAATATAATACAATATCAATATCCACTTTCGTAATGATGAAATGCATAATTCCAGACATCATAACCACATATTCAAGGCCTTTTTCCATGATAATAAATATGGTTTTTTCAAGGCCTTATTCCAAGACTCTAATTTTTCTCATGAGATGTACTAATGCATTGAGGAGCTATAGTGGGCTCCACCCATCACATACTAAGTCCAATTCATTCTTCATGTGAAATGGTTTAAACATAACATAAACATTTATATTAAATCTAGCATACGAAATGTCAATAATTTATCCATAAACCATGAATGATATAAAATAACACGTCCACAATCAATCATACAACTAAATCATCAATACAATATGTACTTTTTGTATCATAATAAATCAAATTCAAATAAACATAAAATTCATCAATGGATGTTGACATAGATGAAATAAAAACCTTTTTTAGAGAAATATCTCTTTCTTTATTGAAATAATTTAAGAGTCACATAATTATAAAGAAAAAAATTATTTTTAAAAAATTATTATAAAATTATAAGGTAAGCATCGATGATGTTATAATGGTTGAAAATATCCGCACCCGCCGTATAATTAAGAAAACATTATTACAATAATTTTTTTTAAATGGTCAAAAAGTACCTTGTTTGGAAAATGATGGAAATATTCCTTTCAAAACATATAAGGTCGAATAAGGGTATAAATGACTTTACACTATTGTATAGTAAAAAATGTTTTTAAATTAATCTTTATTAAACATGGATGTGGATGATAAAGAGTTCCCAGTAGATACTTACGTAAAAACAACCTCATAGAATAAAGAGAATGTGAAATTTACCCTTATCTTGAACATTGCCTTGGTCGAGGGTAGTTTATCCTCTTGTATAATGGTGAAATAGTTGTTACTAAATTATACAAGAATAATATACATTTATATGATGTCATATATGTTTTTTTATCGTTGCTTTGTTAATAATATCTTAGTATTATCGTTGTTTCGGGTGTTAGCTGATTTGTTTTCCTTTATATGATTTGTTACGAAAGTAATGTTTGTTATGGATAGGATATATATTATTCGTATTCATAATTATACTAAGTCGTTAAACATTATTTTAAATCATATAATGAAAATTAGTCTTGATTGGATACGATGAGGAATTAATCTCATCGCTTTCGTGGAGAAAGTAATCCGTACGTACGCACGAGCGGCAATATAATTCATTTGATATTAAAATAATATATAATTGGATGTATTATCATATAAAAATAATCATTATCAAGTTATATTTATTATTTACATCAATTACACATCATTATTTGCTTCCCTTAGAATTCGGGGATGACCTCCTGGATGGGAGATTCAAACGTTCCGATCGGTTTCTAACGGGTTTGTTCGTAGAACCGGAAACATCCAATGATTCCATATCCATTTAGACCTACTTTCCAAAGGTGGGCGCTCATTAGCTTGTGAACTTACGAGGCTTAGGAATTTGCATTGGTCGAGAGGATGGGAGGTCGGACTCATCACACCTTTTTGAGGGGAATTATTGTCAATTCCAGGACTCTCTTTATAGATTTAAGTTATGTTCGTGAATCCTTATTACATTACCAAGTATAAAATGAGCTTTTCCTTTAGTTTTGACTATCAATGATTAAATATGTAAGAAATTTAGAGAATATTTTATATGTATTCGAGGTTCTTCGTCAATAGAGAATCATCTATATCTATTTAGAGATTCTTGATCAATGGTAACCTTCAAAACATTTATATAAAAGCCTCTTGGTCATTATGATGACCAGGCTGGTTTTAAAGCCACTCAGTGGGGCAAAAGGACATGAATTATTTCAGAGTTGGGATCGAACCCATAGATGGGCTACCTACGTATCCTTTTTTTTGGAAAAGGAATCAGAACCCACGTAGTTCGAGTAAGGGAGTATGATGTTTATGATTGATGGCTCAAAGAGGGATGTCATAATTAATTTTACACTCTAAGCTCACGTGAGTCATGCTCGGTGTGAGAAACAAGAGGTATTGGTAAAAATTAGACAGTTGTGCCATGAAAGATTCAATCATAAGAAATGGTTTGGGGCTTATGTATGTATGACTGCCCAGAGGATTTACTTTAGGGATAAAATCCAGGAACATGGTCTATAAAGGTATATGTGATTTATGGAGATTTGAACACTCTAACTTGGGACTTATTCCTAAAAAGGAAACCCAAATTAGGAGAGGATTGATAATTGGGTTTTACTCTTGAGAAGGAATCCCAGATTAAATGTAAATTAGGACTGGTTAAAGAGAATTTAAGGGACTTGGGGCTTATTCCTTAAAAGGAAGCCCAATATTATGACTGGAACTTATTCCTAAAAAGGAATCCCAGGTTAAGGATTGAGGTTTCGGGCTTACTCTTGAAGAGGATGCCCATATTTGAGATTGGGGCTTACTCCTAAGAAAGATGCCCAAATTAAGGGACTTGGGGCTTACTCCTAAGAAGGATGCCCATAATTTAAGGGACATGGGGCTTACTCCTAAGAAGGATGCCCAAAACTAGAGGACTTGGGGCTTACTCCTAAGAAGGATGCCCATTTTTGAGATTGGGGCTTACTCCTAAGAAAGATGCCCAAAATTTATGACTGGGACTTATTCCTGAAAAGGAGACCCAGGTTAAGGATTTCTCTCATCTTAAAGGATGAGGTTGAATGAATGAACTCTCCATATTTAGTGACAAAAAGATATTTAAATAACTAAGTATTGAGAGATATTTCACTGAATTTCTTTCAGATAAGTAAGTCAAATCAAGAAATCATGCAATAAATGGCTTTGAAGAGTGTCTTGAAGACTGAATCTTGAAAAGGAAAGTTGTAATGACTTAAGAGGGGTGAAATGGGCAAGAAAGGCACCCAAAAAGGAAGGGGCGCGCAAGTCTTGGAAGGCGCACAAGTATTGCGGGGGCGCGCAAGTATTGGTCGCGCAGGTATACCTGCGCGACATATGTTGTACTTGCGCGATGGTCAACCAGCATTGAAATACTTGAGCGACTCCTTATTAAAGCCTTTAGAATCCTCTTGAGGTTCTTCCAGGAAAGGGACGCGCAAGTTCTATCGAAGGAGTAAGGTGGCGCGCAAGTGTGACCATTTCCCTTAAGGGCTGACCACTCAGGCGTGCAAGTGTTGATGAGTTTCAACACTTAGGCCTTCCTTCCTCCCTTTGGATCTTCCGTTCTAGGTAAGAAATTAACTTAGAAGTGTTCCGAAATCTTTGAGAAGAGACTTGGGCGTCGGGAGATTCAATCCGAGTTTCTGGAAAAAAGATCCTCTCGAATGTGGGGCCCACAGGGTCTATTTATAGGTAGGAGAAGACCCTGGGCGGTTACCGGGCGGTTACCACTTAGGTCGCGCAAGTCACTTGTGCGAACAAGGGCGCCGCGCAAGTGGACTTGCGCGACAGTGATATAATTTGCGCGTTGCAGTTGCTTTTGATCCTTTGTTCATGCCTTTGTCAATTTTGGATATTTTCTTCAAAGGTTGAATCACTTTAAGCTCAGATATTCCCCTTTTCCAATTTTTAGATTCTATGACAAAAGGAGCGTCAACAAAAGTCCCCCCTCGGAGTTGTATCCGGAGAGAAATGAGGATTTGACTCTGAGGAAATCGAATCCATCCAAATGAAAAGGGGGCGCGCAAGTCTTCAGGGTACAGAGGGCGGCACGCAAGTTTGCATCGCGTAGGCCTTAAGCGCACTGGGTACGATGCGCAGAGTCCCGGCCACGTCTATAAATAGAGGTCCTCACTTCCATACAAGCATCCGGATTTCCGGACTTCATACCTTCGAGCTCTCGCCGCGCAGGTCACCTTAGCCGCACAGGTTGTTCTGTTTTCCAGAGTTTTCCTTGATGTCGCGCTACTGTAAAGGCAGTTGTACTTGCACGGTTTATACTTGCGCGTCAAAAACTATCGCAGCACACGAATACTTGCACGCCATTTTTTAGACTTGCGTGCATTTATGCCTTAGCCATTTTTTCCGAATTCTTTCACAAATTTTATGAAAAATAAAACCCATTTAAGAGTTTAATTTATTCAACTTTTGTGCAGATTCGAAGGCTGCTAAGGGAATTTAAACGTCTGATGAACTGGCTAGCAAGTGGATTGATGACATGATGAACATCATTGGCCACGATTACTATGATATATGCGACAGCACTCTCCCAGATTTTGCTAATTACTTGAAGAAATATCATTTTAATTTCCCACATAGCATTTACCTGCCTCTATATGGTCATGGTCACCTGCAAGGAGTCAATGTTCCAGATACAAAGAACTATATACCTGAAATGAAGCAGCACTGCTACTCCTTCATTTTGGTTATGCTGTGCATTAAGAGCAACAACAATGGTGTGAACTTTCAAATTCTTCTTCCATGTCATTTCCTTGAAGATATGAAAATGGAAAACCCATGGGCTGAAATGTTAGCCACTACCGGTTGGTGGAGAGAAGACAAATATGGTATTAGAGTAATATCTGAAAATAGTACTCTCTCCAAATGGCTCTTTACTTCCAATGATCCATTCCCAAATCCATGTATCCATCTTCCAAGCCTCTTGGACAGAAACATAGTCACTGTTTGATCAGCAAAAAAATTTCTCAAACCGCACTCAATAACATCCTTTTACAATTGTTCCAAGAAGAGCTGGTATCACTGCATCTCTTATTGTATCCAGTTGAATGAATGAATTCCAGGTGGTTTCTGATGAAGCTCAGGATTCCGTAAATCAAATGAAGTGTTATGTTGAAAGACTCTTGTAATTCTTTAAAAAAGAGAAGAGACTCCAGTCTGTGGATGTCCTTCTAACTCTTGTGCATCAATGAAAAACACTTTCACTTTCACTTATTTGTACCAGCATACTCTCACTACCTGCTTTAAATATACTTACCAATGGGCTTAGTAAGCATAGTTTTATCTTTACTAGGATTATTACAAGTAACCCTACAAACTTTGAACCTTTTAATTGCTCAATATTACCTAAATCATAAAAAATGTATGTTTAGTGTGCTGGAACTTGACTTTTATTCAGAGTTCCTTTGTCTTTTGTGGGCGGTTTAAAGTCATGCATGCCAGACATAAAGGGGATAATGTTAAAGGTCAAAATAGCTTTGACCAAAATGGATTAAAATTGATTCAATTCCTTGACAATTTATCTGAAAACATATTACCATACTCAAGTATAAGGGAAAATATGTAAGCTATGACTTATGAATTTTTGAATCTGAGGAATGATATGAAAAAAAGCTAACAAGAAGTAGTTTCCATGAATGAAGTTACTATTATTTGACAAAAACCAGTTAGGGGGTTTAATTATGCAGGGCCACCAAAGGGCATTGGCTGCATGGTCAAATGAATAGCATCTTTCGGCTGACAAGTCTGTTATGTGGACTATTTATCCAAGGCCACCTATGGGCACGTGCTGCATAGTCAGGCAAAAGAACTCTCAGAAATTTACTTTCCTAGTGCTAAAAGCCAGTGAAAGTTTATGGAGATTAAAATTTTCTAAAGTATAGAGTTTTTTGTATGGAAAGAGGTACTTGAATATGGAGAAGATATTTCCGAACAAGAATATCGGAGAATTGAATGAATATCACTCCTACGAAGGTCTAACCCAAACGTAGGGAAAGAGAATATGGAGAGTATAAACCATATACTTGAATACTTTCAGATCATGAAAAAGGACATGGGACAAATATGTTAAGGATGGCTATTTTTTGCAGATCCCTACATACCGTCATTTGAGACAAATAAGGACAAAAGAGGCATTCATCCCAAGAATGAAGTTACTATTATCCAACAAACCCGTTAGGGGGTTGAATTATGCAAGGCCACCTAAGGGAATTGGATGCATGGTCAAATAAATAGCATCTTTCGGCTGATAAGTCTGTTATGTTGACTGTTTATGCAAGGCCACCTATGGGCACGTGCTGCATAGTCAGGCAAAATAATTCTCAGAAGTTTGACATTTTTGTGATTAGAAGTCATGAAAAAGGTTTATGAAGATCTGAAAATATTTAAGGTTAGGATTATAACACATAAATATGGGTATTGTCCAATGTATATAGAGATACATAGGTCAATGATAACCATAATCATGTTGTGGCTGGGTCCTGAATTGAAATTTTGGACTTCACTACGTATCTCATAAGAATGAGAATCAAGCCATACATAGTTCTTGAAATACAGTTTAACGTCATGCAGGATGAAAGTATGAGAGATCTTAGTTTAGGGTCATAGAATTCAGACCATAATAATGAATACACAGTGTGTGTTTTCATGAGGACTTTTCAGCCAAGGGACTGAAAGTGAAATTTGGGGTTAGGCCCAAAAGACTTGGGGTTGGATTAGAGGGACACTCGAATGTTCCTACGTATCCCATAAGGATGGGAATCAAGTCCACGTAGTTCTAGAAATACCCTTTGTATAAATTTGGTTCGTACGGGTGAAAGGGGACTTTAGTGCAATGATGGTTTAACCTGAGACAAAACGTTTAGGTTTTACCATGTATGCACATAGTCTTTTGAAATGAAAACATGATCGAAAAATCAATGTCAATAATAGTTCTCTCTAAAATGAGGAAATCAAAGAGTATTGTAGTTTATTGTCGTACCGGACAAAAGTTTTGCATAGTTTAACGTCATATAACAAGGTCGAAAGTGAATCAATGTAAAGATATTGATTCTAGGGGTGGTTTCAAGAATCAACATTATATGAGATGGTGGTGAACTGATATGAAGAGATTGTTATTTTTGGTTTGAACCCGGGGAGGTTGCCTACATACCCAGCCTGGAGGGCAAGGATCAAAGTCCGTGTAGTTCAATTAAAGAATGAATTAATGATCAAGTTGTTCTTGGGGAAAACAATCTAAATAAAAAAATGTTGTTGGGACTTATACATGGTTAGCGGCCCAAAGAGAGTGTTACAGTTGAGGTTTTCTCTAAGCTCACGTGAGTCATACTCGGCGTGAGAAACAAGAGGTAACAACAACTTTAAAGATGTATAGTTTAATGTCATGTAGGAAATATAAAGGGACTATGCAGTTTAAAGTCTTGCAGTTAGGACTATTGGTGATGTACAGTCTAGTGTCATGTAGCAGGGACAAAATACAGTTTAATGTCATGTAGGACATATCATGAATTTTCTGTACAGTTTAGCATCATGTAGTTAGGATGATGGGGACAATAGAGTTTAATATCATGTTGGACAAAAGGGGGACTGCGCAGTTTAATGTCATGCAGTAAGGACAAAATAACACACCATTTACGTCATGTTGGACGCATTGGGGATTTTTTCCCATAGTTTAACGTCATGTTGGACGAAAGGGAGAATAGTTTAAGGTCATATGCATGGACCATGGATGGTGAAGTTTAATGTCATGCTAGACGGTGGTGTAGTTTAAGGTCATACAGGACCTTTGATGATTATGTAGTTTAACGTCTTTCCGTACATATGGGACTTTTATATAGTTTAGCGTCATGTAGTTAGGACGTCACAGTTTAACGTCTTGCTGGATTTAAGGGACTTACAAATAGTTTAGGGTCATATACATGGACCGTTGATGATGTAGTTTAAGGTCATACTGGACCATTTAGGTAACTTTTTCACAGTTTAATGTCGTGTGGGACGAAGTTGCAGTTTACGGTCATACAAGACCATTGCTGTATAGTTTAACGTCATATAGCAAGGACGAACTGGTGCCGCACAGTTTAGTGCCATGTTGCGGGGACATAAGGTGACACAGTTTAACGTCATGTTGGACGTATGTTCAAATAGTTTAGGGTCATATGCTAAGACCGTTGCTGTATAGTTTAACGTCATATAGCAAGGACGAACTGGTGTTGCACAGTTTAGTGTCATGTTGCGGGGACAATACAGTTTAACGTCATGTTGGACGAAAGGGGGAGTTTAAGGTCATACTGGACCATTTCTGTATAGTTTAACTTCATATAGCAAGGACGAGCTGGTGCCACACAGTTTAGTGTCATGTTGCGGGGAAAATATACTTTAACGTCATGTTGGACGAAAGGGGGAGTTTAAGGTCATACTGGACCATTGCTGTATAGTTTAACGTCATATAGCAAGGACGAGCTGGTGCCGCACAGTTTAGTGTCATGTTGCGGGGACAATACAGTTTAACGTCCTGTTGGACAAAAGGGGGAGTTTATGGTCATACTGGACCATTGCTGTATAGTTTAACGTCATATAGAAAGGACGAGCTGGTGCCGCACAGTTTAGTGTCATGTTGTGGGGAAAATACAGTTTAACGTCATGTTGGACGAAAGGGGGAGTTTAAGGTCATACTAGACCATTGCTGTATAGTTTAATGTCATATAGCAAGGACGAGCTGGTGCCGCACAGTTTAGTGTCATGTTGCGGGGACAATCTTGTGAATACTTTGTATTTTATACAAAATATTTCTTCAAAAATCTGGCATTAGTTGGAGTAGTAATGATTTCTCCATCCATCGAGATTAATGAATAAGCTCCATTGGATTAGACCTTATGTATTGAATAAGGTCCTTCCCATTTTTGCTCATGCTTGGGATATTTCTTTCCTGGTATCATTGGAGTTCTGAGAACTAATACCAATTCTCCCTGAATGAATGAACAAAGATGAAATTTTTTGTTAAAAGCTCATGTTATTCGATTCTGATAGATTTCCAAGTTGTGCAAAGTGCACAATCTTTTCTCATCTAACCATTCCAATTCATTCAATCGCTTTTGGGATTGCTCATCTGTAGATAACTAGTGGCAAATGGCTACTCTGAGTGAAGGCAATTGAACTTCAATTGGCAAGACTGCTTCTGTTCCATATACCAACGAATATGGAGTTGACCGCGTTGCATTGCGAGTGGTAGTCCGATAAGCCCATAAAGCATGAAAGATTATATCAGGCCATGACCACTTATCTTTATCCACCATCATTTGCAGTATATTTGAAAGAGTCTTGTTAAAGGCTTCTATTTGGCCATTGGCTGCCGCATGATACCGAGATGAATGGTTGGATTTAATGTTGTATTCTTGATACAATTTCTTCACCTCAGAAGAACAGACGTTGGTGCCGTTGTCCATCAATATGGTATGAGGTACACCAAATCTAGTAATGATGTTAGACTTGATGAAGCAAACAATGCATTTAGAACTGACTTCTTTGAGAGGTACTACCTCTTCCCAATTGGAAAAGAAATCAGTAGCAGTAAGAATGTACTTAAACTACTTGGTCATAGCTGAAGGGTAAGGTCCCACCACATCCATTCCCCATGTGGAAAATGGCCAAGAGTATTTAGCTGTATGAATCAACTCTGGAGGTTGATGAATGAAGTTGGCATGTAATTGATATGAATGACATTTCTTTGTGAAATCAACACAATCTTGTATCATTGAAGGCCAAAAGTATCCAAGCCTTCGAATTTGATCAGACAATCTATGTCCAGACTGGTGGGCACCACAGACTCCTGCATGCACTTCTTTCATGACAGCCATTGTCTCTTCACCATCAATGCATCTGAAGAGAACTCCATCAAAACCACGTTTGTAGAGAATTTTCTCTAGGTGGATTGGGCAATCATAAAGAGTACAATTGACCACACGTCGCCTGATTTGTTCTTTCTCGGATCTATCAGGTGGAAGTGTTCCGTTTTGAAGGTATTCCCTGATAGGTGACATCCATCTTGTAGTATGACCATACGGTTCAGGAATGGGACTAATTTCATTAATTTCCTCTGTTCTGGCTTGAACATAAGGTGAAATTGCACGACGGTGGGCAATACTGATGGTTGTCTCGTCCCGATTTGGATCTGCTAGAGTTGTGGCTGTATTAGCCAGTGCAACAGCTTGAGCATTTTGTGATCTTGGGACATAAGAAAATGTTGGTTCTGAAGGGAATTCCGCCATTAACTTTCTGACGTAATCATAAAAAGGGATTAACTCTTCTTTTCTGATGGCATAATCCCCATTGATTTGTTTGATTACCAAGTCTGAATCACCTTTCACTTTTAAGTGATTCACTTGTGCTTGAAGCGCTAACTCCAAGCCTGTGATAAGATCTTGGTATTCAGATTCATTATTAGTACCACCTTCCCACAATAAAAAGGAATAAGGTAACAATGCCTTATCTGGGGAAATGAGTACAATTCCTAAACCAACTTTGTTGAATTTAGGATTTTCCATTTTCTTCCCTGTTGGACTTCTGGAAGCACCATCAAAATAAATTTCCCATGTCTGAGGACACTATTGAATAGAGAAAACATCCTCCTCAGGGAGTTCAATATCTGAAGACGTGTCTTCCACTGAAGGATGTTCAGCTAGGAAATCATCCAGAGCTTGGCCCTTTATTGCCTTTTGAGATACATACTGAATGTCGAACTGCTGCAAAATAACTACTCACCTTGCTAGACGTCCTGTAAGCATTGGACGACTAAGGATGAATTTGAGCGGATTATTGCGAGATACCAATTGGACCTCGTGATGTTTCAAGTAGTGTCTCAGTTTCTGGACTGCAAAGATTAGTGCTAGGCAGCACTTCTCAATACTTGAATACCGGGTTTCTGCTTCAAGCATAGTTCTACTGAGATAGTAGAGGCTATTTTCATTCCCAGCATCATTCTTTTGAGTGAGAAAGGCACCCAATGATCGCTCTAGAGCTATCACATAGAGGATAAGTGGTCTACCTTAAACAGGTGGCATGCGTACTGGTGGACTGAAGAGGTATTTCTTGAGAACATCAAACGTTTCTTGACATTCTTCAGTCCACTGGTAAGTGACTCCTTTTTTCAATAATTTGGTAAAGGGTAAACTTTTCCCTGCCAAATTGGAGATGAAACACCGAATATAGGATAAGTGTCCTTGAAGTCCACTTAATTCTTTCAAATTATGAGGAGGTGACATACCAATGATTGACTTGGTCTTCTTAGGATCGACTTCAATACCACGATGGCGTACAACAAAGCCGAGGAATTTTCCTGAGGTTACCCCAAAAGCACATTTTAAGGGGTTCATCTTCAAATTATGTTGTCGAAGCTTGTGGAATATGACTTCCAAATCAGCCAAGTGATTATAACGTTGTTTGGATTTTACCACCAAATCGTCTACATGGCATTCAACAAACTTCCCTAACAAAGGTTTTAAGATACGATGCATGGCGCGTTGATATGTTGCACCTTCATTCTTTAAACCAAAGGGCATCACCCGTTAACAAAACACACCTTGAGGGGCTCTGAAGGATGTTGATTCCTCATCTTCTGGGGCCATTCAGATCTGATTATATCTGTAATATCCATCCATGAAGGAAAGTACTTCATAACCAGCCGTCGCATCAATTAAGAGTTCTGTAATCGGAACTGGGAAATCATCTTTAGGACAATACCGATTAAGATCTCTGAAATCGATGCAAACCCTAATTTGTTCGTTCTTCTTCTTTACAGGGACAATATTATCCAACCACTTGGGATATTGAACTTCTCTGACGAAGTTAGCTTTGATCAGCTTATCCACTTCAGCTTCAATTTTGGAAGCATAAGTTGGGTGTGTTCTTCTCACAGCTTGCTTAAATCCTCGATGTTCTTTTGGTAAAAATAAATGATGAGTAGCAATATCAGGATCCAGCCCAGGCATTTCTGTATAGTTCCATGCGAAAATATCTTTATTTTTCTTTAGAAAAGAAATATACATCTCTTGATCTTCAAGGGTCATGGCCGCACTAATTAAAGTGGGGCGTGGATTTTTCTCTGTACCCGGATTTATTTCTCTGAGTTCATCCACAGTGGTAGAGATACCCTCTTCAAATGCTGGAGGAGCATCTCTAAGATCTTCCTCTTCCTCTTTATCATGTCTTATTTCATCCGTTTCTATTTGCATAGTAGATGAAAAAACGAAATTTTCATGATCATAAGAGATGTAAAAATTTGCACATTTTGAAGAAGAAGCTTCCATTTCCGACCCTATTGATGATAAAGGGCCTTCTTTGGGAAGTAAAGAGGAGATGATGGATTGAGAATTGACATCATTATTCACCTCTGATGTTGCTATAACTTCTTCTAGCCTCATTGGTGAAGAATAGACCTGTTGGATTTCGGCAGATGAAATGAAGACGTCACCACTTGTGCTTTCATCACTGTTATGTAGATTACCAATTTCTCCCATGTTGTCTGGCTCAACTACTGTAATTGACATTATGGATCTTTCCATAAGAGTATTTTGATTTGGGCCTATTTTGTCAATTTGACTGATAGGTAACACAAAATCTGTACTCACATGTGTAAATGGATTTATTGGAATTTTCTCCAAACCATATGGAGCATTAACATTGGTAATTTCCTTCATTGTAGATTTTCTCTTCCCTTCATGTGATAATATTCTGCCTCAATGTATTGAGACTCACATGTCTTGAATGGGGCCTTATCACCATACAATGTTCCAACTTGACCATTGAAATAGTATTTGATACATTTATGGTATGATGAAGGGATACCCGCATGCTGATGTAGCCAGGGTCTTCCAAGCAAGACGTTGAAAGCTGAGTCTTGATCAACAATCATGAAATCCGAATTGGATACAAGATCTCCAAACTGAGTTCTGAGTGTAACTTCGCCTAGTGGTTCTTGTTCATTTTTATCATATCCTTGTAACATCATGGTAGAAGGAGATAAATCAGATTCCGTGAGGCCCAATCGACGAAATGTACGAATGGGCATGAGGTTGACTCCTGAACCATTGTCAATGAAAGCTCTTTGGATATCTACACCATTGACTTTTCCAGATAAGTAGAGAGGTTTTATGTTCCCATGAACAACATCATCTTCATCTTTATCAGTAAAAGATATCACTGCATGGAATACTACAGGATTATTCTCTATGTGATAGACTTCAGCTGCAGCAATTTCAGCTTCAAACTCCAGAGGACTTGACAAAGCTTCGATGACTGCTTCCCAAAGATCTTTTGACAGATTCAAAGCATCCAAAATTGATAACATGGCTGGTACTTGGGCCAAGTGTTTCAATATATCATACTTTTGATCTAGAGGTCTGCGTTTCCCAACAGGAATATGCAGTTTAGCAGGTACCATGGAAGCAGATGCTTTGGAAGCTGATGCATCTTGTATTGGGATAGAAGTTGGCAACATCCATTGTTTTGGAAGATTAGACCGATTAGATTCATTTACTTGCTGAGATAAAGAATATGGAATTTTCAATCGGTCTTCCAAAATAACTGTGCCAAGACTGAGTTGACTATTGGCAGAAGAACTTGCTTGTTCTTTTTGAGCTTGCTGAAGGGATCTACCACGAGTTTCTACTGCATACACAGTGCTAGCAGGGGTAGAATTGGAGTAGTGGCTTCGGAAAGATCCATGTCTTCCCCTGTATCCTGAACCTCTGGAACTTCCTCGGATTCCCTTATTTGATACAGGGAATTTAGGCTCATCAAAATTGAAATTACGACTGGAGTACGGATCTGTTAATTGAATCATATTAACAGAACCGAAGATTAACTCTTCGTCTATTAAAGACTTTTCCTGACTAGCCTGTTTAGGCTGTGCCATTTGACGGGGCCGTGCCTGTTGTTTTGAAGTAGATGGCATAAAGTCTACCAGAGTCAAAGACAATTTAGGCTTTGACACATACTCATCTTCTTCTGATTCTTTTTTATTCTATGAATCAAACCATTTCTTTGAGGACTTTCCCTCTGACGAAGAGGGTTTTACTGCAATATTCAGGGCCGAAGACACAATTATTTTCTTCAATTGTGTTCAAAAAATGGCATGAGTCCGATTGATTGACTTTCTGACCATCCAATCATCATACTTCTGTGTATTTCTTCTTTTGACTTCTTACCATTCACCTTCCTCCTCTAGAACTGTAGAAGTAACACATGCTACCTGAGTCGAAGAACCTTTCAACTTGACATGTCCTAAGTCGACAATCTTTTGCAGGAGGTATTTGAAGACAAAACACTCCTGGATGGGATGCCCTAACATTTGATAAAAGGGACAATAATTGGGACGGTCTTCATCTCCTTCTTTGTTTGGCCTCTTGGGCACTGGTAATTGAACCAAATTATTTTCCAGAGTTGAAATGAAGTAACCAGGAACTTGCTCATTTCGGAAGGAGTATGTTTTACTCTTCATATCCTAAAATTTTTTTCGTCGTTGATCTCTTGGATCATTTGGACGACACGGCCTTTGTTGTTGGCGTTCAGGAGGTGGAGCCCTTCGAGAAGATGAAGGTTTTGAAGTAGAAATAGGTACAGGTGCTTGTTTAAGCATAACTGTAGCAGTTTCTACTTTACCCATTCTCCTTCCTGAAGCAGATGGAATTACACGAGATTTAACCTTAGCCTGTATAAGGGAATCTTCAATCTGCTGAGCGATTGAAGTAAGGTCTCGAAACCCTCCTGTGTATTTCACAGGGATCAATGGCGTGCGTAATTCGTCACGCAAAGTTTCCACACAGATTGGCAAAAACTCTTCCTAAGGGAGTGCTAAACTCAGGGAATACGTTATTCCCTTCCAGCGAGCAATGAAATCAGAGACTCTTTCATTCTCCCTTTTCTTACAGTTTGTGAGATCGAAAACTGTCGTTTTTGGAAATGTTGAGCTGAACTTAAGAAGGAATTTTTGGAGAAGATCCTCTCATCCGATGATTGACCGGGATTGCAAGCTTGTATACCCGAAAAAATCTGGTCCTTGAAAGGTTCGCACGAAGCATCTGAGTTTCACTGCTTCTTGCTGCTTTGGAGTTCCCATCATAGGATCACAATAAGACACGTAATGTGTCAAATGTTGTTCAGGGTCGCCTGATCCATTGAAAGTAGGGAAAACAGGGTTTCCAAAACTAGATGGAGGAGAAATTGAATCTACCCATTTAGGGTAAACATTTTTTTCTGGTTGAACTTGCGCCCATTTCTCTTCCATAGTTTCTAACCAAGCTGTTAATGACTCAATAGTAGTTATTAACTTTTTAGAAACATCCGGTTGAATCTAGTCTTGAGTAGGTGCAATGAATGGAGCTTGGACAGATGTGGTGGTTGGTGCTGCAACTGATGGTAGCACTACCAACCGTTGTTGCACTTGACCCACAGGATTAGACCTCTGAGGGTGTACTGATAAAGGAGGATATTCTTGATCAATCTCAGTAACTGCAACAAATTCCTTCAGCTGTCGGACATCAGCATTCTTAAGAAGAAGACTACTCTGAATTAGTTCTGCATTCAACCTTCTTAATTCTTTCATTTCTTCCTCCTATTGTGCAATCCTTTTCTCTAATGAGAGCGATTGACCTTCTCCAGAGGAAGGATATGTAACCTGATTTTCCCCCTCCCTTTGTTGGATACATTTTGGAGAGAGGGAAGTGGATTACCTAGGTTCTGAGTAATCCTTTTACTTCGTGTACGCACACCTTCTTCATTTGTATCGGTGCATACATTTTCTTGAGCAGGACGCTCTTCATCTGAGTCCCCTGAGTGAGTCTCCTCTGGTGGATTAGCAACAACAGCATTGATGACATTGATTGATACATAATGCATCGCATCCATTCTATCAACATTCCTGAGATATTGTCTTCTTTCATGTCTTTGATGAGACATTGCCTTTTGTTGATTTAATCTTTTAGGAACTTCTTGATGAGCTATAACTTGGAGGGAATCTCCTGATAATTTGGCTCTTCGTTCCTCTTGGGGCTTCTTCCCCAATCAAGAAAAGACTGATATTCTCTGAGAAGGGGATTGATGATTTGAAAGAGTCCCCAGTCTCAAGAACTGGGGATGTTCCTGCTGATTCTGCTCAACTCCTCGAATCCCATTTGTTGACTCTGATGGTTGGGTTAAAGGAGTCCCCAGTATGACAAGCTGGGGTGGCTCTTGAAATGCTATGTCTGAGACTTTTTAAAAGATCTCTTGATCTTGTGAATCTTAGTTTGGAAATTAGCTGGATGCATTAAACTGTATCCACTTTTATCACCTGGTTCAACAGACCGTTGGATGATTTCCGAGACTTCTGTCATTTGATGATTTGTTTTCTCCATCCGAGAGGCTTGTGCAATATTCTCACCTGCTTGATGTAGGATCAATTTAACAACTTGTTCTCTATATGCTTGATTTTGAGATGAACTAGTTGAAGCCTTTTCTTGAGCAAGATTTTGATTATGAACAAAGCCCATTGACTATGGTTGGCCATGGGCAATTACATTGAATGAGACCATTTTCAGTGGGCTTTGCTGACTGGAAAGAACTGTGAAATGTAGTGCTCCGTGAACACCCCATCCTCTGATATGAACACCAGATGGAGCATTGGCAATTAATTGACGCAATTTTCTTAGTGCGCCAAGTCATGAACGTTGAAGGGTTCTCTATTGCTTTTCAGCCTTCACATACCGAGAGACTGATAGAGATTCCAAATCAATCTGACGTTATAGCCCTTCTATTTTCTTAAGATGATTTTCATATTCATCATAAGACAATACCTTCTTCTTCAATTGACAAAGAGTTTTCCATATGTTGAGATGAATATCATGGACTCCATCTTCCGTCAACATCTTTGGAATGTCATACTGGGAGTCAGCCAAAGGCCAAAACATGACTGGTACATCACTTTTTGCCAGTTTTTTCCTCATGTTCAGCATTTCCTCTTTATCATTAAATGATGATTCTTCTACCTCTTTTGACCAGAGTTGGTGTTTCCTTGTTGCTTCATCGGATTCAACAAGATTGGTAGAGATATCATTGATTAAACTAGAAGATGCATGACTTAGTGGTGGTTCGGAGAATGACCTACACCCAGGGCTATCTTCTGATTGAGAAAGTATTTCACTTGCTAGTGATAAAGCATCAGACATGACTGGTTTCACATTTTCAAGTACCTCATGATAAGAGGGCTTTCTCGGCACTACATTGTCCACTGGAGTATTTTCCAGGCAATGTGAATCACTACTATAGAGAGGACTTTCGCAGCGAAATTCATCATCATGGGGAGGACCACCATAATGGGTTATAGCAAAAGATGAGATCTCGTGCTCCTTGGTTTTCTGACCACATAGAGGGTTCCTATGGCTCTCATCTGAAGAAGAAACATCATGATTGAACAAATTTTCATGAATCAAGCCTTCATGAGGATGTGTCTATTGAAGACATTCGGAATTAATGTTCCCGTTATTGGGAACTGAGGGAGTGGAATCTTGAATTCCGACAGATAAATGTCTGAGGGCTTAAAGAACTCCAGCATCGAGAAAGGCTTGGTTACAGATTGGCCTTTGATCTCCTGACTGTGCTGGGTGGATCTTTTTCTTAGATTCCTTCTTACTCGCTTTAGAAACCACTTGATGACGAAAGTGATTGCTCTGAGCAGGTGTATGTGCCTGATCAGGAAATATGGTCTGGTTAGGCTGACGATCTCCACTCAAATCAGGTGTATGTCCCTGACTTGGTTGTCCGTATGATACGGGGGAGTATTCCCCATAACCCTCTTGGGCTGGAACAAATGTGTGTGTCTGTTCCGGAGTGAATCGTTGATGTGTCACTCCACTGATAGGGATAGATTTATGTGTCTTTCCCTGAGATGATGCTGAAGCTGTTATGATATCATGGCAAGCATCCAGAATATGAGCAGGAATTTGCTTCTGCTCTTTCACCATTGACAAAATATGCTTGGTGACTTCAGCCACCGGAACGGGGATATACGTCCATTCCGGGCTTAGAGTAGGTGTATGTACCTGCTCCTATCCTCCTTTTCTTGTCAGTGAATCCTGACAGTACACAATTGTGGAGGCAGAGAGTTGAGTCTGCCTCCTATTTTTCGTCGGAGCTTTCCGACTGACTTTTTCGTGCGCTACCAAGCGAGACTATTGGTAGGATTGATTAGTACTAGCAGGTGTATGTGCCTGCTGATTACACTTCGCCAAACGCGGTGGACGAGATCCATCATATGTAGTCAGGCGAGCCTGCTGACTAACTGGTGATGTATAAGCAGTTGAATGTTCCTGCCTATAGTACTCCACCAGAATTGCCTAGCAGGATTGGCGTGATGCTGCCAGACGAGTCTGCTGGACAATGGAATTAAAACAGGAAGGTGTGTGTGTGCCTACTCGTTGTTTCCCACCAAGTTAGGTTGGTGTACTTCTCCGGAGATGGCAGGGATGAAAACATGCCCATTGTTAACCGGATTCCGTCTCTGGCAGTTCGTCTTGCCTGCTCGGGTTCGAGGAACCTGAGCTGAATGCCTGGAGTCGGTACCCTCATCATGTTGAGGGCGCACTACCGCACGAGTCTGGCGGTGATTGTTGATGGGAGCCCTCGGGAAGGACTCCTGTCTTTTTGAATTAAGGCCATGAGGGACCTACTCATTCACTTCCTCAAAGTAATGGAGTGAATGGAAATTGCATTCCGGGGATAACGACCCGAAACGGTTGGAGACGGTAGTCAGCACCGCCTGCCTTTTGATCACTGGTCATCGTTGTCCGGACGACCTGTGTCAGTTGTTCACTTGGAGGGCATGTCGGGCAGCCTCCAGAGTTGGGATGGTATCGTGTTGATGGTACTCCTTAACCAGCGCATTTGATACCCAGTGTTGAAGACGCTGAGTAGGTGATGTCATCCTCAGAGTGGATGACGATCCATTAGGAATAGCAGCAGTGGTATTTGCAGCTGCAGTATTCACAGATGTGAATTTGAGAGCAGCCATTAAGGGAATACAGAAGATCTTGGAAAAGAGTGCCTGTTTGATATAACATACGTAATCAAGATAAAATTCAGCCACATCATCCTTTGGATGAGAACATATGTCAATGATTGTTTTTTGTTAGCCCTCCTATTGTGTTTTAAATAGGGGCTTAACAAATAGATAAAACATCAGTTTAACTTGGTTAAGGATTCACGTCGGGTTCACCATTTTTTGTTTCCCTCGGAATTCGGGGATGACCTCCTGGATGGGAGATTCCAACATTCTGATCGGTTTCTAACGGGATTGTTCATAGAACCGGAAACATCCAATGATTCCATATCCCTTTGGACCTACTTTCCAAAGGTGGGCGCTCATTAGCTTGTGAACTAACGAGGCTTAGGAATTTTCATTGGTCGAGAGGATGGGAGGTCGGACTCATCACACCTTTTTTAGGGGAATTATTGTCTATTCTGGGACTCTCTTTATAGATTTAAGTTATGTTCGTGAATCCTTATTACATTACCAAGTATAAAATGAGCTTTTCCTTTAGTTTTGACAATCAATGATTAAATATGTAAGAAATTTAGAGAATCTTTTATATGTATTCGAGGTTCTTCATCAATATAGAATCATCTATATCTATTTAGAGATTCTTGATCAATGGTAACCTTCAAAACATTTATATAAAAGTCTCTTGGTCATTATGATGACCAGGCTGGTTTTAAAGCCACTCAGTGGGGCAGAAGGACATGAATTATTTTAGAGTTGGGATCGAACCCATAGATGGGCTACCTACGTATCCTTTGTTTTGGAAAAGGAATCAGAACCCACGTAGTTCGAGTAAGGGAGTATGATGTTTATGATTGATGGCTCAAAGAAGGATGTCATAATTACTTTTACACTCTAAGCTCACATGAGTCATGCTCGGTGTGAGAAACAAGAGGCATTGGTAAAAATTAGACAATTGTGCCATGAAAGATGCAATCATAAGAAATGGTTTGGGGCTTATGTATGTATGACTTCCCAGAGGATTTACTTTAGGGATAAAATCCAGGAACATGGTCCATAAAGTTATATGTGCTTTATGGAGATTTGAACACTCTAACTTGGGACTTATTCCTGAAGAGGAAACCCAAATTAGGAGAAGATTGATAATTGGGTTTTACTCCTGAGAAGGAATCCCAGATTAAATGTAAATTAGGACTGGTTAAAGAGAATTTAAGGGACTTGGGGCTTATTCCTTAAAAGGAAGTCTATGATTATGACTGGGACTTATTCTTAAAAAATAATCTCAGGTTAAGGATTAAGGTTTGGGGCTTACTCCTGAGGAGGATACCCTTATTTGAGATTGGGGCTTACTCCTATGAAGGATGCCCAAATTAAAGGGCCTTGGGGCTTACTCCTAAGAAGGATGCCCAAAATTTAAGGGACTTGGGGCTTACTCCTAAGAAGGATGGCCAAAAATAGAGGACTTGGGGATTACTCCTATGAAGGATTCCCATTTTTGAGATTGGGGCTTACTCCTAAGAAGGATGCCCAAAATTTATGACTGAGACTTATTCCTGAAAAGTAGACCCAGGTTAAGGATTTCTCTCATCTTAAAGGATGAGGTTGAATGAATGAACTCTCTATATTTAGTGACAAAAAGATATTTAAATCACTATGTTTTGAGAGATATTTCACTGAATTCCTTTCATATAAGGAAGTCAAATCAAGAAATCATGCCATAAATGTCTTTGAAGAGTGTCTTGAAGACTGAATCTTGAAAAGGAAAGGTGTAATGACTTAAGAGGGGTGAAATGGGCAAGAAAGGCACCCAAAAAGGAAGGGGCGTGCAAGTCTTGGAAGGTGCACAAGTATTGCGGGGGCGCACAAGTATTAGTCGCGCAGGTATACCTGCGCGACATATGTTGTACTTGCACGATGGTCAACCAGCATTGAAATACTTGAGTGACTCTTTATTAAAGCCTTTAGAATCCTCTTGAGGTTCTTCCAGGAAAGGGACGCGCAAGTTCTATCGAAGGAGTAAGGCGGCGCGCAAGTGTGACAATTTACCTTAAGGGCTGACCACTCAGGCGTGCAAGTGTTGATGAGTTTCAACACTTAGGCCTTCCTCCCTCTCTTTGGATCTTCCATTCTAGGTAAGAAATTACCTTAGAAGTGTTCCGGAAGCTTTGAGAAGAGACTTGGGCGTTTGGAGATTCAATCCGAGTTTCTGGAAAACAGATCCTCTCGAATGGGGGGCCCATAGGGTCTATTTATAGGCAGAAGAAGACCCTTGGTGGTTACTGGGTAGTTACCACTTAGGTCGCGCAAGTCACTTGCGCGACCAAGGGCGTCGCGCAAGTGGACTTGCGCGACAGTGATATAACTTGCACGGTGCAGTTTCTTTTGATCCTTTGTTCATGCCTTTGTCGATTTTTGATATTTTCTTCAAAGTTTGAATCACTTTGAACTCAGATATTCCCCTTTTCCGATTTTTAGATTCTGTGACGAAAGGAGCGTCAACATTATTATAACCATAAAAATAATAATATATTTAATAACAATTACACTACGACGTGGAGACCGTAAGTCGTACGTACACATGTATGGTGACATGTCCTTCAAAGGATTGATAGAATAATAAATATTTTTGTACCATATTTATAATAACATCATATAATATTGAATATACTAGAGTTATTATTTTATAATGTAAAAAACAAATAAACAAGAATAAGAAGAAGAAAGGATCATGAAAAAGGTGATGAAATATTTACCACATCTTCATGTTCTTCATTTTGATTTGATCAAAAGGGATCCATAGGTTTTCTTTCTGACTAAAGTAAGGCCTCTAGGATTAAAGGAGGCCAGTTGAGAGGGTATTTAGGCTGGTCTTAGCCATTACAAATGGCTTTGAAGGTGTGGATTAGAGAGAAGGGTGAGTGCCTTTTTATAAGAGGGGTGAGGGGTACCTTAGGAAAATCTAGAAATATTATATTATAATATACTAATTTCTGTTTCTAATTGCTCCAAAATGGATTTTTTAAAAGGCTAAGGTGGGGATGGGTCTCAAACCACTCAACCAATAGGTTTTAGACAGTTTTGGCTCACTATATTAACTTTATCTTTTAGATTTAACTCTTAGTTAAATAGTGTGACATTTACCATGTCTCTTTGTATTTTTATATTATATGGTTAATAAACATACTATTAAAATCTAAGAGAACCTCAAGTGGTCCATTAATGAAATTTATAATATTATTGAAGACCATTCTTCAAAACATATATTTTTTAAGAATAGAATATCAATTAATAATATAATATTTGTTTTAAAATTTCTTTTATGTCAATTTTAATACTATTTGTTATTTTGTTTTTTTCTAAATTCATAACAGCATTATTACATCGAATACAATTCATCTAAACAACCCTAAAATGTCATATAAACATTGAAAATTAGTGGAAATCCTAAAAAGTCTCAAATTAACATTATTTGGATATTTATAATATCAATTATTTTAATATTTCATTAATTAAGTAAGTACTCCATCATCATTGTGTCATAAATAAATTTAATTATATAATGTCTAAAAATTATAAATAAAATAAAATTATGTATGAAATAGATTTATATTTTTACTGAATATTTATAGTCTAATTTATAACATTTGTAACCCAATATTAAAAATCATTTATTTATTAAACTTTGAATTTAACTCTTTTAACTCTACTTTGAATAAAATAATAATAAATTTCCTAATCTAATAAAAGTTTACCTAAATGATCATATTTTATTAATTATGTTGTTTTTGTTCGAATTACACTTATCAAATAGAAATAGGACATGTTTCGGTGTAATTGTGTTGTAATTTTGACCCTTAATTACCCAATTTTCTTTTAACTGTGCTAAATAAAAGTAAGATGTTACTATTAAAAAAATATTATTTTCATCTTATTGAACCAAATATTCATTACTGATATCAACTATGTCTATAATAATTTTTAAATTATACTCAAAGGAGTGGTAAAATTATGTTTTATGCGAATTTGCAAATGCTCCTAGGAGGTGGGTAACATACGGTAAAAAGTTCAATAAAATTTGATACATCAAATTTTAATATAAAATGACTAAAATGAATTACATTGAACTCATATATGTATTATAAATCTATTTTGACTTTAAATAATATTAAATAAAATAAATAATTATTTACCTAAAAAGTCGGTTTTAAATTATAACGCAAAGTTTTTCACTATTCATCAAAATTGAATGTTTTTAGACAAATACCAAAAATTTACTCGAAGATAATTTTGATATTATGAATTCAAAAATTAATTCAATTTCAAAAAATTGAAAACATATAATTTTCATTAATTATTTTAAAATTAATTCCCGTTGTCAAAACCGAAATGCGGGTTTTTTGAAAAAGTAAAAACTGTCAAAATATTGACATGTGTTTTTTCAAATTTAAATGTGAAATTACTTATAATCAACTAAATTGTTTTAAATTAGAATAATATAATCTAATTATACTTCCAAACAATTCAAATATATAATTTAACACTATAAATTATTTCTATTAAAAAATTTGTTTTCAATTAAAATTTAGTATTTTTCAGTATTTATCAAAAATATTACAGTAATTAGAAAAGTACTTAAAATTTATACAAAATAAATATTTATGTCCCAATTATAAAGAAGAATTTAATTTCATTAAATTGAATATATAATAATGTCAAATATTGGTTTTAAAAAAGGGTATCCATTAAAAGCTGATAAAATTACATTTTTTTTGAAAAATACTTCTTTTATCTGAAAAATATGAATGTTTTCTTATATAATGTCTAAGAAACAGATAATATGGATTGAAACAAAAATATAAAGTTTATAAAATTCAAAATTTAGTTAATACTATTAATAACTACTTCTGAACCGCGAGTTTGGTAAGTCGGGGTGTGCTCAAACTTGGTGTTGCATGTAGCGCAAGGTATTGAATTAATGAAAATAACTTAGTATGAAATATTGGGGTGTTACATTCTTCCCCCATTTTTGGAAATTATGTCCTAAAAATTTTAAAATTGGGATTGGTAATGTTATTGGAAGTCCCACATCATAAAAAAAGTCAACATCACAATATATTTATAAGAAAGAAAGAGAATTACAATGGTCAGACGAGATAACCCACACTAGGATTCCATGTAGGAAAAAATGGATATCGAAGATAAAATAGGTGTCATGATCTAGTGGGGAGTGATAGAAAACGTGATTAAGAGAAAGTTAACAACAAGGAAACCACAAACTTGTGATCAGATAAATGTTAATTAGTTTCATTGTAGAAAAAGTTAACGGATAACGTTTTTTGTTTTAAGACCCATTTCATAATATTGAGGAATTTATTTATGAGATTTATTAAGAACATAAATAGATATACTTACTTTTTTTGTAGAGTTTCATCCTTTAAATATTTTATACCACTAACTCATCTTTTTTTCAAACAATGAGTATTCAAGATGACCAGGTCACACATGAAGCGCTAGAATCTACTTCTAGAGAATCACATAATCCAAAAATGATAAAATATATATATTTACCTTTTATTTAGGGATTAACCAAAACCAAAATGGTTAGTACAAGATTAGATGATCCCCAAAAAGGATAATACTTTAGAGAAAGAAATACTTATCTTAATTTCTCAAATTAAACCATCAATACCCGAAGATCAATAAATACCATTCAATAAACAATTGTCCTTAAAATAAATCCATATAATAAAAACTAATATTGAAACCCAAAACATAGAATAATTTGATTATGCAGTCTTCCACGTTAAATTGTATTTCCAAATAACATCGACTACTCTTAAAGTGACGTACATAAAAGTAATTAACCTAATCACATATTCTTTATGATAGGTTAATAATTTCCATAAATAACCCAAATCACTATAAATCCACAATAAAAAAAATCAATAAAAATCCACCATTACTCATAAAATGTAATCCCGTTGTATACTATTTTCCTTAGGCATATATTATTCTCAACAAAGCGAATGTCTTCCAAAATAAAATTTATCACTTAATCCCAAAATCATTTTCCTATACTAAGGATATGCATTTTATAATACATAAGATCCCAAATCAACTTATCATTGATCAATAAAATCAATTAATTGAATATAATTATTTACACGAACGAGGGACTTCACATAGTCCAGTGGTAGGTGATAAATCCAAATCGAACTATGGTTGTGGGTTTGATTAATGCAGCTTTTTCCGATACGACACGTTGTCACACGGTCTGCTTGTTGTCCTTTTTCAAAAACTATATTTTATAATGTTTGAAAAATGAGATAAATTCCTCAAAATAACTATAACATAATTTCCCCACAACTGTTTTCTTATACCTCTAATTTTCATCCCATAACTTAAAAACATGTAATTGCCTCAAACTAAAGGATCATATAAACACAAATGGTAATTTTTAACTATATGAATAATAGAAAAAACAATTCATCCTAAAATAGCATTTTCCCAAAATATACTACAGGGATACATAGAAGAGAAAAGTATTCCAATGTAATCCCATCAACAAAGAGCACTAATACTTTTAAACATTTCACCATCCATTTATTTCCAACTAGGTTCTTCCTTTGTGTTTTGAATCAAATACCACCATTGAGCAACATCTCCAGTGAGGCGGTAAACTACAATGACAACTTTTTCACTTTTTGTACTCCCCAAGGCATGAAATATTTTCTCTAAAGAAATTATCCATTAATCAGCTACTAATGGATTTGTACTAAATTTCCTCTGATACCAACTGTAACGCCCCAACCCCAGTTACCCAGAGGTGGTGCATTATTACATAACATTCGCATGTTACAGGAAAATCATGTCCCAAAAGACCGATCAGTTTAGTAGCCCTTGAAATACTAGATACATTCATAATATTTACATTACATTATAAACTTATAAACTAAAAAAATGTTCCAATAGACCACACACATATCCCCTTAGAATATCTCTATCGGTTAGTCATAAAATATTTCTTCGCATCCTGGAAAAACTAAAACACAGAAAGGGGTGAGCTCTGATGCTCAGTAATGAAAATAATATAGTAGAAACATTCATAAATAAGCATAAACATTTAAGGAAATTAATAATACTAAAAGAACATTTTCACCATAAACATAATCATAATGTGGAAAATATAAATAAAAAAATTCGATTTACTTACTCACATGGATATTCTACTAGTCGAATAATAACATGAATTACCAATAGCCACATTCATAATAATGGAATGCATAATGCCAGACTTCATAACCACATAGTTGAGGCCTTTTGCGAAGACTTGAAATATGATATTGTCAATTCCTTATACCAAGACACTAATTTTCCTTTTGAGACTACCGATACATCAAGGAGATAGAGTGAGCTTCACCCATCACATACTATGTCTAATGCATTCCTCATTTGAAAAGGTTCAAACATAACAGAAACATTTATATTAAATCAAGCAAAATAAATTTCAACAGTTTATCCATAAATCATTAATGGTATAAAATAACACATCCACAATCAAACATATCACAAAATCATTAATACGATATGGATGTTTTGTATCATAATAAATCAACAATAAATAAACATAAAATTCGTCAAAGGATGTTGTCATAGATGAAATCAGAACCTTTTCTAGAGATATATCTCTTTGTATTTTGAAATCATTTAAGAGTCACATAATTATAATGAAAACATTTATCTTGAAAATTTTCTTGTAATATTCTATGGGAAGCTTCGACGATGTCATAACGGCAGAAAATAGCAGCACCCGCCGTATAAGTTAAAAAAATTCTTACCATTATTGCGTCGAAAAGGACATAAAGTACCTTATTTGGGAAACGACGAAAAGATTCCTTTCAAAATATATAAGTACAAATAAGGGTATAAATTACTTTACTCTGTTGTCTAGTAAAAAAAATTTAAATAATAATTTTATGAAATATGGATGTGGATGATAAAGAGGTCCCAATAGATACTTACGTAAAAACAACCTCGAATGATAACGAGATTGTGAAATTAACACTTACCTTGTACTTCTCCTTGGTCATGGGTAGGTTAAAATCTTTTATAATGGTGAAATAATTGTTGTTAAATTATACTAAAATCATATATATTAATATTAATTCATATGTGATCTTTTAACATTTCTTTGTTAATAATATCTTTGTATTATCGTCGTTTTGGGTCTTAATTGACTCATCTTCATTTATAAGGATTCTTACGTAAGTAATGTTTGTTATGGATTGGATGTATCTTATTCATATTCACAATTATATTAAGTCTTTAAAAATTATTTTTCATCATGTAATGAAAATTACTATTGAATAGATATGACGGGGAATGAATCTCATCGCGTTCTTGGAGACGGTAATCCGTACATATGCACGAGTGATAATATCATTCTTTTGATATTAAAATAATATAAAATTGGAGGTTATATTATATATAAAAAATCATTACCTTATTATTTTTATTATTTAACTCAATTACACATCATTATTATAACAATCAAAATAAAAATGTATTGAATAACAATTACACCACGATGTGGAGACGGTATGTCGTACCTACGCACGTATGGTGACATGTCATTCAACGGGTGGACAGAATAATGAATATTTTTTACCATATTTATAATAACATCATAGTATATATAAGATAATGGAGTTATTATTTTAGAAAATAAACAACAAAGAAAAAGGAAGTGGAAGAAGTAAGGAACTTGAAAGAGGTGATGAAATATTTACCTCTTCTTTGGGTTCTTCCTTTTAATTAGATCAAAAGGGCTCTGTAAGTTGGATTTCGGACTAATTGAAGGAATATAGAATGAAGGTAGGACTGTTAATAGGTTATTTGGGTAGGGTTTGGCAGAGGAAAATGGCATTGAAGTTAAGAATTTTAGAGAAGATGGAGTGCCCTTTTATAAGAGGGGTGAAGGGCACCTTAGGAAAATCAAGGAATATTATTTTAAAATAAACTCATTTTCGTTTTCTAATGGCTACAAAATGAATTTTTTAATGGCTAATGTGGGGATAGGTCGAAATCCACTTAACCAATATGTTTTCGATAGGTTTGGGTCACTATATTACCTTTAACGTTTAGATTTAACTCTTAGCTAAATAGTTTGACATTTATCGTGTCTTTTTTTATTTTTTTATTATATGATTAATAAACATACTATAAACTTCCAAGAGAACCTTAAATGGTTAATTAATGACATATATATTAATATTTATGACCTTTGGCCAAACCATAGATTTTATGGAATTAAATATCAATTAATAATATAACATTTGTTTTAAAAACATTTTTATGTCATTTTGACACTATTTGGTATTTTATTGTTTTATAAATTCACAACTTCATTATTACATCAAAAACAATTCATCTAACAAACCCTAAAATGTCATATGAACCTATAAAATTAGTGTAATTCATAAAAAGTCTCAAATTACATTTATTTGGATATTTATAATATCAATTATATTAATATTTAATTAATTAGATAACTAATGCATCATCATTGTGTCATAAATAAATTTAATTATATAATTTCTCAAAATTATAAATAAAATAAAATTATGTAGGAAATATTTTTATATTTTTAATGAATTTTTATTTTTGAATTTATATTCTTTGTAACAATATATTAAAAATGGTTGGTTATTAATCTTTAAATTTAACTCTTTTAACTCTTCTTTAATTAAAATAATAATAAATCTCCTAATCTAATCCATGTTGACCTAAAGGATCATATTTTATTTATAATCTTGTTTTTTATCAAATTACAGTTATCCAGTAGAATTAGGACATGTTTTGGGGTAATTATGATATCACTTTTACCCCTAATTACCCTATTTACTTTTAAGCATGGCAAATAAAAGTAAAAAAGTTACTATTAACAAAAATTTATTTTCATCTTATTTAAACACATTCTTCTTACTGATATCAACCCTTTATCTCAGATTTTTGAAATTCCACTCACAGAGGCGGTAAAATTATGTTTTATGCGAATTTGAAAATGCTCCAAGGAGGTTGGTAAAAGACGGTAAAATGTTCAATAAAATTTTATACATATAATTTCATTATAAAATGACTCCATTTAATTAAATTAAACATATATAGGTATTATAAATCTATTTTGACTAAAAATAAATTTCAATATAATAAATAATTATTTAAATAAAAAGTAGGTTTTAAACTATAACTTAGTGTTTTTCACTATTCATAAAAAATTGAATGTTTTCAAAAAAATACCAACAATTTATCCGAAGCTAATTTTGATGTTATGAACACAAAAATGAATTCTATATTACCAAATTAAAAACATTAAATTTTCATTTATTAATTTAAAATTAATTCCTGTTGTCAAAACCAAAAAAATGGTTTTTTAAAGTAAAAACTATCAAAAGATTGACATCTGTTTTGTCAAATTTAAATGTGAAATTACTTATAATCACCTACATTGTATTAAATTATAAAAATATAATCTATTTATACTTCTAAAACCTTCATATACATAATTTAACACTGTTAATTATTTGGATTAAAAAAGTTGTTTTCAATTAAAATTTATTCTTTTTCAGTATTCATGAAAATATAAAAGTTAAGAGAAAAGAAAAAAAATTATCCAAAATAAGTTTTTATATCCCGATTCTAATAAAAAATTTAATTTATTTAAATTGAATATATAAAAGTGTCAAATATTGGTTTTAAAAAGGGTTTTCCATAAAATGGTGGTAAAATTGCATTTTTTTAAAAAATACTTCTTTTATCTGAAAATTTTTTATTTGTTCTTATATTATGTCTAAGAAACACATAATATGTGTTTTAAAATTATATGTAGTATATATAATTGAAAATTCAGTTAATACTATTCATAACTGCTTTTTAATGGCTTGTTTTGTAAGTCGTGCTGCGCTTGAACTCAGTGTTACATGTAGTGCAAGCTATTGTATCAATGCAAATAACTTACTATGAAATATTGGGGGTTACATTATTTCCCCCTTTTGGAAATTGTGTCCTCACAATTTTAAAATTGGGCTTGGGAACTTTATTGGAAGTCCCACATCAGAAAAAGAGTCAATTTAACTATCTCCATAAAAGAAAGAAAGAGAATTAAAAAGGTCACCCGAGATAACCCACATTAGGATTCCATGTAGGAAAACATAGATATGGAAGATAAAATAAGATTCAAGTTCTAGTGGAGAGTGATAGAAAACATATATGGAGAAAGTTAACAACAAGAAAACCACAAACATGTGATGAGATAAACATTCATTGGTTTCTTAGTAGAAAAAGTAAATGGATAAGGTTATTTTTTATGTTCCATTTTATAAAGTTGAGGAATTTATTTATGATATTGACTAAAAACATAAAGAGATATACTTACTTTATAAGTAGAGTTTCATCTTTTAAAAAATTTCTACCACTAACTCATCTTTTTTTTTCAAATAATGAGTATTCAAGATGACCTTTTCACACCTAAAGCGCTATAATGAACTTCTATAGAATCACATAATCCACAAAGGATAAACTATATATATTTACCTTGCCTTTAGAGATTAACCACAACCAAAATGGTTCGTACAAGAACAGTTGATCCCCAAAAAGGATAATCCTTTTGAGAAAGAAATACTTATCTTAATTTATAAAAGTAAAAAAACAATACAAGAAGGTCAATAAATACCATTCAATAAACAATTGTCCTTAAAATATATTAATATAATCCAAAGTAATATTGAAACCCAAAACATAGATAAATTTGATTATGCAGTCTTCCACGTTGAATTGAATTTCTAAATAAAGTCGACTACTCTAAAAGCCACATACTTAAAAATATTTAACCTAATCACAAATTCTCTATAATAGGTGAATTTTATTAAAAAATAACCCAAATCGCTATAAATCCTCAATAAAAACCTAGATAAAAATCCACCTTACTGCTCAAATGAAATCTCATAGTATTCTATTTATTTAGAAATATAGTATTCCCAACAGGGAGAATATCTTCCAAAATAACATCTATCACTTAATCCCAAAATCATTTTTCTATTCTATGTATAGAAATTTTATAATACATAAGATCAGAAATCAACTAATTATTGATCAATAAAATAATTTAACTGGAACGAATTAGTCACAATAACCATGGACTTCATGTAGTCCAGTGGTAGGTGATAAATTACAATCGCACAATGGATCTGGGTTCGATTCCTACAGCTTTGTCTGATGCGACGGGTTGTCACACGGTCCGCGTGTTGTGCTTTTTAAAAAATTATATTTTATAAAATTCCCAAAATGAGATAAATTCCTCAAATAAACTATAACATAATTTCACCACAAATGTTATCTAATACCTTGCATTTTCATTCCAAAATTTAATAACATGTAATTTCCTCAAATTCAATGATCATATAAACCCAAATGGTTATTTATAACTATATCAACAATAGAAAACATAATTATTCATAAAATAGCAATTTCACATAATAAACTGTAGGGTTACACATAAGAGAGAAGTTATCCAAAGTAATCCCATCAATAAAGAGCATTAATACCATTAAAACATTTCACCATCCATTTATTTCCACATAATTTATTCCTTTATATTGTTAATCCAAGACCACTATTATAAGGCCCCAGCCTTAAACCATACTTAATCTTGAGTTATTACAAGATTACACGTTGAGTATCTTTTCAGGTTTAGAGTTTTAGATAATTAGATCATAAAACTTGCATTACATTCCACATATAAACAAAGTGGTTACATAAAGATAGTATTCTTCATTCCCATCAATGGAAACACATTTAAAATAAAACATGGATTATTTCTTGACACATCCTTGACTCTATCATCTTATCATGTACCTTTCCTTTGACCTGTGAAAAACATTTCAAAAACATGGGATGAGCATAAAAACTCAGTATGGGTTATAAAAAAAACATGGAAAGGAAACATGAGTTCATATATACATAAGAATGAAATCATACTTTACCCATAAAACATAGGAACTTTAACATACCTCATAAAATCATGAATAAATCATATAAATCATAAGACATAAAGGTAACTTGAGGCATTCATAACATTCTTACGTAGGGAGTAACCCACTTGGTTACGTTTGGAATACCCATCACAATATATTCCCTAAAATCTCTTCGGAGAAACCTTAACGTTTCACTCCTTCGCGTTACACAATGCATTGGAGAGCTATAACGGGCTCACCCGCCCTTAGTTTATCACGGAACCACCCATCTTCATAATAATGCCCAAGAACCATAACATAATCATATCACATAAAACCAGCATAAAGGAAACATAACATTTCCACATTTCAATCACGAGATATCAATACAACACATTGATATAATAAAACCATTATGAAAACCATTTTCAATACCAAAGTAAAACATGGTATTTTTTTCGTTTTAAAAAAAATGTATGGCTTGTAGAGGAAGCCGAAACTCAAATAACGGTCACGACGGTGGAGAAGTCGTTGTCGCCGCATACGTACGACAAAAACATTCCCTTTTGTCGTTTAGTAAACGCTTCGTACAAAAAAGATTCCTTTTGAATAAATGTAAAAGTCAAAGGGGTTTATACACCGTATAAAAGAAAGTTGTGTATAAAATAAAATATGCCTCAATGAAAGGAGATTGAGACGAAGTCCCATACCTCGTATCCGACTTGACCCGACCGTTCTTTAATCTCCTGAATAATAAACTTGAGTTAATCTATAATTTCTTATGAATCTTTTTCATGTTCATTATTCCTTTTATACCATGTTATGAACATCATGTAATCAGTTAAGTTAATAATGTTCATTTTGTCGGTATTTGGTTCTTAAGTCAAAAATAGACTTCTTACACTTACATGTTGTTAATTTGGTCAAAGGTTCATTATATCCAGAATGGTATTCATGATGTAGATATCATATATGTCATATATATCCATTACATACTTGCATTTATAATATTACATAATCATTTAGAGGTAAGAAATGAAATGCACTGTTCATGGAGACGGTAAGCCGTACGTACGCATGAACGCTACTTTCATTTCTATTTCATATTTTATAGAATGGAATCATAATGATATAAAGTTATATTATAATTCCACTATAATATAATATATAATATCGTAGTTCCATCCTTTATATGTCCCACATATGGTATTTAACGAATCAAATCACTTTGAGGGGGCGGTAGTCCGCACTTCCTAAAATGAAGATATCGTGTTTACCCATAATGGAAACCATAAAGGTATGCCCAAAATGAAAAAAAACAGAAGCTTAAGGAAAACATAAACATATTATATATCATATATAAAAATAATGACATCATAATGGCCACCTTTGAAGGTGTTAAATGAGTATTGAACAATCATCGTTTCGGGAGGCAGAATTTCGCCATCCACGGAAACCGTATGTTCTTTAACCATTTGATGTAGTTGTGTGAGTGTGTAGCTCAAATATATCTTATAACAACATCCTAGTATATTGACGATACTGGTGTTGTTACAAAATAAGTAAATAAAAAGATTTTAGGGGGTTGGAGAAGAAAAATAAAACAAATGAACATGAGAGAATGAATTACCTTAAAAAGTGTAACTCCTTTTGATTTGAGCCTAAAGGCTTCCTTTGAAAGGATTATGCCCAAAGGGAATCCTCTAGGATGAGTAGAGGGATGTGGAGAGAAAAATGGGCAGGGGTTGGCCGAGCCAAAGGCTTGAGTAGTGTGTGAAATGAGGTAGAGGTGGGGGCCTTCTATAAGAGGAGAGGAGAGGCACTTTTGGAAAGTAATGAAATATTACTTTATTTGAAAATGTTTTTCGGTTTCAAAATGTCCCAAATTGATATAATTCGTGTATAAGGTGATAGGTCTTCTAAATACACTCATACAATAAGTTTTGGACATGTGTAGTTCATAGATTTTACATTATCTTTCCATTTTATTTAAATCGTCAAATAATGATGTCATCACTGCATCATTATTATGTCGTAAATAATTTAATTTATTTAATGTCTAAAAATCATAAAAAAAATACTATGATGTAGGAAATCTTTTTATCTTTCCAATGAATATTTATAATAAAAAATCTGATCTTTATAACCCCGTGTAAAAATTGTTTTCGTAAAACATCTCTTGTTTGTGTCATTTTTACTTTAACATTTAATAAAAAGCTATTTATGTCATTTCCAAACCAAAGTGTCTCCATGGGGTCCCCAAGTTGACCCATTGCTTGTCTTGGTCGGACATGACACAGACAATAAGGTTGGGACATGTTTCTAGGTCATTTCCTATTATTAAAACATTATTTATACCTTAAACTACACTAATTACCACTAATCGCGATTAAAAACTTAATAAGTTACTATTCACCAAAAAATTATTTTAATCTCATTGAACCAAATTTTACTTCTTAATGACAACCATGTATGTGGGATTTTCAAAATTCAATACACATTAGTGGTAAACTTTCATTTAACTGAAAATTCAGTTTGCTTGATTACCACTTAGTGGTTTCACTATTCATCAAAAATTGATGTTTTTCAGAAAATTACCAAAAATTCACCCTAAGCTATATTTGATATTCCGAATTCAAAAATGAAGTCTATTTTACAAAATTCAAATCATATAAGTCACATTAATTAATTTAATAATTAATTCCCGCTGCCAGAGCAAATAGCGTGTTTTTACAAAACAATAAGTATCAAAATATTGATACCAGTTTAAGTCTAATTTCAATGTGAAATTGATTCCAATGACCACCATTGGATAAAATGGTAAAAATATATTCTAATTTCACTTCAAAACCAATTCAAAACATAATATAATCATATAAATAAATTAGATTAAAAAGCAGTTTTGATGTAAAATGCAGTATTTTTCACTATTCATTAAAAATGAACATTGTCAGAAAAATACAAAAAATTCACACAAGGTAAATTTTGATGTCCCAATCATAAAGGATAAGTATATTTTGACAAACATAGTTTATAAAATTGTCAAAATATAGATTCAACAATGGTTTGCCATCAAAAGGCAGTAAAACAATCTTTTAAGAATATTAGTGTATTCCATGCATAAGATTGTATTTATTTTCATTTTAAGCCTCTATAACACTATCTTAATCATTAATAGACATAGATAAAAATATCTATTATTCATTACTTACTTGGGATGTTATATCCTTCCCCCCTTTAGAAAATTGCGTCCCCGCAATTTATTTACTTATCGAATAAATGGGGGTACTTATCCCTCATTGCATTTTCAGATTCCCATGTTGCCTCTTCAATCATGTGGTTTTTCCACAAAACCTTTACCTGCTTAATCACCTTATTTCGTAACACTTGCTCCCTATGGTCAAGAATCTGGACCAGTTGTTCCTCATAAGATAGGTTCTCTTCCAGCTGAACTACCTCTAGACTCAAAACATGAGATGGATCTGGCATATACTTTCTCAACATCAAAATGTGAAAAACATTGTGTACCTGAGATAAACTCGGAGGTAAAGCCACTCGGTATGCAACTGTTCCAACTCTCTCTAGAATTTTGTATGGTCCAATGAACCTTGGACTCAACTTTCCTTTCTTACCAAATCTCTTCACACTTTTCCAAGGAGAAACCTTGAGAAAAACATGATCACCTACCTCGAAAGATAGATCCTTCCTCCGGTTATCCGCATAACTCTTATGCCTGCTCTGAGCTGTTCTCATGTGTTTCTGAATCAGCTGAACTTTTTCTGCCATCTCTTCTACCAATTCTGGTCCCATCAACTTCCTTTCACCCACTTCATCCCAGAAAGCTGGAGTTCGACACCGCTTCCCATATAAGGCCTGAAATGGTGCCATCTGTATACTGGAATGAATAATATTATTATATGAAAACTCAACCAAAGAATGATGTTGGTCCCAACTTCCCTGATAATCCATAGAACAAGCTCGTAGCATATCCTCCAATGTCTGAATTGTTCGTTCTGACTGCCCATCTGATTGAGGATGAAAAGTTGTACTAAAATTTAATTCAGTACCCAACGACTTCTGAAGGCCTTTCCAAAAGTTAGAAGTAAACCTGGGATCATGATCCGATACAATGGAGAGAGGAACTCCATGTAACCTGAATATCTCTTTAAGATACAAATGGGAAAGTTGATCAAGAGAGAAAGTATCTCGTATAGCAAGGAAATGAGCAGATTTGGTCAAGCGATCAACAATAACCCAGATTGCATTATTACCTCGAGATGTCTTCGGTAATCCAACAACAAAGTCCATGGATATATTCTCCCATTTCCACTCTGGCACTGGTAAAGGCTGAAGAATCCCTTTCGGTAACTGCCGCTCTGCTTTAACCTGTTGACAAGTCAAACACTTCACAGTAAAATCAGCAATATCTCTTTTCATTCCATCCCACCAGTAATACTCCCGCAGATCTCTATACATCTTAGTACTGCCCGGATGAACTGAAAACGGAGAACTATGAGCTTCACATAACAACTCGCTTTTCAACTGTGAATCACAAGGCACACACAATCTCTTCCCAAATCTCAAAACACAATCACTATCAATGTTGAATTCAGGAAACTTACCTTTCTGAACCAGCTCTACCTTTTTCTGCAACTCACTGTCTTGCTTCTGTGCTTGCTTGATTCTATCTGATAGAGAAGATATCACTGGTACCTGAAACAAAACAGAAGGACTTCCTGCAATAACAACTTCTATGCCAAAGTTCATCAAATCGTTAACCAAAGGATCACGTTCCAAACACAACATTGTTAATGAAGCATTACTTTTTCGACTCAAAGCATCAGCCACTTTATTTGCTTTTCCCGGATGGTAATGAATTCTACAATCATAATCCTTGATTAATTCCAGCCATCTCCTTTGTCTCATGTTTAACTCTTTCTGAGTGAATATATACTTTAAACTTTTGTGATCGGTATATATTTCACACTTTACTCCATATAAATGATGCCTCCAAATTTTTAAAGCAAAAACAACAGCAGCTAATTCCAAATCATGTGTAGGGTAATTTACCTCATGAGTTTTCAACTGTCGTGAAGCATAAGCAATTATCTGATCATTCTGCATTAGGATGCAACCAAGTCCTTTCAATGAAGCATCACTGTATATAACAAACTCACCATTCCTGGAAGGTAGTGCCAAAACTGGAACATTCACCAATATTCTTTTCAATTCCTGAAAACAATCATCACATTCTTTTTTCCAGATAAACTTAACACCCTTCCGAGTTAGCTTAGTCATTGGACTAAATAACCGTGAAAAAATTCTAACAAACCTTCGGTAATAGCCCGCCAAACCAAGGAATCTACGAATCTCAGTTACATTTGTGGGTCTTGGCCATTCTTCCACAACTTTTGTTTTTGCAGGATCAACAGTTATTCCATCTTTAGAAACAATGTGACCAAGGAAAGAAATTTGTTGCAACCAAAACTCACACTTTCTAAATTTCCCATACAGTTTCTTTTCTTTTAAAGTTTGCAAGATAACCCTTAAATGTTTTTCATGCTCCTCTTTACTTTTAGAAAACACCAAAATATCATCAATGAAAACCACCACAAACTTATCCAAGAACTCATGGAAAATTCTATTCATTAAGTCCATGAATACAGCAGGTGCATTGGTTAGCCCAAAAGGCATTAATACAAATTCATAATGGCCATATCTCATACGGAACGCGGTCTTCGGAATATCTGCCTCCTTTACCTTCAGCTGATGGTACCCCGATCTCAAGTCAATCTTTGAAAAAAACTGAGCTCCCTGGAGCTGATCAAACAAATCATCGATATGAGGAAAAGGATATTTGTTCTTAATAGTGATATTATTCAAGGCTCTATAATCAATGCAAAGACTCATAGAACCATCATTCTTTTTAACAAATAAAATAGGAGCACCCCATGGTGATGTGCTAGGTCTAATGAAACCTTTCTCTAATAAATCTTGCAATTTCTCCTTCAACTCTAAAAGTTCAATTTGTGCCATTCGATAAGGGGGTTTTGAAATTGGCTTAGCATCAGGAACCAAGTCAACAGTAAACTCAACTTCCCGATCTGGTATTATTCCAGGCAACTCATCAGGAAAAACATCAGGATACTCATTTACCACTGGCACATCATTAATCTGAATAGTTCCTTTATTTTCAACGACGTGTGAAAGGTAACAATCATTTCCATCTTTTACAAGTTTCTCAGCCTCTTGATATGTTATCAAAATTAATGGTTCATTATTGTAAACAAACTGAAAGTCTTTATGAAAAGAAACTTCTTAATCTCTACAGTAAATCATAGCATGGTAGATAGAGAGCCAATCCATACCTCGGATAACATCAAACTCTACTAGAGGTAGAACAATAAGTTTTGCAAGTAGGTTCTTTCCACAGAAAAGGATAGGAAGATTCTTATAAATTCTTTTTGCCTCAACATTCCTCCCAGGTGTTTTTACCAAAAGTTCTGGAGTCATTTCTTGAGATGGTATTCCCATTTTACTAGAAAAGGTTTCAGAGATGAAAGAATGTGTAGACCCCGAATCAAACAACACGCTGGCATAATATGAAAAAACAAACAAAGTACCTGATACAACTTCATTTGATGGCCCGACATCTGCTGAAGTAGTTGCAAAGGATTTCAACACCCCTTTCTGCTTGTAGTCTAACTGCTTCCCATCACTCAAGCTCTTTGTCGGACACTCGTTTGCATAGTGACCCATCTCATTGCACTTAAAATATTTCACTAACTGTAAATCAAATTTGTTCTTACCTTCACCTTGATCCTTTTCAGTGCAATCACGAGCCTTATGTCCCATCTTACCACATCGGTAGCACTTCCCAGAATTCAGAAGACATTCCCCAGCATGCCTTTTGCCACATTTATCACAAACTGGAAACTTAGTTCTCTTACCATCAGACTTTTTTGAAGAATTCATACCTTTCTCCTGCCACCTCGGTCTCTTCTTCTGCTGGTTGTTATAAAAAACTTGGTCATCGGCAAACTCCATTTCCACCTTCTCAGCACATCGAACAAGCTTTTCATAACATTTAAACTCACGAGAAGCTAATTCCCTTCAATAATTTGGCTTTAATCCTGAGTAGAAATGATTGATTTTACTATCAAGGTCCCGGATAAAATTTGGAGCATACCTTGCCAATCGAGTGAACCTTTCTTCATAGGCAGCCACTGAGTCTTCCTCTTGCCTCAATTCCAAGAATTGCTTTTCCATCCTAAGTCGAACAACCTTAGGAAAATACTTCTCAAGAAACATACCTTTGAATTCATCCCAGTCAAGAGCATCAATCTCATCGGTGTCCCAGATATTTTTAACCATAGACCACCACTGATCTGCTTCACCCTCCAAACGGTAAATAGCAAGACTAACCTTTTGATTTTCTGAACACCCCATGACATCAAAAATCTTCTCCAGTGCTTTAATCCACCCTTCAGCTAGCACAGGGTCAGATGATCCTCTGAATGATGGTGGATGTTGCCTCATGAAATGTTCCACCACTGACATGTTCCTCTGCGGTTTTTCTGACTGATCTCGTGCATGGATACCACCGCCATTTATCGCTTGAGTCAACTGCGCCATTACTGCAACAAACTGTTCAGTTCCAATTCCGACCATTTCTGGATGCTGATTAGGAAGGTTATTTCCTTCTGTATTCCTTCCTAGCACTGTTTCCCTGTTTCCTCTGCGGAAAACCATTCTGAACAAACATGTCTTAGATGAAGAAACATGGTAATCTTTAAATGCTATATCATTTCGAAAAAAATAAATAAATTTGGATAATCATTTAATAGAATTCTAACTCCTAAAGTTATCTAAACCGACCTTTGATACCAACTATAAGGCCCCAGCCTTAAACCATACTTAATCGTGAGTTATTACAAGATTACACGTTGAGGATCTTTTCAGGTTTAGAGTTTTAGAGAATTAGATCATAAAACTTGCATTACATTCCACATATAAACAAAGTGGTTACATAAAGATAGTATTCTTCATTCCCATCAATGGAAACACATTTAAAATAAAACATGGATTATTTCTTGACACATCCTTGACTCTATCATCTTATCATGTACCTTTCCCTTGACATGTGAAAAACATTTCAAAAACTTGGGATGAGCATAAAAACTCAGTATGGGTTATAAAAAAAACATGGAAAGGAAACATGAGTTCATATATACATAAGAATGAAATCATACTTTACCCATAAAACATAGGCACTTTAACATAACTCATAAAATCATGAATAAATCATAGAAATCATAAGACATAAAGGTAACTTGAGGCATTCATAACATTCTTACGTAGGGAGTAACACTCTTGGTTACGTTTGGAATACCCATCACAGTATATTTGTAACAGCCCAAGATTTTATAAAAAAATATTCTTTTTAATTTTATTAATGTCTTGTGTTGTACGCTACACCAAAAGGAGCTTTCACAACACGCATCCTTGACTTTTCTTGCATTACACGCAATCGCGACCTTCCTCAATAGCGTGTGTAATATGCAATACCGAGTTTCACTAAACAACGATATGCTATTAAAATATTATTAAAACTAGCCGTTATGAATAGTAATAACCACTTTTTAAAATTCTGTAAATCTTATATTTCAAAATGAACTTCATTTTTGGATTCGGAGTATCGAATTTAGCCTAAGGTGAAATTTTGGTACATTTCGGATAACTTTCATATTCTGATGAATAATGAAAATTACTAAATTATAATTAAAAAACAACTTTTTTAATCGAAATAATTAATAGTGATAAATTATTAATTTCAGTAGTTTTAAAGTATATTTAGAATATATTTTTACAATTTAATACAATGTTGGTCATTGGATGTAATTTCACATTTAAACTAGACATAAACAAGTGTCAATCTTTTGATAGATATTGTTTCTTAAAAACACGCTATTTGTTTTAACAGCGGGATTTAATTATAAAATTAATTAATGCAACTTTTATGTTATGAATTTGGTAAAATAGACTTCATTTTTGAATTCGGAATATGAAATATAGCTTGGGATGAAATTTTGGCATTGTTCTGAAAAACATCAATTTTTGATGAATAGTGAAACTACTAAGTGGTAGTGAAAAAAAAAACAGAATTTTTCATAAAACTTAATTTTACCGCTTCTGTGAATGGAATTTCAAAAATCCGAGAGACACGGTTGATGTCAGTAAGTAAAATGTGGTTCAATGAGATGAAAATAATTTTTGGTGAATAGTAACTTTTTACTTTTTTACCACGGTTAATAGTAAATAGGGTAACTAAGGGTAAATATGATATTACTATTACCCTAACACATGTCTTAATTCTATTGGACAAGTGTAATTCGACCAAAAACAAACTTAGGAATAAAATATGACCATTTAGGCCCACTTGGATTAGATTAGGACATTTATTATTAATTTATTTAAAGAAGGGTTAAAATAGTTAAAATCAAAGTTTAATAAGTAAATCATTTTTAATATGGGGTTATACATAAGATAAATTCGACTATAAATATTCATTAGAAATATAAAAAGATTTCCAACATAATGGTATTTTATTTGTAATTTTTAGACATCAAATAAGTTAATTAATTTATGACACAAAGATGATGCAGTAATTATCTTATTTATGAAATATTGACATAATTGATGTTATAAACACAAAAATAAATGTAATTTGAGAATTTTTATGAATTCCACTAATTTTCTAGGTTACTATGATATATTAATGTTGATTTAATCAACTTGGTTCGAACATTTAATTCTGTTATGACTTTCACAAAAATCATATATCAAATAGTGTCAAAATTGACACAAAATAGTTTTTAAATCAAATATTATATTATTAATTGTTATTTTATTCCTAAAAATCTAAGGTTCGGCCAAATTACTTAGATAAGGATATATATATTAATAATAAACAATTTGGGGTTCGTTTGGCATGTTATAGTAAGTGTATTAACCATATAGTGAAAGAAAACAAAAAGACACGGTAAAAGTTAAATTATTTAACTTAGAGTTAAATCTAATTGATAAGGTTTAAAATAAGATCCAAACATGTCTAAATTTGTTTGGTTGATGAGATTACAACCCTATCTCATCTAAGCTTCGAATATGAGTCATTTTCTGAGGTTTTTAAGTGGGGTTAGATTTATTATAAATTAATATTTTTAAGAATTCCTAAGGTGCCCCTCTCCTCCCCTATAAAAGGACACCTCCTCCCCCTCCTCCTCACACCAATTTGAGCTCTCAATCTCGGCCAACCCCTGCCAAAATCTCTTCTCCACTTCCCTAGAAACATCCTAGAGGGTCTGGTCTTCCTCAAAGACCAATTTTAGTACCCTAATAGGAGGTCTCAAAGAGGCGCTTCAAAGAAGAGGTAATTACCGTTACCAATTCTTTCATATTTATTTCTTCTTCCACTTCTTCTTATTAAGTTGTTTCATTAGGAAGTAATAACATCAGTATCACTCATATACTGATATGTTATTATAAGTATGAAACATCCTTATTTCACCATCTATCCATCCTACGGAAAAAGAAATCACTGCGCGTGCGTACGTACGGAATACCGTCTCCACGCCGTGGTGTAATCTATTTTCCACCACCACCTTACATGGATGGGTATAATGGTGTAAAGAATAACTATACATAGTTATTACAACATCATATTGATTCTGATATATTGTATAATCCACTCCAATTCAGTTCAATATTTATGGAAATGATATCATCGCTCGTGCGTACGTACGGACTACCGTCTCCACGACGCGATGAGATTCATTCTCCATGTTAACCATTTAAGAATGATTATAAAGTATATATAAGAAATAATAATGAAATATGTGACATTATAAAGCTACTGGATTTATGTACATATATATATATATGTCATCTACTTACTTCCATTTCAAGACAATAAGGAAAGTAAAACAGCGTTCATGCGTACGTACGGACTACCGTCTCCATGAACGGTGTTTTTCATTTTATTTATCTACCTATTATATATATATATATACTGAATATATATGATATATAAATCATATTTTATATTCTGGAAGTAATTAAATCATGATATAAGTAATAATGATGTCAAGAACAACAAGTCAAAACACCTACGATAAATGAAACGATTTTACCCAAAACGCTTCTTTAACATGGAATTTACAAAAGAACGGGTAATATAATGTCATAAGTGAACCATATATGATATCATAACAATGAATATGATTCTTTAATAAGTCAATAACATTATTTAAACCATTATACCGGAGCTTCGGACACGAACAAAATAAATCGGACCTAAGGTAAGGGAAATATCACAATCTCATTTTTATCCGAGATTGTTTATTCGTAAGTATTTACTGGGGTGTATTTTATCATCCACATCCATGTTCCCTCAATATGTAATATTGTTTCCATCCACTTGCAATAGTTTAAATCCAATTTTACCCTTAGGTGAGTTTTTAGTAAAGAATATGAAAGGAATCTTTTGTCGTTTTTCCGTACGAGGTACTTTTTGACTTTTCCGACAAAAGTACGAAGAATGTTTTTTTTAACTTATACGGCATGAATGGATTTTTAAAACATTATTTACAAGAAGCTTCCTTTACAAGTTTTTAAGTTTATTTTTAATCAACTTCTTTTATTTTAAAGTCGTATGAAATGCTATGAAAGGAAAAATGTTTTTGAAGAAGAAAGGATATTTTCCTCAAGAATGGAGTTCAAGTGTTTTATCAAAATTATTTTCCATCTAAGATAATAAAGGGTTCTGTTTTTATCCCTATTATTACATTGATTTGATTATGTTGTAAGTGAATTATTTTTATGAATTCATTTACCTTATATGATTTGTTTTATGATGTCTTGATGTTTCAAGAATCCCATTTTTATTACATGTGTTATGCGATGATGTATGATTTATGATTTATGTGGCACACATAAGAAAGGATTCATTATAAGATGGGTGGGACCTATATCTCCCTCCAATGCATTGGGTAAAGACTTTATATCTCATGAGATAGACATGGCTGGAACAGAAGGTTATTTCGGTTCAGTGATACAGGACTGAAACGAGGAGTGAACTCGGTTCAGAAAGGGACTTTGTCCACTAAGATAGTCTTGGCAATGAGTCATGACTAACAAGAAATGATTTTCCATGATTATGTGTGCATGCCACAATGTTTCAAGTTTTATGTTATGATTATGGGGATCTCATTTTCACTTCTATGATTTATCCCATGTTATGATATTATGAGCTCTTTTGGAGGTTAAGATTTCCAAAAATCTATGTTCTTATGTATATGATGTGATTGATATTTCTTTTGTTTACCCTTACTGAGCATTTGAGCTCACCCTTTTATGTTTTCTTTTCCCCAGGATATAAAGAAAGGTTTATAGGTAAAAAAAAGGGAAGATCTTTATGGGAGATATTGAAGATCTTTCACCACGATTAGAAGATTACGTTCCGAGTTTCCAAAGACACTAAACTATTACGATCCTTGTGTGTGTGTTTTTGTTATATACTAGGTATTCCACAAAAGTAATGTAATGTCCATGTACGATAAGCTTCGGGTCTCTACAGTTGGTATCAGAGGAAAGGTTTAGTCAACCTTTGGAAACTAGGATGCGAAAACGTTAGTGAGATCCCTAGAGATATTTCTAAGGTATGTCTAGGGATGTCTCTAAGGTTAAGTGTACGTATAGGTTATAGTCCTAGAATTGCGCTAACGATCTTCGAATTTAACCTAAGATGTTAGATATTGAGGGTACTAACCCTTTATTATGTTGTTTTCCCTATCATGATTTTTGCCTCTCACACAATTCTTTTGGGGTTTTAGACGATGGCTGGAACCCGAAGGAACCGTGTTAATGCGGAATGTGATGGGAAATGCAATGATTGTACCCCTGAGCAACCAAACGATATAGGAGCTGGAATGCAAAAACTTGTAGCCATGCTCACACAACATTCTCAAGCTATGAATCATGCAGGACTTCCAAACGAGAAAAGGAAGGAACAATATTCTATTGAGTCCTTCATGAGGAAACGTCCACCTTCTTTCAGTGGGTCTACTGATCCATTAGTTGCTGAACAATGGATTAGTACTACTGAAAAGATATTTTCAGTTCTTCAATGTTCTGAACATGATAAAGTCATCTTAGCAGTATATCGTTTGGAAGGTGAAGCAGATCAATGGTGGAATCTTATCAAGAATACGAGGCCAAGAGATAAAATTGAGTCCATGGAATGGGACGAGTTCAAGAACTTGTTTTTCAGTAAGTACTTCCCTCGTATTCTTCGAACAAAGATGGAGAAAGAGTTTCTTGAACTGAAGCAAAGGGACGATGAATCTGTTGGTACCTATGAAGCAAATTTTACAAGACTTGCAAGGTATGCTTCTGGAATTATCATCTAACCTGAAAGTAATGTTGATCAATTTTTCAGTGGCTTAAAACCAAGTCTTCGAAGGGCATTAGCTATAAGAGACTTCAGTAGCTATGAAGAAATTGTGCTTTGTGCTATCAAGGTAGAAATGGAAGTTGGTGTTACATATCCATCTCATGGTTTTGACAAGAAACGAATGATGGAGTTCAAGGAGAAATCTCAGAATAATGGTGAAAAGAAGATGAATGTTTCCTTATGCACAAAGTGTGGAAAGAAGCATGGTGGAGATTGTCTTAAAGGGACTAGAAAATGTTTTAAGTGTGGAAAAGAAGGTCATCGAGCAGCTGAGTGTCGAAGTAATGGAAAAAGTGTTTCTAATGATGTGAATAAAGAAAACACTGCAGAGAACACACCGCCAACACTTCAATTCTTCAAGTGCAAGGAAATGGGGAATTATGCTAATAATTGCCCTAATCCAAGGGTTAGTTATGATCAACATGAGAAACCACTGAAGGCAAAGGACAAAGGGAAATCACATGCGATCACTATTGGCAATGATGAATATGACAACGATGTGGTGGAATGATTAAGTGTTTATGTAATGGGATTCCAAAATAATGTTGTATCATTGAGTATTGCAATATTTATTGATGTGGTATTCAAAGTGATTGAGATATTTTTTGGAAATAAGATGATATGCGCATAATGAAGACGAAAAATGAAATGTTTAATAGTATTCATGAGCTCATGATTGATATAAGGACTAAGTGATATCATGGTTTGAGTATATAGAATTTTGAGGATTTTGGTATGTGGAAAGGTTTAACTTTTAACTGCACTCATGTTTTCACTAAGGTATTCAAGAGAATACACGATTAAGGACTTTGAATGTTTGGAATGTGACCAACAAGACATATCTTATGATATGTGGGGATCAACGACAGTATTAAATCTCTGGTAATCATTGTCACTATATTATGAGAGTGGACTGCAGTATTATGTATAAGCCTAAAGATTAGACTGGATTATGTTGGACATAAGTTAGTATTGTTTAAGGATAGAAGATTTTCGATATTATTGATGGGATGTTATAGTAACGTAGTTTTAGAAAAAGGGAAAACCTGCAGGACGGGCGACAGCCCATCGCTTCGGACAAGGCTGTAGGAATCGAACCCACAACCGAAGTGCGACTGGCCTTTATCGCCTACCACTGACCTACAGGAAGTCCCTGTTTAGTAGAAACTAGTTTTATTATATTAAGCAGTATGATATATGAAGTATAAGTCCATTTTAGAAACCATATGTGATTAATCTCACTATAGATCGACTTATGTATATAATTTTGCTAACCTTTTGTTTGAAACAGATGGAATGACACGTCATTCTATCACATGATCTGCTAACACTTCACGAATAACAAATTCAACTTCATTTATTTAAGAGATGAAGTGGAAATTGTTAAAGGCACGAACAACAGTGAGATTGTACCAAAATAAAGTAAGTATTTATTCTAATTCAAATTCTTTAACTTTAGGGAAATGATCTTGAAAACCAAAAATGTTGTCCTAGTTCTCTTATACCTGATGAATCAGATGGTACCTTAGATCGTCACAAATTTATGGATTTGTGATTACTGGCTTTTCCATAGCCATGTTCTCTACCACTCTCCATCAGAACATGATGGTTAGATTTCTCTTCCATACCCATATTTTCACCTATGTGGAAACCCAGTGATTAGTTTATTTGGGTAATCGTTACATTTCATACTTTAGTTTTTAAAGCCAAGTTTTGGTATTCCCTTTTACGATGTGGGTTTCTATTAAAGAAACTTTCGAATAGTAAACCATTTATAACCCCGACGAATTTCGAGGGCGAAATTCATTTTAAGGGGGGTAGAATGTAACAGCCCAAGATTTTATAAAAAAATATTCTTTTTAATTTTATTAATGTCTTGTGTTGTACGCTACACCAAAAGGAGCTTGCACAACATGCATCCTTGACTTGCCTTGCATTACACGCAATCGCGACCTTCCTCGATAGCGTGTGTAATATGCAATACCGAGTTTCACTAAACAACGATATGCTATTAAAATATTATTAAAACTAGCCATTATGAATAGTAATAACCACTTTTTAAAATTCTGTAAATCTTATATTTCAAAATGAACTTCATTTTTGGATTCGGAGTATCGAATTTAGCCTAAGGTGAAATTTTGGTACATTTCGGATAACTTTCATATTCTGATTAATAGTGAAAATTACTAAATTATAATTAAAAAACAACTTTTTTAATCGAAATAATTAATAGTGATAAATTATTAATTTGAGTAGTTTTAAAGTATATTTAGAATATATTTTTACAATTTAATACAATGTTGGTCATTGGATGTAATTTCACATTTAAACTAGACATAAACAAGTGTCAATCTTTTGATAGATATTGTTTCTTAAAAACACGCTATTTTTTTTAACAGCGGGATTTAATTATAAAATTAATTACTGCAACTTTTATGTTATGAATTTGGTAAAATAGACTTCATTTTTGAATTCGGAATATGAAATATAGCTTGGGATGAAATTTTGGCATTGTTCTGAAAAACATCAATTTTGATGAATAGTGAAACTACTAAGTGGTAGTTAAAAAAAACTGAATTTTTCATAAAACTTAATTTTACCGCTTCTGTGAATGAAATTTCAAAAATCCGAGAGACACAGTTGATGTCAGTAAGTAAAATGTGGTTCAATGAGATGAAAATAATTTTTGGTGAATAGTAACTTTTTACTTTTTTACCACGGTTAATAGTAAATAGGGTAACTAAGGGTAAATATGATATTACTATTACCCTAACACATGTCTTAATTCTATTGGACAAGTGTAATTCGACCAAAAATAAACTTAGGAATAAAATATGACCATTTAGGCCCACTTGGATTAGATTAGGACATTTATTATTAATTTATTTAAAGAAGGGTTAAAATAGTTAAAATCAAAGTTTAGTAAGTAAATCATTTTTAATATGTGGTTATACATAAGATAAATTCGACTATAAATATTAATTAGAAAGCTAAAAAGATTTCCTACATAATGGTATTTTATTTGTAATTTTTAGACATCAAATAATTTAATTAATTTATGACACAAAGATGATGCAGTAATTATCTTATTTATGAAATATTGACATAATTGATGTTATAAACACAAAAATAAATGTAATTTGAGAATTTTTATGCATTACACTAATTTTCTAGGTTACTATGATATATTAATGTTGATTTAATCAACTTGTTTCGAACATTTAATTCTGTTATGACTTTCACAAAAATCATATATCAAATAGTGTCAAAATTGACACAAAATAGTTTTTAAATCAAATATTATATTATTAATTGTTATTTTATTCCTAAAAATCTAAGGTTCGGCCAAATGACTTAGATAAGGATATATATATTAATAATAAACAATTTGGGGTTCGTTTGGAATGTTATAGTAAGTGTATTAACCATATAGTGAAAGAAAACAAAAAGACACGGTAAAAGTTAAATTATTTAACTTAGAGTTAAATCTAATTGATAAGGTTTAAAATAAGATCCAAACATGTCTAAATTTGATTGGTTGATGAGATTACAACCCTATATCATCTAAGCTTCGAATATGAGTCATTTTTGGAGGTTTTTAAGTGGGGTTAGATTTATTATAAATTAATATTTTTAAGAATTCCTAAGGTGCCCCTCTCCTCCCCTATAAAAGGACACCTCCTCCCCCTCCTCCTCACACCAATTTGAGCTCTCAAGCTCGGCCAACCCCTGTCAAAATCTCTTCTCCACTTCCCTAGAAACATCCTAGAGGTTCTGGTCTTCCTCAAAGACCAATTTTAGTACCCTAATAGGAGGTCTCAAAGAGGCGCTTCAAAGAAGAGGTAATTACCGTTACCAATTCTTTCATATTTATTTCTTCTTCCACTTCTTCTTATTAAGTTGTTTCATTAGGAAGTAATAACATCAGTATCACTCATATACTGATATGTTATTATAAGTATGAAACATCCTTATTTCACCATCTATCCATCCTACGGAAAATGAAATCACTGCGCGTGCGTACGTACGGAATACCGTCTCCACGCCGTGGTGTAATCTATTTTCCACCACCACCTTACACGGATGGGTATAATGGTGTAAAGAATAACTATACATAGTTATTACAACATCATATTGATTCTGATATATTGTATAATACACTCCAATTCAGTTCAATATTTATGGAAATGATATCATCGCTCGTGCGTACGTACGGACTACCGTCTCCACGACGCGATGAGATTCATTCTCCATGTTAACCATTTAAGAATGATTATAAAGTATATATAAGAAATAATAATGAAATATGTGACATTATAAAGCTACTGGATTTATGTACATATATATATGTATGTCATCTACTTACTTCCATTTCAAGACAATAAGGAATGTAAAACAGCGTTCATGCGTACGTACGGACTACCGTCTCCATGAACGGTGTTTTTCATTTTATTTATCTACCTATTATTTATATATATATACTGAATATATATGATATATAAATCATATTTTATATTCTGGAAGTAATTAAATCATGATATAAGTAATAATGATGTCAAGAACAACAAGTCAAAACACCTACGATAAATGAAACGATTTTACCCAAAACGCTTCTTTAACATGGAATTTACAAAAGAACGGGTAATATAATGTCATAAGTGAACCATATATGATATCATAACAATGAATATGATTCTTTAATAAGTCAATAACATTATTTAAACCATTATACCGGAGCTTCGGACACGAACAAAACAAATCGGACCTAAGGTAAGGGAAATATCACAATCTCATTTTTATCCGAGATTGTTTATTCGTAAGTATTTACTGGGGTGTATTTTATCATCCACATCCATGTTCCCTCAATATGTAATATTGTTTCCATCCACTTGCAATAGTTTAAATCCAATTTTACCCTTAGGTGAGTTTTTAGTAAAGAATATGAAAGGAATATTTTGTCGTTTTTCCGTACGAGGTACTTTTTGACTTTTCCGACAAAAGTACAAAGAATGTTTTTTTTAACTTATACGGCATGAATGGATTTTTAAAACATTATTTACAAGAAGCTTCCTTTACAAGTTTTTAAGTTTATTTTTAATCAACTTCTTTTATTTTAAAGTCGTATGACATGCTATGAAAGGAAAAATGTTTTTGAAGAAGAAAGGATATTTTCCTCAAGAATGGAGTTCAAGTGTTTTATCAAAATTATTTTCCATCTAAGATAATAAAGGGTTCTGTTTTTATCCCTATTATTACATTGATTTGATTATGTTGTAAGTGAATTATTTTTATGAAGTCATTTACCTTATATGATTTGTTTTATGATGTCTTGATGTTTCAAGAATCCCATTTTTATTACATGTGTTATGCGATGATGTATGATTTATGATTTATGTGGCACACATAAGAAAGGATTCATTATAAGATGGGTGGGACCTATATCTCCCTCCAATGCATTGGGTAAAGACTTTATATCTCATGAGATAGACATGGCTGGAACGGAAGGTTATTTCGGTTCAGTGATACAGGACTGAAACGAGGAGTGAACTCGGTTCAGAAAGGGACTTTGTCCACTAAGATAGTCTTGGCAATGAGTCATGACTAACAAGAAATGATTTTCCATGATTATGTGTGCATGCCACAAAGTTTCAAGTTTTATGTTATGATTATGGGGATCTCATTTTCACTTCTATGATTTATCCCATGTTATGATATTATGAGCTCTTTTGGAGGTTAAGATTTCCAAAAATCTATGTTCTTATGTATATGATGTGATTGATATTTCTTTTGTTTACCCTTACTGAGCATTTGAGCTCACCCTTTTATGTTTTCTTTTCCCCAGGATATAAAGAAAGGTTTATAGGTAAAAAAAAGGGAAGATCTTTATGGGAGATATTGAAGATCTTTCACCACGATTAGAAGATTACGTTCCGAGTTTCCAAAGACACTAAACTATTACGATCCTTGTGTGTGTGTTTTTGTTATGTACTAAGTATTCCGCAAAAGTAATGTAATGTCCATGTACGATAAGCTTCGGGTCTCTACAGTTGGTATCAGAGGAAAGGTTTAGTCAACCTTTGGAAACTAGGATGCGAAAACGTTAGTGAGATCCCTAGAGATATTTCTAAGGTATGTCTAGGGATGTCTCTAAGGTTAAGTATACGTATAGGTTATAGTCCTAGAATTGCGCTAACGATCTTCGAATTTAACCTAAGATGTTAGATATTGAGGGTACTAACCCTTTGTTATGTTGTTTTCCCTAGCATGATTTTTGCCTCTCACACAATTCTTTTGGGGTTTTAGACGATGGCTGGAACCCGAAGGAACCGTGTTAATGCGGAATGTGATGGGCAATGCAATGATTGTACCCCTGAGCAACCAAACGATATAGGAGCTGGAATGCAAAAACTTGTAGCCATGCTCACACAACTTTCTCAAGCTATGAATCATGCAGGACTTCCAAACGAGCAAAGGAAGGAACAATATTCTATTGAGTCCTTCATGAGGAAACGTCCACCTTCTTTCAGTGGGTCTACTGATCCATTAGTTGCTGAACAATGGATTAGTACTACTGAAAAGATATTTTCAGTTCTTCAATGTTCTGAACATGATAAAGTCATCTTAGCAGTATATCGTTTGGAAGGTGAAGCTGATCAATGGTGGAATCTTATCAAGAATACGAGGCCAAGAGATGAAATTGAGTCCATGGAATGGGACGAGTTCAAGAACTTGTTTTTCAGTAAGTACTTCCCTCGTATTCTTCGAACAAAGATGGAGAAAGAGTTTCTTGAACTGAAGAAAAGGGACGATGAATCTGTTGGTACCTATGAAGCAAATTTTACAAGACTTGCAAGGTATGCTTCTGGAATTATCATCCAACCTGAAAGTAATGTTGATCGATTTTTCAGTGGCTTAAAACCAAGTCTTCGAAGGGCATTAGCTATAAGAGACTTCAGTATCTATGAAGAAATTGTGCTTTGTGCTATCAAGGTAGAAATGGAAGTTGGTGTTACATATCCATCTCATGGTTTTGACAAGAAACGAAAGATGGAGTTCAAGGAGAAATCTCAGAATAATGGTGAAAAGAAGATGAATGTTTCCTTATGCACAAAGTGTGGAAAGAAGCATGGTGGAGATTGTCTTAAAGGGACTAGAAAATGTTTTAAGTGTGGAAAAGAAGGTCATCGAGCAGCTGAGTGTCGAAGTAATGGAAAAAGGGTTTCTAATGATGTGAATAAAGAAAACACTGCAGAGAACACACCGCCAACACTTCAATGCTTCAAGTGCAAGGAAATGGGGCATTATGCTAATAATTGCCCTAATCCAAGGGTTAGTTATGATCAACATGAGAAACCACTGAAGGCAAAGGACAAAGGGAAATCACATGCGATCACTATTGGCAATGATGAATATGACAACGATGTGGTGGAATGATTAATTGTTTATGTAATGGGATTCCAAAATAATGTTGTATCATTGAGTATTGCAATATTTATTGATGTGGTATTCAAAGTGATTGAGATATTTTTTGGAAATAAGATGATATGCGCATAATGAAGATGAGAAAATGAAATGTTTAATAGTATTCATGAGCTCATGATTGATATAAGGACTAAGTGATATCATGGTTTGAGTATATAGAATTTTGAGGATTTTGGTATGTGGAAAGGTTTAACTTTTAACTGCACTCATGTTTTCACTAAGGTATTCAAGAGAATACACGATTAAGGACTTTGAATGTTTGGAATGTGACCAACAAGACATATCTTATGATATGTGGGGATCAACGACAGTATTAAATCTCTGGTAATCGTTGTCACTATACTATGAGAGTGGACTGCAGTATTATGTATAAGCCTAAAGATTAGACTGGATTATGTTGGACATAAGTTAGTATTGTTTAAGGATAGAAGATTTTCGATATTATTGATGGGATGTTATAGTAACGTAGTTTTAGAAAAAGGGAAAACCTGCAGGACGGGCGACAGCCCATCGCTTCGGACAAGGCTGTAGGAATCGAACCCACAACCGAAATGCGACTGGCCTTTATCGCCTACCACTGACCTACAGGAAGTCCCTGTTTAGTAGAAACTAGTTTTATTATATTAAGCAGTATGATATATGAAGTATAAGTCCATTTTAGAAACCATATGTGATTAATCTCACTATAGATCGACTTATGTATATAATTTTGCTAACCTTTTGTTTGAAACAGATGGAATGACCCGTCATTCTATCACATGATCTGCTAACACTTCACGAATAACAAATTCAACTTCATTTATTTAAGAGATGAAGTGGAAATTGTTAAAGGCACGAACAACAGTGAGATTGTACCAAAATAAAGTAAGTATTTATTCTAATTCAGATTCTTTAACTTTAGGGAAATGATCTTGAAAACCAAAAATGTTGTCCTAGTTCTCTTATACTTGATGAATCAGATGGTACCTTAGATCGTCACAAATTTATGGATTTGTGATTACTGGCTTTTCCATAGCCATGTTCTCTACCACTCTCCATCAGAACATGATGGTTAGATTTCTCTTCCATACCCATATTTTCACCTATGTGGAAACCCAGTGATTAGTTTATTTGGGTAATCGTTACATTTCATACTTTAGTTTTTAAAGCCAAGTTTTGGTATTCCCTTTTACGATGTGGGTTTCTATTAAAGAAACTTTCGAATAGTAAACCATTTATAACCCCGACGAATTTCGAGGGCGAAATTCATTTTAAGGGGGGTAGAATGTAACAGCCCAAGATTTTATAAAAAAATATTCTTTTTAATTTTATTAATGTCTTGTGTTGTACGCTACACCAAAAGGAGCTTGCACAACATGCATCCTTGACTTGCCTTGCATTACACGCAATCGCGACCTTCCTCGATAGCGTGTGTAATATGCAATACCGAGTTTCACTAAACAACGATATGCTATTAAAATATTATTAAAACTAGCCGTTATGAATAGTAATAACCACTTTTTAAAATTCTGTAAATCTTATATTTCAAAATTAACTCCATTTTTGGATTCGGAGTATCGAATTTAGCCTAAGGTGAAATTTTGGTACATTTCGGATAACTTTCATATTCTGATTAATAGTGAAAATTACTAAATTATAATTAAAAAACAACTTTTTTAATCGAAATAATTAATAGTGATAAATTATTAATTTGAGTAGTTTTAAAGTATATTTAGAATATATTTTTACAATTTAATACAATGTTGGTCATTGGATGTAATTTCACATTTAAACTAGACATAAACAAGTGTCAATCTTTTGATAGATATTGTTTCTTAAAAACACGCTATTTTTTTTAACAGCGGGATTTAATTATAAAATTAATTAATGCAACTTTTATGTTATGAATTTGGTAAAATAGACTTCATTTTTGAATTCGGAATATGAAATATAGCTTGGGATGAAATTTTGGCATTGTTCTGAAAAACATCAATTTTGATGAATAGTGAAACTACTAAGTGGTAGTTAAAAAAAAACTGAATTTTTCATAAAACTTAATTTTACCGCTTCTGTGAATGAAATTTAAAAAATCCGAGAGACACGGTTGATGTCAGTAAGTAAAATGTGGTTCAATGAGATGAAAATAATTTTTGGTGAATAGTAACTGTTTACTTTTTTACCACGGTTAATAGTAAATAGGGTAACTAAGGGTAAATATGATATTACTATTACCCTAACACATGTCTTAATTCTATTGGACAAGTGTAATTCGACCAAAAATAAACTTAGGAATAAAATATGACCATTTAGGCCCACTTGGATTAGATTAGGACATTTATTATTAATTTATTTAAAGAAGGGTTAAAATAGTTAAAATCAAAGTTTAATAAGTAAATCATTTTTAATATGTGGTTATACATAAGATAAATTCGACTATAAATATTAATTAGAAAGTTAAAAAGATTTCCTACATAATGGTATTTTATTTGTAATTTTTAGACATCAAATAATTTAATTAATTTATGACACAAAGATGATGCAGTAATTATCTTATTTATGAAATATTGACATAATTGATGTTATAAACACCAAAATAAATGTAATTTGAGAATTGTTATGCATTACACTAATTTTCTAGGTTACTATGATATATTAATGTTGATTTAATCAACTTGGTTTGAACATTTAATTCTGTTATGACTTTCACAAAAATCATATATCAAATAGTGTCAAAATTGACACAAAAAAGTTTTTAAATCAAATATTATATTATTAATTGATATTTTATTCCTAAAAATCTAAGGTTCGGCCAAATGACTTAGATAAGGATATATATATTAATAATAAACAATTTGGGGTTCGTTTGGCATGTTATTGTAAGTGTATTAACCATATAGTGAAAGAAAACAAAAAGACACGGTAAAAGTTAAATTATTTAACTTAGAGTTAAATCTAATTGATAAGGTTTAAAATAAGATCCAAACATGTCTAAATTTGATTGGTTGATGAGATTACAACCCTATATCATGTAATATTCGAATATGAGTCATTTTTGGAGGTTTTTAAGTGGGGTTAGATTTATTATAAATTAATATTTTTGAGAATTCCTAAGGTGCCCCTCTCCTCCCCTATAAAAGGACACCTCTTCCCCCTCCTCCTCACACCAATTTGAGCTCTCAAGCTCGGCCAAACCCTGCCAAAATCTCTTCTCCACTTCCCTAGAAACATCCTAGAGGTTCGGGTCTTCCTAAAAGACCAATTTTAGTACCCTAAGAGGAGGTCTCAAAGAGGCGCTTCAAAGAAGAGGTAATTACCGTTACCAATTCTTTCATCTTTATTTCTTCTTCCACTTCTTCTTATTAGGTTATTTCATTACGAAGTAATAACATCAGTATCACTCATATACTGATATGTTATTATAAGTATGAAACATCCTTATTTCACCATCTATCCATCCTACGGAAAAAGAAATCACTGCGCGCGCGTACGTACGGAATACCGTCTCCACGCCGTGGTGTAATCTATTTTCCACCACCACCTTACACGGATGGGTATAATGGTGTAAAGAATAACTATACATAGTTATTACAAAATCATATTGATTCTGATATATTGTATAATCCACTCCAATTCAGTTCAATATTTATGGAAATGATATCATCGCTCGTGCGTACGTACGGACTACCGTCTCCACGACGCGATGAGATTCATTCTCCATGTTAACCATTTAAGCATGATTATAAAGTATATATAAGAAATAATAATGAAATATGTGACATTATAAAGCTACTGGATTTATGTACATATATATATTTATGTCATCTACATACTTCCATTTCAAGACAATAAGGAAAGTAAAACAGCGTTCATGCGTACGTACGGACTACCGTCTCCATGAACGGTGTTTTTCATTTTATTTATCTACCTATTATATATATATATATATATATATATACTGAATATATATGATATATAAATCATATTTTATATTCTTGAAGTAAGTAAATCATGATATAAGTAATAATGATGTCAAGAACAACAAGTCAAAACACCTACGATAAATGAAACGATTTTACCCAAAACACTTCTTTAACATGGAATTTACAAAAGAACGGGTAATATAATGTCATAAGTGAACCATATATGATATCATAACAATGAATATGATTCTTTAATAAGTCAATAACATTATTTAAACCATTATACAGGAGCTTCGGACACGAACAAAGCAAATCGGACCTAAGGTAAGGGAAATATCACAATCTCATTTTTATCCGAGATTGTTTATTCGTAAGTATTTACTGGGGTGTATTTTATCATCCACATCCATGTTCCCTCAATATGTAATATTGTTTCCATCCACTTGCAATAGTTTAAATCCAATTTTACCCTTAGGTGAGTTTTTAGTAAAGAATATGAAAGGAATCTTTTGTCGTTTTTCCGTACGAGGTACTTTTTGACTTTTCCGACAAAAGTACGAAGAATGTTTTTTTAACTTATACGGCATGAATGTATTTTTAAAACATTATTTACAAGAAGCTTCATTTACAAGTTTTTAAGTTTATTTTTAATCAACTTCTTTTATTTTAAAGTCGTATGATATGCTATGAAAGGAAAAATGTTTTTGAAGAAGAAATGATATTTTCCTCAAGAATGGAGTTCAAGTGTTTTATCATAATTATTTTCATCTAAGATAATAAAGGGTTCTGTTTTTATCCCTATTATTACATTGATTAGATTATGTTGTAAGTGAATTATTTTTATGAAGTCATTTACCTTATATGATTTGTTTTATGATGTCATGATGTTTCAAGAATCCCATTTTTATTACATGTGTTATGCGATGATGTATGATTTATGATTTATGTGGCACACATAAGAAAGGATTCATTATAAGATGGGTGGGACCTATATCTCCCTCCAATGCATAGGCTAAAGACTTTATATCTCATGAGATAGACATGGCTGGAACAGAAGGTTATTTCGGTTCAGTGATATAGGACTGAAACGAGGAGTGAACTCGGTTCAGAAAGGGACTTTGTCCACTAAGATAGTCTTGGCAATGAGTCATGACTAACAAGAAATGATTTTCCATGATTATGTGTGCATGCCAAAAAGTTTCAAGTTTTATGTTATGATTATGGGGATCTCATTTTCACTTCTATGATTTATCCCATGTTATGATATTATGAGCTCTTTTGCAGGTTAAGATTTCCAAAAAGTTATGTTCTTATGTATATGATGTGATTGATATTTCTTTTGTTTACCCTTACTGAGCATTTGAGCTCACCCTTTTATGTTTTCTTTTCCACAGGATATAAAGAAAGGTTTATAGGTAAAAAAAGGGAAGATCTTTATGGGAGATATTGAAGATCTTTCACCACGATTAGAAGATTACGTTCCGAGTTTCCAAAGACACTAAACTATTACGATACTTGTGTGTGTGTTTTTGTTATGTACTAAGTATTCCGCAAAAGTAATGTAATGTCCATGTACGATAAGCTTCGGGTCTCTACAATATTCCCTAAAATCACTTCGGAGAAACCTTAACGTTTCACTCCTTCGCGTTACCCAATGCATTGGAGAGCTATAACGGGCTCACCCGCCCTTAGTTTATCACGGAACCACCCGTCTTCATAATAATGCCCAAGAACCATAACATAATCATATCACATAAAACATGCATAAAGGAAACATAACATTTCCACATTTCAATCACGAGATTTAAATACAACACATTGATATAATAAAAACATTATGAAAACCATTTTCAATACCAAAGTAAAACATGGTATTTTTTTCGTTTTAAAAAAAAGGTATGGCTTGTAGAGGAAGCCGAAACTCAAATAACGGTCACGACGGTGGAGAAGTCGTTGTCGCCACATACGTACGACAAAAACATTCCCTTTTGTCATTTAGTAAATGCTTCGTATAAAAAAGATTCCTTTTGAATAAATGTAAAAGTCAAAGGGGTTTATACACCGTATAAAAGAAAGTTGTGTATAAAATAAAATATGCCTCAATGAAAGGAGATTGAGACGAAGTCCCATACCTCGTATCCGACTTGACCCGACCGTTCTTTAATCTCCTGAATAATAAACTTGAGTTAATCTATACTTTCTTATGAATATTTTTCAAGTTCCTTATTCCTTTTATACCATGTTATGAACATCATGTAATCAGTTAAGTTAATAATGTTCATTTTGTCGGTATTTGGTTCTTAAGTCAAAAATAGACTTCTTACACTTACATGTTGTTAATTTGGTCAAAGGTTCATTATATCCAGAATGGTATTCATGATGTAGATATCATATATGTAATATATATCTAGTACATATTTGCATTTATAATATTACATAATCATTTAGAGGTAAGAAATGAAATGCACCGTTCATGGAGACGGTAAGCCGTACGTACGCATGAACGCTACTTTCATTTCTATTTCGTATTTTATAGAATGGAATCATAATGATATAAAGGTATATTATAATTCCAGTATAATATCATATATATAATATCATATTTCCATCCTTTATATGTCCCACATATTGTATTTAACGAATCAAATCACTTTGAGGGGGTGGTAGTCCGCACTTCCTAAAATGAAGATATCGTGTTTACCCATAATGGAAACCATAAAGGTATGCCCAAAATGAAAAAAAACAGAAGCTTAAGGAAACCATAAACATATTATATATCATATAGAAAAATAGTGACATCATAATGGCCAACTTTGAAGGTGTTAAATGAGTATTGAACAATCATCGTTTCAGGAAGCAGAATTTCGCCATCCACGGAAACCATATGTTCTTTAACCATTTTATGTAGTTGTGTGAGTGTGTAGATCAAATATATCTTATAACAACATCCTAGTATATTGAAGATACTGGTGTTGTTACAAAAGAAGTAAATAAAAAGATTTTAGGGGGTTGGAGAAGAAAAATAAAACAAATGAACACGAGAGAATGAATTACCTTAAAAAGTGTAACTCCTTTTGATTTGATACTAAAGGCTTCCTTTGAAAGGATTCTTCCCAAAGGGAATCCTCTAGGATGAGTAGAGGGATGTGGAGAGTGTAAATGGGCAGGGTTTGTCTGAGCAAAAGGCTTGAGTAGTGTGTGAAATGAGGTAGAGGTGGGGTCCTTTTATAAGAGGAGAGGAGGGGCACTTTTGGAAAGTAAAGAAATATTACTTTATTTGAAAATGTGTTTCGGTTTCAAAAGGTCCCAAATTGATATAATTCGTGGATAAGGTGATAAGGCTTCGAAATACACTCATCCAATAAGTTTTGGACATGTTTAGTTCATAGATTTTACATTATCTTTCCATTTTATTTAAATCGTCAAATAATGATGTCATCGCTGCATCATTATTATGTCATAAATAATTTAATTTAGTTAATGTCTAAAAATCATAAAAAAATACTATGATGTAGGAAATCTTTTTATCTTTCCCATTAATATTTATAATCAAAAATCTGATCTTTATAACCCCATGTAAAAATTGTTTTCGTAAAACATCTCTTGTTTGTGTCATTTTTACTTTAACATTTAATAAAAAGCTATTTATGTCATTTCCAAACCAAAGTGTCTCCATGGGGTCCCCAAGTTGACCCATGGCTTGTCTTGGTCGGCCATGACACAAAAAATAAGGTTGGGACATGTGTCTAGGTCATTTCATATTATTAATGAATTATTTATACCTTAAACTACACTAATTACCACTAATCGCGATTAAAAACTTAATAAGTTACTATTCAACAAAAAATTATTTTAATCTCATTGAACCACATTTTAATTCTTAATGACAACCATGTATGTCGGATTTTCAAAATTCAATACACATTAGTGGTAATCTTTCATTTAACTGAAAAATCAGTTTGCTTGATTACCACTTAGTGGTTTCACTATTCATCAAAAATTGATGTTTTTCAGAAAATTAACAAAAATTCACCCTAAGCTATATTTGATATTACGAATTCAAAAATGAATTCTATTTTACAAAATTCAAATCATATAAGTCACATTAATTAATTTAATAATTAATTCCCGCTGCCAGAGCAAATAGCGTGTTTTTACAAAACAATAAGTATCAAAAGATTGACACTAGTTTAAGTCTAATTTCAAAGTGAAATTGATTCCAATGACCACCATTGGATAAAATGGTAAAAATATATTATAATTTCACTTCAAAACGAATTCAAAACATAATCTAATCATATAAATAAATTAGATTAAAAAGCAGTTTTGATGTAAAATGCAGTATTTTCACTATTCATTAAAAAATGAACATTGTCAGAAAAATACCAAAAATTCACACAAGGTAAATTTTGATGTCCCAATCATAAAGGATAAGTTTATTTTGACAAACATATTTGATAAAAATTGTCAAAATATAGATTCAAAAATGGTTTGCCATCAAAAGGCAATAAAACAATCTTTTAAGAATATTAGTGTATTCCATGCATAAGATTGTATTTATTTTCATTTTAAGCCTCTATAACACTATCTTAATCATTAGTAGACATAGATAAAAATATCTATTATTCATTACTTACTTGGGATGTTACAACTATTGATCAACATCTCCAGTGAGCAGGTAAACTACCATGAAATCTTTTTCCCTTTCACTACTCCCCAGGGTGTGGAATATTTTATCTAAGGAATTTATCCATTGCTCAGCTAGTAATGGATTTTTACTAAACTTCCTCTGATACCAACTGTATCAACCTAACCCCAGTTACACAGAGTCGGTGCATTATTACATAACAATGTAATGATACGAGGAAATCATGTCACGAAATACCGATCAGTTTAGTAGCACTATAAATACTAGATACATTTATAACATTGACATTACATTACAAAATGAAATACTAAAACAAAATTTCTTCTATAAACCACACTCATATCCACTAAGACTATCACTACTGGTCATCCCTAAAATAATTCTTCACATACTAGGAAAAATAAAACATCAAATGGGGTGAGCTCAGATGCTCAGTAAGGATAATAACATAGCTGAAACTTTCATAAATAAGAATAAACATTTAAGGGAATGTATAAAACTAAAACAAATTCGATTTCAACATACACCTCATCATAATATGGAAAATATAAAACAAAATAATTCCATTTACTTACTCACATGGATATTCTATGAGTCGAGTAATCACATGCAATATCAATAGCCACATTCATAATGATGGAATGCATAATGCCATACTTCATAAGCACATAGTCAAGGCCTTGTACCAGGACTAAAAATAAGATTTTTTCAAGGACTTGTGACAAAACACTAATTTGTCTCATGAGACCTACTGATACATCGAGGAGCTATAGCGGGCTCCACCTGTCACATACTAAGTCCAGTGCATTCCTCTTATGAAAAGGTTTAAACATAACATAAACATTCGTATTAAATATAGCATATGATATATCAATAATTTATCCATAAACTATGTATGGAATAAAATAACACATCCACAATAAAAAATATCAAAAAATCCTCAATAAAATATTGACTTTTTGTATCATAATAAATCAACATCAAATAAAAAAAATTATCAATGGATGATGACATATATGAAATAAAACCCTTTTTATATAAATATCTAATACTATTTTCAATTCATTTAAGAGTAAAATAATTATAAAGATAACATTTATTTTGAATATATTCATATAAGATTGCACAGGAAGCTTCGACAATGTTATAATAGCAGAAAATAGTGGCACCCACCGTATAAGTTAAAATAACATTCTTACCTTAATTTTGTAGAAAAGGTCATAAAGTACCTTTTTTGGAAAACGACAGAAAGATTCCATTAAAAACATATAAGTTCAAATAAGGGTATAAATGGCTTTACCCTGTTTTCTAGTAATTTTGTTAATATATTTTCATGAAATATTGATCTGGATGATAATGAGGTCTTGGTAGATACTTATGTAAAAACAACCTCGTATAATAAAGAGATTGTGAAATTAACCCTTACCATGTACTTTACTTGGTTGGGGTTTGGTTAAACTCCAGTATAATGGTGAAATAATTGTTTTTAAATTATACAAGAATCATATAAATTAATATGATATCATATATGATCTTTTAATATTTCTTTGTTAATAATATCTTATTATTATCGTCGTTTTGGGTGTTAACTGATTCGTTTTACTTTATATGATTTTTTAACTAATTAATGTTTGTTTTGGATAGGTAGTATCATATTCATATTTATAATTATATTAAGTCTTTATACATTATTTTTAATCATCTAATGAAAATTATTCTTAAATAGATACGATAGAGAATTAATCACATTGTGTTTGTGGAGTCGGTAATCTGTACGTACACACAAACAACAATATCATTCGATTGATATTAAAATAATATAAAATTTGATGTTATATCATATATACAGAAACATTATAATGTTATATTTATTATTTACATCATTTAATCATCATTATTATACCCATCCAAATAATAATGTATTGAATAACAATTACACCACGACATGGAGAAGGTAAGTCGTACGTATGCACGTATGGTGACATGTCATTCAAAGGATGGATAGAATAATGAATAATGTTGTACCATATTTATATATAACATCACAGTATATAGAATATACTGGATTTATTATTTTTTAATGGAAACGAAAAAGAAAGAGGAAGTGGAAGAAGAAAGGAACTTGAAGGAGGTGATGGAATATTTACCTCTTCTTCAGTTTCTTCCTTTGGATTTGATCAAAATGGCTCTTTAGGTTAGATTTATGACTAAAGGAAGGCCTCTAGGATGAAGTTAGGACAGGTGATAGGGTATTCTAGTAGGTTTCGGCCTATCCAAATTGCTTTGAAGGTGCGAATTATAGAGAATGGGGAGTTCCCTTTTACAAGAGGGGTGAGGGGCACCTTAGGAAAAGAAATAAATATTATTTTATAATAAAATCAGTGTCCGATTATAATAGCTCCAATATGAATTATTTAAATGATAAGGTGGTTATGGTTAAAACACCACTCATCCAATAGGTTTTAGACAGGTTTGGGTCACTGTATTAACGTTATCTTTTAGATTTAACTCTTAGTTAAATAGTTTGACATTTACGATTTCTATTTGTATTGTTGTATTATATGGTTAATTAACATACAATAAACTTCCAAGAGAACCTCAAAAGGTTTATTAATGACATATATAATATTATATAATACCTTTGGCAGAACCTTATATTTTTAGGATTATAATATCAACTAATAATATAATATTTGTTCTAAAAAATCTTTTATGTCAATTTTCACACTATTTGGTATTTTGTTTTTTGATAAATTCATAACAGCATTATTACTTCAAAAAAATTATCTAACCAACCCTAACATGTCATATTACTCTATAAAGTTAGATTAATTCATACAAATTATCAAATTACATTTATTTGGATATTTATATTATCAAATTTTTTAATATTTCATTTATGTGTTAACTTCTGCATCATTATTGTGTCATAAATAAATTTTAATTATTTAATGACTAAAAATTATAAATAAAATACCATTATGTATGATATATTTTTTTAATTCTAAGGAATATTTATAGTCGAATTTATATTTTCTGTAACCCTATATTAAAAAAAATTTAGTTATTAATCTATTAATTTAACTCTTTTAACTCTTCTTTAAATAAAATAATAATAAATGTTCTAATCTAATAAAAGTGGACCTAAAGGATCATATTTTATTCCTATGTTTTCTTGTGGTCTAATTACACTTATCTAATAGAATTATGAAACATTTTAGGGTAATTATGATATCATTTTTACCCTTAATTACCCTATTTACTTACAACTGTGGGAAATAAAAGTAAAAAAGTTACTACTCACCAAAAATTGTTTTTATCTTATTGTAACACATTTTTCTTTCTAATATCAACTGTTCCTCTCAGATATTTTAAATGCTGCTCACAGAAGCAATAAACTTATGTTTTAGGCGAATTTGCAAATGCTCCTAAGAGGTGGGAAAAAGACGGTACAAAGTTCAATAAAATTTTACACATCAAATTTTATTATAAAATAACTCTAATTACTTACATTGAACTTATATAGGTATTATACATCTATTTTTACATATGAATATATAAATAAAACAAATAATTACTTGAATAATAAGACGATTTTAAACTATAACGCAATGTTTTTCACTATTCATCAAAAATTTAATGTTTTCAAAAAAATACCAAAACATTACCCTATGAAAATTTTGATATTATGAATTCAAAAATGAATTATATTTTATCATATTCAAAACATATATGTTTTATTAATTAATTTGAAATTAATTCCAGTTGTCAAACCCGAAAAGTGGGTTTTTTTATAATTAAAATCTATCAGAAGATTGACATGTGTTTATGTCAAATTTAAGTGAAAATTTAATTATAATCACCAACATTGTAATAATTGATAAAAATACAATCTAATTATATTTCCAAACCATTAAAATACATAATTTAACACTATAAATTATTTCAATTTAAAAAATTGTTTTCCATTAAAATTTAGTATTTATCGGTATTCATGAAAAAAAAAATAGTTACTAAAAAAGTAACAAAAATTTATCAAAAATAAATTTTCATGTCCTGATTCTAAAGAAGAATTTAATTTCATTAAATTGAATATATAAAAGTGTCAAATATTATTTTTAAAAAGGGTTCTTCATTAAAAGGTGGTAAAATTGATTTTTTTTAAAAAAAATACTTATTTTATCTAAAAAATTGAATTTTGTCTTATAAAATGTCTAAGAAACACATAATATGGATTCTAATATTATATTAAGTATATAAAATTCAAAATTTAGTTAATACTATTCATAACTTCTTTTAAATAGCAAGTTTGGAAAGTCGTGGTGCGCTCCAACTCGGTGTTGCATGTAGCGTAAGCTATTGAATTAATAAAAATAACATACTATGAAATATTAGGGTGTTACAACCTGCCCAAAGACTCTTGGGATTCCTAGGAGAGGGATACAAAAAGATATAATAACCATCCACTCATTGGAATGTTGTAAAAAACACAGTCCCCCATGAAATGGGGGTGTTAGGCACTAAGTGGTCAACATGGGTGGGGTACGTATACGAAACACAAGAAATAAATTTCATACATATAGGGAATCAAGAACTCATACTAACCTAAGGGTCCTAAAACCAACAACCATCCTATAAAAAATCAGTATTTCTTCTACCCCTACATGCACAAGTACACGACAACCAAAACCAGAGAACAACCCATTTCTAGAAAACAGTTTCTCCAAATTACATGTTCTCATTATCATGTTCAAGTGATTCAATTTAAATATTCATTCACTACCAGAAAACCTAAAATCATTAAAAAAAGAAAAAAACAACAATTGAAAGAAGAAAACCAAGCAGGTGTATAACCATTCACTCCCGACTCTCTTATAAATATCAACATCAAAAATGGGATCCTGTGAGATCCCTCTAAGTACTGGAACAAAAAAATCATCAAATTTCCAGGTCCTGAACATTTACGGATGTCTTAACACGGCCTTAGACTCACAAACCATCACCCTGTATACCAATGATTTCTTTCCCATCTACGTCACCCTACAAGGCATCAAATAGAACAACCATGTGTATAACCCAAATAGAGAAAGTGAGTTTTCAAACTTAGAAAACAACACTAATTAGGTTCTTTCATTATATTTGGTTTACTAGGGTGATCACACAATGGTTATTATCCATCAGGCTTCCATTTAATCAATTAAAATTATGTGATTAATAAGTTTCTGCATTACAGTCATTCAATCACATGGATATCCAAAAAAATAAGGCATCATTATTGAGAAAGACGGGGCCACCAACGGCCATGATTTTCAGTGGACATGGTCCCATAAAATTCACAACATAAAACATAGGTACAAATACAAAAACATCATCATATTTCCCACCCAAACATTATTTAGATGTCTGTTTATTATCTTAGTTAAATTTGGTTGCATCAACCTCCCAAGGGGACATCATCATACCCACCCTGCATGATGCACAGTAAAGAGAGACAAAGGAATAACCCCTACTTGGGTGATCAAGGATCAAATTCTTTTCATTGTGCCAATAATTGGGGTTGTGAGACAGGAAACTCCTAGAAGAATCGAACGGCTGGGAAATCACAAATGCATAACACATATCTGGAAGAGAGACTCCAAGTGTACTGGGGGAAAAGAATTATACTAATGAAGAAAAAGATATTGGTGTGATATAACTCATGATCCTAGTGTCATGGGATGAAAAACATTTATGTTCTTGAAAATCGAATCATGTTTTGACCACACAGCTAGGCGGTTGTAGACCTTGGAATTAATTGAGATTTAATAATTCCCTTGTTGGTAGTTTAATAGACCATCACATGGTGGAGATATTGTCGGTTACATTTAAACTGATAGAAATTCCTAATAATGGTATAATAGGAAATATATCAAAGGTAATGAAACTGTTTAAACGGATGCATGTTTTGGTATGTAAAGATTCTCCCAACTCTTAGAGCATCTAAGATATCCTTTACCAGCCATGAAATGGTCTTAAACGACTTTAAAAGAGGTAATCAAACATAAAAAATAGTTTTGAGGAACACTAGGGAAAGATCATCGACACCCCTCGGTGGCACCGTTGGGTGGAACCAATAGCTGAGACATCAATTGGTGAGACACCAATCAGTGAGACACAGATTGTGGCCGATCGTTGGCACCAATCAATGGCACTGATATGTGACACCACGTTGACCCCGCACCACCAACACCGACGCCCTCTAGACTCACCAATGGTTTCCAAGACACCCAAAAACTAGAATTTTATAATGTAATGGACCAAAGATGTCTGAGACATTACATTAGAAATCTCTCAAACTATTCTATCCCTTGTGAAATTCAAGTGTAAAAAAAAGAGAGGGGTCCCAAGATCCACCCAGTAAGATACCTCTTCAGGATAATCCAACCCGAGTTGCTCAAAATCAGGAATAAACCCATGATATCCACGAATAACTCTCTCATTTATCTCATGAAAAACTATAGAAACACTATGTAAACATACAATCACAAAAATTCACACCGTCCAAACACAATTATTAGGGAGTTTTTTACTCCATGTTTAGACACTATCTTCTTTGGTCGGAACTGAATCTCCCACATGGTTTTAATCACATCAACATAAATAAGACTTTATTTGGGATCAGGTTCTCCCCTCCACACATTCAAGACTTTTTACAAGAATCCGAGAACCTGGAAAATATTTTTTCATACACTAAGTAGGGTCAAACATTTCATCATAAGCAAGGCATAAAGAAAACACAAGATAAAAAGTTAAACAGCTCTTGGTACTGGACATGAATATGTTCCTCTCATTCCAAGGTAATCTCCTCAAGGAAATCATACATCCACAATACAAGAGCAAAGGGAATAGTCCATCAACAAAGCTTCTTCTCCTTACAATCCTCGATTCTCACTGGTCATTCCACAAACGTCGCATTGTCTTCGATATCCAACACTCCCTATTCGATAATGTAGGATTCCTTGTGTAGAAACCCAATGATCTTGGATAAATGAAAGATGTTGTGGATCCTATCCAACTGCAGTGGTAATGCTAGATGATATGCCACCTCGTCGACTCATCACAACACCTTGAAGGGTCCTATGAACCTTGGAGAGAGATTACTCCCCCTACCAAACCTCCACATCCCATGCCAAGGGGAGACATTTAAGAACATGTGGTCCCCAACCTTGAACTCTAAGGGTCACCTCCTATGATCAGCATACAACTTATTCTAGTCTTATGTTCCCTTAATTATTTTATGCACAAGATGAACCATATCTGTCGTGCTCTGCACCACCTCTTGGCCAAGAACACCTTCCTCCCTAACCACTGTCTAACACATGGTTGAACGACACGATCTTCCCTATAATTCTTCAAAATGTACCCTACCAATGGTATAATGATGGATATTTTTTTAGGAAAACTCTTCCAAAGTCAAGTGTCGTACCCATGATCCTATGAAGTCTAGATAACACGCTCCCAACATATCCTCCAACATCTCAATGGTCCGCTCCATCTACCCATCAATCTTATGGTGGAAAGTAGTGCTACGTCATATCTGGGTTCCTAAAGCATTTTGTAAAAACCTCTATAATTGTTAAATAAAGCACGTATCCTAAACTTAAATGATGGTTCTAGTAATTCCATGCTTTCACACAACTTCACCCACGTACTTCTGTGCTAAGGCATCCACTATGCTAGACTGCTTAACTGCTAAGAAGTGAGATGATTTCATCAATTAGTCCACCACTACCCAGATATCATCACAACCTCCCTCATTCATGGGTAGTCTACTAATGAATCCCATCAATACATTATCTCACTTCCACTCAGGAACGTCTAAGGATGAAACAAACTACTAGGAACATGGTGTTCAACCTTCACATACTAACACATGAGGCACCTTCCCATAGACTCCGCCACTACCCGCTTCACTCCGAGCCCCAAAAACTGACCTCTAAAGCCCTGGTACATCATGGAGTTTCTAGGATGTACTGCCAGTGGTGACTTATGGAAGTCACCGAGAACTACGTCGTGCATCATCTCTAGGATAAAAAACATCCCGTGTTAAAGCATTTGATTCTGACCATCCTCCAACCATCCTTATAAATCATTACCCTAGATAACAAAATCACACATCACATCAGCCACTGAGTCTCCCCACTTAGAATCCTACACCTTCCATAACAATGAAAACCTCAAATCCATCTGAAACAGACAATCTCTACTATACTCCACTGTCATGCCCAGATATACAGTAGTGAACTCATTCATTTCCTTCCAAGAATCTGCCGACTCCAAAACCACATCCTACTATGACTTCCCACTCAAGGAATCTTCCACCACATTCCCATTTCCTGAGGTTTAGGAGAGATCAAAGTCGTAGTTCAGAAAAAATTTATCCACCTTCATTTTCAGAAGTTCAGGTCTAATAGGGAGAAGATGTACCTCACGATTTTATGATTCATGAATACCATAAAGACTTTCCCGATAAAGAAATTACACCAAAACATTAGTGAGAAAACACATTGTGCATGTTCCAGATCATGGGTGGCATAATTTCATTCAAGAGGGAATAACATCATAGACCCATAAGAGATCACTCCCTACTGAAACATCAGTACACACCCAAATTCTAGACCAGAAGCATCATATAACACTTCAAATGTTACCCCTTCCCATGGAATCCTCATCACTGGGACACTAATCAACACCCATTTCATATTACTAAAATCCACCTAGAACTTCTCACTCCATAAGAAAGCCTGGTTTTTTCTGGTAATGGATTTCAAAGGTGCTCCAACTCGAGAGATGTCATGTATGAACCACTGGTAGTAACACACCAGACCCAAAAAATTAAAAACCTCTTCCATGTTCGTAGGTGCCTCCCAAGAAACAACCACTTAGAACATCGATGGGTCCACTAATATTCCCTATTGAGACACCATGTGTCCAAGGAAGTGCACCTATCATGTCCAGAACATGTAGTTGGATAACATCCCCTGGAATTGGTGGTGTTGGAGGACCTCCAAAACTATCCTTTGATTCTATCTGTGATCCGCCTCTAATCATGAGTAGATCAAAATGTCGTTGATGAACATGACCATAAACCGGTCTAGATACTCACAGAAAATAGTGTCCATTATCCCCATGAACACATCTAGTGCATTATTAATTCCGAACAACATGACCACAAACTCAAAGTTCTTGTAATGGCACCTGAAAGTAGTCTTTCAGATGTCACCCACCTTCAACCTCAACTGGTGATATCAAGACTGCATGTCGATCAAAGAGAACCAACTTACTACCATCAACTAGTTTAAAATTTCATCAAAACTCAAAAGGAGGTAAAAATTCTTGACCATCACCTGATTCATTCTTCGATATTCTATGCACAGCCTAAGACAATTGTGTGACTTCTTTCTGAATAGGACTAGAGCACCCCATGGAGAAGCACTTGGTCAAATAAAACCCTTCTTCATTAGTTCATCAACCTGAATCCACAACTCCCACAACTCATAAGGTCTCAACTGGTAGGTATCCATCAAAATTGGATGTGCAACACCCCAAACTTCCATGGTAAATTTTCCTTTTAATAGTTCAATAGCTTGCATTGTACGCAACTTAAAGATTATAACACACTATGACCAATCAAACTAGCTGTTATGAATAGTCACACCAACTTTTCGAAATATTCTAAATTTTATTTTTCACAATAGACTTCATTTTTTTAATTCTGAATATCAAAATTAGCTTAGGTTTAATTTTTCGTATTTTTCGGAAAACGTTCAATTTTTAATGAATAGTGCAAAACACTGCGTTATTAGTTAAAACCAATTTTTTTATTTAAATAATTATTTATTTTATTTAAATTTATTTTATGTCAAAATAGATACATAATTCCTATATAAGTTCAATGTAATTCATTGGAGCCATTTTATAATAAGTTTTGATATTTAAAAATTTAATTGAACTTTTTACTATCTTTTACCCACCTACTAGGAGCATTTGAAAATTTTCATAAAACATAATTTTTCCACTTTTGTGAGCTGAATTTCAAAAATCCAAGAGACACTCTTGAAATCATTATGTAAAATGTTGTTCAATAAGACGAGTTTTTTTGGTGAATAGTAACTTTTTACTTTTATTTACCACAATTAAAAGAAAATAGGGTAAATAAGGGTAAAATGATATTATAATTATTCTAACACATGTCATACTTCTATTGGATAAGATTAATTCAACCAAAAATAACCTTAGGAATAAAATATGATCCCCTTTGGTCCACATGGATTATAATAGAACAGTTATTAGTAGTTTTTTTAATGAAGAGTTAAAACAGTTAAATTCAAAGTTTAATAACTAAATAGTTTTAAATATAGGGTTATACATAAGATAAACTCAGATATAAATATTCATTAGAAATATAAAATTATTTCCTACATAATGGTATTTTATTTATAATTATTTGACATTAAAAAATTCAATTTATTTATGACACAATAACGATCCAGTAATTAGACTATTAATGAATGATTAAAATAATTGATATTATAAATATCCAAATAAATTTAATTTGATGCTTTTGATGAATTAAACTAATTATCTAGGTGAATACGACATGTTAGGGTTGATTAATTAATTTTTTTCTAAGTAATCATGCTGTTATTATTTAAAAAAAACAAATACTAAATAGTGATAAAGTGGACATAATTATGTTTTTAAAACCAATACAATATTATTAATTTATATAATATTATTAAAAATATTATGGTCAGAAAGAGGACTTAGATAAGGTTATATATATTAATAATGATCCATTTAGGGTTCTCTTGGCTTTTTTAGTACGTTTATTAACAATATAATATTAAAATAAAAATATACCTGGTAAATGACAAACTTTTTGACTAATAGTTAAATATAAACAATATGGTAAATATGGTGACCTAACCCAGTCCAAAACCTATTGGTCAAGAATTTTTATACCTATGACAACATTATCTTCGAAATAAATTTTTTTGGAGCCATTAGAAACCAGAAATTATTTTATTGTCAAATAATATTTCAAGCTTTTTCTAATGTGACCCTCACATCTCTTATAAAAGGGTACTTCACATTATCTTAATTTCACAGCTGAAAAGCTATTTGGCTTGGCCAAATGTTTCTTAAATATACTCCAAACATTCCTCCCGTAATCCTAGAGTCATTCCTTTGGTTAGAAATCCATCCTATGGAGATGTTTTCATCTAATCAAAAGGTGAACCCAAAGAAGGGGTGAATATTTAATCACCACTTTCACGTTCTTTTTTTCTTCTACTTCCTCATTATTTGTTGTTTCAATCATAATATAATAACTCAAGTATCTTCTATATACTGTGATATTATTATAAATATGTTACTTCCATATTTGTTATTATATCCATTCTATATATGACAAAGTCACCATACATGCGTACGTACGACCAACCGTCACCACGCCGTGGTGTAGATTTTTATTAAATTACTTAATTATTTTGGATGGATATAATAATGAATATAACTGAAATAATTAATAAATATAATATTTTAATGATTATATATATATATAATATACAATCTAATTATTTACGATCTCACCATGAATATAATGATATTGTCGCTCGTGCATACGTACAGATTACTGTCTCCACGAACGTGTTGGTATTCATTTCCCGTCGTTATCATTCAAGAATAATTTTACATTTTAGGTTTAAAAATAATGTTAATGAACATAATATAATTCTATATTTGCATTAAATACATCCTATATAAAACATACATGGCTTACTTAACAAATCATATAAAGGAAAACAAATCAGTTAACACCCAAAACAATGATACTACTAAAATATTATTAACAAAGCAATATTATATGATCATATAAGATATCATATTTATGTATGATTCATGTATAGTTTAATAACAAATTTTTAGCTATTATAAAAGAGGTAAACATACCATCTAATATGTATAAGTATAGGGTAAAGGTTAATTTCAAAATCACATTATTACTCGAGGTTGTTTTTACGTAAGTATCTACTGGGAACTATTTATAATCCTCATCCGTGTTTCATAAAAATATATATTCAAAACATTTTTTACTATTTCCTATACTATAGGTTAAAGTCATTTATACCCTTGTTTGAATTTTTAGAAAATGTTTATAAAAAAACATTCTGTGGCTTTCCAATCATGGTCTTTTATTCCATTTTCGACAAAATTAATGAAAGAATGTTTTTTAACACAAATGGTGGGTGTGGATATTTGTCACCATTATAAAACCTTATAATCATCACTTACAAGATTATAATAATATTTTTAAAATAAATGTTTTTTTATAATTACATGACTTCTAAATGATTTCAAAATAGAAAGATAAATTTCTCTAAATTATTTTTGATTTCATCTATGTCAACATCCTTTGATGGATTTTATACTCGTTTGAAGTTGATTTATTATGATAAAAAGAATCCTTATTGTATTGAAGTTATTTATATATGTTTGACTATGGATGCGTTATTTTTACACCATTCAAGGTTTATGGATAATGTATTGACATTTCATTTTCTAGTTTTAATACGAATGTTTATGTTATGTTTAAACATTTTAATATGAAGAATGAATTGGACATAGTAACTGATGGTTGGAGGCCAATATAGCTCCTTGATGCATCGGTAGTTCTAATGAGACAAACTAGTGTCCTCGTACAGGGCATTGAAAAATTATTATTTGTAGTGTTGGCACAAGGCCTTGACTATGTGGTTATGAAGTCTGGCATTATGCATTCTATAATTATGAAAGTGGGTATTGATATTTCATGTGATTATAATTCTAGTAGAATATATATTTGATTAAGTAAATGGAATTATTTGATTTTATATTTTTTATATTATTCTGAATTTTATGTTTAAAAGGCTTTTGTTTTAGTCTTATACATTACCTTAAATGTTTATGCTTATTTATGAAAGATTTCGCTATATTAATATCTTTACTCAGCATCTGAGCTCAACCCTCTCTATGTTTTATTTTTCCCATGATGTGAAAACAAATTTTCTAGTTGACCTGTTGGGATAGTCTTAGGGCATAAGTGTGTTCAAAAGGGGAGAAATTGTTGTTGATGTTTTCATTTCATGATGTAATTTATATCTTATGAATGTATCTAGTACTTCCAAGGCTACTAAACAGATCAGTCTTCCAGGACATGATTTCTTGTATCATGCCAATGTTTTTTAATAATACACTGACACTGGTTATGTCACGACCTGTCCTCGGGGCCCGTGCCGTGACTACCCCAAGCCCGCCTTTCATAGGCCAGGGGCTGGCGACTAGCACCAAAGGCATAAATTCCGATAACTGGGAAGGTATTTCCTTTATAAAAGTAAACAAACACCACAAAGCAAAAGCGGAAGCAAAACACTAAGTACAAAAGAAAGTGCTGAAAAGTAAATGGGCCAGAATACAAACCCAAATGAAAGTACAACTACAACTGAACAATGTACAACAAAAAAAGACAACAGTTGAGAGAAAGGAAGCAGCTCCTGGGTCTTCCTCGTCGGATTCTACCTGAAAGGTAGGTACAGATGGCCTCCTCAATGCTCTCGCCCGTCAACCTCCTCTGTGTGTCGTCTCGTCGGGTAGTCTACCTCCGGGTACCGACTCATCATGTAGTCCACCTCCAGGTACTGACACGTCGTGTAGTCCACCTCCGGGTACCGTCCAGTCCTCGAACACTCGGCCTCCGTCTTCACTGCCCGTCGTCTGCAACCAACACAACGAGGTGCGGGCATATCCCGTGCAGGGGTGAGTATAACGATACTCAGTAGGGACCCCGAGACCCTCAAGGTATCTCTAAAACCAACAAGGATAACCACAAAGAAGATCTCAGCAGATAACCACTACTTAGGTATATGCCCATACATATACCTAAGTTATCAAGTAACCCATCTCAATCCTGAGGAAACACAAGGATTTGGAAAACAACGGATAACCACTGCCCAGGTATATGCCCATACATATACCTATGTTATCAAGGTCAAAAGTGTCAGCTCAAACCATGATTTTCATTATCGAAACCGCAACTGCTGAAGAGCCTCGTCTCTAGAGTGTACAGTGGTCCGGTCACCACTCCGAGATACTACTCACTAACCTAAGACTGGTGAGGTACTCCTCCTATCGAGTACTGTGGGCCTGCTTCTACAACCAAGCGCTTCCCCGTGCCCCTACAACCAAGCGCACCTCCGTCGTGGGTCTGCCGCTACAACCAAGCGCTCCCCTGTGCCCCTACAACCAAGCGCTCCTCCGTCGTGGGTCTGCCGCTACAACCAAGCGCCCCCATGTGCCGCTACAACGAAGCGCACCTCCGTCGTCGTTCTGCAGCTATAACCAAGCGCTCCCCTGTGCCGCTACAACCAAGCGAACCTCCGTCGTGGGTCTGCCGCTACAACCAAGCGCTCCCCTGTGCCGCTACAACCAAGCGCACCTCCGTCGTGGGTCTACCGATACAACCAAGCGCTCCCCCATGCCGCTACAACCAAGCGCACCTCCATCGTGGGTCTTCCGCTACAACCAAGCGCTCCCCACTAGGCAATCCGTAACACACAGAGTCGTTCGATCAGCAGTCGTCAAGTCTCAGCCGGCTACACAGTCTCCGTATTCCGCACGCTCTTCTCCGGGAGGGTCTGCCCCATGAGCTGTTGTCGATACTACAAGTATCACAAGGTTCCACGAAGAACTATCTCAAGGGACCGCCTTGTCACATGGGTCTCGACACAACAGACGGTGCGTCAATCGGACGCCCGGTCTGTGAGTTACTAGCCTTATCATCCTAGGGGCCCGGTTGGTTTCATGTGCGAACCAACCCGGCCGTATCTCAACTGTACCCCGAACTCCCATAGGGTATACTCAAAGGGACTGTTTCTCAACGTGATCACGAACGCCGCTGACGGTTCGTCGAACGAACGTCCGGTCTGAAAGATATCAGCTTTTCTGTTCCAGGGGCCTGGTTGGATTTCGGGTACAATCCAACCCGGCCACTATCCAACAGCAACCAAAACTCTGGTGATGTATGCCGAAAGTTCCATCTCTTCAAAAGGAATTCAACGAGACAGACGGCGCGTCAATCGGACGCCCGATCTGTGAGTTATTGGCTTTTTCGTTCCAGGGGCCCAGTTGGTTTTTACGGCAAAACCAACCCGACCTTACTCCACCTGCATCCAAACCTCAGGTGGAGAGATCCAAAAGATCTGTCTCACTTAGAGGAATTCAACAAAGTAGACGGCATGTCAATCGGACGTCCGAAACTCAAGATATGAGCGTTTCCGCTCCGAGGGCCCGGTTGGTTTCGTGTTCGAACCAACCCAGCTGAACACAAAGTATCACGAAACCTTGAGTGTAATATACCGAAACGACCGTATCGTTCCATGGATCGGATCTCCGCTGACGGCGCGTCCTTCGGAGGCCCGTAGCTCATGATATGGTCAAATGACCGAAAACGGTCCGAAGAAGGGGGGTCTGAGCCCGGGCGGACCCAGCCCGACCCCCCTTGGGTCGGCCGAACCGGGTCGACCCGACCCGGTCTAACACGGCTGGACCCTGGTCCAGTCCGGCCAGGGCGTGGCCCAGCCCGGCCGAGCGGCCGAGCGAGGCAGCCGCGGGGCACTGCCCCCGCGGGTTGGAAGTGCTGCGGCCCCACGTGGGACCGTGCTGGAGTCAACGGACGCGGCATAGCCGCATACCGTGTGTGAGGGGCGGACCCGCGCGGCCGCGTGTCCGCTGGCCTCCGCGGCCGCGGCTTCAGCAGCGACGGTCCTGTCCGGCGGCGCGCCACTGGAGACTTCCGCGGGCCACCGGAGTTGCTCCGGTGGTCCGTTTTCCTTCCCATGTACACCGCTGCTCCTCCCGGGACCCGTTCATCTCTGCGGAATCATCAAATTGCCTTTGCGGCACTTTTTGTCATCGCCCACCAAATCTACACAACAACGAAGAATGGAGGAGGGTTGTCGGGCCGTTTTTGTTTGGCCCGCACCCTCTGCGTTAGACGGTGTCAATCGGGAGGGTAAATCAACACATGAAAAACGTATCAAAACAATTTTAATAATTTAAAATTGAACTTGATCCAGGTTCTTGTTTTAAAAGAAACAATCACGGGGATATAAAAAGGTATTTCCAAAATAAAATCCCTACCTCGTCAAGTCGTCGCACGCCCGTTCTTCACGGAAATTGATCGTTGCGGAAGGAGGGGATCGTCGCGTCGTCGCGGTATCCGGCGTTGCATCGACGAACTCTGAGGACCAAGAAACAACAGATTTAATTATAAATAATTAAATCCATGTTTTGTTAAAAACCACAAAGGAGATTTAAAAGAAACCCGAAATCTCTTACCTCCAGCAGTAGATGATCGTAGATCGGGGCGGGGAAGAATGTCTCGGATGAAGTGTCGTCAATCTCTGAGGGTGACGGCGTTCTTCGCGTTCTTCGCGTTCTTCGCATTCTTCGCGTTCTTCGTGAAGGTGGGTGAAAGCACAAAACTTCTCAAAACTTCTCAATGAGCATTTTTTCAGATGTCGTGCGTTGGTCTTATTTTATTACTACGCCAACGGATTTCAAACAGGTTAAGAAAAGAATGAAATTAATTCATAGAATTAATTTCAACGAATAAACCGCCCATTTAATTCAACGAAGAAAACCGCCCAATTAATTCAACGAAGAAAACCGCCCAATTAATTGGTGCATTAAGAAATTAAGAAAACGCGTCAGTTGACTTTCATAATGACGGGTTTTCACGGGTGCGTTACATAGAGGAAAAGAAACGGTGGGGCTCGTGCGGGTCCCACCTCACAAATATCCTACCAAGAGGGTAGGATATTTTTGGATAGCACCATATCCGCATCAACTCAGCTTAAGCCGCTTTAAGTGGATTCAAGTGGATTCCAAGTGGCTTAAGTGAAATAAAATAAAGTTTGTCGTACAATTATTTTATTTCTTAACTTTAAGCCCGAAAATTAACAACCACACCCGAGCAAACGCAACTCCAGAAGAGGCGTTTCTAAGCAAGTACCGGCGCTGCGATTCCATCGGTGCCCTCAGAATTTGATTCCGAGCATTGGTTCAAAAGTTAGAAAAACCCGCTCGTCCGTTCACTGAACGCACTCGAGCCAAATTTCGGAAAATGATTACGGGCACACCGGGCCTCGGAATCAGGTGTCGTCAGAAACTTCACTCTTGTAAAATCCCAAAGAAAATTAAGAAAAACATTTCCATGAAATTTACAGTTATTTACATCACTCCCACCTCAGGGATTTACGTCCTCGTAAAGCTTTAACACAAACTAGGGTTACAAAGTGGTACTGAGCACACATCTGAGCCTTCTGCTCCCATGTTCTAACCTGGAGGTTCCCGTGCTGCCAAAGAAAGTGCACAAGATGAATCGATCGTCCTCCTAGGATCCACTCCTGTCGATCCTCGACCCCCACAAGAACCTCCGTAGAAGTCACCTCATGGCCATCATCCACCCCCTCATGGTCGATGATATGCGAAGGGTCGAGCACGTATCTCCTCAGTTGAGATACGTGGATGTCGTCGTGCACCTGGTGCAACTGAGGTGGATGGTCAGTGGTAAACCACAATGCCTACCCATCTGAGGACCTAGAAAAGGTCTGTTGAACCTCGGGGATAACTTGTCGCCTTGGCCACATCTCCGTAAACCTCGTCGAGGTGAGACCCGTATAAGGACGTGATCGTCATCCTCGAACTCCATAGGTTTCCAATTCCTGTTAGAACTGAAACTCAAAACGACTGCTGCCATGAGGTTAAGGTTGACCGACTCAAGTGTGATCAGCCACACCCTCCAATGCAAGAGTTTATCCTATGCTGCCTGGGGTTTCCTTTTCGCCGACCAAGGAAAACCCATCCCAACGTTGTAGTTAAACCACAACCTTTTTGCCTAATACTGTCAATTTGTGTATGAACTGTGATTGCCCAGTCCATACTAAAACCAACGTCATAAGGCCTCGACGCTGCCACCAAGAGATTCCAACCGAAACTCTCGCCTCGAGGGTCTGACCACACTGTCAGCGTAAGTGTGATTATCGAGTCTCCTCCCAAGGTATCTCCCGTCGTGAGGGTCAAGTCCACGGCTTACCGGAAACTCTAGGTCTGGGAAAAGATTTGTGAAAGCGAGGAATGATTCATATCTACATCTGTTACTACAGCAGCTAGTAGTGGACACAGACTATCCCTTGAATCATTTTTTTAGAGCCATTGGGTCACACTCCTTGACCGCATGCAGCCACACTCTTCCTCCGACCTCCAGCTCCCTGAGCCTGGCGGGGATAACTAAGGCGGGTGGATGTAGCATGTTAATATGAACACCACCTCATGCTTCTCTCATAGCTCTGCCTCTATTTCTTCTGCTTCGTAGACTCATATTTCCTTTAAGCTTCCTCTTATGGAAACATTTAATATGCCCGAGTCTCCAAGATTGGCACCAGTTTCCTGTTTCATACTGCACTGTGCAGTCTTCATCCGCTCCTGGATGATCTGCACCTCCTTTGCCTACGATCAGGAAGAGCTGCTAAAATTTCTCCTTTGCTGGAAAGAGAAACTTGGTCTCATCCCCTGGATGAACCACACCCATTTCCTAATACAGTCAATCCTGACATGAATGATGCATTCATGCCATGGATGACATCGTAAGGCCTCGACGTAACTACTAAGAGATCCAACTGTCACTCTCACCTCCAAGGGTCGAGGCACACTGTTGGCATCAGTGTGAGGTCACTGGGTCTCCTCTAGTAGAAATCTCAAAAGTGAGGGTCAAGTCAACAGTTTAACTGGGACCACTCAGTATCAACCCAACAAAAGGACAAGAAAGAAAACCAAGATAAGTGACTTTCTATTATTGCAGCTCATAGTACAAAGACATGAATACAACAGTAAAAAGGAACTAGAGTACAAGGGACGTATCCAATAGTTCCACTCCTGTCCACCTGCTCCCGAAGCTCTACTGCCTTGTCCACTGCTCGGCTATTGCTCAAGCACCCACTGCTACTTCTGCCTCGGTGGCTCCTCCAAAGCCTGCAGATCAACTGCACAAGGATTCGGACAGTCACGTGCCAGGTGACCCTTTCCGCCGCATTCATAACACTTCCTACTCATCATACGGCTGGCTCTGGCCCTCTTGGACCTCTACATCATCTGTCAACTGCCCATAGATGACTCGACTACTGATCAAAAAACACGCGGAAAAGGAAGCAGCTCCTGAACAAGCTCGGGGTGTAGAGCCACTGGCACAAACTCCACCCTGAAGAAGGTCTCTAAGTCTTCCCATGTGAAGGCCATTCCATCGCAAAACTGGAATAGGTGGCTCCAACACCTGCCTGCTGCTGCCTGAAGAAGGCTGGTAGCAAAGATCACCATGAGGTCTGTCGGCGTCCCCACTAGCCTGAAGACTCTCACCACAGCCTCCAACCAATCCTCAGCCGCCCGTGGGTCCGTCTCTCCCCAAAACCTGGGTGGTCTCTGGTGCTGGAACTCGTGCAGCGCGCTCAAGTGGCGTGCATCACCTACTACTGGGGCTGGTGGCATCGGTGACCCAACATATGGTAGTACCGCTGGTGCCTCCGCTGGTGCCTCAACTGCAAGAGGGACCTGTACCGAAGCCTCGTTGCTCGGAAAGCTATTAGTACGCATGTCCCTCTGGGCTCTAGCTGGTTGTCTGTGAAAAGGCATTCTGAAAGAAAAAATGTGACACGGTCAAACGATTATACCTGGTGAGCTGACCAGGTTTGAGCTGTTTTAAGGAAAAACCTTTGAAAACACACACGCAATCAGTGTTTTCATGCACAGAGTCGGAAATCGGTTACCAGGGTCCTGGTGTATAGATAATTCGGCCGCCCGCACCAACACTGGACTCCCTGAACTGAAAACCACACTCAGTACTCTTAACACTATTGCTTCACAGAAAGGGAAAAAAAGATCAGAGTCCCAAGTTCTGCGGTAGAACCGAACTCCTCTAATACCTATTTGTCACGACCCGTCCTCGGGGCCCGTGCCGTGACTACCCCAAGCCAGCCTTTCATAGGCCAGGGGCTGGCGACTAGCACCAAAGGCATATATTCCGATAACTGGGAAGGCATTGCCTTTATAAAAGTAAACAAACACCACAAAGCACAAGCGGAAGAAAAACACTAAGTACAAAAGAAAGTGCTGAAAAGTAAATGGGCCAGAATACAAACCCAAATGAAAGTACAACTACAACTGAACAAAGTACAACAGAAAAAGACAATAGCTCAGAGAAAGGAAGCAGCTCATGGGTCGTCCTTGTCGGATCCTACCTGAAGGGTAGGTACAGATGGCCTCCTCAACGCTCTCGCCCGTCAACCTCCTCTGTGTGTCGTCTCGTCGTGTAGTCCACCTCCGGGTACCGACTCGTCGTGTAGTCCACCTCCAGGTATTGACTCATCATGTAGTCCACCTCCGGGTACCATCCAGTCCTCGAACACTCGGCCTCCGTCTTCACTGCCCATCGTCTGTAACCAACACAATGAGGTGCAGACATAGCCCGTGCAGGGGTGAGTATAACGATACTCAGTAGGGTCCCCGAGACCCTCAAGGTCTCTCTAAAACCAACAAGGATAACCACAAAGAAGATCTCAACAGATAACCACTACTTATGTATATGCCCATACATTTACCTAAGTTATCAAGTAAACCATCTCAATCCTGAGGAAACACAAGGATTTAGAAAACAATGAATAACCACTACCCAGGTATATTCCCATACATATACCTAAGTTATCAAGGTCAAAAGTGTCAGCTCAAACCAGGATTTTCATTATCGAAACCGCAACTGCTGAAGAGCCCCATCTTTGGAGTGTACAGTGGTCCTGTCATGACTCCGAGGTACTACTCACTAACCTAAGACTGCTGAGGTACTCCTCCTGTCATGTACTGTGGGCCTGCTGCTACAATCAAGCGCTTCCACATGCCACTACAACCAAGCGCACCTCCATCGTGGGTCTTCCGCTACAACCAAGCGCTCCCCTGTGTCGCTACAACCAAGCGCACCTTCGTCGTGGGTATGCCGCTACAACCAAGCGCTCCCCTGTGCCGCTACAACCAAGCGCACCTCCGTCGTGGGTCTTCCACTACAACCAAGCGCTCCCCTGTGCCGCTACAACCAAGCGCACCTCCATCGTGGGTATGCTGCTACAACCAAGCGCTCCCTTGTGCCTCTACAACCAAGCGCACCTCCATCGTGGGTCTTCCGCTACAACCAAGCGCTCCTCCGTGCCACTAAAACCAAGCGCACCTCCGTCGTGGGTCTTCCGCTACAACCAAGCGCTCCCCACTAGGCTATCCATAACAAACCGAGTCGTTCGATTATCAGTTTTCAAGTCTCATCCGACTACACAGTCTCCGTATTCCGCACGCTCGTCTCCGGGAGGGTCCGCCCCATGAGCTGCTGGTCGATACTACAAGTATCACAAGGTTCCACGAAGAAGTATTTCAAGGGACCTCCTCGTCACAGGGGTCTCAACACAACAAACGGAGCGTTAATCGGACGCCCGGTCTGTGAGTTACTAGACTCTTCGTCCTAGGGGGCCCGGTTGGTTTCATGTGCGAACCAACCCGGCCATATCTCAACTGTACCCCGAACTCCCATAGGGTATACTCAAAGGGACCATTTCTCAACGTGATCACCAACGCCACTGACGGTTCATCGAACGGACATCCGGTCTGAAAGATATCAGCTTTTCTGTTCCAGGGCCTCGGTTGGATTTCGGGTACAATCCACCCTGGCCACTATCCAACAACAACCAAAACTCGGGCGAAGTATGACAAAAGTTCCGTATCTTCAAGAGGAATTCAACGAGATAGAGGGCGCATCAATCGGACGCCCGGTCTGTAAGTTATTGGCTTTTTCGTTCCAGGGGCCCAATTGATTTTTAAGGCAAAACCAACCCGACCTTACTCCACCTGCGTCCAAACCTCGAGCGGAGTGAGCCAAAAGATCCGCCTCACTTAGAGGAATTCAACAAAGTCGACGGCACGTCAATCGGATTTTCGAAGCTCAAGATATGAGCGTTACCGCTCCGAGGCCCCAGTTGGTTTCGTGTTCGAACCAACCCGTCCGAACACAAAGTATCCCGAAACCTTGAGTGTAATATTCCGAAACGACCGTCTCGATCCAAGGATCGCACCGCCACTGATGGCGTGTCGTTCGGAGGCCCATAGCTCAAGATATGGGCAAAGGACTGAAAACAGTCCGAAGACGGGGGGTCTGGGCCCGGGCCGGCCCGGCCCGACCCCCCTGGGTCGGCCGAACCGGGTCGACCCGACCCGGTCTGACCAGGCTGGACCCTAGTCTTGTCCGGCCAGGGCGCGGCCCGGCCCGACACGGCTCGGCCGAGCGGTCGAGCGAGGCAGTAGCGGGGCGCTGCCCCCGCGGGTTGGAAGTGTCGCGGCCCCATGTGGGGCCGTGCTGGATTCAACGGACGCGGCATAGCCGTGTCCCGTGCGTGAGGGCCGGACCCGCGCGGCCGCGGGTTTGCTGGCCGCCGCCGCCGCAGCTTCAGCCGCGACGGTCCTGTCCGGCGGCGCGCCGCCGGAGACTTTCGCAGGCTACCAGAGTTGCTCTGGTGGTCCGTTTTCCTTCCCGTCTGCGCCGCTGCTCCTCCCGGGACCCGTTCTTCTCTGCGGAATCATCAAATTGCCTTTGCGGCACGTTTTTTCATCACCCGCCAAATCCGCACAACAACAGAGAATGGCGGAGGGTTGTCGGGCCATGTTTGTTTGGCCCGCACCCTCCGCGTTAGACGGTATCAATCGGGAGGATAAATCAACACATGACAAACGTATCAAAACAATTTTAATAATTTAAAATTGCACTTGGTCCAGGCTCTTGTTTTAAAAGAAACAATCACGGGGATATAAAAAGGTATTTCCAAAATAAAATCCCTACCTCGTCAAGTCGTCATACGCGCGTTCTTCGCGGAAATTGATCGTCGCGGAAGGAGGGGACCGTCACATCATCGCGGTATCTGGTGTTGCGTCGGCGAACTCTGAGGATCAAGAAACAAAAGATTTAATTATTAATAATTAAATCCATGTTTTGTTAAAAACCACAAAGGAGATTTAAAAGAAACCCGGAATCTCTTACCTCCAGCAGAAGGTGATCGGAGATCGGTGCGGGGAAGAACGTCTCGGATGATGTGTCGTCAATCTTCGAGGGTGATGGAATTCTTCGCGTTCTTCGCGTTCTTCGCGTTTTTCGCGTTCTTCGTGTTCTTCATGAAGGTGGGTGAAAGCACAAAACTTTTCAAAACTTCTCAACGAGCATTTTTTCAGATGTCATGCGTTGGTCTTATTTTATTACTACGCCAACGGATTTCAAATAGGTTAAGAAATGAATGAAATTAATTCATCGAATTAATTTCAACGAATCAACCGCCCAATTAATTCAACGAAGAAAACCGCCCAATTAATTGGTGTGTTAAGAAATTAAGAAAACACGTCAGTTGACTTTCATAATGACGGGTTTTCGCGGGTGCGTTACTTAGCGGAAAAGAAACGGTGGGGCTTGTGCGGGTCCCACATCACAAATATCCTACCAAGAGGTTAGGATATTTTTGTATAGCACCCTATCCGCATCAACTCAGCTTAAGCAGCTTTAAGTGGCTTCAAGTGGATTCCAAGTGGCTTAAGTGAAATAATATAAAGTTTGTCGTACAATTATTTTATTTCATAACTTTAAGCCCGAAAATTAAAAACCACACTCGAGAAAACACAACTCCAGAAGAGGCGTTTCTAAGAAAGTACCGGCACTACGATTCCATCGGTGCCCTCAGAATTTGATTCCGAGCACCGGTTCAAAAGATAGAAAAACCCGCTCGTCCGTTCACTGAACGTACCCGAGCCAAACTTCGAAAAATGATTCCGGGCACTCCGGGCCTCGGAATCAGGTGCCGTCAGAAACTGCGCTCTTGTAAAATCCCAAAGAAAATTAATAAAAAAATTTCCTTGAAATTTACGGGTCTTTACAGGGTAAATGGTTTCGGGGAATTACCGATGGTATGATAGGATGTTTAGTATAATCAGTGGATGTTATATTTAGAAAAACTCTTATTAGAGAACATTACCCTAAGATAGACTTTGAGGATTCGTATAGAAGAACTTCCTAGAATTTTGGTACTGTAATGATTTTTCCAGCCTTCCAAGTTATACATCTCTGTCTCGATATAGTCAGGTAAAGGTAGAACTAAAACAGATGTACCTAGGTAAAAAACCAGAAAACACCACTTTGAGCTAAACTCAAATGGGGACTAGTGCACGAGAACTGGCCTTGCTGCACTCTTGGTTACGACACTCCTAGGAGATATTCATAGGATAATTCTCATTTTCTATAAAAACCATTATGAAGGGTTTATGAGTATAATATTACACAATGAAAAAATTATTATGACTATGGATTATATCCATAAGCTATCCATTTTATGTTAAGTGTTTTACATGTTTGGAATTATGTATTGTGATTTATAAACTAATCTAGTGTATTCCATTGTTTAGAAATGGAACATAGTGTAAGGAATGTAAACCATATCAATGTATGTAATCCAGTTAGAGATTGAACTCCTAGACAAGATAATTATAGTGGAGCTGGTGAAGCAACTGGTGTGGATGAGCTTATTACCATACTAGGACAACTCACTCTAGTATTGAATAATAACCATACCCGTATGGAGCACCTAGATCCACAAAGTGGAGGATCAAAGTTAGACCACATAATGAGGAAAAAATCCACAACATTCAATGGGAGTAAAAATACATTAGTAGTTGAGAAAAGGATAAATTCTTTGGAAAAAATATTTCATGCTTTTTGGAGTAGCGAAAGAGAAAAAAGTTGTCATGGAAGTTTATCACCTCACGGGAGATGCAGATCAATAGTGGTCATTAATCCAAAATAAAAAAGAATTTGAAGAGGTTTCAAACATGTAATGGATTGAGTTTGAAGATATTTTCTTAGAAAAATACTTTCCTCGTGACCATCGAGTGGATATGGGATGACAATTTCTGAGTCTGAGGAAAAAAGAGGATGAGAATGTCGCAAGGTTTGAGGATAACATTACAAGGATAGAAAGGCATGTAGCAAATTATATATATAACCCAAGGAGTGAGATTGATCGATTCATTGATGGGTAAAATCCATTTTTCCATTGATCATTAGTCTCACAATCATTCTCAGCATATGAAGATATTTTGTCATGCGCAATCAAGACAGAAAAAACATTATCTATGTCTTATGACTATAAAGCAAAGAAATAGAAAAAGAGTTCTAATGAACACTCTGGAAATAGAAATGAGGGGAAGATGAGAAAAGATGAATATCCATCCTATGGTAAATATAGGAAGAAACACCTTGTTACATTCCTGAAGGGAATGGGAGCTGTTACATGCGTGGTGAAAAAGGCCAACACACTCAGGATTGTAAGGGGAAGAAAGAAGCTACCAATGTTTAATGCTATAATTTCAGGGAGAAGAAACATTATGCAAAAGAATTTATTAAGAGTTAGGGTAACCTACCTAATATTAGGACAAGGGATGAAGGCCATGATTATGTGATCACTACTGTTGAGTTTGATGCTCTAAAAGACATGGTGGCAGGTAATTTAATGGTTTCCTTAAGTTTAGACAATTCTTTATTTGATTCTGGATCATTGCGTTGTTTCATATCTCCCCAGTTTGTTATGAAAATTTGATATTTTTAATTTGAAAAAACAAGGGAGTTGTCAGTAAAAACACCTAAGGTAAGTATCATCACAACAATGTTTTGTGAATCGGTTACCATTAGGGCATATAAATGTTCATTATCTGTTGATCTCATCACCATACCCAGGATTGAATTTGATATAATCCTCAAATGGTTTGGATTTCGGACCATGATGCGACAATTTATTATAAGATGAAGGGGGTTACAAATTTCCTTGATGATATGGAGTACCTTATCATTATAGCAGAAATGTCTCCACCTGATTCTTATTTAGATATTACCCCAGTAGCACTACTAAATTTAATTATTGGGGAGGAAGAGAATTAAATATCTATGGGTGGGGAAAATAATGATCGAATATAGGACGTTCCTATTATGCAATAATATGTTGAAATTTTCCATAGGATTTACCTGGACATCCTCTGAAAAAAGAAATTGATTTTTCCATTGATTTAATTCATAGTTCAAGGCCCATATCTAAGACTCTTTATAGAATGGCCACTATTGAATAATTGTAACTAAAGAAACAACTAGAGTAATTGAGTAATAATGGATTTATTCTCCATATTGTTTCTCCATGGGGAGCCCATGTACTTTTTGGTTGAGAAGAAATACGGATCTATGAGTTTGTACATTAACTACAGGGAGATCAATGCTATACCAATAATGAAAAAGTACCCCTACCTCGCATTAATGATTTATTTGACTAACTTCATGGAGCTCAATATTTTTCAAAGATTGACCTTCGATCTGGATATCATCCGTTATGTCTGAATAAGGAAGACATTCTGAAAATATCATTTCGAACCAGGTATAGGAATTATGAGTTTACAGTAATGTCGTCTGGAATGACTAATGCACCCTCTATTTTCATTGATCTAGTAAAAACCGTTTTGAAGGAATATCTTGATTACTATGTACTTCTATTTATTGATTATATCTTGTTATACTTGAAAATCTATGAAGATCATGAAAATCAATTTCTCATTATTCTAAATACTCTTAGATGAAATGAATTATATGGGAAGTTTAGAAAGTGTGAATTCTGGCACCAAGAGATTTCTTTTTATGGCCATATTGTCTCTATGTATAGAATCTCTTTTGATCGTTCAATGACCAAGGCAATCCAAGAATGTCCAGCACCAATGAGTATAACTGAGGTTTATAGTTTTATAGGTTTAGTAGGTCATTAGCGATGTTTCGTCCATAATTTTTCCCTATTGACTAACCCATTAACCAAGCTCACACCAAATGGGGATAAATTTGTTTGGACAAAAGATTGTGAAGAATGTTTTGAATAACTGAAAATAAGATCATTCAATGCACTTATCTTGACTCTAGCATTTCAAAACGTTGAGTTTTTATTTATAGTGATGCTTCAAATAAAGTACATGATTATTTACTTATGTAGAATGATATAGTTATTTCCTATACATCATGATAGCTAAACATTCATGAGAAAATCTATCCCACTCATGATCATGAGTTAGCAGCTATAATCATTCCTCTGAAAATATGGAGACACTATCTCTATGGTGAAAAATGTGAGTTCTATACTGATCACAAGAGTTTGAAGTATATTTTCTCATAAAAAGAACCCAATATGAGGATAAGGGGATGTCTTGAACAACTCAATGATTATTATTTCACCATACACTACCACTCGGGAAAGGAAAATATGGTGGAAGATGCTTTTAGTAGAAAGGATCATGGAATTTTGAACAAGATTATAGTTGAAAGAGATCCTATTTTCAAGGATCTAGTAAATATGGATATGGGAATAATAATGGAAGGTGAAACCTAAATACTTTTTCAAATGGTTTCCAAAAAATCTTTACAAGAATGGATAAAGATATCTCAGACTGTTGATAAGGAAATTTAAAAGAAGATTAAAGATTTGAATGATTAGAGAATGAGTGACTTCATATATGAAGATGAAAATTTGAAATTTGGGAAAAGGTATTGTGTTCTCAATATACCTGATCTAAAAAGGGATTGTTGGAATATTCTCATATCTAAAATTTATCTATACACCCTGGGAGCCCCAAGATGTATATACATTTTAAGGAACGTTTTTGGTGGGACAACATGAAGAGGTAGATTGCTGATTTTCTGTCAAGATATATGGTTTGTCAAAATGTGAATGCTGGAACGCAATAGCCTAGAGGAGTCATGAAAGCTCTTCCCATACCTGAGTAGAAATAATATAATATTATGATGGACTTTTTCATGTGGATACCAAAGACTCCTAGAAGGAATGCTTCAATATGGGTCCTTGTTGATCATCTTACCAAGTAATCACACTTTCTTGCTATAAGAGAAGATTTACCACTTAAACATCTGGAAAGACTATATATTAATGAAGTTGTAAGACTTTTTGGAGTACCTCTATCGATTTTTTCTAATTGTGATCCCCGTTTTACATCATGAATCTATAAAATTATTAAGAAGGACCTATATTCTAAACATCATTTAAGCACTACCTACCACCCTTAAACTAATGGACAATCAGAACAGACTATTAAAACCTTAGAAGACTTGTTGAGATCTTTTTCACTTGACTTTCAATATGTGTGGGATCAATATTTACCACTAGTATAATTTTCCTGTAACAATAGCTTCCATTCAAGTATTCAGATGGCACCATATGAAGTTTTATACACAAAGAGATGTTGCACACCAACATGATGGGATGATGTTGGGGGAAGAAAACTCGTATTCCCAGAATGTGTTGATGAAACAATGAAAAAGGTTAAGGTTATCCAAACCCACATCAAAGGATCCCTATGTAGCCAAAGAGATATTCCAATAACTAAAGGAAGGATTTGGAAGTTCAAGTAGGAGATCATGTTTTCTTGAAGGTATCTCCCTGGAAGGGTGTAATACGTTTCGGTAAGAGGGGTAAATTGAGTCCCTTGTACATCAGACCTTTAGAAATTCTAGAACAAATTGGATTTGTAACTTATTTTTTGGCAATGGATCCAGGTCTCTCCAAAGTTCATGATGTGTTCCACATATCACTGTTGAGAAAATACATGCCTTACCCAACATATGTTATCACCTATGAAGAATTAGAACTGGTACCTGATCTATCATATTGAGAAGGGGCTATCAGAATTATTGATTCTAGAGAACATTTGTTGATATACCGAACAACTTGCCTAGTGAAAGTTCTATGGAGAAATCATAAGATAGAAGAGGCAACTTGGGAACCTGAGTAACTTATGATGAAGAACCACCCGAGTCCTGTAATTCAATAATATTCTAGAAATTTTGAGAAAAAAATTATCTTAATGAGGGAAGAATGTTACACCCGAAGCTTCCATGGTATGTTTCCATTTAAATAATACAATATCTTTCATTGTATATAACTTCGAGATTCTAACACACCGTGACCAATCAAATAGGTCGTTATGTATAGTAATACCCACCTTTTGATATTTTATAAATTTTATTTTTTAAAATGGACTTCATTTTTGAATTCCTAATATTAAAATTTTCTTAGGGTAAATTTTTGGTATTTTTCAAAACACATTCAATTTTTTATGAATAGTGAAAAACATTGCATTAATGGTTAACAGAAAATGATTTTAAATAATTTTTTATTTTAGTTAAATTTATTTTAGGTAAAAATAGATAAATAATACTTATATATGATCAATTTATTTCATTGGAGTCATTTTATAATATGTTTGGATATATAAAAGTTTTAATGAACTTTTTACCGTCTTTTACCCACCTCCTAGGAGAATTTGTAAATTTGCATAAAACATAATTTAACTGCTTCTGCAAGTTGTATTTCAAAAATCTGAGATACACAGTTGAAATTTTTATGTAAAATGTGGTTAAATAACATGAAAATAAGTTTTGGTGAACAGTAACTTTTTTGTTTTATTTACCACAATTAGAAATAAATAGGGGTAATTAAGGATAAAAATGATATTATAATTACCATAACACATGTCCAAATAATATTGGCTAAGTTTAATTATATCAAAATAAACATTAAAAATAATATATTATCCCATTTGGTCCACTTGGATTAGATTAAGAAAATTATTATTATTTTATTAAAAGAAGAGTTAAAAGAGTTAAATTCAATGTCTAATAACTAAATCATTTTTAATATAGGGTTACACAAAATATTAATTCGACAATAAATATTATTTTGAGATATAAATTTATTTCATAGATAATTGAATTTTATTTATAATTTTGAGACATTAATTAATTTAATTTGTTCATGAAACAATGATGATGCAGTAATTACCTTATTAATGAATGATTGAAATAATTGATATTATAAATATCCAAATATATTTAATTTAAAACATTTTATGAATTACACTAATTTTATAGGTTAATATGACATATTAGGGGTGATTAAATAATTTTTTTTCGAAGTAATCATGTAGTTATGATTTTCACAAAAACCAAATACTAAATAGTGTCAAACATAAAAAAATTACGTTTTTAAAACAAATACTATATTATTAATTAATATAATATTATTAAAAATATAAGGGTCAAAAAAGGACTTAGATAAGGTTACATATATTAATAATGAACCAATTGGGGTTCTTTTGGATTGTTATTGTATGTTTATTAACCATATAAAATAAAAATACAAAGCGACATGGTAAATGACAAACTATTTAACTAACAGTTAAAATTAAAATATAAGGTTAATATGGTAACCTAAACTGGCCTAAAACCTATTGGTTGAGCGTTTTTCACCCATACACACATTAGCCTCTAAATAAATCATTTTGGAGCCATTAAACACCAAAAATGATTTTATTATAAAATAATATTTCAAGCATTCCCTAAAGTGACCATCACTTGTCTAATAAAAAGGTACTTCCCCTTCTCTTCATTTTACACCTCCAAAGCCATTTGTCTTGGCCAAATGCTGCCCAAATAACCTCCCAACTGTCCTCCCTTCATCATATAGGCCTTCCTTTTTTCATAACACCAACCTAATAACCCATTTTGATCAAATAAAAAGAATGAACCCGAAGAATATGTAAATATTTCATCACATGTTTCAATTTATTTTCTTCTTCCACATATTATTTGTAACGCCCGAGACTTTTATGAGAAATGTTTTGTTTTTATGTTATATAAATCATCAAATGAATCTTTCACTACACACAACAATAGCTTTTCTTTCTTTACACGCAACTGTGGCCTTCCTCAATAGCTTGCATCGTACGCAATACCGAGTTTCAATAAACAACGATATGCTATTAAAATATTATTAAAACTAGCCGTTATGAATAGTAATAACCACATTTTGAAATTTTGTAAATTTTATTTTTCAAAATGGACATCATTTTTGGATTCGGAATATCAAAATTAGCTTAGGGTGAAATTTTGGTACTTTTCGGATAACTTTCATATTCTGATGAATTGTGAAAATTACTAAATTTTAATTAAAAACAACTTTTTTAATCGAAATAATTAATAGTGATAAATTATTAATTTGAGTGGTTTTAAAGTATATTTAGAATATATTTTTACCATTTAATACAATTTTTGTCATTGGATATAATTTCACATTTATACCAGATATAAACATGTGTCAATCTTTTGATAGTTATTATCTCTTAAAAACACGCTATTTGTTTTGATGACGGGAATTAATTTTTAAATTAGTTAATGTAACTGATATGTTTTGAATTTGATAAAATAGACATCATTTTTGAATTCATAATATCAAATATAGCTTAGGCCTAATTTTTTGTATTTTTCTGGAAACTTTCATTTTTTGATGAATAGTGAAACCACTAAGTGGTAGTTAAAAAAACTGATTTTTTCATAAAACTTAATTTTACCGCTTCTGTGAGTGGAATTTCAAAAATCCTAGAGACATGGTTAATATCAATGACTAAAATGTGGTTCAATGAGATGAAATTAGTTTTTGGTGAATAGTAACTTTTTACTTTTTTTACCACGGTTAAAAGTAAATATGGTAATTAAGGATAAAAGTGTTATTATTATTACCCTAACACATGTCCTAATTGTATTGGATAAGTGTAATTCGACCAAAAACAACATTAGGAATAAAATATGACCATTTAGGCCCACTTTCATTAGATTAGGACATTTATTATCAATTTATTTAAAGAAGGGTTAAAATAGTTAAAATCAATGTTTAATAAATAATGCATTTTTAATATAGGGTTATACATAGGATAAATTCGACTATAAATATTCATTAGAAAGATAAAAATATTTCCTACCTATTGGTGTTTTATTTATAATTTTTAGACTTAAAATAAGTTAATTTACTTATGACACAATGAGGATGCAGTAATTATCTTATTAATGAAATATTGACATAATTGATATTATAAATACCCAAATAAATGTAATTTGATACTTTTAATGAATTAGAATAATTTTCTATGTTACTATGACATGTTAGTATTGATTTAATTAATTTTTCTCTAACTAATAATTATGTTATTATTTTCACAAAAATCAATTACCAAATAGTGTCAAAATTGACATAAAATAGTTTTTAAAAAACATATTATATTATTAATTGTTATTATATTCCTAGAAATCGAAGGATCAGACAAGATACTTATATCATGATAGGTGTATCATTAATGGACCACTTGGGGGTCTCTTTGATGTATATGGTAAGTTTATTAACTATATAATATAAAAATAAAAAGTGACATGGTAAATGTCAATCTAATTAACTAAGAGTTAAAACTAAAAGATAAGGTTAATATAATGACATAAACATGTATAAATTCTATTTTATGAGAGGATTTAGACCCATCCCCAAATTAGATTCGAAATATATCAATTTGGAACTATTAAACAACCGAATTTGACTTTATTATAAAATAATAGTTTTAGTTATTCCAAAGGTGCCCCTCTCCTCCCTTATAAAAGGGCACCTCCTCCCTCTCCTCCTCAAACCAATTTGAGAATTACAACTCGTCAAAACCCTTCCCATTTCAATTCCCCAATTCCCTAGAATCATCCTAGAGGTCCCGGTCTTCTTCAAAGACCAATTTTAGTGCCCTAAAAAGAGGTCTCTAAGAGGCGCTTCAAAGAAGATGTAATGTCCGTTACCGATTCTTTCAACTCTATTTCTTCATCTACTTATTCTTCTTTAGATGTTTCATTAAGAAGTAATAACATCAGTATCACTCATATACTGATATGTTATTATAAGTATGAAAAAACCCTATTTCACCATCTCTCCATCCTATGGAAAATTAAATCACCACGCATGCGTACGTACGGAATACCATCTCCACGCCGTGGTTTAATCTAGTTTTACACCACCACCTTACTTGGATGGGTATAATGGTGTAAATAATGACTATATATGATTATGGTAAAGTGATATTGATTCTTAAATAGTATACATACACTCCAATACAATTCGACGATCATGGGAACGATATCATCGCTCGTGCGTACGTACGGAATACCGTCTCCACGATGTGATGCGACTCGTTCTACATGATCTTAATTGAATAATGATTATATAAATGAATTGAATAAATGAATATGATATATATTACATTAGTACCATTCGGGAAACGAAGTATCTATAACCTAAAAAACAAGAATAAGAATTTATTCGACCAAACACGCATAAGAACAAAAAGTAATAAACACCCGAATAACAAGTAGTAATGAAATATTACTAATAAGAAGAAAATAATATGACCATATATGATATCATAAAAATAATTATGATTCTGGAATAAGTCAACAAAATTATTTAAATCATTATAAAGGAGGTTCGGACACTTACTAAGCAAATCAGACCCAAGGTAAGGGAAAATATCACAATCTCATTTTATCCGAGATTGTTTATACTTTGGTATTTACTAGGGTGTATTTTATCATCCACATCCATGTTTCCTCAATATGTAATATTGTTTCCATCCACCTACAACTGTTTAAATCCAATTTTACCCTTAGGTGAGTTTTTAGTAAAATATATGAAAGGAATCTTTTGTCGTTTTTCGTACGAGATACTTTTTGACTTTTCTGAAAAAAGTATGATAAGAACGTTTTTTTAACTTATACGGAATGAATGGATTTTTAAAACATTATTTCCAAGAATCTTCCTTTACAATTTTCAAGTTTATTTTTAATCAACTTCTTTTAGTTGAAAATTGTTTGACATGTTAAGAATGGAATATGTTTTTGAGGTAGAAAGGATATTTTCCTCAAGAATGGAGTTCAAGTGTTTTATCAAAATTATTTTCCATATAAGATAATATAGGGTTTTGTTTCTATCGCTATTATTAAATTGATTTTATTATGTTGTGATAGAATTATTTTTATGAATTCCTTTATCTTATATGAATTGTCTTATGTTGTCATGTTGTTTAAGAATCCCATTTTTATTACATGGGTTATGCAATGATGTATGATTTATGATTTTGTGGTACACATAAGAATGGTATCATTATGAGATGGGTGGGACCTATATCTCCCTCCAATGCATTGGGTAAAGATTTTATATCTCATGAGATAGACATGGCCGGAATGACAGGTTAAACCGATTCAGTGAAACATGACTGAAACGAGGAATGAACTCGGTTCGGAAATGGAATTTATCCACTAAGATAGTCTTGGAAATGAGTCTTGACTAATAAGAAATGATTCTCTATGATTATATGTGTATGCCAAAAAGTTTCATGTTTTAAGTTATGATTATTGGGATTACATTTCACTACTATGATTTATCCCATGTTATGAAATTATGATCTCTTTTGTAGGTTAAGATTTCCAAATGTTATGTTCTTATGTATATGATGTGATTGATATTTATTTTGTTTACCCTTACTGAGCATTTGAGCTCACCCTTTTGTATGTTTTATTTCCCCAGGTCAGGAAGAAGGTTATTAAGTAGGATATTCCAAAAGGGACTCTAGATATGATGAAATAAATGGGAGGCAAAGTAAATGCTTTATAAACCATTTTTTATGTTTCCCAGTTTCTAAAGACTCTATACATATACGGTCCTTTCCTGGTTTTGTTATATGTTGTAATAAGTGTGCTTCAATTATGAAGTAATAACAATGTATGTAAATTATGGGTTGTTATAGTTGCTATCAGAGGAAAGTTATAGTCAACATTTGGAAACTAGGATGTGAAAGCCTTAGTAAGAATCCTATGGATAAGTCTAAGCATAGAACACAATCTTAGTGTTTTAGAAATGGCCATGAATAACCTAGGATAATACCTTAAGTGTGAAATTTTATTCTTGATTATGTGGCTTTCCAATTATAATTAGTGTTGCTCACACTATTCTTTTTGTTTTAGTCAATGGCTGGAACCCGAAGGAACCGTGTTAATGTGGAATGCGACGGGCAATGCAATGATTGTCCCCCTGAGCAACCAAACACTGTGGGAGTTGTAATTCAAAATCTTGTAGTCATGTTCACACAACTTATCAAGCTATGAATCGTGCAAGACTTCCAAACGAGCAATGGAAGGAGCAAAATTCTGTTAAATCCTTCATGAATCAGTGTCAACCTTCATTCAGCGGGTCTACTGATCCAGTAGTTACTGAACAATGGATTAGTATTACTGAAAAGATATTTTCAGTTCTTCAATGTTCTGAACATGATAATGTCATCCTAGCAGTGTATCGTTTGGAAGGAGATGCTGATCAATGGTGGGGTCTTATTAAGAATATGAGGCAAATGGATGAAATTGAGTTCATGGAATGGGACGAGTTCAAGAACTTATTTTTCAATAAGTACTTCCCTCGTATTCTCCGAATAAAGATGGAGAAAGAGTTTCTTGAACTGAAGCAAAAGGATGATGAATCTGTTGGTACCTATGAAGAAAATTTTACAAGACTTTCATGGTACGCTTCTGGTATTATTATCCAACCTAAGAGTAATATCGATCAATTCTTTAGTGTCTTAAAACCAAGTCTTCGAAGGGCCTTAGCCATAAGGGACTTCAATAGCTACGAGGAAATCGTTGGATGTGCTCTCAATGTTGAGATGGAGATTGGAGTAACCCATCAGTCATATGGGTTTGATAAGAAGAGGAAAATGGAATTCAAATGAAAATCTAAAGAGCACACTGAAAAGAAGATGATCTTTCCCTTATGCTCAAAGTGTGAAAAAAAACATGGAGGGAGTTGTCTTAAAGGTACATGTAAATGTTTCAAATGTGGAAAGGAAGGTCATTAGGCATTTGAATTCTGCAATGATGGGAAGAAGATGTCTAATGATGCAAACAAAGGAGGGGATACACAGAATGAACCTACTACACTTTAATGATTCAAGTGCAAGGAGATGGGGCATTATTCCAATCAATGCCCAAATCAAAGAGCTGATGATGATGGTCGACGTCAACAAACTCTTAAGGCTAAAGTCAAAGGAAAGTCACATTCAATTTCTATCAGCAATGTGGAGTACGATAATGATGTGGTTAATGGTACACTTACCATCCACTCTAAAGTGGCAAATGTTTTATTTGATTCAGGATCCACCCACACTTTTATTTCTGAAAATTTTCTAAGGGTATCACCGTATTTCCTCAACAATTAGATGTTTAGCTGGCTATGACAACTCTTAATGGCACAACAGTCGCATCAAAAGTTTATAATTCTTCCCTAATTGAAGTTTGTGGGAAAGTGCATCCTGCAAATATTCCGATCCTTCCTATAGTGGAATTTGATGTGATTCTTGGCATGGATTGGATTTCTTTATATGGAGCTCATATCAATTGCCAAAGAAGGGAAGTCACATTTCATATTCTAGATCAATCTATGATCGTCTATCGATGCAAGGATGAACATAACCTTCCAGTAGAAATTTCTTCCATCTTATGGGTCTTGATTCCACTAAATGAGGGTTATTTATCTCAAATGGCTGGAGAGAAACTCACGATTAAGAATATTCCCATTGTACGGGAGTTTGATGATGTCTTTCCAGAGGAATTACCGGGTCTTCCACCAAATCGTGAAGTTGAGTTTTCAATAGAACTCGTACCGGGTGCTTTGCCTATTTCAACGACACCTTATAGAATGGACCCAATTGAGTTGAAAGAATTGAAGATGAAACTCCAAGAGAATGTTGATAAGGGATTCATACGCCCAAGTGCGTCACCTTGGGGAGCACCTGTTCTATTTGTTAAGAAGAAATATGGATCAATGAGACTCTGCATTGATTATCGAGAACTTAACAAGATCACTATCAAGAGAAAATATCATCTCCCATGCATTGATGACTTATTTGACCAACTATGTGGAGCTCAATACTTTTCCATGATTGACCTTTGTTTAGTGTATCATCAATTAATGGTCAAAAGGGAGGATATACCAAATACGTTTTTCTGTACAAGGTATGAACACTATAAATTTATAGTGATGCCATTGGGTCTTACTAATTCCCAAGCTATCTTCATGGATCTGATGAATAGAGTCTTTAGAGACTATCTTGATCAATTTTTGGTAGTCTTTATAGATGATATTATTGTCTATTCAATGAGAAAGGATGAACATGAAGATCACTTGAGAATTATATTGAAGACCCTGAGAAAGGAGAAGCTTTATGCCAAATTTACCAAGTGTGAATTTTGGCTTCAAAAAGTTTCATTTTTGGGTCACATAATCTCAAAAGAGGGGATATATGTGGATCTAGCAAAAATAGAGGTTATCGAAATATGGTCGAGACCAACAACAGTAACTGAGATCTGACGTTTTCTTGGTTTGGCTGGATATTATCGACGTTTTGTGAAAGATTTTTCACGATTATCTAATCCCCTGACCAGGTTGATGCGGAAAGGAGTTAAGTTTGTTTGGATGGAGGAATGTGAAGAGAATTTCAAGGAGTTAAAAAGAAGGTTATCTAGTGCACCTGTTCTCACACTACCTTGTAGTGGAGAAAGGTTTGTGATCTACAGTGATGCATCCAAGAAGGGATTGGGGTGTATTCTTATGCAAAATTATATGGTGATAGCTTATGCCTCAGGACAGTTGAAAATACATGAGCAAAATTACCCAACTAATTATTTGGAGTTATCTGCGGTAATCTTTGCATTAAAGATTTGTATGCATTATCTTTATGGAGAAAGGTGTGACATTTATACTGATCATAAAAGTTTAATGTATATTTTCACACAAAAGGAGCTGAATAAGCATCAAAGAAGATGGTTAGAGCTGATTAAGGATTATGACTGCTCAATTAATTACCACCTTGGGAAAGAAAACAAGGTGGCAGATGCATTAAGTCGACAAGACCAAGCCAGTTTATCCATGATGAGGATCACAAAAGATCCAATATTTATGGATTTACAAAGGATGAATCTTGGAATTATAATGGAAGGGGGAAAATCATATCTTTCTAAAATGAATGTTCAACCATCTATACATGTGAAGATTAAAGAGGCACAGAAAGAAGATATAGAGTTACAAAAGAAGGTGAGAAATGTTCCTGAATTCAACCTTGATTGTGATGAGATAATAAGGTTCAGGAATCTGGTTTTTGTTCCTCCCCTCCTCGAATTAAAGAAGGAGATGCTAGATGAGGCTCATAGTTGTTCATTCTCTATTCATCCAGGAAGCACGAAGATGTATAGGGGCCTGAAAGAGTACTTCTGGTGAGATGGAAGGAAAAGAAATGTTGCTGAATATGTCTCTCGATGCTTGGTTTGTAAGAAAGTTAAAGCTGACAGAAAGAAGTCCAAGGGGATGTTACAACCATTACCCATACCCGAATGTAAATGGGAAAACATCACTATGGACTTTGTCACATGACTTCCTAAAACATCCAAAGGCAATAATGCTATCTGGGTCATAGTTGATCGTCTTACAAAGTCTGCACACTTCATTGCTATTAGAGAGGATTTCACTCTAGGTCAGCTTGCCAGGATATATGTAAAGGATGTGGTAAGATTGCATGGACTACCACTTTCAATTATATCTGATCGGGATCCGAGCTTTACCTCGATGTTCTGGCGAAGTCTTCAGCATACTCTGGATACAGAGTTGAGTTTCAGCACTGCTTATTATCCTCAGACAGACGGTCAGTCTGAGAGAACAATTCAAACTCTAGAAGATATGTTGAGAGCTTGCTCTATGGATTCCAAAGGTGGTTGGGATCAACACCTACCTTTGGTGGAATTTTCATATATTAATTGCTTTCACTCCAGTATTAATATGGCTCCTTATAAAGCTCTCTATGGAAAGAAATGCAGGACTCCAACTTGTTGGGATGAAGTTGGGGAAATAAAGCTATTTGGACTTGATCTTATTGATGAGATGGCCGAAAAGGTCGGATCTATATAAAAACACATAAGAGCAGCTCAGAGTTGACAAAAAAGTTATGATGAAAACCGAAGAAAAGACCTAGAGTTTGAAGTGGGTGATAAAGTGTTCTTACGAATATCTCCCTGGAAGAGGGTCATTAGATTTGGAAAGAAGGGGAAGTTGAGCCCTAGATATATTGGTCCTTTCGAAATACTGGATCGTGTTGGAAAGGTAGCTTACTGATTGGATCTTCCACCAAATCTATCTCAAGTTCATGATGTGTTCCATGTATCTCTCCTAAGAAAGTACATACCTGATCCTTCAAATGTACTCTGCTCAAAAGTTGTACCGCTGGAGCATGATCTTTCTTATGAAGAACAACCAATAGAGATTCTGGATCGTAGCGAAAAAGTCCTATGGAACAAGACCACTCTCTTGGTGAATGTTTTATAGAGGAACCACCTATTAGATGAAGCTACATGGGAGCTTGAGGATATGATGAGGGAGAGGTATCATCATCTGTTTGATACAAGTGACGAATTTTGAGGGAAAAATTCATTTTAAGGGGGGTAGAATGTAACGCCCGAGACTTTTATGAGAAATATTTTTTTTATGTTATATAAATCATCAAAGAAATATTTCACTACACACAACAATATCTTGTCTTTCTTTACACGCAACCGCGACCTTCTTCAATAGCTTGTGTCGTATGCAATACCGAGTTTCACTAAACAACGATATGCTATTAAAATATTACTAACACAAGACGTTATAAATAGTAATAACCACTTTTTGAAATTTTGAAAATTTTATTTTTCAAAATGGACTTCATTTTTGTATTCAGAATATCGAAATTAGCTTAGGTGAAATTTTGGTACTTTTCGGATAACTTTCATATTCTGATGAATAGTGACAATTACTAAATTTTAATTAAAAATTTTTTTTAATAAAAATTATTATTAGTGATAAATTATTAATTTGAGTGGTTTTAAAGTATATTTAGAATATCTTTTTACCATTTAATACAATTTTGGTCATTGGATGTAATTTCACATTTAAACCAGATATAAACAAGTGTCAATCTTTTGATAGTTATTATCTCTTAAAAACACGCTATTTGTTTTGACGACGGAAATTAATTTTTAAATTAGTTAATGTAACTGATATGTTTTGAATTTGATAAAATTGGCATCATTTTTGAATTCATAATATCAAATATATCTTAGGCCTAATTTTTGGTATTTTTCTGGAAACTTTCATTTTTTGATGAATAGTGAAACCACTAAGTGGTAGTTAAAAAAAATGAATTTTTCATAAAACTGAATTTTACCGCTTCTGTGAGTGGAATTTTGAAAATCTAAGAGGCACGGTTTATATCAAGGACTAAAATGTGGTTCAATGAGATGAAAATAATTTTTGGTGAATAGTAACTTTTTACTTTTTTTACCACGGTTAAAAGTAAATAGGGTAATTAAGGGTAAAAGTGTTATTATTATTTCCCTAACACATTCCCTAATTCTATTGGATAAGTGTAATTCGACCAAAAACAACCTTAGGAATAAAATATGACCATTTAGGCCCACTTGGATTAGATTAGGATATTTATTATCAATTTATTTAAAGAAGGCTTAAAATAGTTAAAATCAAAGTTCAATAACTAATGCATTTTTAATATAGGTTTATACATAAGATAAATTCAACTATAAATAGTCATTAGAAAGCTAAAAAGACTTCCTTAATAATGTTATTTTATTTGAAAATTTTAGACTTAAAATAATTTAATTTATTTATGACACAATGATGATGCAGTAATTATCTTTTAATGAAATATTGACATAATTAATGTTATAAATACCCAAATAAATGTAATTTGAGCCTTTTTATGAATTCCAATAATTTTATATGTTAATATGACATGTTAGTATTGATTTAATAAATTTTTTTCGAACTAATCATTCTGTTATGATTTTCAAAAAAATCAATAACCAAATAGTGTCAAAATTGACATAAAATAGTTTTTAAAACAAATATTATATTATTAATTGTTATTATATTCCTAAAAATATATGGTTCGGCCACGATACTTATCTCATGATAGGTGTATCATTAATGGACTACTTGGGGGTCTCTTGGATGTATATGGTATGTTTATTAACAATATAGTATAAAAATAAAAAGTGACATGGTAAATGTCAATCTAATTAACTAAGAGTTAAAACTAAAATATAAGGTTAATATAATGACCTAAACTTGTCCAAATTATATTTTATTAGAGGATTGTGACCCATCCCCACCTTAGCTTATAAATATATTAAATTGGAGCTTTTAAAAACCGAATTTTACTTTATAATAAAATAATAGTTTTAGTTATTCCAAAAGTGCCCCTCTCCTCCCTTATAAAAGGGCACCTCCTCCCTCTTCTCCTCAAAACAATTGGAGCCTTCAGGATCGTCCAACCCATGCCCATTTCACTTCCCAAATTCCCTAGAAACATCCTAGAGGTCCTGGTCTTCTTCAAAGACCCATTGTAGTGCCCTAAAAGGAGGTATCTAAGAGGCGCTTCAAAGAAGAGGTAATGTCCGTTACCGATTCTTTCAACTCTATTTCTTCTTATACTTATTCTTCTTTAGTTGTTTCATTATGAAGTAATAAAATCAGTATCACTCATATAATGATAAGTTATTATAAGTATGAAACAACCCTATTTCACCATCTATCCATCCTACAGAAAACAAAATCACCGCGTGTGCGTACGTACGAAATACCGTCTCCACGCCGTGGTGTAATATATTTTCCACCACCACCTTACTTGGATGGGTATAATGGTGTAAATAATGACTATATGTGATTATTGTAAAGTGATATTTATTCATAAATAGTATAAATACACTCCAATACAATTCCACAATCATGGGAATGATATCATCGCTCGTGCGTACGTACGGAATACCGTCTCCACGATGTGATGCGACTCGTTCTACATGATCTTCATTGCTTAATGATTATATAAATGAATTGAATAAATGAATATGATATATATTACAATAATACCAATCTGTAAATGAATTATCTATAACCTAAAAATAAGAATAAGAATTTATTCGACAAAACACGCATAAGAACAAAAAGTAATAAACACCTGAATTACAAGTAGTAATGAAATATTACTAATAAGAAGATAAGAATATGACCATATATGATATCATCAAAATAATTATTATTATTTAATAAGTCAATAAAAATATTTAAATCATTATACAGGAGGTTTGGACACTTACTAAGCAAATCGGACCTAAGGTAAGGGAAAATATCACAGTCTCATTTTATCCGAGATGGTATATACTTTGGTATTTACTAGGGTGTATTTTTTCATCCAAATACATGTTTCCTCAATATGTAATATTGTTTACATCCACCTACAATTGTTTAAATACAATTTTACCATTAGGTGAGTTTTTAGTAAAAGATATGAAAGGAATCTTTTGTCGATTTTCGTACGAGATACTTTTTGTCTTTTCCAACAAAATTACGGGAAGAATGTTTTTTTAACATATACGGCATGAATGGATTTTCAAAACATTATTTCCAAGAAGATTCCTTTACAAGTTTTAATGTTTATTTTTAATCAATTCCTTTTAGTTTAAAATTTTATGACATGTTAAGATAGAATAATGTTTTTGAAGTAGAAAGGATATTTTCCTCAAGAATGGAGTTCAAGTGTTTTATCAAAATTATTTTCCATCTAAGATAATATAGGGTTATGTTTCTATCCCTATTGTTACATTGATTTGATTATGTTGGGATGGAATTATTTTTATGAATTCATTTATCTTATATGAATTGTTTTATGATGTCATGTTGTTTAAGAATCCCATTTTAATTACATGGGTTATGCAATGATGTATGATTTATGATTTTGTGGCACACATAAGAATGGTATCATTATGAGATGGGTGGGACCTATATCTCTCTCCAATGCATTGGGTAAAGATTTTATATCTCATGAGATAGACATGGCTGGAACGGCAGGTTAAACCGGTTCAGTGAAATAGGACTGAAACGAGGAATGAACTCAGTTCAGAAATGGACTTTGTCCACTAAGATAGTCTTGGCAGTGAGTCTTGACTAATATGAAATGATTCTCTATGATTATGTCTGTATGACAAAAAGTTTCATGTTTTAAGTTGTGATTATTAGGATTAAATTTCACTACTATGATTTACCCCATGTTATGAAATTGTGATCTCTTTCGTAGGTTAAGATTTCCAAAAGTTATGTTCTTATTTTTATGATGTGATTGATATTTCTTTTGTTTACCCTTATTGAGCATTTGAGCTCACCCTTTTGTATGTTTTATTTCCCCAGTTCAGGAAGAAGGTTAATAAGTAGGATATGCCAAAAGGGACTCTCGATATGATGAAATAAATGGGAGGCAGAGTAGATGCTGTATGAACCAGTTGTTTATGTTTCCCTGTTTATAAAGACTCTATACCTATAGGGTTCATTCCTGATTTTGTTATATGTTGTAATAAGTGTGCTTCAATTCTGACGTAATAACAATGTATGTAAAGTATGTGTCGTTATATTATTTATTTGTTGTTTCTATTCTAAAATAATAACTCCAGTATCTTATATATACTGTTATGTTATTATAAATATTTTACAACCATATTCATTATTCAATCTATCCTATAAATGAAAAAGTCGCCATACGTGCATACGTATGGCTTACCATCTCCACGTCGTGGTGTTGTTTGTTATTCAAACACGTTATTATTTTCGATGGATATAATAATGAATATAACTGATTCTAATAATAAATAAAACATTTTAACTATTCTTTATATATGATAATACATCAAATTACATATGATTTCACCATCAATATAACGATTTTGTCGCTTGTGCGTACGTACGGATTGCCGTCTCCACGAACGCAATGAGATTCATTCCTCATCGTAATCATTCAAGAATAATTTTCATTTTAGGATTAAAAATAATTTTTATGAACATAATAAAATTATATATATGAATCAAATACATCCTATCCATAATAATCCTAGCTTACGTAACCAAGAATATAAATGAAAATGAATCATTTAACACTCAAAACGATGATACTACTAGAATATTATTAACAAAGCAGTATTATAAGATCATATATGATATCTTATTTATGTATTCGATTCTTGTATAATTTAATTAAAATGTTTTAACTATTATACCAGAGGTTAACATACCATCTACTAAGGAAAATTACAAGTTATGGGTTAATTTCACAATATCTTTATTATCCGAGATTGTTTTTATGTAAGTATCTACTAGGGACCCTTTATCATCCACATATGCATTTCTCAAAAATATATTCCAATATATATTTTACTATTTCATAGAAAATAGATTAAAGTAATTTATACCCATTTATAGATTTTTATAAAATGTATATAAAGGAATCTTTCCTCCATTTTCCAAACAACGTCCTTTATGACCTTTTCGACAAACTTAAGGAAAGAATGTTTTTTAAAATTATACGGCGGGTACGACTATCTTCCACCATTATAACACCATTGAGGTTTCGCAAAAATAATTTCAAAATAAATATTTTCTTTTAAAATTATATTACATCTAAATGATTTCAAAATAGATAGAGATATTTCTCTCAAAATGTTTTCATTTCGTCTACGTCAACATCATTTGATGTATTTTAAACTTTTTTGAAGTTGATTTATTTTGATAAAAATATTCATATTGTATAGAAGGTTTTGTGATATTTTTTAATATGGATGTGTTATTTTTACAACCTTAATGATTTATGGATAATGTATTGACATTTCTTACGCCAGTTTTAATACGAATGATTATGTTATATTTAAACCTTTTCATATTTGGAATGCATGGGACATAGTTGTGATGGGTGGAGCCCGCTATAGCTTCTAGATGTATCAGTAGGTCACATGAGAAAAATATTATCTTGGCACAAGGCCTTGACAAAATCTTATTTGTAGTCTTGGCACAAGTCCTTTACTATGTGGTTATAAAGTCTGACATTATACATTCCATCATTATGAAAGTGGCTATTGATATTTCATGTGATTGTTTGACTATTTGAATATCCTTGTGATTAATTAAATGGAAATATTTGATTTTATCTTGGACATATTATGGTGATGTTTATCTATAAAAGGATTTTGTTTTAGTCTTCTACATTTTCTTAAATTTTTGTTCTTATTTATGAAAGTTTCCTATATATTGTTATCCTTACTGAGGATCTGATCTCACACCTTTATATGTTTTATTTTTTCCAGGATGTGAAGAAGTATTTTATGGATGACATGTTAGGATAGGATAAGGATATAAGTGTGTTAAATAGGGTACAAAATGTAGTTGATGTTTTCATTTCATGATGTAATAAAAAACCTATGAATGTATCCAGGACTTCCATGGAAACTAAAATAATCAGTCTTTCCGAACCTGATTCCTTGTATCATGCTAATGTTATGATATAAGGCACCCACTCTGGGTAACTGTGGTCAGGGCGATACAAGATGGGAATGGGGTTGTGTGTGTATCCCAAACTCAATATCACGTCAAGGGGGTAGAGTCACAACTATTTCAGGGAAGACATCATGGGACTCACTAACAATCCCTATAACATAGACAATATCTACGTCTACCAATTCCAGTGACAGCATGGCTAAAAAGGAATGAAGGGGCTCTACATAGTGGTTGCACTCCTATAAACCACACTTGCAAACAAAAGCTACATGCTGGCTGCCCATATCAGAGAACATAACCCTTATACGGAAGCAGTAGATATCAATGTGCATGGAAAACAGTCAGCCGATTACTAGGTTGACATCGCACATCTACATTTGTCACAGAAGAAGATCCCCACTAAACTGGTGCATCCCCAACATTAGTCTGCATCCTCAAAAAACATCATATTGGCTGATGTGTCCTCCAAATGGCATACTAAAAATCAGATTAATGGAAATTGTATTTACACGTAGACACAAGGAATGGATTACACTAGGTGAAACAAAAGAGTGAGAAGCTCCAGAATCAAAAAAGGAATGGGAAAGATTACTAAATAGGCTGACTGTTCCTCGAACAACCTATGGCCCTACTGGAACTGCTGCCCCTGTAGAATGCAAATTGTGATGCCCAACTCCTCTTCCCCATGTCTATCGGATACCTCTCCGACCACACCCTGGTCGAGGTCCTTGAGGAGAGAAATGAGGTCATCCTCTTTTGGAATTATCCACCCGTAGTGGAGTGGGAGATCGCTGATCCTTCTATTGGAAGGGCCTGGTTGGAAACTGCTACTGCTGAGGTGGGAGCAGAACCTGCCCACCCCCACCATACTACACTCAGATAGGGAACTGATTCCATATATTCTGATGGATTTAATAGGTAAATAACCTCGGCTTTAGGCCCATTAGAAAGGGCGAGGACAGGTAGAACAGAACATGAATTGCAATGGCCTTCTCTCTACCAGCCAAAACCTGGAAGGCCCTCATGCTGGAGCCCTACTACCGATGACCTTACCCATTGATGAAATCAACTGGCTCCCCTATCTCGGCACACATCCCAGCTTGTGCATCATCTCCAAAACTTCATCCTTATTATGAACCTCCATGTACGTTGGTAGTGTGAATGGAGTTACAACTTACTAAAGAGAAGTTTAGAGTGCCTTCTCTATGCATCTTTCCCACGATTCCTCGTCTCGTAAAAGGACTGGAGTGAAATAAAGGAGATTCTTGAACATGATCCCCAACTCCCTTACTGACATACTCCATTACTGGAGGGAGAGTAGATCATGCATCTTTTCAGCCTTCACCATGGATGAAAGGAATTCCACCCAAAACACCTTCACAAATTCAATCAAATAAACCTCTGTTTCTTTCTTCTCCCTGATATAAAGAGTCCACCACTAACGCACTACCCCATATATATGGATCTCTACAAGAGGAACCCAGTACTCTATTGGATCCTAGATCAAGCTTAAATTGATCAACATCTCTTCCATTAATCTCTTCATCTCCATGTTTGAGACTCTTCCCTCGTACTTTACAAGAGTTTTCCACTGGAAGGCATGAACCGTCTTCTACCACTGGTTTTCCTCCTCTCGATCATCCCCCCACCGATCAACCAGATCAACCTATTTGGCCTTGCCTTTCCATACTACTCATGGATGATATCCAGTTTCCATAGCTGAAAGGGGAAAAAATAATTCATAATCCCAAGTAGTGTATAATATTTATTTCAAATTTTTCATAAAATCTTTATTTATTATAAATTTCCAAAACACCTAAGACACACAAGAAAATAAGTCATTATGTTTAATGTACCTTTCCTAGGGTATCTACCATGTAATCAATGTCACCTTACTTGGTCATTCAGTATCACCGTATTCATTTCATGGGATCATGGGTGGCCATAGAATCACATGTCCTAGCTGGTCTTCCCTGACCTATTTCATGAACCAAGATTTCTTAACACTGTTTCCCTACCATCCCATGCAATAATCACCTTTCCTAACCCCGAACATCATCCTACCTCTCAACCATCTGCCTCTGATACCATTTAGTCATGGCCCACCGTCTCCAATATGAGGGAAGGGACAAAAAACTTCTAGACCCTTCCTTCTACGAGTTGAAGGGAAGAAAATGACCTCTGAGTCCCAACTTCAATAGGCCCCAGAGTGGCGACTAGCACCAAGGGTATAAAATCTCCCATAATATAGAAATAATTACACTTTTTATAGAACAAAATCGAGAGATAAGATGGTATGTACTAAAAACACCATGAACTAAAGATAAAGAGATGAAAAAATACATCCACACCTGCATGTTCAAAAATAAACTGCTATAAATAACATGAAAACAATGAAGGAAAGAAATAAAAGAAAGAAAAATAGAAACGAAAATTGTCCTGACGCCCTAGCTAGTTAGTTATGGCATGGTCCTCAATGTCCTCCTGGAAACCTGAAAACAATTTTATATTCATAGGGTAAGAATACAAGTTTACTTAGTAGGGAAAACAAAAGCTCTCCTACACAAGTGAAGATACATTCAAATTCCCCATGGGAAATAGAGGTAACCAAAATTACTAGCCACAAAAACTATCCCCCAACCCCACAAAGGTACACTCCCCAAATAACACAATCCCTATAAAATAATAGTAATAACACATAAATTTTTGGTTACCCTACACCACATTCCCATTGGTTATTTAAAACATTCTACATATTAGACCTCCCCAAAATAACCCTACTGCAGTCCCACTACCACCCCCAGCAATAATCATATGGGCCATCCCAACTACATGTTTGTCCCACCCAAAAACAGTTAGGGTACCACAACCACACATAACCACAATTGCAGACACCTAGGAAACAAAAACAAATTCTATTCCCTAAGACTCCTGGGAAATAAAAAAGACAACTATTCCTAAAGAATCATGGGACTCATCATGAAGACAATTTGGAAACAAATGTTCCAGCACAAAACTAGGCCAACTCACCACAACACACCCTGCCCAAAGAGTATTGGGACATAATGATCCTCAGGACATTATTTCCTACCCAAAGAACCATGGTCTACTTGGTAGAGGGAGTATAAATAATCTAATAACCAGCCACTCATAGGAATGATGGGGAAAACACCTTCTCTAATGAAACTTGGGTGTTCGATAGAAATTTCTCGTCATGGGTGGGGTGCGTATAAGAAACATGAGAACTAAAATTTATCAATATTCGTAATCAATCACACATCCCAATTTAAGGGTCCTAAAACCAACAACAATCTCGTACTCGACCCCTCTTGTAGCTGCCCCTAAATTCACAAGTACACAACATCCATAACCTGAGCACAACCCATTTCATGAAAATAGGGTCCCCATTATACCCATTATTTTTATAATGTTTTGTTGATTCCATTTAAATATCCCTTCACTATCGAAAAACTAATAGGAATAACCACAAGAAAAAACAACAATGATAGAATAAAACCAAGTATGCGTATAAGAATTTACTCCTAGTTCTTGTGTAAATAGAAACTTCAAAAATGGGATCCTGTGATATCCCTTGAAGTACTGGAACCAAAAAAATCCCCAATATACCTGGTCTAAAACATTTTCCATCGGCTTCACACGGCATTAAATTCAAAAAACAGCAACCTCTCAACCCGATATCTCATTCCCATATATTTCACCCCACAAGGAATAAGAAAACATGCTTATCACCAGAACTGAGCAAGGTAGTTTTTATACTTATCGAACACCATTCATCACGTTCCTTATTTCTATTTGGTTAACCGGGGTGATCACAAAATGGATCTTATTCATTAGGCATCCATTTAATCTACCATGTTTATATGATTAATCAATTTCCATGTTATAGTAATTCAATCACAAGGTTATACAAAAAAATTGCTTCATTAGTGTGAATGAAGGGGCCACCAATGGCGGTGATTTTCAGAGAAAATGACCAATAAAATTCACAGCACAAAAAGTTATAAAAATAGAAAACCATAATCATCTTTCCCACCCGTTAATTCATTTAATGACCATTTACTATTTTTGTTAATGTTGGTTCCATCTACATTACCAGGGGACATAATTATAACCACCACTCATGACGCAAAGTAATGAGAGATGAAGGAAGAACCCATACTTGGATAATCAAGGATCAAATCTTCTACTTAAACAAAAAATGGGTGTTACATGACAGGAAACTCGAAGAAGAACCAAAAGTTGGGGATATCAGGTATGCATAACTTTTTTCTAGAAGAGGGACTCCAAGAATACCAAGGAAAAAGAAATATACCAAGGAAGAAGAAAATATCAGCGTGATAAAACACCCAATCCATGTCTTACGGTATGGGAAATATCAATGTTCTTGAAAAGAGGATTGTGATTTGACCACACGCCTGGTTGTTGCACACGTTGTAATTAATTGAGATTTAATAATTACCTTGGTGACGGTGAGATAGACCATCACACAACAGAAAGTTAATAGGTTACATTTAAAATGATAAAAACACATAATAGGGGTGTAATTGGAAACGTAGAAAAGGGAATGAAACGGATTAAAAAATCCACAAATTTTGGTAATTCATGGGTTTTTGCACTCTCATGGGATCTAAGATATCATTTAGTAGACTTAAAATGGTCTTAAACCACTTTAAAAGATGTAATAAAATGTAAAATATATATTATGAGAAAACTAAGGAAAGAACCCCAGAACCCCTTGTTGGCACCGATCTGTGACACCACAATGACACACCACTGACACTGATGCCCTCTAGACTCACTGATGGTGTCCAGGACACCCAAAAACAAGAATTTTGACAATGTAATGGACCAGGGAAGTCCAGGCCATTACAGCTAATTTATCTAAGAAAAATGTTAAATGAAAAATTATATAGTCACCTATATAGAGATTTGGCCCCCTCCTATAGTTCCACCTGTGTACCATAAACTAATTCAAATTTGGACCACTTCTTATCTTAGAATAGCCACCTGTTCATCCAAATTGGAACCCATTTCTATGGGGGAATTAGTTTGGTCCTAAAATCACCAAAAAAAAGATCAAGATGTTTCAATAAATTTTAAAAAGTGTGGAATTTAAATCCAAGATGAAAATAAAAGGAAATATCTAATAGAGAGTGACCACGATGCAAAAATATCTTCGTGAACCGCCACTCTATACAGAATTCCCCAACTCTGCATGGCGTTCTACGCTCTGCATGGTGTCTCACCGCACCTTGAATCTCCCTCAAATATATATAGTTCAAGGAAAGGGTGGAACCGATAGTTCCTGTAAATGAATTAAATCATTAATGGGGGGAGGCAGTCTATTCAGCCCCTGTAAACAAAACAATGTCATTTTCGGGGCTTAGTGGCGATTTCCGTGAACTCAAAAGGAACCCCTACTAACCCATCATCTCTTAGGCTCCATCATAAGGTGCTCTATGGACCACCATAGATGACTGATTATGATGGTATATGATCCCATATCTATTCTATATATAGACCCTAAGGGACCTAAAAATGGGAGCATAAAACAGGGGATACATACAAGGATGGAATAAGAGAGACACATATAGATTTTGAATGATAATTTTATGATTCCCAATAGGTATAACCCACCATATGGAATTATGTAAGATGAAATAAATCAATTAGAAATCTATGAATTCAAGATCCATTAAAGTAAAACTTCTTGCGAGGCATAGAATGAATGACCCCTTTGAAAAGAAAATTTCTATGCAGGTAGAACCCGTCCCCGCGTAGAAAAATAATATGTGTGAAAAACGCAACCCTATGTAACCATACACTACGTAGACAGAACTCAGTTCCATGTAGAAACATGATACATAGATAGAACCCAAGACTGCATAGCACCACCCTATGCAGATGGTCCCCATACTCGCATAGAAACATGATACATGGAGGTAACCTCATCCCTTATAAGAACATGATATGAAAAATGGGATATCTTAATGGGTTTTACTATCTGGATCCAATCATTCACTTCTTTCATGTCATCAACCCCCATGTTGGAACCTCTGTGAACTAGTCTAACGACATCAGGACAAGGCCACATCTAAAGCCACCATACATGTATAAAAGGACCATCGGGCAGATCAGTCCATCCCTTTGAGTTTACATACCGATGTATAACATATTTTTAATCTGTGACCCTAAAAATAATGAAAACAATTGGAATAAAATTGATTATAAATTCCCATGGTAACAAGGGTTCTGAACATTGGGTACTCATGTAAACCTCCCAATTCTATGGATTAATGGGATTTGATGGCCATTCCCATTGTCGAGGGCCAGTGTTGAACATTTTTTCCTTTCCCCTGGAACCATTTTTTTGGCACTCCCTCTATGGTTATCCCATCTCCTTTATTGTAGGAGGTGTTACTTTTTCTATTCTTGGTATTTTTTGGCTACATATTCGGATATGTCTCCAAATATGACTATCTATTATACGAAAGTAAGAGAGGGAACATTAACATTAATCCCCCTATATCAATCTCCCTTTGGTCTCCAGAACCATTCATTAGTAGATGGAGTGGGACATTTGATCTTTAGATCCACTACCTCCTATTGTTTCTCACTCCGAGCATGACTCACATTGGCCTAGAGGTTGGTGGTGATCATGAAATCCACATAATCCCATATTAACTCATATGACCCTCACCCATGGTATAAGTCAAAAAACCATACATAAACCTTCAAAGGGCCATATTACCAATGAACTAGTGCCTAATGGGTTTCTTTAATGCGTAAGTCCTGACCAGAAACTCAAATGGGCCTCCTCTAAAGTGTAATCCCAAAATCAAACCAAACAATGGGGACTTTGATTCACAGCTAAATGGGATACATATAAAACTTATTTCTAGTGAAAAACTGACACCCAAATCAACCCTAATGTTCTTCATTCTATATTCAATGTAGGTTCATATCCACCTAGGTGACATTATATCTTTTGGGTATCTCAGGACATATCGACATATGTCTCATACCATCCATGACTAGGAAACCATTCACCTGGACCTTCTTTCCACATGAAGATAAACTGCATGGTCGGGTACTCATCACACAAACATAAAAGGTGACTTATTCAGTTATGAAACACTAAATTTGTGGGGTTTGATTCTTATTATAATGATATCTATGAAGACAATTTAATGGGTTTTATCTCAACATCAAACCAGCCCACATCCCCTTGAATGACGAAAAACATCAAGGGACCTCGTTATGCATCTTAAAACTGACATCGTCCCTATAAATAACAAAAAATTATTGATCTATCTAAAAAAGGGTAACATTGATGGAGAACATCTGATACATACTAATACACCCATTCATAGATAACATTGGATACATAGATATGACTTCAAACCCATGTGTAATCATGATCAAGAATTTATTTAGGGTTAATACTTAGAAACATTTTTGTGATTGAACTGAGGATTCATAAACATATAATAAATCTATAAGGGTGTCGAAGAATTGGAAATAGTCCCCCCAAAAAGGGTGTGAGGATCTTGAAATCCCATCCTGTTGACGAATGTGGCTTATTAAGTGTCATTGGCTAAATTATCCAATAAATTCCTACCATTCGAATGCAGGTCCACGAATAATGTATTTAAGAGTCGTTGGGTGTTTCTAGATCCACATAAAAACCATTTAAAATCCATTCGATGATATTATACTTGAAATTAGGTATTTCATGCCATTTAAACCCTAATAATCAAAATAATTAGTCATAGCCACATCATCGAGAGAAAAAAAATACAAAAATAGAACTACCAACCTACTGACTAGAGTCAGATAGAACACCATAATAGATTAATTAAACACACAGAGGAGCACCATCACTTGAAACTTGTAGTTCTAAGACATTTTTAAAAGAGGGACCAATAGAGTCAATATTGGATCTAGAATTTCCATTTCCAATATTCCTAAAATATGGTTCCACTGTAGGTCTTTTAGCCTAGTCCTCTTTCCTGAATTCATCCTCATAATGCCCCCTCAAAGAGCATAAAGAGTATAGAAGATCGTGATGACACTTCTCCTTCAAATACCGGACAATCGTTCATCCAACAGAATAATTAGTTGATCTCTCATATATGTTCTTGATATTAAAACCATCATTCAAAGTTGAGAGGGTGACTTTTTCATTAAGAGGGGAAGAAAAATCAACCTCAACAAGGATCATTTCAATGTATCTGAATTGGTCTTCCTCCATGAATTTTTCCATCATTATGGGAACACCAACTACTGATGTACTATACAACAAGATATTTTTATTTCATAGAATCTAGTTCAACCCAATTATTTGAATCTTTACTTGAGCTCTACAATTGCTGGCACTAAATGGATTAAATTTGGAATCCACTCATTAATAGAAATCATACATCGTCGTAAAGCAATCAAGTCCAACCCCTATGCTCTCCACTTCACATCATTGAATGGGAAAATAATTTAAAATATTCCATTGGAGAGTGGAATACTTTTCCAAGCCTCAATACCCCACACCATAATAATTTGATTTCAATGATCATAAAACCTATACGGTTTCAATCCCAAAGGTAATATATGTCTAGAAATGATTTAATACTTACAAATTTTGACCATATAGGAAATCACATCCCAATGAGCAATGATGTTGGCTTTATAAACTCTTCTGATGATATTACTTCAGATCATTTCATAGAGAGCATAAACTTATCAATTTACATTTACCTTAATCACATCCACCATTAGAGAAGAAGTAGTAGTCATCATCTCCATTGAAAAACACACCATAAGAACCAATGTAAATGGGATTCCCTCTACCATAAGCCCAATTTCATGTTCTTATGGGAAGGCCATAGAGGATTCAAAACCTTATACCTCTTGAACAGCATGGACTCTCCATGAGTGCTCCACTCCATGTCCCATATTAATATTCATAATTGATTAATAATACTATCAAATACTAATTAATTACAGAAATACTATTATGTATTATTAGGTTTTATTATTTTGTATATAAATAATATATAATATATAATATATAATATTAATAATAAATAATTAATTTGTTGAAATATTCATGTGTTAATAATTTTTTAAAGATCAAAAATACTATACATTCTATAAAATATGTTAATCATATGTAATCTATCTCAAATTATGGGTATAGATGATCAGTTTTTTTATGTCTTAAATAATTCTTGTAACATATTTTTAGTTTGAGTTATAATGGATTTCATTGATAAATGATTGAGTCTAATCAATTCTTTGAATATCACTATTTATGTATGTGTGCATATATTTAGAAAATTCTAAGAAACCTTGAGTTTGCCACCAGTTATGTTTTTCTGGAAAAGGACCCTGACACTGTGGCCCATACACAGTGACCCAGACAATGTGACCCCGACACCGTGACCCAGACATCATGACCCAGACAACGTGACACAGACAACATGACCACCCAGACACTATGACCAAACACTATGTCCATCCAGACACCATAACCAGGCACTGTGACACTCCAGACACTGTGACCAGACACCATGATCAGACATTGCATCTGTGATACCGGTTCTTGACCTCTATACAACTATTCCACAATGAGTGTCTCATAACTAAATGGAATAGAAGGAGAAACATTTTCAAGGAGACACCATTTCCATGAGACACCATTTTAAGGAGACATTGTTTCATAGATACACTATTTCATTGAGACACCATTTCATGGACACACTGTTTCTAGATAGACTATGAAACCATTTCTTAATCTATTTTTTTCATTTTTGAATTTAATCTCTGACGGTCATGTTTGAAGCTTTTAAATTCACTGACATTATTAATGTTTCCTTATAGAAATGTCACATGACAGTATGAGGTATAGGGTGCAGAATACATGCATCATGTTATCTCCAACACATGCACTCAAGGAAGAAAAAGAACATCATGTCCAAAAATGAAAAATATAGAATAGATAAATGAGAGCATGATAGAAAAGCATGATAATTCTTGAGAAAACAAACACATGAAACTAAATACATTTAAAGAACTCATGATGCATTCTGGAATCCAAAAAATAGATATACCATTGATTTGAGTCGAGAACTCTTGACAATATAGACTCCACGAAGAACATGAGCCAGAACCCGAGCACCAGACTTGCAATACTATGTTTCCTGTAAGAGGACTCGCTTCCTGCATCTACATCATCCTAGACGTCTAGAGCTACATTGAATATCAGTCAGACAACTTCTAACCTTATCTAGTCATTTATTATCTATTGTGTATTGTTTTTAGAATTTGAGTAGTGTGTGTGTGTGTAAACACACATTGTCTCCTACATTAAACTAAAGGATACAATATTTCATTCCTCTAACATCTTTTTAAACTTGTTTATTCCCATAGAGAAGAGTGGAAGAGGTCCATGTGTGACCTGATAGTTCATACACATGAAGAACTGTAGAAGAGGTCATGTGACCCACATAGTACTGTATACTGTTGTTTACCATGATCCATGATGTCTATCAAGTTTATTTATATAAAATTCTTCGTGCTAGGTGATACCTAAGTGGAGTAGATTATATGTCAGCTTGAGACTAAAGCACTCGTTTTATATCTACTGTGATATTTAAATTTGTTTTATTTGTTTTACTGTATAATTCAGAAATCACTAACATCACTTTGATATTTAATCTTGGAATGAAGTTATTTTTGTCTTTCCATGTCATAACAGTTTCAAATGTAATATTATTAACCAATATTAATTTTACTGAGAATTAATAAATCTTTTGAGAATTTATTTAAATAGTAAAACATTCAAAATTTTATTAAATTGATTAAATAGGATGCATTTAAATATATTGGGGAACATTTAAAATTCACATTTCCTACATAAATTTTAATAGATAATCAATTAACCCCCTTTTTGAGTACTTTACTCCAAAAGAAATTTGGTATCAATGGTTATTTGTTATTCCAATTAAGACTCTATTTTGGACCCTATTCAACTGTGAATTTATTTGTACTTTAAATATCTATAAATATTTTTTTATTTAAAATTTATAGCTCTTTGAATGTATTTATTTATTATGGATAATATATTGGATGGTGTTGCATGAAACAATATACTATTATTTAATGGAACCAATTTTTCCCAATGGAAAATTAAAATGAAAATTCATTTAGAAAGTATTGGTATTGAAATATTCTCTTAAATTATAGATGACTATAAGATTCCTCCCACTGATAAAATCACATGTGATGAACCTACCAAGACTGCCTACAATAAAAATTATAATGCCACGAATTCTTTATATTTCTCCTTAGGAGATGAATAATTTAATAGAATTTCTGCATGTAATACTGCCCATGAAATTTGGGATACATTGTCTATTTGAAATGAAGGAACTTCCAATGTGAATGAAATAAGACATAAAACTTATAATATTAAATATGATAACTTTAAAATGAAACATGATGAGCCTATTTTGGACATGTATCTCAAGTTCACTATAATTTTCAACATAATGATTTTTATTAGAAGACAAGTTACTGCCAAAGAACAAATTATGAGGATTATCAGCTGCCTACCTTGTAGATGGAGAAGGACATATGCCTCTATTAAATAATCTTGTGACATCAGAAATTTACTTGTAAAATAATTCATTAGGAATCCAATGATGTATGAAGAAGAGATGTAAGTCAACAAGTATGAAGAAGATGAACCCAAAAGAAAATATGTTGCATTCAATGGAACCACTTCTAAAGACCAAGAGAAAGGGGAATAAGAATCTTTTATAGAATGTTCTAATAGTGAACATTAATTACATAATCACAATGATAATATGGCTCAATTAACCATAAGTTTGAAGATATTTTAGAAGAAGTATAAATTTTTCTAAAATCCTAACTTCAAGGTAAGATATGATCAAAAGGGAAGCTGAAAGAAAGATTGTAAAAGAAGTGACATGTCTGATGAGATAGTCTTCTATGAGTGTCATAGAAAGGGACATATAAAGGATTAATTTCCTAAGCACAATTATAAGAATAAATATTAGTACAAATATATAATGTATAAAAATGAAATTAAAGTTTCATGGAGTGCTTCTGAGGACAATTCAAGTGACTCAGAATCTTCGCATGATGGAAAGGCTAACAAATCCAATACGTGTTTTGTGAAAAACACATCTGAGGTAACACTGGAATATTCATTACACAATTCCTATTATTCTAGAGATGAGAGTGACTATGAAAATATGTATAATAATGAATTATTTGAACAGTGTAACATTCATGAAGTGACTTGTGATTAACTCAATTATAAAAACACATATTTAAAGAAACAACAAGCTCTTACCTCAACTATTATGTCTAAAATTATTATAGAAAGGGATAAAAATGCTTAATTACATAAAAAACAATTATCTAAAGCTATCTAATGAGAAATTGAAAAAGGAACTTGAACGATTTACTAATGGAAAAGATACATTGGTAAATATTCTAGGTAAACAAATTTCTCATAAATATACTCTTGGCATTGGATATCAACCAGGTAAAAGAAATATTGGATGAACTAATTTTGTTTCTACCTCTAGGACATACATCTCTACTCCTAGTTCTGAAAACAATTCAGCTAGTTCAAGTTATGATACACTCTATACTATTTCATGATTTTCTGGTCCAAATAGAGTTTATATTTTGAGCACTTTCCATACATATTATAGGAAACCAATGAGGCTGATGTGGGTTCCTAAATAACTAGTCAGTAATATTACTGGACCCAAATAAATATGGGTACCCAAATCTGTTTTCATTTGACAATTTTGTAAGAATGTTGCTTAAAGATATCCTATAAAAGCTTATGGTACATGGATAGTGGGTGTTCAAGAGACATGATGTGAGACTATTCATACATCATGAATTTAATAAAAATTGATGGGGGATAGGTCACCTAGGTGACAATGCCAAATGAAATATCATTGGCCTTGGCCAAATCAGTAACTCTATCTCAGTTTTAATATCCAAAGTACTTTTTTATGGATTGAAATATAATCTGCTTAGTATTTCACAACTATGTAATGATGGATTTTATCTAAAATTTGAAAATGATGCTTTCAATGTTTTCAGTTCTAAAAATTATTTATTATTTTATTCTTTAAGAAACTAAAATGTATACTCTGTTAGCATAGTTTTTTTAGTCTCTCAAAATGCTTCACGTTTATGTTAATTTCATAAAGATTCGTGGATTTGGAATTGGAGACCTGGAAACAATAACATTCACTCTCTTTGAATTATAGGAAGAAAAATATTAGTCCAAGACCTACCGAAGCTTTAGTTTCCAAATGATAAAGTGTGTAATCCTTGTCAAAAGGGGAAGCAACACAAAATTTCAATCAATCCATAGAAAGAGGTGTCAACTTCTCAACCTCTTGAATTGGTTCACATAGTTTTCTTGGACCATGTAGAGTTTCTAGTTTAAATGGGAAGCACAGTTTTTATGTCCTTTTAGATGACTTTTCTAGATATACTTGGACATTCTTTTTGGCTCACTAAAGTAAGGATTCTCTCATTTTTTCAATTATTCCAAAAATATAGAAAATATTAGTGAGCATATAATTAAATCCTTAAGAAGTTATCAGGGTCGTGAGTTTGAAAATCATGAGTTTGAATCCTTTTCCACAAAAAATGCATACAATAATCATTTCTCTACCCCAGGAACTCCTCAACAATATGGAGTTGTAGAAATAATAAATATAACCTTTCAAGATATTTCTAGAACCATGCATAGTGAATAAGACTTCCCTATTTATTTTTGGGACAAATATTTAAATACATAATTCTATATAATTAAAATATTTTTTATTAGTATTATTCTTAAAAGAACTCCATATGAGATATGAAACAATAAAAAATCCAATGTAAGATACTTCAATGAATTTGTTTCAAAGTTTATATCATTAACACCAAGGACAATATTGAAAAATTCGCATCAAAGAGTAATGAATGAATATTTCTAGGATATTCAATCTCAAGTAAATCATACATAGTGCTTAGAAAAAGATCTAAATGTGTGGAATAATATGTCCATATCAAATTTGATGAAACATATCCACATGAGCATAAAACCACCCTAGAGAACCTGGAGGATGATGTCTCACAAATGATCATTAACTCAAAATCCTCTAACTATCCCGTGAAGGAATCTGTAAAAACATATAGTTCTGGAAACTCATTAAATTGATGTCACAATGAACTTGAACCTATTGAGGAACATGAAATCACTATTCCTTATTTTTCAAGAGCTATTAGAACTCTTAAAAACCAGCATTTAGATGCAGTTGTATGAGACTTAGATAACAGAACTCAAACTAGATCTTCTCTAGGAAATAAAGTTGAACATCAAGTCTTCTAGTCACAACATGAACCTAAAAACATTAATGATGCTATTAATGATGAATTATAGGTGATAAATATGAAAGAAGAACTTAATCAGTTTGAAAGGAACTACATTTGGAAACATGTTAACCGACCCAAAGACACATTTACCATGGGCACTAAATGGGTGTTTAGAAATAAGGTAGATGAATCAGGTAATATTGTTAGAAACAACACTATATTGGTAGCACAGGGCTATAGTAAAGAAGAATGAATTGACTATGATGAGACCTTTGCACCAATAGCTAGACTTGAAGCACTCATAATTCTACTTTCTTATGCTATAGATCTAAATTTTAAACTATATGAAATGGATGTTAAAAGTGAATTCCTAAATGGGTATATATCTAAGGATGTATTTGTTGAGAAACCCCAAGGGTTTAAAAATCCTCATTTTCTAAATCATATTTTTAAATTATCGAAATCATTATATGGATTAAAACAAGCCCCGAGAGCTTGGTATGACAGACAGAGTACATTCCTTATTTCGAATGGTTTTACAAAATTAATATTTAATCATACCCTTTTTATAAAATGAATTTCCAATGATGTTATAGCTATTCAAATTTATGTAGATGAAATTATAATTGGATCTTCATGAAATTATTTATCTATTGAATTTTCCAAAATGATGCAAAATGAATTTTAAATGTGTTTATTGGGTGAACTAAAATTCTTTCTTGGATTTAAAATATTTCAAAATAATTAGGGTAATATTTTAAATAAATTAAAATATAGTATATATATTATATATAATTTTAGTTTCGAAAGCACTAAAAGCAGTGACACTCTAATGAGTACAACTTGTATGTTAGATCTTGATGAACATGGAAAATCTGTTGATCAAGCCATTTATAGCGGGATGATTGGAAGTTTACTCTACATAACTGCTAGCCGACCTAAAATTATTTTTAATGTGTGTATGTGTTCTAATTTTCAAGATATCCCTATGGAATCTTATTTAAATTTTGCTAAGAGAATTATTAAATACCTCAAGCATACAGCCAATCTAGGACTGTTCAATCCCAGAGGATAATCATTTGAGTTAGTTAGTTGTTCTGATGCTGACTTCAGTGGATGTATGTTATATTGAAAAATCACCACTAGAGCATGTCACTTTTTAGGTATGTCTCTAGTAGCATGGTTTAGTAAGAAACAAAACTTGGTTGCGTTATCTACTACTAAAGCTGAATACATTGCTGCTGGTAGTTGTTGTTCACAAATTTTTAGATGAAACACACATTACTAGATTATGGATATAAATTCATGAATGTACCAATAAATTCCAACAATAAAAGTACTATTAACATCTCAAAAAATCTTATTTCACACTCTAGGACAAAACATATTGATGTAAGACAACACTTTTTGAGAAATCATTATCAAAAATGTCATAGGATTTTAGAATTCTTTGGAACTAAATATCGGCTTGCCGATATATTTACCAAACCATTAAATTCTAAAAGAATAGATTACCTCATACATGAATTAGGAATGATAAATCTTAGGTATTAAGTATACGGTTTCACAACTTACTGTTTGACAGTTTACGGTTTCACAAGTCAATGTCTTAAGATTACTATCTAACTCAAACAGTTATATAGTTTTAATATCTTAAGAGTTATTTATTCATTCTTATGATCTCATAGTTACTATATCATGGTTATTGTCTTGTTCTTACTGTCATAGACAATGTGGTCTCATAGTTTAGAAATAACACAATTATAGTCTTACTGTGAAAGACTGTTACAGTCTCACCGTGAAAGCCAATTCATGTCTCACCGTGAAAGTCGGTTACAGTCTCACTGTAAAGATGCATTATTTGTCTTATTTACATTTTTTAACCGGTATCGCGGTATTTAATTATTGTGTTATTTTACATTCCCATGAATTTGATTTTTCGACACTTGGTATCCCTAAATGATAAAATTGAAATAAGTTTCACTCCTTTTTTACCTGAGCTCTCTTCTCGCAAACCGTAACCCCTCTTTCAAACTTTCTCTCTCTCAAACCCTTGTTGAATGTCCAAAATGGAATTCACATCCACATTAACCCCTGAGAAGCACATTTAAAAGAAGAAGTTGAAAATAGTGCCATAGTTATCACCCAAAGTTCCATTAAATCCGAACCTGGTGAACAGAGTAGTCGTTCCGAAAAATGAAAATTTCCCCAAGTAATTTAAGTCAAGTAAGTCCTTATTATTGAATGTACTAAAATGGAATGGGTGGATGGTTTGGTTCAAAAAGGATGATAGACTGTTTTATACAACGCTATTGGCAGAGTTTTATCAGTTCGTTCAATTTAATTTTGATAAGATAGATGAATTTTTTGTGAGAAGCTGGAGAAATGGTCAGAGATGTACCTTTTCATCGACGATATGTGTTTCAGGCCTAAGGATACCTCATGAGGTTACTATTGAGGACTAATAGATATTTCCATATCCTCTAAGTGAGTTATTTGTTTTGGAAGAAGCATTTGGATGTTTAACTGGAAATGAAAAAAAAGAGAATAGCCCTAGCTGCTGATCTAGATGGTGAAACCAGAAAATTGTATAAATTTGATTAGATTATGATTATCCCCAGAAAAGGTGATTTATTTACACTCAAGTATCAAGACGTATTCTTGCTAAATCTCATGAAAAATGGACAAAATATTATCCTATGAGAATATGTGATACCCAATATGTGTGAGTTGATCAATACAACCTCCAATTAAACCTCTCTATTCTACTCAAGATTAATCTTATCTATGCTTCATGATAAAGGGTTGGATGGACACAATGAAGAAGTAATTTTTAACTATGAATTTTTTATTTAATAATATAACGTAAAGAGAATCATAATCGGTTGGAATACATGGAGAAAAGCATGGTTGTAGGATAATGATAGGGTTTATAAAAATTTCATTCCATTAGATCACTCTTCAACACCTAAAGACATTTCTAATCCTGCTTTGGAACCAGATGAAATTGTTTAGTATTCTAATGAGGAAGAAGTGGAAGAGGTTGTTGTACATACTAGGAAACTAATATGGTTGAGAAAGATAGTGAACATGTTCTCTAAGACTTAACTGAGAAGGAAATGCATGTTCCAAAAGAAGTTTATGATATGGAAGAAAAAATTTCTTCTAAAGAAGAATTTGGGGATAAGATTAGTGAATATGGTATTGTAGAAGAGAATATAGAATAAAATCATTATCTTGTGCAAGAATCTACTTATGGGGAACATGTGGAGGAATAATATGTTCATGAAATTGTACCATCTACTGAAGAGATATTGGAGAAAGACTTTCAGTTTTCTAGAAAGTAAATGGGTGAGGACTATGGGGATGAAATCATTGAAATAGAACAAGGATATAAATCTATTAGTCCTGAAAAAGATCAACTTGTTGAGGGGGTTCAACACCCCAGTCTGGAATGTGTTGAAGTGTCTAATCATGTTGATCCAAGATTAGTTGATACATGGTATAAATTCCCTAGTTTTTATATGTGAATGACTATGAAGAAGAAAAAGTTAAAGGTATAGATCTGTCTACTGTGTTTCAATTGAAACCACTATCTGCTCTTGATGTTATAGCTGCAAAGGAATCTAAGCATGTATGAACTCCTATCCTTGAACCTTCACAAGAACCTTACACCGTGGTGAGTACAGATGATTTCAAAGCACTTTAAACTACCCTCTAGTCTAGGTATAAAAATATCATGAATTCATAACCTTATCTAGTGACAAACTTGAATGAAATAGATGCTTCTATGTTGTTTGGGAAGATTACTTGGCAGATTCATCCCACGATTCTTCATGAAAATGAAGAAGTCAGAGTTGAGAACATACAATTAAGTGATGAAGTGAAAACTCTTAGATGTATGGTTGTACATACATTGAGAGTGCTGAAAGTAGAATGAGAACATGTCTCTAATATTATTGAGGATATTGGTTGTCAGATTCCATAGGAAGTGGCCTCCATGATTCAACCTAATCTAACCTCTTTGGTTGAAAAAGTAGATGACTGAAATAAGAAAATTGTTCAATAGACGTGTGACCTTGTTATTGGTCTTAACAAGTTGATTAATGAGTATAAGGTCTATCTATTGAATGTTATGAATCAACAGAAGTCTCTTAATTCGGGTATTACTACTTCTAGTGCTTTTCGAAAATCATCTCAACCCTCCATGGATATTGATCTGCTGAGAATAGTTATGAAAGAAGAACTCCAATCTGTGCTCAATGGATTTGACAAAGAGTCTCTATCTAATGTTGTCAAGAATAATGATAGAGTTCTTGATTTTGTGAGAATTTATTCCAAAATATAAAATTATGCTCAGGAAGATATTACTAATTAATTGGACTTCTACTTCAAAAGGAAATTCTTGAAGCATGAAACGACAAACCACTTCATGTATCCTATAGAGAACATGAAAATTGCTCTGGTCACTCAATACTTCAAAACTTCGGTTCAAAAGCGTAAGGATTTCACTCCCTTATTGGAAAGGTTCATGTTGAACAAGGATGATATTGATAAAGTGATTAAATATGGTGGGGAGATTATTACTGACTTCATCAAGCTTTTGAGACCTTATCATCATGTAGATAGTACTACCATTGTGGCTCCTGTAGTTTCACCCTTGAGACCTAGTTTTCCGACCTTCTCATCCAATTCTATTACCTCAACTTCTATGTTTGTCTCTCAGCCTCTGTGTCTGATTAAACCTTTTATCCTTGACCAAAATTTGACTCAATCTTCCACTACAACTACCTTGTCCCCTTCAGTTTTAAGGACCCCCTCTACATTCATTTTTATTTGGCTCAATTCCTTCTTCAACTTCCACATTTACTCATATTTATTCTAGTGATGTTTCTTCCAATGTCAAAGAGAACACAATTATTGTGGAAGAAAAATGAAAACTATCTTTTGATAAGGATGATTTCAATATTTTTGTTGCTTAATGTTTTTAAAGACACTTTTTATCAATATAATTCATTATGGAATATTCTTTTGTACTCCATTATTTAATTTTGTATTAATTTTTATTATACCAAAACGGGGAGAGATAAAAACATTGAGAGACCCATGCCTAAACTAGAGCACTAGACTACATGAAGAACACATGCCTAAACCAAACCACTAGAATTGCGATACACTATTTCTCACAAGAGGACTCCATTCCTATATCTTTTTCATCCTAGAAGTCTAGAGCTACATAGACTAACTCTTAGAGAACTTCTATCCTTATCTCATCATTTTTTCTATGTTGTGTATTATTTTTAGCTTTTGAGCAGTGTGTGTGTCTGTATAAAAACACTCATTGTCTCCTGCATTAAACTAATGGATACATGATATCCTTTTTATCACATCTTTTCACACATGTTTATTCCCACGGATAATTATGGAAGAGGTCTATGGGTGACCTGATAGTTCATACCCACGAAGAAATGTGGAAGAGGTCGTATGACCAGGATAGTCTAGTGTATTGTTTTTTAACCTGATCCAGGGTGTAGGTCATATTTATTTATATAAACTCCATGGTGGAAGGTGATCACCGATTAGAGTATATTAGGTCTTGTCTTCAGATTGAACCCATTGTTTTATATTTATTTTGTTGTTTATATTTGTTATCTCTATTTTACATTATAATTCAAAAACCACAAAAATCACTTTGATAGTAAATTTTCGAATGAAGTTTTAATTTTTTTGCATTATTAGAATAACTTAAAATGTGTTATTAATAACAAATATTAATATTACATAGAATTAATCCATCTTTTGAGAAGTTATTTTAGCAGTAAATCTTTCATAACCGTATTATTTTGATTAATTGGGTGGCATTTAAATTTATTGGGGAACCTTTTACGAATTATTTTCAATTTTTCTTTGATAAATACTCAATTCACCCTCTTGGGTAATCTACTCTGACAAACATAATTAATTATAAATAATAAAAATTATTATTAATTAGTAACTAATGATTAATTTTAAATATTTATCCATACATTATTTTAATTAGAAATTAATATTAATTAGAAAAATAATATAATTAAATAATAATAATTTATTAATAAATAATTAATCATTAGTTTTTTACTAATTTATTCATTATTAATAATATTTAGTAACTAAATAATATTTTTAACTATTTATTAGTAATTTTATGTTAATATATAATAACTATTAATTAATTAATTTTTTTAATAATATTCTTAATATGTAATTACATATATTAAAATTACTAATTAATAGAATATGGGGTTAACTCTAGTGTTTCTCTTTCAATGAATCAATGAAGAATAGGGTTTTCTCCATTGAGAGAATATGTTTGAGGTTCCGATGGTAGAATAATTCTTGGTTTCCAGGTTATTCTAATCTGGTAGGCACTCTCTTCTGAGTATAGGATGTCAAAAATCTGTTCATGGTGAAGCTGGTCTCACTTATTTGCACCCATATGGTCATGATAATGGTTCCTTATCTCACTATGAAGATGTTTTGGATTGTACGATTCATCGCAAAGGAAAACATGTACATAACCATGCCGATCCTGATGTAATCTCAGAATAGTTGCTAATCGGTAAGATTTATATTATAGCTCACATTATTTTACCAAAAGGCCCCATTCCATGGAATATTAGTGATCTGGTAGCTAGGGTGAGGGAGGTTTGGGGCTTCATCTATTGGAAGTGTGTTTCTCTTAGTTGAGGTTTTTTTCACATATTTGTTTTACATTAGAGGATCCCAAGATGAAGCTATGGGGAACCATCTACAGTCATTAATTAGCTATATGGTAAGGATGATTTTTAGATGGATAAATTGGGTGTTGTGATTGATGAATCTAATGGAATATGGCATCAAAAATCTTAAAGAGGGGGTAGGCATCCAAAAGGACATGGCTGAGGATGTGGGTATGATGATTGGGATGTAACATGAGGTTGTGTCTATAATGCGTCTACCGGGTCTTCTTCCCATTGGTATTAGAAACTGATCACTCAAGAGAAGGAAAAAATTAGGGAAAAGAACTATGTGGTTTTTAGTCAAAGGATCTCACTTTCATAGTGTCAAATTGTTGATGATGATAAAGACTCTAACTATGATTATGTGAATGGATGTTCTTGATATTTCGATTTCATTTATGGATGAGTGGTTGCCTCTATGTTTGGCCAATCCATCTTCTCTTCTACTTATTAAACCATTTTTAATAAAATTTAGTAAGAGTGGGTTCACCTAGCTCCTGGACTAGTTGGGTATAATTACTAATTAAATATTAACAAATAATTATATTATTATTTTTAACAATTAGTAAATAAATAATATTTTTAATTATTTTAATAAATTAATATTAATTATAAATTAATATTTCTTAAAAATTAATAATATTAAATACCAAATAATATTATTTAATTAATATTTATTGACATTTAATATTTATTAGTAATTATAAGTAATTAGTAATAATTAGTTAACTAATGGATTATAATTTTAAAATAAAAAATTTATAATTATTAATTTAATAATTTAATAAATTTTATTAAGATTTAGTAACTAAATGATAATTTGAAATATTTATTACTAATTTTTTAACAATAATAATTAATATTTATTAGTTAATAAATAACTAATTGTTTAATTAGTTATTACTATTATTAATAAGTAAATAAATATTTCTTAATTACTAATTAATTAACAACTAATCATTATATATAATAATTAGTTACTAAATAACAATTTTAAATATTTATTAGTATTTAATATGAGTTATTAATTAAATTTTATTAGAAAGAAATATTATAAAATTTGAAATCGAATTATTTAATTAATATTCATTAGTAATAAATATTTATTAATATTAATTTTTAGAAATTAAATAATTAATTAATATTTATTTAATAATTATTATTAAAAAAATATTAATTTAATAATTTAATCCTTACAATTACTATTTAGTAACTAAATAATTATTTTTAATATTTATTAGTAATTGTATTATAATAATAATTATTATTTCTTACTTAATTAAAAATTATTTAATTAATTAGTAATTACTATTATTAATTAGTAATTAAATGTTTCTTAATTAATATTTAATTAATAAGAATTAATTTTTAATAATTTATTATAATTCATTAATAATTAATTAATCATTATAAAATATTGTTTAATATATTATTAATATTAATTATTTAATTATAAATATTTAATAGTCAATATTAATAGTTAATTATTATTTAGGTATTATTGCTACTTATTTGTTATTATTATTTATTATTAATATATTACTACGTATTAAAAAAATATTTTATTTATCATGTGCATGAAAGGGAGGACCTTAATCCCATATTGCAAATCAAGATGTATTGCCAGGGAATTCCCCTTATAAATGGGAGCACGGGGAGTGGGTTTCTATCAGAATTACAGGATTCATTAAAGATGGTAAGGTAGGGTTGTGAATAACAATTAAATTCTAATTAATTATATATATATAAATAAAAAAAATATAAAAACATGTATATTTAAAATAAGTATTTTTTTCACTTAGGAAACGGCATTTTGGAGGCTCACAGCCTTTCTCTTTTACAAAAACTGGAAGGTAAATCAAATAGAAACTATGGTAACGTTATACGACAGACACTCCAAGGAAGAACTCACTGTCAATTCCCCCTATGGTATCAAAACGTAAATATAACAGACGCTCTGGGGAATCCCTCAACATCAATTCCCCCCCTGTGGTCTAACTACACCAGGTTGTCCAAGACATGTGTAATACATTCAGGAACAAATGATATCCATCATTCTAAAGTAATCTCAACTACTAAAAGGCTGAGTAGCTACAATGCATGACACATTCATTTTACAAGAATCAATTATGAAATTAATTCCAACATTACAAGAAATGGAAGGAAACAAGGCATGCCTCATAGGCTATATGACCTAAAAAGTTATAAACATTTAAACAAGGAACCGTACCCATGGGGAACCCAGTAAACATGAAATTTAGTCTAATATATCAATGAAAACCCTTAATATATCAATAAAACAAAGGAAGATGATATCAGGGCTCAACTCCATAATACGAAATACCCAAATCATGGGTAATCGGCACATATACATATATTACTCAAACAAAAACATAGAAAGGAAATATACCACATTCCTCGACATTGTACGGTGAACACTCTAGAACATTTTCCCTTGAATATCCCTTGAATTTCGTAGATCACTGGGAATCAAATGCACTCAATGGTGCCTTAATCAGAGCTCGGATGGAGGTACAAGAGGCACTAAAATATTCTTGGTTTTACGTCTCCCTCCATTACGAGACATAGGAAGAAGAAAAACATTCTGGAGATGAGATGCAACCCCGGTCTGATTAATCTAATTAAAAAAGTAAAAAGCATGTTCATGTAATGTACACACTATGTACATGCCTAAATCATTCATCGCATTAGGTATTACACACGGCCATGTACTCGGTTGTTACACGTCCAATACATGGCTACACGCGACAACCGGGTACACAGTGTGTACTCAATTGTACATGACGTGTACTTAGAAAATTTCAATAATCATTCATTTTTTCACAGAAAACACTTAGAATCAAAATCTATTCCTAAAATGACGATCTGGGTTCTTACACATGATATTCTAGTTATGTCATATAAGTGACTTATTGAATCCCCTCTTCAACACATAATATCCTAATTCTTATGGTTCGAACTCCATTCAACCTAATACATAGAACCAAACTTAGATAGTGTTAACACAATTCAGGTTGAGCATCCCTTATATTCCAAATTCTAATGAGCCAAACTAGGGAAAATAGACGAGCCACATTAAACATACCATCATGTTATATTATAAGGACATGATATATAAACTAGTATTTGATATTATAGAAACAAGAAATATAACAATAGAAAAAGTGAAAATTGAAAATATACCATGAATAAATACAATCCAATCCAAAATAGTCTAAAACAGAATGTAATTCAAATCCCCTATTACCAATAGTCACCTCTAGACCAACCTTGACCAAAGGCATCAGTAAAAATAGAATCTATCATACAACAATATGTTATTCCATTTACATGAATCCTATAATACAACATGTAAAAATTACTAATGGCACAAGTAGGGTGTGATCCAAATCTATGTGTGATACCACTACAATTTCTATAGAAGGTCTAATATCTGGAATGAAATAAATATATATTAAAAAATTGTTTTACAATGCATTTTCTGAATGTAAACCCAGTTATAAATCATTCCCTTATTTTCTCATTTGGTTATCATAACAGCCAATGAAATTATCAGACCCAAATTATGTCAGGTATAATTGAAAATGCATGAAATCATATCCATGAATCAAGAGGTAATAATTAAGACACATATCAATGAAATAACCTATCATGTGAATCCATGTGATAAACCATTATATCAAAATATATGAGAAACAATGCATGATAAAAAACCATGGAAAAAATAACCATAAATGAAAAAGAAATCTGTATATTGGGATCTTGCCTATGGGACATCGTGTACTAGACAAAAATGTTCATATATTGTAATAATGTTGGATTCAACTCATTTTAACTCCTATAAATTGATATCACAAAATTTTACGTCCTAGTGGTGCCATACACAGACTAAGCCTACCTATGACTCTTTCCTGATACACCAAATGTTCACAATGTCCAATTAGCCAAATTGATTTAAAACAATAATCACAATTTTATAAAAATGTTTTCAAATCCAACACAATCATTTTTTGAGTATGAAAACCAATTTCCCAACCATGAAAATATATATTCAATGAAAACCCACTTTGGAAAACACTTTTTTTCCAATGAATAATTTTTAATCATATATCACATCAAATCAATGACCAACCCAAATGATTTTATCATGAATCACATGTAATTTATCAAATTAACCCATTGTTTATAAACAACTACCGCAAAATGGTAGGAACCTAGTTTATTTCGAAAATGTTAACAGGAAACCAAGAGAATTACCTTTAAAGTAGAGGGAAAGCCAAGAAACCAGAGAGAATAAAGCAAGACACAAAGGTGATCAATCGTTGAACGAAGTGATCTAGAATGGATCGATTCCACCAATATTTCCCAGGGATATCCTCTAGGATGAGATCCACGATGCCAACAATGAATGAAATTATAAACCACTCCTGCAAAACCCTAAAATCCCACTACAGGACTATTACATGACATGTAATCCCATTCCAAATTGTGTATACCACAAATCCTATATATGCTGAAAACAAAGATGACTTTTTATTTAGAACATGATATTTTCCATTACACAATGTTATCCCTATAAATAGCATGTAAGTAACTCGGGTAATCTATCCAGTTCATGGCTTCTTTCCAGAATCCATCATAAGATATTTAATCACATTACATAGTGTGTAATTTCCATGTAAACAATAGAAACATCAGGTTTAAGCTAAAAATTTTAAAATTCCATGACTTCACTATTACAGGTATCCACCCAAATGTTTTTAGAATTACACATCCATATGAAATGGAAACAAGAAGTAAATGATAATTCATACATGGTAGAAAAGTAACTGGTCATTACAACCTACATCTTTTATACATAATCTATCTTTTTCACTTATTGGGGACATTTCTAATCATGAACTGCACTCCTTGGAGTAAGTATTGGGTATGTGTGGGAATAATATAGATCCAACACATGTCACACAATATAATGTGGATATAGGTGATGGGGATACTACATAAAAGGTTAGTATGCCAGAGAATAGACATAGAAAAACATGGTGTGGACACATTATCCATACACCAGATTGTGGCATGAATAACCACCAGAGACACCAATGTATATTAGACAAACACATTTTTTATGTTTTTAAAATCATTACATGTATATTATTTAAAAACCTACCAATAATTTATTTTTTGTTACATAAAACATTAAATTAAAATAGTTGGAAATTCATACAAATTGTTCAGAATGATTAAGAAACATTAATATTAAGAAATACGTAATTAATAATAATAATTACTATTTGTTAATTATATTAATACTTATTAGTATTATTATTTATATTATGTATAATATAAAATCATATTAATTTTTTATTAAATACTAATAATATTATTATTATTAATATTATTATTATAATTATTAATAAATAATATTATTTTATTTATTATATAAGTAATTATTTAAAACTACACAGTAATATATTAAAAATTATATAAATTTCTTACTAGTTAATATATTTTTCAACACAATGTATGTGATTTATATTACTTAAGAATAATAATTAGTTACAATAATATTATGTATATCAATAACGTGATAATATAATATGAATTAGTACAAAATAATGTAACTGATAAATAATAAATATATTAATCATTAATAAATTAATAATAATTATGTTAAAAAAATTATAAATATTTTTTCTAAAATTTTATAAATATTTTTTGTTATAATATTTATTAATTAATTACACAGTAATATAATAATAATTAATAATAAATAGAGGAATTGATATTTAATAAGTATACTAATTATTAATAAATTGAAAATATTTATATCAAAAATAAATTTCAAAAATAAATTTAAATAATAACTTATAAATATTATGATTCAGAAATATTAATATTAATAAATAAATTTGTAAGAATAACAATAATTACAATTTTTAAAATATATTAATAATTTTTAGTATTAATTTAAATATTATGTATAATAAAAAATAATTTTTATAGTAGTAATACATTGAATTTTATAATTAATATTAAGGTTAATAATAAAATGTTGATTATTAATTATTTAAATGATTAATTGATAATAAACCAAATAATGTTAATAATATAATAATTACTAACTATTAAATATATTTTTCTATAATAATTATTTTATTTATATTCATAAGCATTAAATATTAGATATAGTATAATTAATTATATTAATAATATTATAATTAATTATTAAAACATAATAGAAAACATAACTTTAATAAATAAATAAATTAATTATTAATAAAATACTAAAAATTACATAAATATTTCACTAATATTAATTATAAAAATTATAAACATTACTTATTCACTAGCATTGAAAAAAATAAAAAAATATTAAATATTTTATAGAGGAATGAACTGCTTTCAGGGATCATGTACACAAATTGTATAGGAGGCATGAATGTGATTGAAGTTTCCTTAGCCGTGACCAAGAAGTGTGAACGATGCTCTTACATCTTCACCAAATAGAGAATCATGAACAGGGTTCATGCCTCCATTGACCCAATATAGAACATATATAGAATGCTACCAATTTTTTTCAATTCATAATTATATAAAACATATTATAAAAAACTAAATGAGTGAATAGTCCCCTTCTTCCTTTAAATGAATCACTAAAAAACCAATCCTCTAATGGAAGGTTTGAAAATGAGACAATCTGTATACATAATGACTCAATAATGTAATATCTATTTGAATGTATAATAGTCTTAAAATCCATCATTATTTTACCTATATTAAAAAAATAAAAATATAGTTAGTAGCATGCAATTAAAAAATGGAAAACATTAACTTGTAAACAAGGAAAATCTAGCTAACATAATTATAAAAGTTCCTCAAGCCCAAAAGTAGTAACTATTTCATCTATAGATACAAAATGGATGCATTTCAATCAAAAGGATCTACCAATTTACATTGAAAAATAATTTGAGGAAAACAAATGAATTTTCAGATTCAAAAACAAAAATATATTTCCAATTACATTCAAAATAAATTTTTCTAGAAACATGTATTCCACACTTCATCAATTAATTTGAACTAAAAATTAATTTATATTCAAAATATGGAGTATAATATGTATTTTTATAGTTCATGTAAAAAATACATTTTAGTTCACAATTCAAATTCCATGTAAAAAAAAGTATCTATAAAAATATATATAACCTTAATGCTCAAGATGATTATTCATTTATGTACAAAAAATCACATTTTTCTACCAAATTTAAAATTATAACCCCTATTCATATAAAAAACTGGACACTCATGAAATCTATCACTTAATTGTAGTTTGAACCAAATATATTTAAGATTTCTAACATGAATATAGAATAAGTTTTTATAAAATTATTCCATCTTTTCTACCAAATACAATTAGCCATTATGAATATTTTAGGAAAATTATAAGTCCCTAGTCAAACATCTTCGATGCCAAAATTTTTTACAAGTGAGTCAAATTATTAAATTCCAAGAAATTTTATCTTTCAGTTTCTCATAGTATCAACAGTCACTGTCGAATAGTTGTTGAAAAACATTAAGGACTGAAATTCTAGTAATGGTAATGGAGCCCGGATGTTTTTATAGGAATGATTTGAATGATTTTTTTGTGAGTAAATTATTCATTAGAATATTTGTAGACACCTTTTCATGGATAAAATATAATCAACTTGTGATGGACATAGGAATGGATAATGAAAATAACTAGTGCCCATCAATCCTGGGGCATGGAATATTTGTCAGTAGAAACCTATTTTGTCATTTCTCCATTAGTTAGACACTACCTCCATATTATCCATGGATTGAAGTATCTTACCAATTAATTATTAATATTTTTTCTATCACATCCCTTATCCCATTTACTATTCAAATTGGGGAGTGGTGGTAGACTGTGGTAGATAGATAGTTGACCAACAACACTAACCACATAATGAGAGTGGTGTCAATAGAAAGGGTACATCTCTTATATAATAAGCTATCCCAAAATCTGATCAATTATAAAAAATAATCCTAATATCTTTTGATTACATTTTTAGTGGTTTATATCTTTTTTATCAACTTATTCCAGATAAACGTTTTCAGAGGAAATGTCCCTATATTGGAGTGTGTGTGTGTGCGTGTGTTTGTTTGTGTGTGTGTGTGTGTGCCCACATTTACCCTATTGATAATTATATTTCCCAATGTTTTGTTATCCCAAGTAATTTTGAGGGTTTTCTAAATTACATCCAATGTTCATTTATTCTTTTCATTTTTTACATATATTAATTTATATTCATTTACTACAACACTATTGAAGTATAATTTTTCTCAAAACATGTATTATTAGTGACTGGTTCAAGATTGATACCATTTTCTTTTAGGATGTTAATAATTATAATAATTTATCGATTCACTATGAGTATGACTCTAATTTAACTTTCATATAAAAAATTTTAAATTATTAAATAAACCTCTTTGAAGAAGTGGTTGTTCTAGAATGTTTTTTTAAAGGTTAGGGTTGAAGCCTCATTTTTTATTTAAAGGAAATAAAATACCTCTTCTTAACTGGTAATAGGGATACCCATTACATATCCCAAGGCCAAGTGGGCATTTAGCCCATTGCATGGCCTATAGGGCCAATTTTTTGGCCCCAGGCCCATTCTGTGAATAATACTGCTATAGTACTCTTCCTGCTAGAGTACTAAACAATATCTTCCATTCTTATAGTCCTTTACCGCCACTACAGCGACTTGCCGCTACTACATTTCATGCCGTTTCTACAGTCCGACAGTCCTACAGTGCGCTATAGTACCCCGCATCTAACGGGTTTTGAACCCCCATTTTTCATGTAGGATTATGAGGAGGATACCACTAATCCAAACCCAATCTACAGTTTGTTATATAATAATGGCGTGTCTAAATGATAATTAAGTCCATGTATAAAAAAATCATTATAAATAATTCTTCATTACAAAAAATAAATATTCTTGTCATTTCATTGAATTATAATTTTTTATAAAAAAAATTATTAAAATATTTTTTGGCGTGGAAAAGTAGAAATGGAAAGAAAATAATGAGAATAAAATCACCAATATCAATTTAGATTTTACTGAGAGGGTCATATCAAGAATTATGATGAAAATATAGGGTAGTAAATATAATATAGTATAATTAACCTATACATGGCCTAACCCAATATAATAACATTCACTTAAAGAGGAAATTTTGCACTCATTTAATGATGGTTCCTTGATTAGTTACATAACAAATCAAAAACAGAAATAGCTAATTCTCTCATATCATTATGTTGTTTTAAAAAATATAGGATAATAATCATGTGGTAATTATTCTCTCAAATTTAATAGTATATTATTATTATATCATCATCAACCATACCAAATATATTCTCACAGATATTTTATCACTCAACAATGTTACAGTTATAGCTCATATAAAATAAATTTAGTAAATAAATAAGTAGTATTAATAGATAACTTTACACTAAGATTAGAATCTATCATCAAAGAGAGAAATAATGGTAGAGTGTAGTTCTAGTGGGATCCAAAATCATGGTTAGTCTAAATAAAAGATAATGAATATTAATTTTATGTTTTATGATTGTTTCATGAGGGGAAACTTGAATAAACACTATTAAAAATCTAGAGTAGTGGAAAGGAATCTCATGAAAATATGGTGTGTACTTTTTATAAAGGATATATACTAGTTACTGAAATGATGGAAGTTAATAGAGGTAGGAAAAACTTGAAGATTCATGGATAATAATCCCAAATATATATGGAACTTGATACCATGAAGGTAATGGTTTGATTTTTAATAACCAAACCTAGAAAAATTTATGTATGTGGTAAATTGTAATATCTTGAATCTTAGTGGAGTTGGTACAATCAAATTGAAGATGTGTGATGGCATGACCTGAACTGTTACTTGTGTACACAATGTAAAGTTTTTAAAGATTAATATATTTCCCTTGGGATAATTTTACAACATTGGGTGTAAAAATTTCATTAAAAATAAGATGATAATGAATATTAAATGCTTTCTAGTATAGATACATGCATAAAAAATCTCAAAGAACTCATTTAAGACTGTGGGTGATATGTATATTGAGGTTGAAACAATTTTCACAAAAATTATCACTATAGTTTATTTGATTAAATTTTTTTAGTGAAATTATAGCCAAATGTTTTTATGATCCTTGAGTACTCTCTTTAATCGGAATTTCTTCTGAGGATTATAAAGGAATAGTAATAATTTTTTGAACATAGTCTTTTGAGAGAGCCACATAAGGCTATTTTTGGAAATTCATAGATAAGGATAAAGGATGTCATTGAAATGATATGTTTCAATATTTGGAAAGAAATGTTTTATTTTTTAGAGGATCAAAATGATTTTATATTATTCATTGATGATTATTCAAAGTGAGGTCATGCATATCTAATCAAGAAGAAAGTGTATTCTCTTAAATTTCATCAAAACATTCAAAGCAGTGAAATAAATTGAATCTTGAATGAATATAAAATATTTCAAGACTAAAATTGATGGATAATTTACCCATGATGATTTAATACTTTTTGTCAATGATATTTCTATTGAGAAAGTGCTGTTTTCAAGAATATATAATGTTTTTATTTAAAAGGGGAGTTTGTTGAGAACAAAACTCTATCTTTTTATGATAATTTTGATGCTCACAAATACCCTTAATTATTTTCTAATGATTTTATTTTGTTATGTACATTTCAGGAATTCATTATTCATTATATTTTTATTTCTGGATGAAATATTTATGATCTTGAAAAATGATGATTATTTAATAAAGTATTATCTTTATCATGTTCTGGAAACACTGTTTATACCCTATGTAGGGAAACATAGCATAAGGATGAAATGAATTGTATACTTTATGTGTTATTAGAAAAGTATGGAAGAGGAACCCTATGTTAAGAAGGAAGACTACATTTGGGTTATTGAAAAAGTGTGGAAGTAGAAACGTACGTAAGTTTTAAACGTTACGTTTGTTTCTAAAAAATTATGGTTCATCAACCTCACTTTTGTAAACAACCATATGTTCTTAGAAATGTGTGGAGAATGTAAATTTCGTTTGAAAGCATATAAAAGTATGGATCTTTTATCTTATGTTAGAATGTTGAAGAGAAAAATTACAGATGGCCAACCCTACTTTTATGATCAACCTTCTGTTTCCAACCCTGTTTTTGGGATCAACCATACATTGAAAACCTTATATTTGAAGGCTACATCATCAATATTATGTTTATTATCTATGTTACATTTAGAGGATGCATGCTGTACAGCTCAACCTTACATTTGGCATTAGAGAGTTTAAAGTTTACATTATTATGCAATGGCCAGCAAGCTGTTTATTAGGATGATTTCAAGATGGATTAAAAGATGTTTTTAAAATGTGTCTTTGACGAGTTCAGATCCGTTTAAGGATTGAATTAAAAAAGAACATTTATTGAAAAATTTCATGGGAAGTTATGACTACTCTCTAAATTCAAATGATTGAATAACACGAGTCAGATGGCAACTTTTGTGGATATAATTTTATAGGATAAGTGTTCAACGTTATTATATAGATATATATGGATATTTTCAAAATACATCATTAATCGATCATTCAAATAAAAGGAAGACAAATAGATACTGTAAAAAACACAGATCTATTGATTCAAAATAATGAAAAATCTCTATTTATTGAAGAGGAAGAATCATGATAGACGATTCACTCATTCTACATCGAATATCATTTGTGAATCTGCTACTGCTGAAGTTATGAATTATATTTCTATATATACTACAACAAAATATACTTAGAATGAATCTTACTTGAAGATCATTATTTTTGAAGGCGACGATTCATATACTATCAATTTCATTTTTTTCAATTATGAAGAACATCTAGAACATATTTTCAAAAGTACAGTTACCTTTATTTTATATTCTCGAGTGACCGACTTCTAGTACTAAGATATCTAGGTTCTGTGAGTTAACCAAAAGGCTTTGTTTTTGCTTATATTGTAAAGGTGTCAACTGCATGTACTCAGTTGTGAAACAGTCTATGGAAGCAAGGACCATATAGTTAAAATCACCAAGCACGTAGAGTAGAGCATTGGTGGAATGGACTAGGGGCCTTTTGTTCCCTGAACCAATATATATCTTGTGTCTCTCATATTTAAATTTTAAATGCATTAATTCAGTTGATTAATGTTAAAGGGCAGAACATAACCTCACGAAGATTTCTGAAAAGACACAATTCACCCCACCTCTAGTGTATATTTAGTATAATCTGATCCCACAATTGGTATCCAAGGTTGATCTTTCTGATAAAGCCCTAACAAAATGAAAGTGATTATACACAGAGCAAGAAATCTGATACAAGAGAGGGAATGTCTATGGTCAGAGCATCATACTTCAATGGACAAAACTATGGATGCTGGAAGTTGCAAATGATTATCTATATGAAAAACCATGGATACAGAGTATATTCTATGATTCTGACTCCATATGAAATACAAGAAAAACCTGAATCATGGAGTATAGCTACTGAAGTATAATATGATATGAACTCGAAGGCAGTGAATGAAATTTCATGTGGTCTCAGACATGATGAATTTTACAAAGTATCTCAATGCCCGAGACCATATGAAATTTGGAAAACTATTGTTGTTTCTTATGAAGGAACTAACAATATCCGGGAAATGAGATATGCTACTACTAAGCTTAAATTTGATACATTCAGAATGGTTTAAGGAGAAAGTATTACTCAAATGAATGGAATATTGACATATATTTTCAATAACATAACCACCTTGGGAGATCCCATTAAAAAAGTTCATCAAGTTTTAAAAGTACTGAGAGTACTGCCTACAAGATGGAATGGAATATCTCCTGCAATCAGACAGTGGACACCTGTCAAAGACATAACAATGAGAGAGCTGATTGGAACAATAATGATGTCTGAATCTGAGATGTAAGATGATGGAAATTAGCATAAAGTTTTTATCAAGATTGATGGCACTTCCTTGAAAGTGTCATCATATAGAAAAAATTGGAAGATAGAGAAAAGTTTAAAAGTTAAATCAGAAAGTTATGATTTATCAAATTCGGGTGTGGAACTGGCTCATCTAGCCAAACAATCACTAAATTCTATATAAATAATAAAGGCTTCAGAAAATCCTTCAAAATGGATGACATGGAAGTTAGATGTTATGAGTGAAAAAATGGGGCACATCAGACCGGACTGTCCTCAGCTAAAAGAAGACAAGATAAATAAAGTCTTCAAAAGATATTATTATGATCATAAGGACAAAATAACAATTGAAGCTATATGGAGTGTATCTAAGAACTCCAGTAGCACTTTTGAATCCGACATAAAGGAGGAAGAAGAAAATATGAAAGCCAACATGTGTGTTATGAAAGAAATAGATGAGGTATAATCTTACTTCTCTTTTGAATCTAGTTCTGAATCTAGTTACTCTAATGAAAAACTTGCAGCCTACTGCAATATGCTAGAAGAAGAATATGATTCTCTATTTAAGAAGCATAACAATTTAAAGAATAGTCATAAGGATGTTTTTAATGAAAGAGATACAATGCTGAAACAACATAAAGAGTTAACTGAATAGTTTAACTCAATTAACACTAACAATACAGATTATGAATAAAAGATAAAAACACTGAAAACTGAAGTGGAATATTATAAAAATGTAGAACACATTTTTACTAAAGGATAAAAGACATTAAATAAAATTCTTGGGAAAAATTTCATTAAAAATGAATGAGTTGGAATTGGCAGTAAATGTGAAAAACCTATGTTGTACTAGAATTATTTTATTCCATGTACAAAAATATTAAATTGTAATTACTGTGGAACAAGGGGACATATTTCTAAAAACTATTTCTTAAGACAACCCTAAATAAGTTTTATTAAGAAAGCATCTATTAAAAATACTTTATTTTACACTTTTGTAAATAGAATATCAAAGAAAATTTGGATTCCCAGATCTTTGCTGGCTAACACCCCTAGACCCAGCAGAATATGTGTACCAAAAAAATTGTGTAAATTCCTTTGCAGGGAGCAGGTCAAACATAAAAAAAGGACATATGGTATATGCACAGTGGCTGCTGAAGGAATATGAGTAGAAACTCATCGAATTTCTCTACTCTCACTCAAAAATATGGTGGACTTGTCACTTTTGGTGACAATTCCAAATGGAAAATCATTGGTATTGGAATAGTTGGAGATCCAGAAGCTTTCTCAATAAACCAAGTACATTATGTACAAGGATTGAAACACAATATAATAAGTATCTCTCAACTATATGATGATTATTATTCTATTGATTTTTCCAATAATTGATGTTCTGTTTTAAAAAATAAACTTCTTAAATTTAGAGCACCTAGAACTAACAATGTGTATACTCTAGATTTGAATTCATTTTGTAAACAACATGTAAACTGCCTAGCTGCTAAAATAAATGAATCCTGGATATGGCATAGAAAACATGAACATTGTAATGTATATTTTTTTATATAAATTATCTAATAAAAATTTTGTTTCAGGTTTTCCTAGTCTCAGATTTGAAGTGACAGATTCTTGTAAAGCATGTCAATGTGGCAACCAACACAAATAATCCTTCAAATCTGTTAACAACATTGCTACATCTAAACCTGTAGAACTTATCGATATGGATTTTTTTGGACCTTCAAGAGTATCAATCTTTGCTGGTAAATTATATGTATATGTTTTAGTTGATGAATATTCTAGATTTACATGGATGTTTTTTTAAAATTTAAAAATAAATCTTTTACATTATTTGAATGTTTTTGCAAAGATGTTCAAAATAAAAAATGTTTTAGAATAATTTTATTAATAAGTGATCATGGTGGAGAAATTGAGAATCTGGAATTTAATTCCTTTTACTCAAATATGGGTATTAAACACACCTTCTCTACACTAAGAATGCCTCAACAAAATGGAATTGTTAAAAGATGAAATTGGACTATTCAGGAAACGGCTAGGACTATGATAAATGAATATAGTCATCCTATATATTTTTGGGCAGAAGCTGTAAGCACAACCTTCTATATAATTAATAGAGTTTTAATTGGACTAATTTCTAAAAATACACCCTATGAACTTTGGAATAATATGAATACTAAAGTAAATTACTTTAAAGTATTTGGATGCAAGGTTTACCCTTTAAACAACAAAGAAAATCATGGTATGTTTGATCCAGAATCTGATGAAGGAATTTTCTTAGGATATTCTACTACATCAAAATCTTATAGAGTCTATAATAAGAATTCAAGGATTATTGGTGAATCAGTTCATGTGAAATTTGATGAATATGATCCCTTTGAGAAAAGGATAGATCAAATGGATGAATCTGACTCTAATGATAACATGAGACTTGAGAACTTGAAAAATGATTTTTAAAAAGATATAAACTAAATTACATTCAGTTCAGAAGAACATGATACTGAATAACATATAATTGTACTTCCTAGACATACTATAACCCTAAAGAATTACCCTTTAGAAAGTATAATATGTGACTTAGACAAGGAATAAAAACATGAAGTAATTTATGAAATCTTGTAGAATTCTCTGCCTTTATATAGAAATTGGAACCCAAGATTATAGAAGAAGCTTTAGATGATGAATGATCGATCATAGAAATGAATAAAGAATTAAAGCAGTTCAAAAGAAATGTAGTCTAGGAATTAGTTGAAAGACCGCAGAATTACCCAATGATAGGAACCAAATGGGTCTTTAGAAATAAACAAGATGTTCAAGGAATAATAACTAGAAATAAAGCAATACATGTAGCTAAATGATATAATTAGGTAGAAGGAATAGATTATGATGAGACCTTTTCACATGTAGCTAGATTAGAAGCCATTAGAATCCTTTTAGCTTATGCATCTCATATTAACATTAAATTATTTCAGATGGATGTTAAGTGTGCCTTTTTAAATGGTTATTTTGTAGAGGAACTTTATGTTGAGCAAACTCCTGGTTTTGAAAATTAAAAAAAACCATATTCTGTTTTTAAACATAATAATGGTCTTTATGGACTTAAACAAGAACTTAATGCTTGGTATAAAAGATTATTCTTTTTTCTATTAAAAATTTATTTACTGTTTAAATGGTATATCAATCACATTTTAAGAAAAATATCAATTAAAATATTTTATTGGTTCAAATTTATGTTAATGGTGTAATTTTTGGATCAACTACTAAATCCATTTGTCATGAGTTTTCAAATGTAACACAAAAAGAATTTGAAATGAGTATTATGAGAGAATTAAATTTATTTTTAGGACATCAAATTTATCAAAAATATTTTGGAAATGTTTTAAATCAAAGCAAATGCATTACTGATTTACTGAAAAAATTTGGACATGAAAACATCAAGACATATACAGCTCCTATATGTACTAATATAAGACTTAATTTAGATAAAACTAGAAAATTAGTAGAAATTCTTTTTATAAAGGTATGATTAGTAGTTTATTATATCTTACTTCTAGAAGGCCAGATATAATGTATTCGGTATGTCATTGTGCAAGATTTGAATCAAATCCTAAAGAATACCATTTAACTACTGTTAAAATAATTTTTAGATATTTAAAAGGAACTATTTTTCAATATCTTATTTATCCCAAAATGTCTGATTTTAATTTAATTTCATATTTAGATGCAGACTTTGGACGTTAATGATTTGATAGAAAAAGCACATCAGGAACTTTTCACTTTTTAGGGAAATCCATAGTTTCATGGTCAAGTAAGAAACAACATTCAGTTTCCCTGCCAACAGCAAAGGCATAATATGTTTATGCTAGCAGTTCATGTGCACAAGTGTTGTGGATGAAAAACACTCTTATGTACTTTAGACTAAATTTTAATAATACGCCTATTTTATGGGATAATACTATTACAATTAATATTTCAAAAAATCTTATTAATCCTTCTAGGACTATGAATATTGATATCAAACATCATTATATAATAGATCATGTTCTTAAAAAGGATATATCCTTGGAATTTGTAAATACTAAAATTCAATTAGCTGATATTTTTACTATACCACTTCCCACTGCAAGGTTTGAATTTATTAAGGGGGATCTAGGATTATTTATTTTTAAATAAACATATATTTTATTATTTTGTTTCATTATCTTAATAATATTTTAAAGTAAATTAGTTATTTTTTTCAAACAGAATATGTTTTTACCCCCATGAAATCAATTTTTTTAGTTTCTAAAACCTACGTAATAATGATTGATGACATGACAATGAAGGTTGTCAGAAACATTTCGAATTCTAAATCATTTCATTTCTACCTAAACCCCTTTCTCACTCGTAGCGCTTTACCGCTCTTTTTCCAATAAAACCTAAAAACCTTAAAAACCATAATCCTCTTTTGAGGTTTAAGATATTTCTAACAGAAATTCCGAAAACCAAGAGAACTGATGAGGCAGAGATAGCACCGTCAAGAAACAACACTCATATGGAAGATGATTTTTTCAAGGAAAGGTCATAGACATGGAATGGCTATATGAGATGAATCTTCTATTGAAACAAGCTCTCACTTGTCAAAATCTAGAGCAGACCTTCAGTGGTGAGAATTCTATGTTTTTTATGATGTAGAGCTACGATATTTCTCTAAGTCTATCCAATTTAGTCTAGGAGATTATGAGGATACTATAGTAGCTAGGATAGAAGATCAAGATGCCTTGATATCCGTGGTGGAGAATGGTCAGATTCTGAACTACCCTCATGAGGGTGTTTTTTATTTTTATTTGAAAAATATAAGAGATTATGTGCATAAGTATAAAGATATCATGTCATTTCTTTTTGGTTCTACTCATATAAATAAGATGTCCCTAAAGGACTTGGAGATAGATCAGAAAAATCTAGTAAAATTTATGCAAAGAGGGAATGCACCGATGATGTCTGGGTTGGAGAAAATATTGTTTCTAGATTTGTATATAATTTTTCTGTTAATGAGTGATATAAGGTTTAATGTTCCTAGGAACATGATAAGGTGTTTTTATTTCTACTATCAAAGTGAAGCAAAGATGTATTTTTATCTGTTTGGTAGATTCATCTCAAAAATTCTATTAAAAAATTACATAGTGAGGCTAGAGGAGCTAGAGTTAGATGCCATCATAGTAACACCTTTGGTGCTGGGACCCTAAGAAAAACTGGCTATATTTGTACCACATTAAAAGGGAAACTTTTTCTAGTAGGAGCTGAGGAAGAAGCATATAGTGATCATGCTTAGTCTGCTAAGTCCAAAGAGGGACATGCTGAATCCAGAGTAAGCACTACTACAAGAAGAATATGATTTGAAACTGAAGACACTCAAGTAGAATGTAGTTAGGAGGGACATTAGACTTAATGAAAATGAACTGTTAATGAGGAACTTGTTTCCCCAATAATGATAACAACAAATTTACTCTCTTATAGTTTTTTCAGAGAAAAAGCTATTGAGAAGCCACAGGAAGAGGATACTGCACAAATTATAGTGACTCCACAAGTATAAACTAAAATTGAACCTCAATTTGAAGCTGAAACTAAAGTTACACATCAATAGGAAAACGAGGTAGAGCCTGGTAAGGATGTAGACAGTCCTCAGGACAATCCAAAAGATATTATTATATAAAATCCAATGCAAGAACGGATTGCGGATGTTCATGCTGAGAATGTTTCTGAAGTACAAAATGAAGTAATTAATGAGGAATTTTCTATGGAAGAGTCTGGAAAAGGCTCTAAGGAGAAATCTGTGTATCAACCAACTCAGGAGAAGGAAAAATAAAAATTTGATGCAGATTTTCTACCTTTATTACTGCTGCATCACATTGAAATTGAGAATGTGAATCAAGTATAGGGTGGCACTGATTCAGTGAATAAGGATGTAGAATAGGTGTACAAAAAATTGACTAATTTGGAATCAGGAAATGTTACTCTGAGGAGAGCCTTTGAAACAGAACAATGGAAATTTCAGAGACTTAAGTGAAGTACAGTTTCATCACAATAAGTTGATAATGTAGACCAAGACATGTTGACTGAGGTATCCAACATGGAATCAGAAATGGTAAAGAAGTTAGATCTGTTAGAGTTTAATGAATTTCTGGAGACACAATTTGCATCTCTAGGGAAAAGTGATTCTAATGGATCAGGTACTTCACATGATTTAATCAATAGGTTTCATGTTATCAAAGCTTCCATGAGCAATATGAATGACATATTTCATGATATTCAATGTTACAATGCTCCTTTATCAGTCTTCTTAGATAACCATAAATTTTTGGTTGATAAGTTGACCTCAAGTGAACCAAATATTAGACATATGATGAATCAGTTCACAGAAAAGATATCCTTTTTTATGGTAAAGGAAGAAATAATCCATGAGTTCTTCAGAGTATACCTTATAGAAGACATTCAAATGACTCAAGAGACCAGGGATCTCATTGTTAGGCGTGGTGATGTAATGATGAAAAGGCTGAGAGAGAAGTTTTCAAAATCATGTCTGTAGTTCAGGGGAGATAGACCCTATCTCATACACTTACCAATCCATGATTCATGTGTTCATAATGATTGTACGTATTCCATGTCCTTAAAAGATTTTTTAATTTATTTTACTATCCTTGTTTCAATATTCCAGTAATCCTGATTTAATTATTGACAAACGGTTCAAAATATAGAATTTACTTAAGTTTAGTGCAACATTGAATGTGTTCTATTTCATATTCTATGATTCTTTTTGAATGCACAAAAAGGGGGAGAAATTTTTAGAAACTCTACATTTTATTTTAATTGTTTCATTTTATATACTTTAAATGTACTTTTAACTCTTTTTTTCAGAGAAATTAGAGGGATAAACTAAGTTAAATCTAATGTTGTATTTGTCTTTGTATATTCAGAACTATATGTAATTAATTTTTCAAGTTAATTTCATTGGTTATTTCATGTGTTTTGTGATCATCAAAAAAGTGGAGATTTTTGAGCATGTGTTGTTTTCTAAAATAAATAATGTTTTTATTTAAAGGGGGAGTTTTTTGAGAACAATACCCTATCTCTTTAAGATAATTTTAATGCAAAAAAATACTCTTAATTATTTTCAAATGATTTTATTTTCATATGTATTTTTCAGGAATTTAATATTCATTATATTTTTATTTCTCAAAGAAATATTTAAGTTCTTGATCATCGAGGATTAATTACTAATGTATTCTCTTTAGCGTGCTCTGGAAACTCTGTTCATACCCTACATGGAGAAACATAGTGTTAGGATTAAATGTAATGTATACGTTAAGAGTTATCAAAAATGTATGGAAGTGGAACCCTACATTAAGAAGGAAGCCTACATATGGGTTATTGAAAAAGTGTAGTAGAAGATCCGTACATAAGTTTTAAATGTTACGTTTGTTTTCCAAAAGGTATGGTTCATCAAACTTACTTTTGTAAACAACCATTCGTTCTTAGAAAAGTATGGATCATGTACCTTTCGTTTGAAAGATTATAAATGTATGGATATTTTATCATACATTTGAAAGTAGAAGAGAAAAAGAATGGATGACCAACCCTACATCTGTGATCGACCATATGTTTCCAACACTACTTTTGTTATCTACCATAATTTTAAAACCTTACTTTTGAATTCTACATCATAAATCTTACCTTTATTATCTCCATTATGTTTAGAGGATGCATACTGTACAACTCAACCTTACGTATGGATTCAGAGAGTTTAAAGTCGATATAATTATGCAACGGTCGGTAAGCTGTTAGTTAGGATTATTTCAAGCCTGATTAAAATATATTTTTACAACGTGTCTTTTAAGAGTTCATAACCATTTAAGGATATAATTAAAAGGGATATTTTCTTGGTGAATTTCAAGGGATGTTACGACTACTCAGTAAATTCAAATGTTTGAATATCACAAGTCAGAAGGTGACTTTTGTTGATCTTATTTTACAGGAGAAGTGATCGATGTTATTATATAGATATATATGGGTATTTTCAAACTGAATCATCAATAGATCATCCAAAAAAAGGAAGAAAAATAGAGACTATAAAAAACACAGATCTGCAGATTCAAAAGAATGAAAAATCTCTCTTTATTATAGAATAAGAATCACGATTGAAGATTCAATCTTTCTACATCAATGATCATTTGTGAATCTGCTACTGCTGAAGTTGAGAATTAAATTTCTATATATTCTAAAATAGGATCGACATAGAATGACTATTATTTGAATATCATTATTATTGAATGTGACGATCCATCTACTATCAATTGCATTCTATTTCAATTGTGAAGAAAAATTAGTAAGTGTTTTCAAAAGTACAGATACCATTCTTTTCTATTCCCGAGTAACCAGCTTCTCGTAATAAGATGTGTTGGTTCTGTGAGAAAACCTAAAGTATTTTTTTTGACTTAGATTGTAAAGGTGTCAACTCCCTGTACTCAGTTGTGAAAAGATCAATGGAAACGAGGACCAGATAGTGAAAATCCTCAAAATCGTGGAGTAGAGCGTTGGTGGAGTTGACTAGGGTCCTTATGTTCACCGAACCACTATATATCTTGTGCCTCTGATATTTAAATTTATGATGCATTAATTCATCTGAATATAGTTAAAGGGAAGAACATGATCTCGTGACAATTTCTGAAAAGACATAATTCACACCCCTCTTGTGTATATTTAGTATAATATTATCCAACAATTTCATCACGAAATAACTTATGGTGTAGTACACTCTTAAGTATAATAGACTAGTAGAGTGGATTAACAAAACATTATTGGGTATAATTTGAGAGATCATTATGTTTTATAGAGATTATAAGATATGTTGGGTATAAGTATTGAATTCCACTTATTATTTAATCAATTAATTTCCTTTAGTAGTGATTAATAAAAAAATTTGATGGACATGTAGAATTATATTCTCACTTACCATTCCCAATTATAATCATTTGAAATTCCTATATATTTATTATATAATGATTATGAATGATTGTGTTTGATTCAATATCTAAGAAATATATCTTCTTGGGATATGGTAATGGAATGAAGGGGTTTCATTTCTACAAAATACACAACTTAAAAACATAACATCACTAAGGATTCTATTTTTATAGAATACACAATGTGTATGATGACTAATTTAGATGTGGAGAAAAAAATATAGAAACTAAAATGGGAAATGTATGTGATAAATCATTGGATTAACCTATTTTCTATGAATCAATATAAATAATTAATGAAAATAATCATTTTATTAAAGAAAAAAATTAAACTCTAGATAAAAGATTAAAAATACAGGACTCAAAATTTTTCATTAGGAGTGATATTTCATATTGATACAGTGCGTTGAATCCCATTATTTTAGGGAGGTGACCCATTGTCTTGAAATGTCTTCATGGGCGGTATTAACGTAAGGTAAAAATGAATCCCAAAATATGAACAAGACTTGGGATCTATTTTAGTTACAAATTGAAAAAAATTCTATCAATGAGAAATGGTTTAATATAAAGTGAGATAAAAATGACTATATAGACTAATATATTTCAATAATGTTGATAAAATATTATTATTAGAATAAAAAATATTGATTTAAATTAATTATTATCTCCAATTTTATGATATATGACTATTTTGGTGGGCTTGATTATGTAAATTCTATAAATGTTTCATTTAGAGTAGCTATATGTGATAATAACCTTTTACTATAGTGATATTATTGAAGAAGTCTATATGATCCAACAATTTTTTTTATTTTCCATTTTTTAGTAGTTATAAAAATATATGGTCTAAAGAAGGTTTCATAATGTTGGAACAAGATATTTTATTTCTATATAACAATCATTTGATAAAATAGCTTTATGTAGACCACTATGTATATTTTATCAATTTTAATGGTAATGATTTTATCATTATTCTATTATTTTTGGATGAAATATTAGTTGGATTCCTTAAAAATGAGTATATTTACATTCTAAAGTTAAATATTTCTATGGAGTTTAATATTAAGGAATTGGGACCATAAAATAATATTCTTGGGATGTGAGTTTACCTTGATTAAAATAATGGAATGATTTTTATACATCAGTATAATTACATGAGGGATTTTTTTAAACGAATTATCATTCATGATTATAATTAATTATTTACAACTTTTATAACTAATTTGATGTTATCTTCTATGATAAGTCCTATAAGTGAAGGAAAAATGATATCTATGTCTTGAGTATCATATGCATCAGTAGTGGGGTATGCTATGATATCTTTGGATTCGATTAGACAAGATATTTCATATATAGATTGAGAAGGTATCTTATATATAAATAATCTTGGATGGGAGAATTGGAACATAATAAAGTGAATCGTAAGATACATCAAATATTTGTTTGATGCAACAAAATGTTATATTGGATCAAATATAACTATCAAAGACTATGTTCATTTTTATTTTTAGGTGACTCTAAAATAAAAAAATATACAAATTTTTATGTGTTTAATCATGAAAGTGTATATATGCGGGATATTTCAAATATATTATTCATTTTGTATCTATCCATGGGTGTTGTAAAATATATGGTTCATTCAAATTCTTTCTAAAGTAAAATTTTAGAGAATATGAATAACATTGGAGATCTAGTATATATATAGAATAATTCTATTTATTTTTAAAAAATTAAAACAAATTTCATATTGTGATGAATAAATATTTTCATTCTAGAAAAATATATATTTATTTATAGTATCATTTTGTTCAATATATGTTAAAATAAGGATTTTTTATATGAAAAAACATCATATTAATAAAACCAAGAATATTTATAATGAATGAAAATTAACACTAATAAGTTTAGATGGTACATACCCTTTAGTGGAGACACAAATACAATAGATACATATTAGGTAGGTAGAAAGGATATTTATATATATGATTCATTATCAATAAATTCTATATGATAAAAATTCAGCAATAATATCATTTTTTTAATTTTCTATGTAGTTTTTCTACCACAACCATGTTGTAAATGGTTGAAAGATTCTTTTTAATTATTTATTAGAATATTAAATACTTTCCACCTGTATATTTTAAATAATGTAATTTGGTGGGAAAAGATATTGTTGTGAGGGTGGACAACCCCACCAATCATCAAGTTTTAGATCCTACATGGGAGGTGGTATCCCTCCTATTAAACATGAAATCATAATCATACATCAAGTCTCATTTCTAAGACATGATAACATATTATTCTTGGATAACTACTCATGCACTATAATTGGTAAATCATGAGCAAAAACATTATATAATGGATTTTAGGTATTAATAATTATCATACAATCTATGAAATTATAATAAGTTCATGTATATTGGTGCCGTATGAGGAAAATTACTTATACATAAATCATAAGTAGGAAAAAACCCATGAGTATGAAGTATATTTTAATAATATTTTCTTAAATAAACATTATATATCATTAGAATCCCAAAGATAAGAAGGAATTAATAATTTTTTATGTTAATATTTGAATAAAAAATCAGTGTTCTTGAACATGGATATCTAATGTAAAAAAAATCACGATGAGGATTTTAAATATATGGGTAAAAAATGAACCACATATCTGATTAATTATAAAATTAGTCAATAATATTTTAAAGAATGAATGATTTTATTCCTTTCTTTTATACCAAAATTTAATAATGTGGAGTTTCCCTAAAAAATTGTGGTTTTAAAATGAAAATCATTGTTAACAATCATTTGATGGAGGTGGAAATTAACATAAAATAACAATTTGGGATGTTCCCCTGTATAAATATTACTTAAAAAGAGAACCATGAAAATAAAATAAAACATGTATTGTCTTGAAAAATAAAGGTAAAATAAGTATATATGTAAGTATCATATATAAAATATACGAATGAAATAAATTATAATAATATTTATTAAAATGGGGAAAATAATTAGAATGCATAACCCAACAATAATGAGGGGGGTTAGAATATCCCTCACCATAGGTCCTGATTCACTCTATGTGTGAACATAACCTTCTGATAAATAAAATTATGATTGTTAAAAATATTATTGAGAACCATTTTCATATATATTTTATTTTATATGGTTCATTTATTTTATTGTGTTATTAATTTATGTTTATATTTATTATTATGAACTATAATTATATAGTTGTATTTATTTTATTATTCTAATATCCCAAAATTTATACCAACTAATAGTTTTTCCAAAATGGACTCAAATTAAGAAAGGTTCCTTGACAATTTCATTTAAGGAAATATAATTTACAGTGAAATATTTTTTTAAATTAACATATTGAATTTAAAATATTTTCATCATATAATATTAAAAGTGTAATAAATATCATTATAATAAATTAATTATATTTTTAAATACATCAATATAAGTCGGTGATGTAAAACTAAATATATTTTTACATTGAGGCAGTAGGCCGCCCATACAAACAAAGAAAATTTCATTTCCAATTGAATGGTATGTGGTAGACAGTGAAATAATGTATCATTTTTTAATAATAACCATATTATAAATATAATATTTTATATCTAAATAAACATTTTTAAATATTAATATATGGAGGTGGTGAAAAATAGAACATGTCGTTCATAGAGGTAGTAGTCTGCAAATACACATGGAAAGGTAATCATTTATTCGAAGAGTATTAGAGGATAACTGAAAATGGATATCACATTAGTATAATAAAATTTCACAATATTTATAATACTTATTTTATCATTATTTTATGAATGTAAAATACTTGAGGGTGTTGAAGAAGAAAAGAATTAATAGAGATCTGATGAAGACATTACCTCTTCCTTTGGTTGTTCTCCCTTGGATAACGATGTAAGAATCCATATATTGGTACTTTTGAAATAAAAAGAATTCAATGAAATTTGGAGAGGGGTTAGAATAGACTAAATAATATATATTTTTCATGATAATTCTTTTTAAGGAGTTAATAAATTAGTTGATTATGGGTGGTATCTATGAGTGAGAAGAGTGAATTTGTTGCAATAATATAAAACGAGAAGTCACCATTAATGAAATGTGGCATCAATAATGTATAATAATTGAGTGGGGATGTTTAATGGAGAGAATAAATCAATAGTTAATTTACAAACATGTTTTAAATATATTTTTATAAATTACTAATTTATTTATTATATTTAATATTTTAGATTTTACCATAGTAACTGGGTTTTAATTTAGTAAATTATTTTGTCATCTAAAAATAAAATTCACCCAAAAAAATAATTTTTTACCATTTATTAAACATATTAAGTTTATTTTTAATTATTATATTTTTATAAATTCAAAAAAAAAGTTAAATTAATATTCATGGAATACATTAAAAATAATTTTTAGAAAAATAAATTTATATTTGTAAAAATAAGTTTTTTTATTTCAATGAAACTAATTAGTATATTTTAGACTAAATAGGATTATGTGGATTTTAAATAAATAAAACACCAAACTATACCTTGTGAATATATTATTAAATTAAAAAATTTAATTCAATTTTTATCCTAATAAAATATTTCTTAAGATTCAAAATGTAAAAAATGATTTTTCTAAATAAAATATATTTTTTTTAAATGCATTGTTTCTTAATTATTAAATATTTTTTTCTTTCTAATAACTATTTTTATAAGTTTTTAATTAATAATTTTTTCATGGAAATGTTATAAACATTATAATTTCAGTAAAAACATTATTTTTTACAAACCTAAATATCGATTATTTTAGAAAAATATAAAAAAATTATCATAATATAATATCAATAAGTTGAATTAAAAAATTAATTTCATTTTCATTAATTAAATTTGTTTTAGTAGTCAAAAGTAGTTTTAAATATAGGTATGGAATATAAATATTTTTAAAAAAAATATATTTTATAGCATGAAATGAATTTATTATTATGATTAATATACGATAAGTTAATTTTCTATTATAATAGTCAATATAATATCCCAATGATAATATTTTATCATTGAATTAATATAATATTCAATTATTTTTTACTACATATATTGCCTAATATTAATCACATATATATTTAGAATGAAAATTTCTATATAACACTTAAGGGTTATTACATTATTCCCACCTTAATAAATTTATCCCTCAAAATTTCGTTATATATAAACATTCCCAATTTTCATTTTAATAATTATGGTTTTACCAAATAAATTTTACATGTTTAGTTTTATTCTATCTCATAACCCTCTCTTTTTGGTCTATGATCTTTAATAAAATTTCCTAGTAAAAGAGATCATTATTCAATTATACCACCTATGGGTATAAGAAATGTAATGGATCTACTGTTTACATCAATAATTTTGATATGTGGAACACATCATGTAATTTATAAATGTCTTGGGGAGGTATCTAATTGATTAACCACAACTCTAATGTGCTCAAGAATCTCGAAGGGGATGATTATTCCAAGAAATTGTTTCCCATTATTCCAAAAGTTCACAACTATATTGCATGGAGATATATATATGATCACTTTATAAAAAACCCAAACTGTTTGTCATAATAGTAGTCATTATCACAACATTTTTTTCAAATTTTAACAGTGTTGATAAGTTAGTTAATTACTGTGACCATATCTTTAATTTTTTTTTAAAAATGGATCCCAATATCTTAATTTCACAAAAAAACCTCATTATGTGGAATTTATTCATTTCTTCACATATATGGAATCATATGGGTGTATTTTATTGATTGATTAAAAATTAGTTTTGTATAAAAACGCTACCAAAAGATTATATTGGTCCTAGTATCCCTGGAATTCCCTCAAACAAGATCCCAAAATATCCTCTTGTTATTGACAATTTTTTTAAAAATGACCATCATTAGTGGATGATAAGATGTACTAAATTTCGTCTCTATGTTTAATCCTTGTTTAATAACTTTCTATACCATTGAGGTGACCCAGAAATCGTGATCAGTTACAATCGATATTGGTGTTATAGGTAACTTAACCACTTATATAGTGTATATATGTGTAAGGTGATCGGGAAAGTAGTACTCTTAAATAAAAAAAAGTGAGTGGTATATGTATGACGAACCAACATATCCCATATATAATTTTTCCTTTGAATGAATTTGGAAGACCTAAGAAAACATTCGTAGTGATGTAATCCTATTTTAATATTGGTATCGGAAATGGTTGCATCATCCCTTTAGAAATTTTCTTCCCATACTTAACTTGTTGATACATTATAAAAATTAAAATATATTATATAGTAAACTTCTTCATATTTTCCCACCAATATTTTTATTAGATATCTATATACATCATCATTATAATTGGGTGGATGGAGAATATTGAGCCATGAATATTATTCCAAAACTCTTTCTATATCTTGGAATCAGATGGAAAACATTGTTGTTTTTTAATTTTTAAAGCTCTTTCTTCATCAATGTTGAACTGTGATTATTTTCCCTCTCTCATAACATCCACATTCTTCTATATCTATATATCATTCCTGGGGAATTTATTAATTTCGTTCTTAAGGGATTCTTAATAAATCACTTGAGAGAGATAATATTATTTTAATTCCATTGTGAATCCCATGAATATCCTTTATAGGACTTATAATATTGTATCCTACTCAATCCTTATCATATATATGGTTTCATGATAATTTCTACAATGATAATATTCCACATTATTCATCTTCCTCATATGGTAGTGGATTGAGAAATCACAATCCTTGATTATCTCAAACCATATTCATTGGTACATGTTCATATCCTTCTATGTGTATATATATTTTTCTTTATTTTAGTCTGTATATGTGTGTATATATATAGATCATACTTCTCCACATATAAATAATGCCTTTAAATCAATAATTCATGGAATTCTACAACAATTTCATGTTCATGCGTCGGATTATTCTATCCACACCCATTTATCTCTCTTGAGCCATCTTCTGGTAATTTATCATTATACATGATTATTCTACCAAAACCCCTATTTTAAGGATCACTATAAATCAAAAATCCTTCCCCACTTATGGTCAGTTTGAATTCTAGTGTGGTGGTTAAACTATTATTCAGTTCCATAAATCTCTCATCACATTCATCTATCCATAAATACACTACTCCCATTCAAGTTAGATTGTTCAATAGTTTTCAAAATATTGATAAGTTTCCCAAAAAACAATGATAATTCAAAACAAATCCAAGGAAACTAAAAATACCAATTATAGATTTTTTTCTAGCTAAATCCTTAATAACATTCATCTTTGAAGGATCCATAGATATGACCTAATTCATGATAACATGCCCCTCTAATTCTACATTCTCTATCCAAAAAACCCACAATTACTATATATTATATATAACTTATCCTTCTATAATTACATTTGCATAATATATAAATTTTACTGATGTTCCTCCTTGATTTTGGAATATTTAATAATATCATCTATAATGACTACCACAAATTTTTTGAGGTAATATATATTGAATTTATTCATTATCTCTATGAAACATTTTGGATAATTCATTATTTCCAATTTATTGACTATGTACTAATAGATCTTATACAATGTATGAAAGGAGGTCATGGGAATATCCTCATTCTTCACCCTTAATTGATGATATTTAAACTGAAGATATACTTTATAGATTTATCACACCCCAGAAAGATGATAGAAGAATTTATAAATCTATAGTAGGTAATACTTGGTTTTTATCATAATCTTGTTGAGTTATTGATAATCAATAGAGAGATGCATAGACCATTTCTTCTTCTTCAAAAAGAGGTCCAGTGTGATCCCTGGTAAAGAAATGAGATGAAGGAAAACCATTATCTGAATTCTGTTGTAGTTTCATTTTCAATACATCTAGTTAAATTGGGACATATTATAATGAGTTTTGGATATTTCTAGTGATCCAGGTATAATATTAATTGAGAACTCAACATTTCGGTTAAAATGAATACTAAAAAACTTTTTGGGGAATACATCAGAGAATTACCTTAAATTGATAATGTCTTCAAGAGTGGATATATCCTTTCTTTTGACCATTTTCGATATAAATGATTTCACATAAGGAAACCAATATCCATGATAATAATTAATATTTCAAAGAATATTCAACCTCCTCCTTGCACTTGTAAAATATTAGTGGATAATTTAAGATATAGAATGTAATTTATTTCTCATGATAGTTGATGTGGTCTCTATATAGAGATACACATTCCCTTCATATTATATCATATAATTAAACGAATGAAAGTATGATAATTTTTGATAGGATTTATATCTCTTAAATAGTCACTCCGGAGGAGTTATATAACGAATATTAAAAAAATTCACCAGTTTCTATTTCATTGATAATTCGACCTCTATGTTTTATGGTGGTGCTTGAATAGTTCGACTAAAATTTCATGAAATGAAATAATTTATATAAAAAGAATGAAATAGTGATATTTATATTACTAAATGAATATCTAACATGTCATTCATTTTATTGTTTTCTTGATCCACCTCGATAATAGTAATAGCATATTCCTTCCCTTTCTATCATATCCTTGGAGTATGTTATCAAAGGTGATCATCGAAAAACCTTATCCCAATGAATTGATTTGAATAGTTTCCATGTCTCTTGGAGTTGAAACTTTCGACCACATACTAAAAAAGGATCATAAAATTCCTTACCTCCATTATATTTTTATTCTTAATCATCTCACTTATACAGTAATTATCTTGATTTCCTACCATTCTATAATTGAAAAATTCCATCTTCCCCTTGAGATAATTTATAGGATTCATATTCCATCAATTTTCCATGTGAGATGAGAAATCTCCTTCACACCATGATATATATTCATTGATCTGCTAGAATTAAATCCCATTCTTTACTTATTTACTCTAGTCCCCAAAGGTTATTAAGAATAACCAAATCTATCTCATGTTTTAGGGAATAATGAATAACTTTCTCCAAACTATCAAAATTGTAAATTCCTAAATCACTTCATATATTAAACTTTTTCTCAATAATGAAGTGGTTTATTTTAGTTTTTGTGATAATGACTAAAGAAAGAGGTGTATCATGCAAGACTTGTGAATTTTTCCTTATAAGACCCAAAATATTCGTCAACATTTCTATTGAGTACCAAGAAATCCATCTCTATTTTAAGATAGGGAATGTGAGGAAAATATTTATTAATAATTTTCCTCTTAAATTAATCCCACTATAGAGTTTCCATGTATTTCTTTGGATTCATATAATTGATCAATTCCCACCACTGATCAACTTCTCCCCCAAGGAATTAAACATCCAGTATGAAATTTTCTTTCTATGATCATTAAAGAATATAGATTGTATTCTCAATAAATTTAATACATTTTTATGTTAAAATTAGATAAAATATACACTAAAATTTTGAGGTCTCTATACCATGAAAGAATCTTTCATATGTGTTTCTATATAATAATGATGGTGTTTTACGAAATTCATGTAATTATTCATAACATGAGTTAGTTGTTTTATTACTAACATGATTTTCTTGATTGATGCGCAAATCATTGTTTACATTTAATTATGCATATCATCACATTTAACATTATAAATATTTTTGGCATAGTTCCACCTACTTCTAACCGTTTTTTAAATAATGAATGTGACTAGTAAATACTATAATAATTTAAAAGGGAAACTATGAACTTAGAAGTAATACCCCAAAAATGACATATATACTCTATATTATGAATTTATAGGTTTCAATCATCGTTATATATAATCTATTAAATTTTTTTATATGTATCCTAAATTTATATTCAAATAATTCATAATGGTTTCAAAATAGAATATAAATTATCCAAAGCACATCCCTTGGGATTTTACAGCTTGTTTTATAGTCTTAGGCCCCAAAATTATGAATGAAGTGAAGATTGATTTGATACTCAAACAACCATCTTATGGTTGATTACCCTTAGGTACATTTTTAGAATAACCATATCCATATTTTAGTTTCCAAATAAGGTTTCATTTACTAGGAAACCACATTCTCTATACATTACCAAAGTATTAGTTTTATTACATTAAAATTATCGATAGGGTTCTCTATAACTAGTCCCAATTATAAATAATTACCAAACCATTATATGATACCAACTATAGAAACTGAAACCATAACCACATTTTATTTCATGACATTTTATGTAAATTCTAATATATACAATACAATGAACCATAGGTCGAGTTCCATTGGGAAATTAGACACATAAATGATTCATTTTAAACATAAAATAAATTATAGTAATTTAAAACTCTATATAATGATCTTAACTCCAACATATCTTCTAAAACTATATATAATACCCTAAGAAATAAGTAAATAAAAAGTGCGAGATTTAAATCCTAGTAAATAAATAATTAGTGTAAACCATAATATTGAAAAACAACATACAAGGTTGGAGGAATGACATGATATCATAAAAAAATGATTATAATCAAGGAAAATTGGTATAAAGAAATATTATTATTTTATAATTAAATATTAATTTTTTTTAATAATATAAATCATGAAATCATAAATATAATTCAAGGATCAAAACCAATAAAACATAACATAATGTGTTGGGATAACCGTCCTTGCACCATACATCGTGTCTCATGAGACGAAAACATTACACAATTCATTGGAGGGATATATAAATGCAACACCAACCATCACATATTAATATATACATGTATACATCTTACATATGAGGAAAAAAACAATACATAAATTATAAACATGATAAATCCCTTGAATAGGATGTGGGTTTCATAATATTATCTAAAATTATAACTAAATTCTTTATAATATGGATTCATAATACAATAAGGAATTAAATCATTTTGGATGTTTATATTTTAATTAATAATCAATGGTATTGAAAAAGGAGGTATGATTTATAAAAACTCATTTTATGTATTTAAAATTCAAGGATAAAAAATATTTAACAGGTGATACATTGTGAAATGTGTAAGTGATATTTTATTGAAAATAAAATATTATAATTTTAATTTAGAACATAATCAAACTAGGATGTGTTTCCATAAAATGAAAATGGGCTTCTATGACAACCCATATCTTCAAAACACCTTAATTCATGATATATTACAAAAAGGTACACATAATAAAATCCAAAAATTTTAAAAAGATTATTTTATTTAACAAATTATATAAATAACACTATAAATTAAAGAAGGATACAATGAATTTTTTTTAAAATTTCTTAACATGCTCTTAAAATTATAACACTCTTTTAATCATTACTGGGATAGCCTAAGGAAATACATAAGAAATGGGTCAGATATAATGTATTTTAAAATAATAATTAAATAATAACATTATGATAGTAATAAATGTTGGCCAAGTGGTATATAAATGTGACATAAAGGGATGAGGATCATAAAAATGAAATTCAAAGCATGATATAAGATGAAAATATCAAGGAAACAAACAAATTTGGAATTAATTTAAAACATGTCATCATAATAATATGTCAATGATAATATCAAATACATCATAACCTAGTGTTATTGGTGTAACCTTACATGAACCATACACAGTATATGATGAGATAAAAACATTACCGAATGTATTCGGGTGTTATATAATTCTAAACCCACCTATGGAATTCAAATTATGTACATTCATTTGTGTGCCACATAGATCATACAACATAAGATCATATTTCATCAATTTTAATCCCATTAGTAAGGAGTTTGGTTTGTATATGTGGATGTACCATATCAATAATCAATATTTATATATACAAAAATTCCTTTGAGTTTAAATGGTTATGTGTATTCACTACACAAATTTTTATCCAGGACAAACTGCATGATTATTTTGGCAGCATAAAATGATTACATAACGATTCAGGGAGGGTTTAGAAGAAATTGAATGGTGGTTTCTCATTACATAGAAACTATAAGGGAATAATAATTTTTACAACACTTTAAAACATGTAATATTGGACCTAAAATGGAACATTATAAGAATGTACCTGAATAAAAAGATGAGGATAAAATCCCTTGCCTGGAGAGGGATATTTTAAAACATTAGGATAATATTTTTATAAGAATTGGAACACCATGGTATGTATTTAAAGAGGAATATAAAGATAAAATTCATGAAAAATTGGTCTTTTTTAAGAGTTATTGATGTTCAGGTGGTTATTTATTGAAAAATATAGGATATTTTCATTATTAATTTCAAAACATGCATTTTGTACTCTATATTAAAAAATAACCAAAACTACCAACCGTACCAATTTTTTTAGAATTTTTTCTAGAAAATATAAGTGGTTTTAAATATTTAATAAGGCTATTTAACAATAATATTAATATAATACCATTGGTGTCATGGAAATGCATCATTTTCCAAAAGAATTGATATAAAAACCATATAATATAATATAGGTTTTGGAGGATTAATTAATGTTTTATAAAATTAAAAAAATAGAAACAGAAATACAATATTTTTAATGATAAATATATATTTCTTCAAGTATTTGTTTTATGAAATTAATTTCATCACTTTTTTTTAATTATGATGACATAATATAGACTATATATTTATAATATAATTAAAATTTACCCAAGATTTCATATGTATGAAATCACCATTATATAATTTTCACATGAAGATTTCTAAAATAATATTTATTATATAACAATAATTTTATAAATTTGAGGTTTTCATATTTAAATAAAAATCACTATTTACTAGAAGATACTCTTTTATGATATTAACCACATTCTGAACCTTATAAAAATTACATTGAATATCAATAAAGTATATAATCCTTTATATGTAAATAATTATTAATAGATTAGAATATTTTGTTAAAATAGGATTTATTTTCGATATTATTGAATTTATAAAATGATTTTCTTAATGGAAATTATATATATTCAAAAAATATAGTTTTGATTTCTCTATGTCAAAAGATAATTTTTTTTCAAAATCATTATATAATAATTGATAAAGTAATTATAAAATTTGATTAATATAATCATTATTTTATTAAAAATAAAATATTTATTTTATTATTACTTGGTTCTAGAAACATATTCCCTTTACAGGTAAGTTATTCAATGATTGTTCTTTTTTGGAAATGATCAACAATCATGGTTTGGGTCATGATCTTGATAATCATAAATATATCTCATTTACTGTTTCACTAAAGATTCAATTATTTATTCACTATTAGGGCTTAGTCGTGGGAAAATCCCAATGATACCATTTCCCTCAATATCTCAAAAATATGTGTCATGACCCGTCCCCTGGGGCCCAGGCCATGGATACCCCATGCCAACCTCAAAAAAGTCAGGGGAATGATACTATAACTGAGTAGGAATATCCCACAAATAGGAGTTATTTTCTTTAGAACCTGTACACATGCACACAACTCCAACCAAAGATACTGGAATGTAAAAAAACACCTTGTAATGGAAAAAACATGCATACCACCAAAACCCAACAATACATTATGACAGAAAGTAAATTAGTGAAGTAAAATTGGGCTAGAATACAAGCCACAAAAATAATGAGTTTGTACCACATGTACTAAAGAAAGTCTACAAAAAACCCCAACAAGACATTTCAAAAGGACTGACTCACCGCGAGGGTCCCAATGTTGCAAACAGATCGTCAAATGGATATACATATTGAATGCTACCGGCCTTTTTGAAAAAAGAGGACAATTGGGGCTGGGTCCGGTCCGACCCGGTCAAACAGACCAGACCCGACCTGAATCATTCGGTATAACATGACCCCCCAAGTTGACCCAACCCATTTTTTTGACCTGACCCACCATCTCTAGCCTAGCCCGCTCGAACGTGGGCATGTTCGGACCACCCAAACATGGAGGCAACTACATCTCTACCCACTGAAGATGGTCGACCACTCCTCCCGCACGTAATACATGGTACTACATGCCAACTAGTCTGACTCTTCCCTCTTCCACATTTCCAATTCATACTTCCATGCCCCGCCCTTACCATGGCTTCTTGTCGCCTCAACCATCGCCCCGCTACACCGTTTTTCAAGACAGATCCAATGTTACGATCCTTGGGTCACCACCTTCCTTGTTGTGGGATTGTATCCATGTTAAGACCCATCATGGATAAATGATGTTTCAGTGGAGATATCTTCCTCACTGGATCGATCCATTCGCCACCATCATCATTGCACCTGCATTGTTTCATTCCCATCCTAGATCTGCGATATCAGATCATTACTCTCTGAGTTGAGAGCAAAATGATCGATTGATCATGAATTGATGAGTCACATGCCAAATGAAGAATTCCCATGATGAATAAAGAATGGTGTGAGAAAATCATGAATCAAAAAAATTAAAATGTATCTTGATTGATGTTTTTGTCACTCGTGGTTTACTTCCATTAAACGGTTAATGGAAATCCACAGCAAAGGATAATCAATACTAGATAAGAATTCCACAATAAACCCCACATTGTAAAACCCAACCCTCAATATAAATGACATGTGTATTAATTTTTTTGATGATTAATCTATTTTTTCATAGGGATAAAAACTATGGAAGGAAAAATGATTATAACTCACACCTTACCCATAGTTGAGATTGGTTAAAAAAGAGGATTTGTCATTGACATTAATCCATCCATGAGAGATCTCAATCTGTCATTCATCATTATCTAATGAGAAGATATCACCAAGGATCTTTTCCAGCGCTCATATATATGTATAATTAGTCTAATCATGTATCCCTTCCAATTGTTAAATAAAAAATACGTGTTTCAGAATTAAACAAGTTTAAGAGTTACATGTGTTTCAGCATTACCGCGTCGTTGAGTCACTCTGTCATTGAACAACTGTTTTGTTGTGTAATGTAAAAAAAAAATAAGAAAAACCTTTTAAGTTATTTTTATTCTCCATTACAATGTCAAACAATTACCCTTCACAGAATGCCCGCGTTGGTCGATGTTATGCCCCACCTAAGTAAACAGACACATTACAAACTCAAAAGTGGTCTCAAATTTCAAATTTGATTCACCATTCAAGAGTTATTTGTATTTTTAATTGAGATAAAATATTTAAATTATTTTATTTACATTTATTCCAATTTAGCGTTCTCTCATTGAAGAACCGCACCGACTAATATTAGGTCACGTCTAAGGAAAACCCGCCATTATGATTGAAACAGTGCCCTCAGATTTTGATATGGGCGCTAATTTAGAAATTGTCCCACATTTACATGGCAAGCCCACTAGCCACTACTCCCACAAGTTTTCAATGTGACCAAGTGCTAGCCAGTCTAATGTGGCCACCTTATTTGTCACTGGTCCACACCGCCAATACCCGCCCTAGTCACGGAATCTCATTGCCAACAACGGTCGTGTGTCCGCGGGCCCCTCCACCTTCGACCGTCGAGATGACGACAACCCCTTCCTGGTGGTCATGCTGATATGTGCTGCCACCAGTTCCTCCCTTTCTGTGAGATTCCACTGTCACCCTACTGGTCTATTTTTCAAGACAGAGCCACCATTGAGTTCCTCGGGTTGCAATCTTCAATGTTGTGGCATCAGCTCTATGCTACAACCCATCCATTTTGAAAGTCGTTTAAGAGGAGATATCTTGCACACCCCCTCGATCCATTCAACACTATCTTCACTGCACATCAAACATGTTGTGTCCATCCCAGATCATTGATATCTGATCATTGTGCTAGGATTCCAAAACACTACGATTAAGTGATCTTTAATAGTAAAGTCATAGGATAATCGAAGAATTCCTATGATGAAAAAATAAAGGAGGGAGATAATCATGAATCAATAAAGAGAAATGGACTTCAATCATTATAAATGTTGATCATGGTTCTTTTCTATTAGAATGGTTAATAAAAATAAACCACAAAGGATAATCAAAATTCGAAAAAAAATTCCCCAATAAACCCCACAAAGGAAAACCCAAATCACAAAACACACGGCCCATGGATTAATTTTTTGGTAGATTAATCCATGTTCATCATAGGGATAATGAATTGGGAAGGAAAATAGATTAAAATGCACACCCTACCTAGAGACTGTATTAGTCAAAGAATAGGATTCATCATGACGACGATCCATCCATGAGTGATCCTAATCTGTCGTTCATTATTCCCCAATGAGAGGAAATCATCAAGGATCTTCTCCACTACTCATAGGGATGGATAATTAATCTAACCATGTATCCCTACCAACAGTTAAAGATGAAATACACATTTTAGTGTTAAACACATTTCAAAGTCACAAAAGTTTTAACGTTATTGCCTCACTACATTGCAGTATCCCTGAGTCACTGTGTTGTAATGCTTCTATGTTGTTGTGTAACATCAAAAAGTAAGAAAATATTTTTTTTTATTTTATTCTCATTTTAAATGTCCAAAAATTATTTTTTTCATCCGTCCCACATCGATCAATGTTTGGTCTCGCCTAAGTAAAATGACACATTATGTACTCAACGGTGGTCTCAGAGATCCAATGCGGGTAACCTGTAATGAGTTATTATGATTTTAATATAGAATTATTTTATTTAATTACTTTATTTATAGTTACTTACTATTATGTTTTTCTCACTAAAGACCCATTCTTGCTAATGTTATATTTTATATAATGTAAACCAGCCATTCTGAACACAATAGTTCCCTATGATTTTTGATATGGACAACCATTTATATGTTATTACACTTTTTTAGTAAAACCACTTACACATGATATTAAAAATAGAAAAAAATTCATTGAACTATTCCTGGAACATCGGTCCTCGTAATCACATGTCGTCTAATCGCCTAGTCCCGGAATTTTCTCAATTACTTTTCCTAAATAGACCAAAGAAAATACGAGCCTTTATAAAATAGGATTCATAGTGAATGAACCTAGTAGTTGAGGCCATCAATTCGTCCATATGTGTTAATTATACTTTACTGTAACACTACCTATATAAATAAATTTATATAATGACTATATAATCAATGATTAATATTCATAATAAACTTTTAAATATGAACAACTATATTTAATTATGGTCCAAAATAACTAATGTATTGAATGTGTTTTATATAACTGAATTAATTAATGAGTAATTTATTAATTGAAAATTTAATTTTATTTATAATAATTTGGGTTGTTATATTTTTTAACCCTTTATAAATATGTCCCTCATTATTTTTTCAAACTCTAAAATAGATTAGGAAACTTTTGTCTCATTTCATCTTCTAGTCCAAGGATTGTTCCAAACTATTTTTGGTTCCATAATAGTACTTTGACAATGTGAGTTTTTTTTTTCATAGAATTTTATCACTATGGTCAAAGGAATTCGCTGGTCGCACCAAATATGAATGACGATTCTCCAAGGGTACCACCTCTGGACTCAGTACATGTGAGGGGTTTGGTATGCACTTACTTGTGAGGGATACATTGAACACATCTTATTCTTGAGTTAGGTTAGGTTTTTAGTTCTAGTGGATAGGCCAATGATCTGTTCTGATCAAGGAACATAAAGGGGATGATGTATCTTGGAATAAAATGTCTCTTCACAAAAATCATGAATTCCTTCCTTAGTGATATATGATGGAACCCCCTCTCTCCGACCATGAACTCTATGTCTTATTAAAGATTGATTTCGTAGCTTTTTAGTAATATTTATGTTTATTTAATATGTCATTTAATGGTTTAACCATTCTTCATAATCACTTGGATGAGGCCAGGTACCATAGTCTTACACACTCAAACTTCATGACATCAAGTTTGAGGCTCATATCTCTTCCCATTAAGAGCCAAAAAATGATCTATTTGAATTATAGAATGAAAATAGTTTGTTATACAAGAACTCCAATATGATAATGTGTTTATCCCACTATCCTAGTGAATAACTTGAAAAATATATCAACATATCTATTAGAGTTTGTATGGTCTTCTTTAGAATAAACATTTTTCTAAGGCTAATAAATAGTGCTAAACTCATTTCTTTATCCAAAAAACTTCTAAAGGCTTATTAATAACATTGATATAAACCATCAATCTTGATCAGATATAATGGATAAAGGCACTCCATGTAGTCATACCACTTACATGATGTATATATTGGTTAGTTAGTCACAAGATAAATATTTATTGACTGAAATTAAATACACTAGCTTTGTAAAGAGATCAACTACCACCTAATGAAATTTTCTCCATTATACGTCTTATGGTGTGTTGTTTTGAAATCCGTGGTTATCTTCTCCCATTTCTATATTTGTATAGGAAATGGATACGTCATAACCTAATGTTTTTTTCCTTCATCCTATACATTTATTAATATCATGCTTCGAGATATAAATTCTTCAATTACCCTCTTCATGTTACCCCACCATAATTTTTCTTTACATGCATATACATATTAGTGATTATTGGAAGAATAGAAAAAGTTGAAATATGTGAATCATCCTAAAGTTACATATTCTATACTATTTTTAATGGGACGCGTATCTAGGTTCCAAATCATATAACTCTAACATTGGAAAAGATTAATTCCTGAATATTATCATCCTTTTTCTATATTTTGAATTTCATATTAATGAGACTCGATGATCGTCTGAATAATTAATGTCTAATTATTTATTTGATCATGTTATGATGAATATCATTTTATTATTCCCATGTTTTTCCTTCTCATGTTGAGAATATTTTATCCCCTTCAGTCATCATCATTGAAAGTATAAAATATCCTTTCTACCAAAAAAATATGCTGCTCTGTGAACCATTATAGGATGGTAATGGATTAAACTATAGTGAATCGACCCATTAAGGCCCACCTTGATGATATAAAGATAAATACTACAACCCAAATAATACCTCTGATAATATAGGGGTTGGATACTAGCATTGAGTAGGCATATGACATACATGTAAAGTATTAGCCAATGGTACCTAACCCCATGCACCCAAATCCATCTCCCATCAACAATTCAAGGATAATAAAAAACTATATACCAAAAATGAATGCATAAATCTATATCACACAGAGTATAGAAGTACTTGGAAATTTTAAAGGGAATAATAAAAGGCCACAAAAATCTCTAAACTATTCCAACATTCATAGATTTAGGGGACTACTATTAAATGAATAACAAGTACACACCATAGTCTATTTATCCCATAACTATGCTCCACCAGCTTCAGGTTTTCCAAGGACACCACTATGACACCTATCATTTTTAAAATACATGACTTGTGCTAGGAGATCCTTTGTAAGGGTGAGTATAAAAATACTCAGTGGGTGACCCAAAAAACTAAAATAAAAGGGAATGAATTAAAGGTAAAAGTAGTTCAACAAAAATATATAGGAGGAAACATGGTTAAAGTAGATAGAGAGAGATATAGGGAGAGAGTGGGAAAAAAGCATCTCAACTATAGAAAATATATAAATGGATTGATAGTTCAAACAACTCTTCATTTCAATCATGATATTTGAGTTTACCACAAGGAATCCTAAAACATAACATAATATACTAATTGAAGACTCAATGTCTCACGATCCAAAACATAATTCTATCTATATATTCATACTTGAGGATGAATAGTAACTCTCACCAAGAGAACTCACTCCACAAGCCCCAGAATCTCTAATGGAACTCAACCATCATTTACCACAAACTGACTAACACTAATCCAATGGAACCTCCCCATGGTACTAGGTGGTATGCATTCAAGATAACTCGGTTGTCGAGTCTCGACATAGAGAAAATCATACTCGAAACATAGTGGACTCATCCGAGATACACACATGATCAGAATAATACATCATCTAAAATATCATATATTGATACACATATAGGGGTCAATGTTGGGGGCTCATTCATGAGACTCCATACCCTACTAGATAAATGGTACATCTATAGGGAATTTCCCCACAACCGAAATCTATGATATCTCACTATGTAGAGGGTTGAATCTAGTGAAGTGTTGGTCTTGATGATTCTATGAACCCTACATAAGGAAAACAGCATGGTAGAATATTGAAGATATTGTTACAATGATAGGTGCCAACACCCAGTGATAAATATGGGGACACTATACCTTACTCAATTTATCCAGCTTGATAGGGGATCAATGATCATGAATGTATTGGTCAATCCTATTCTACCAACACAATATATAGAGCGCAATGTACATGAACCTCGATCAAGGACTCTTAGAGCGATAGATGTTCTAATCCGCTCAGGGGTCTGATGTTTGATTCTTGAGACCATATTCCATATTGAACCCTCATTGATGCAGACTAGGGCAGAATCACTCTAGAATAATGGAACACACCAACACTGTTTAAGATCTATGATATTATAGAGGGGTCACAATCTTTTGATGAGGACATGTTGCCTTTGAAACCTTATAGGAACAAACCATCAGAACTCACCTAGCTAATAATGTTCTATAAATTGATAACATATGTAAACCACAACATCACCTCACATTTCTTCTTGGATGCCAAAACCATGTACACCATTCCATACTAAAATGAAAACTAATATGGATGGGATACTCGTGGGACACTATCCATGTCTCAAGGATAAATATGTTCAAGGGAAAAGAATCTGGGGGAAATACAATGTGTGTTCCCATAGTAAATTTCATGTCTCTCATCATCGTCTCTACTCCATGTCCCCTCACATTACTCAGCATGTAAAATAATACTATAAGGCATCTACCCATCTCACAAAATGTGTGACCTCATCCAAACCTTTGGGTGTGCCCTTTCCCACACACATCCTAGCTATCCAAGTATCTAAACACAATGTGTACCATTGTTACCTGATGTTTCCTCTTGGTTAGGCCCTATCCCTTTTCATTAACCATACTTGTGTATCTGAACCTATGCCCATGTATTCTGGCACATAATTGTAACAATACCATGTCCCTTGACCTGGTGAGTTGGACATTTCCTTGGACACATGACCTAGGTTCACAACAATACATATACCCTAGGTACACAATGTGTCATCCCCAAAGTTCATCTTCCATAGATTGTAATACTGTATAGTGTGTTCTCAAACAATACATGTTCTGTGGTCTATATTTCTGAATAAGAATCCCCTATAATCAACCTAAATCCCCAATTTCTCATGTTCCACCCCAGATCGACCCTCATGGGGTCCCTTGCAGTCGTCTAAGGGTTCTATGACCTAAAAATTATATATTAAAGGATAGGAATAATAATATCATAAATCCTTAGACCTCATGGATAACGTCCAATGATTTTGGGTTCAAATACATGCTTCGTAACCGCTACACCATGATATGTTACCGATCACCATTATGATTAGAGACCAATAGTTCCTCTTCTCTACATTGTTCATCTATCTACACAAGGGTGAAGGAATACCTGTCTATTTTTATTTTGGGTTCCAAAGGATAAGGGGTAATTTTATTAATTTAATTTTACTAAATTAATACTCCCCTTTTTTACTCTTCTCTAATGGTTTCTTCTAAATGGGCACCTAACATTGATAAACATGTTGTCACATCTAGGGAAAACACCATGTTATGGACTTAACCATGGCCTTAGATTTCTAATTTGAGTCTTCTATTGGGTTTTCATTCAATTTTACCAACTAACTACTTGAACATGATAAAATAAATTTAATATTTTAACATCCCCTATCTGATGTTCTTTAGGCCTTAGAATTCTATGTTAACTCATTGTCAGGATCCAAAACCATTCCTAGAAATATTTGGAATTCTTTCACAAAAAAACTACAGTCACTACATAATCCATAATAATATTTGATCATCCCTAACATCTTTCATTGGAACATATTGAGTTCCTCTTATGTGAATATATAATCATGGTTTTTATGATCCGTATATATGTCACACTTCTCCCCATGGATATAATGTCTTTCAATATTTAATTTGAAGATTCAAGATGAAAATTCAAGATCACATGTTCAGTAGTTTTTCTCATGGATCATTAATTTAATGGAGGCATATGATATCACTTTATAATATTTCATGACTACACAACTGAATTCCTTTTTATACATTTTATTGTAAATCATAAATTAGTCACCACAGGTGGGTAATGTGCGAATAGGTGTAGTGATTAGACACTTGTTTAATTAAATATATCTTAACATTCATAATTCTTGAAAGATTTCACCCCATCAGATTTATCCCAGTTAGTGGTATAGAAAATATTGTTTTGTTTCTAAAAAATCGATTATAGTTCCAAGATAATCCATGAAAACTATGAAAATACATCAAAAAAAATTCAAGGAAATCCATCAATTTCCTATATTTTTTAAGTATCTATACATATAAAATTTTTGGTGATTCCATGCCCCAAGAATGTTACATAATCCATCAAAAAATATCATTAACATTACAACATATAAAACTTTTCCTTTCACATGTTCTTCAAAAAAATGTTCAACTGACCCTCAAATTTGTACTTCCCTTTTTATTATATGAGAATTTCATCTATAAAGAGAACCAAAATTTTATGTAGGTGATCCCTATAAACTATATTCAATAATTCCATGACGATAGATAAGGAATTAGTGAGTCCAAATGGAATCAATATGAAAAATCAGTGCATGTACATTGTATTAAATGTAGACTTTAAGATATCCTCTTTTTGAAACTTTTCTTGATTATATAACAACTAAATACCCACCTTATAGAATTATTGTGCTCTATATAGCAGATAAAATAATTTATCAATCTATGGTAGAGTATTCTTTTTTTCATCATGATCTTGTTGGTATAATTGTAATCAACCTAGGGGTGCATTGACCCATAACTATTCTTGATAAAGAGGGCTGAAACACCCCACAGTGAAAAATGTGGGTGTATAAACCATTTATCCTGATTCTGAAATAATTTCATCATTATCTATAAATCATTAATAGCTTCCATTATATACAGAGTCTTGGATATTGGTAATGCTTCTTGCATAAGATCTATTGATAACTCAACCTCATGTCTTAGAGGAAGACCAAGATATTCTTTGGGAAACACAATAGGATATTACCTTACAATGGTCATATAATCAATGATGATATTTTCTTTAGCCTAAATCTATGGAAATAAGTATAATTTCTCATAATTAATTAATATCTATAATTGGGAGGATGATACCAAAAGAGATCAATCTTCCTCCATATAAGTTTATAGAATTATAGGGTCATTCATGAAATGAAAGGTGATTTCCATCTCATGGAAATTTATATTGTCTTTATATATTGAAATATAATCCCTACCTATAATTGAATATATTTTATAAATGGGTTATATGACAATGTTCACTATAATGTTCATCCCATAAACACAGATGTCATATGAGGTATGTACATGGGATGTAATAATTTCTTCATTTTTCATTTTCATAGATATATCCACTTACTTTCATTGAGGTGGTTTTTGAATAGCCATACAAAACATTATTGATACAAAAGAATGCATAGAACCAAAATAAAATTGTATGTTCTCTATGATTTAATTAATAACCAAAATAAGAATCACTAAATATTTTCTTAGATACGATAATGATGTTGAGATGGAATAAGTCAGACCTTTCCATCTTAGCCTTGGAGGTTGTTAGCGTCAATTATCATTGATAAGCCTTGTCATAATTCATTTAATTAGAGAGTGTCTTTATCCATTATAGTTAAATCATTTTATAAAATGATATGGTTTGATTGTAGAATTAGTTTATTCTCTCATATTAGTGGGTTACCATATTCATCATTCTATAGTAGTTTCCCTTATTTCCCACACCTAAATTATTTCATTATTTTTTTATGAACATATAATAAACCTCTTCCAATATATTTGATAAGTGGGATTTCAGAATTTATTGACTCCAATAGATTTCCCCATCACACCTCTAGAATTATAATACATTATACAAATTTTATCTCCTAACCCATAAGATCTATGATATTAACATATCTCAATTTCAAATTCAAGGGACCATTAAAATGTTTTAGCATGGCTATCAAACTCTTTATTATATAAATATATTTCTCGACTCAAATTTTTCTAACTGAGGAGGTTTTAATCTTTACATTTATATTAAATGAAAACAACAAAGGTTTATCTTTCTGGAATTCTGATTTTCACCTTATATGACGCAATGTCTTTCTCAAACCATTTCATTAGTTAAAGGAAAACCTTTTTATTTTCTATTAGAGACTATGAGGAATATATTTTCCTAATTGTTTTAAAAATTCTTTCCACTCAAATGATTTGATATATTGTAAGAACTTTGTATTTTTGATCAACAGCAATCTTAGACCAACTTATCCCTCCAAACAATTAACTAATATCAATACCTTCTCTTTCTTAATGAACTAAAAGATGGATAATATATTTTCAATGGATTTGATCCATTATTACTTTATTAATGAATCATGATAACCACTAAAATTATGAAGCCTTTTGTTGAATAAATTCCTCAATTTCAACATCATATTTCATAGGGTATATGTGTTTACTCCCTATTAGGCCAAAAATGGCTCAGATAACCTGAGAGTGGGCGATGAATCAATGTGTGGATATTATTTTCAAAATTTTTTCTACACCGCTACATCATGACCAATTTTTTATTAGGTCCCTTAATTTTCACTTATTTTTTTGGTCTTATTCCTTCATTCTTTATCTGATGTTGATGCATTGAATGTAAATTAGGAGAGAAAGAACATGGAAACATATATTTTTTCCTTTGTTAATCCTCATTAGGATACATCCAAGAATCATACAAAGGAAATGTATCACTATATTGAATCCAATAAGGATCACATCCAAAATGAGGTTTCTGCTAGATCAATTCTATGCGAAGTCTCATTGTCTTTACAATGCTTAGGGATAGATCACTTCTTCCCAATGGCCACTCCCTCAATCCTTCATGATATGGGTCACTTCCATTAGAAAGGATAACTTCCTTCCTCTTCCTTTTCCTCACTACCATGGAAAGGATTCACACACATTTTATGGATATATAGGTTCATTAATTATCAATAATAAATAAATACTCAGTTTTAGATAGATTCTCTATTGAAATTCTACTTTCATTAACTTTATGAATATTAAATTACCACAATTTTACTGGTAAAAAACTTTTCAACACATTCTCAATGCTCACTGCTTTTGTGAAGATCAAATAGCATTCAAAAATCTCCCCAATTCAATTTAAGTGTATATTTCTTTTCAATCCACAAAAATTTCAGGAATCTCATCTCTTTCATGAAGCTAAACTATCCTTCACGAAGTCAAATCCTGTTGTGAAGCTCAATCACTTTCACTAAGCCCACTTAACATTCATGAATATAAAACCTTTTGGTCAGATTTATTTAGCTTTCAGGGAAATCAATACATTCAATATTATTACATATTTCAGTCATATTTTATATCCTTTATGAACATTTTTCTTCACTAATATTTTCACAAGAACAACCTTCACGGATCACACTCAAAAATCTAGATCATTTGAATCTTATTTAATTCCTAATCAACTCTTCTGAAGGGGCATAGGTCTATTTATAGTTTTTTCATCTTGTTACATAATCTTCCATTCATGTCATCACCTTTTCATGAAGCTCAACATTCTCATTCATGAAGATCATTATTTTCATGAAGCATTTTCGAAATTTTCAAATTCATGAAGCATCTCGTAGTTTCAGAGAATCATCATAAAAGCATCAACCAATCACAATACTCCACTTTTCATAGTTGTAGAGATGTACCATCAACACTTCACATGTTTTTCAAGATCCACTTATCATAGTTACAATGATTTACTCTAAACCCTTAATGAATTTGTAATTAACCAATTTTTATAGTTTTGGAGATTAAAATCTTTCCATATCATGTTTGTGATGCTCCATACTTTCATAAAACATAGCCTTCATAACAACAGATGAATTCACAAAGCTCCATTACTTTTCAAAATTACCATTTTTATAAAAATCACCACCTTGTATAAAAAAATTTATTTACAACTTCCATGGCATCCATTCATTCTTCATGGATCTCTTTCAACATAACATGTAAAAAATCTCCCTAGAACTCCACAAACAACCTTGAAAACCAGCTTTGTTAACAAACACATTCAATCCAAAAAATATACATGTAACCTTAAGGTTTTTCACCCAAAATCCCTTGGATTCATGTTTATTTTCAGAACATGAGTTAATTGAGTAATTATAATCATAATGTTCTCAACTTCTTCTATTATTAGGTTGTGAATCTAACTTGGTAATTTTCTATCTTATTGGTAGTTGATGTGATTCCTTTAAAATTATTTCCATGAACAAAAACAAATAAAAAAATTAGGGATTAGAATTTCCAAACCATGAACACATAAAAATGTAATCTTTGAAGATTGAATAGATAAATTTTAGATAACATTAATTCCTTAACATATAAATTTCTATGATCTAATCTATGTAGTCCGTGGTCTATTTTTTAACATAAAATTTTATAGTCATTTTTTGTTCCCATAGAGATGTTTTGTAATGATATTATGTATTTAGAAAAGCATATATCCCTTGTGATTCATAATAGAGGTCAAACAAATCCCATGATCATGTACCAGATGAGGATCTAGTCAATTCTCAATGATCCCTTTTTCCTATTATTACCCATAGGTACAACTATGTTAGTTCCAAATCAAATAGTAGTATCCACACATGTTTTTTGTTTCATGGAACTCCTAACTCTATAGTTCACTATATTTTTGGTTTTTTACTATGTTTAGTTTTACACCTAAGAATTTCAGTGATGTTTTCTAATGATAATCCAAATAAATAACTACCCCTTTCAATGTTACCAACTATGACAACACATATCCTTAATACACAATAATTAATGATTTATAAAATAAATACAAACATAATACAATATTAAAAGATAAAAATTCATAGTGTATTTGGGAAATTAGATAAATAGAACAATAATATAAAATTATTCTACAATAATATTATTTTAAACTCCAAAACATGCTCTTAAGATTACCACACATTTCTAAAATAATAGTGGATAACCTAGGGATGTATATAAAAAAGCGGTGAGCTATAAATCATAGTAAGAGAATGATCAAAGTATAAAATGAATAAATTAATATATATTGGTAAATATCAATATAATTGTGACATAAATGTATTAATAATCACGAACATGAAAATTAAAGCATGATATAAGATGATAAAATCAAGGTAACATATGAATGTGACAACATAGAATATGGCATCATAAGAATATGTTAAGGATAACCACTGAGAAATAATAATATAATGTCATTAGGATAACCTCCGATGCACTATACAGGGTATAACATGAGATAAAAACCATTCCCAATTCATTAGAGTGAGATATAATTTTTAACCTACCCATAACATTCATATTATGTATATGCCCTTGTTTCCCACATAGATCATACAAAATAAGAACACCTTTAATTTATTATATTCCCATGATTAAAGATTGTGTGTTGTATTCAAGGAATTATATAACCAATTAAGGATAAGTACATATAGGTTATTACCTTTGAGTTGAATTCGTGATGGGTTTTCACCACCTAATTTTTAGGCATGAAATAATCACCGGATAATTATAGTAGCATAATGAATTTACATAACGATTAATGAAGTGGTTTAATGATAGTGAATTGTGTTCTATGTATACATTTAAATCATAGTGGATGTTTAAAAATGAATTACAACAATTAAATTAGGAAATTAAATGGCATAATACAAATAATTTTATTGAATAAAGAGGACGAGAAAATCCCTTACCATGAGAGGGAGCTTCTAAAAGTTTGAGTGGAGTTTATTACGATCTTGAGAAAATATTAGGAGGGATTTAGAGAGATATAGTAAGATTAAAATCATGTTAAATGTGTTTTGAGTAAATTGGAGTGGGACATGAGGTTGATATTTATAGAAAAAAGTGAATTTAATTATTAATTTTTCATAATTGGGTTTTAACTCTATATCATAAAATAATCAAAACCATATCCCTTACTGTGGGTTTTCCCGTTATTTTTGTAAAATAGGATAATTATTAAATATTTTATAAGGATGTGAACTAAGAATATTTATATAATACAATTGGTGATGTTGAAGTGATTCATGTTCATAAATAATTAATTTTAAAACAATAAAATATAATATACGGTTTAGAGGATTCAATAAGGGTTTATAAAGTAAATAATATAACATTAAAAAACATTATAGTAGGGGGAATATATATATATATATTTTCATGGGTTTCATTTATCTAATTTATGACTTCACTTTTTAGTTATTATGATGTCATATTACTAAATGAATATTTATACTGAATTTAATTTTTACCCAAATATTGGATGTCTCATAGAACAACGAAAAATTCCTCATTCGGTAATCTCAACATGATGGTCTAAAAAATATTTATTTTATCGAAATATTTTTCTAAATATGAGAATTTTCACTTTTAAATAATAATCCATATTTACTGAAAAATACTATTTTTTAAGATACTATCCACATTCTGGACACTAGAAATGTTTTGTTAAATAATAATAATTTTTTTTTATAATTTATATTTTAATAATTATTATATATTAATAATATTTTATTAACATATAATTTATTTAAACATTTATCAAATCTATTAAAAGTGTGTCTTAATTGAAACTATTTATTTTCCAAAAATAAAATTTTGATTTCATTGTGTCAAACTCTAATTTTTATTAAACTAATTGTTTAATCATTGATAAAGATATAATAAAATAGTATAAATATAATAATTATTTTGTTAAAAATAATATATAAATTTTTAATATTACTAGGGTCTATATACATAACCCATTATTACACTGGTGTATGCCCAAAGAGTATGGTGTGTGATGGCAATGCTTTCATAAAGTGGTTCACTAAATCTATTTTGTGAAAGATCATGATAAGCTGGAAATTATTCAGTAAATTGTTTTATTAATGCTTAAGTTGTTGAATCTTAGTTGGGTATTGGTCAAGGTAAAATACCATTTACACCATCTCCCTCAGATTCTTTTATTAATGGGATTCATATGGTAGGATCCTACTTGTTGGGGCTATCACTTTGTCCATCATTGTCAATTAGACTTTACCATAATCATTAATATATATAAAATTTGTACAATTAAAATATCATCAATGGGTAAGGTGCATAAATTTTTTTTAAATCAGACATGATATATTTTATAACATTCCAAAATAACCAAACTTGAAATAGTTTTTTTTATATGTATGTTACTTAATAAGGTCTATATTAATTCAAAAAGGGAATTAAATTTAAAAAATTTGAGGTTATTATAGTTTCAAAATATATTTATGGATGAATTATTTTTATAATGGTTGTTCTTGATATGATATAAGAAATTGTGATGTCCCCATGCACTGGGTTTACCTAAAAGAGTGAATCATGAAAGGAACATAAAAAAAGTTTTATCCTAAAAAGATAAATTTAAAATAAAAAGGTGCATATGTAAGAGACATAAATATAATATATTAATGACATAAAAGAGGATAATATAAAATAAAATTGATAAAAAAGAAAATGTGTAACCCAAAAATAACAGGGGTTAGACGATCCCATACTTTGGGTCTTGATTTTCTCTACACATGAGGTCAACATCATAAAAAATAAAAATATTTTTTTTCATAGCATAATTTTTTATCTATATTTCATCTTTTATGGTCTATTTATTATCCTATGTTATTCATTTATTATATAGTTTTCAGTTATGTCTGTTACTTGAGGTGGTTCTGTCAGTTTTTTTTTGAAAATTCCTCAGTATATTGGCCGTGGTCAAAGGTGATAAAAAATAGCTTCATAATATCAAAAAATTTAGATGTAGATGAATTTTATTATAATATTATAAAAAATTTATACAGTTTCATAGTTTATTAAAAATGGACTCTAATTAAGAAATCATTCTTGATATGTTGATTTTACAGTGGTAAAATTTACTATGACCATTTATTCTTAGTATAACATATATAATGTCAAATATTATAATTTCATAATATTAATACTATCAAAAATATCTTTTTTATAACATAAATATATATTGTTTTCATCCATGATATTTAGTTATAGAAAAAAAATATTTCATTAATGGGGATGTGGTACTCAGCACATACACAAGAAAAAAACATTAAATTCTATAGAATGTTAGAGGTATACAATGTAGTAATTTATCATTTATGAATTATAACAATGTTATAAATTTTTTCTGTAAATGAATTTACACTTTTGAACCCATCCACATAAGGTAGTGATGAAAACTAGAACACAATAGTCATGGATACTATAGTCTGTACATATCCCTGTTGACGTACTAATTTTTTGAATGGTTTTGGAGGAAACTAGAAAATGAATATTCCATTACTATAATAACATTTTAGAATATAAATAACCATAATTTTATCATTTTTCGTGGATAGAATAGATTTTAGTGGGTATAAGAAGAGCCCAATTAAGAGAGCTCTCTCGGGAACATTTTCTCCTGGTTTAGATGATCTCCCTTGGGAAACACCTTAAAACTAAAAACTACAGGATTGAATTTTGATTGAAATAAAGCTTTATAATGAGTGGATAATTAGGTTAAAGAATGGTGGTATTTATTATTTAGTATAAGGATATTTTGGAGTAATATAAAAAGAAATGTCATTATTCATGGCCATTTTCTTCAATAATGGACAATAATATAGTTGAGGTAGGGGAACATTCAGGAATTCATCAACCATTAACTTTAATGCATTTTTAATCATGTTTTAGGTATTTTAACCATTATTTTTCTTAATTTTAAATTTTTATATTAAATTGTGACAAAATGATTTTACGTTATTAATTTATTTAATTTCATAAAAAAAGGACATAGTTACACAATTTTACCCACTGATTCCTTATATGTAATTCATTTTACATAATTCTATTTTCACAAGTGATAAATACTAATTCTAATATAATAAATGTATTACGGATTGAGAACTATTCTTAGAGAAATGCACTCTTATGAATAAAAATGTGTTTGATGATTTTAATGAAATCGATTTGTTTTTTTACTAAAGGATGGTTGTGAGACCCTAAAATCATGATAATGAAAAATTATATCTTGGGAATGTTTAAATGAATAAAATGTTGATTTTTTTTATCTAAGTAAATGACTATATATGTTTCAAAATGATAAATATGAGTTTGGAAAATTCAACATAGTATTTTTTAATGTATCTTTTTTTAATTATTAAATATATTTATGGCATAATAAAAATGTATATAATTTTTTATGTAATATTTAATTCATGATAATGTTATAAACAATATATTTTTCTAAGAAATGGTATTTTCACTATTCATAAAAACTCATTTAATCTAGAAAAATAAAAAACAACCTAATATAATGTTGATATATATAATTAACAATTGAATTGAATTTTATTATATTCTATCTATATGAGCAATGAATATTTGTTTTACATATAACTGTGAAAAATTGAAAAATTCAAATATTTTATTTTAAAGCATGAAATGAATTTATTATTATTACTATACTACAAGCTATTTTACTATTTTATCGGTTTGGATACAATCCAAATGGTTATATTTTGATGATGAATTATTGATAATTTGTTGTATGTTTTTTACTATTTTTATTATAAAATATGACACCCATATATATTAAGTAGGGAAAATTTTACATATAACTTCTTGGTCCTTACAATCCATGTTGAAAAAATCTTTTAAATTTTAATATAATGGAAACATAACATCCATGGGGGATACCATAGAGATTGAGATATTTTCGAGAGACTTGAATCCTGGAATTGAAGATTATGCTTTAATTGAGAGTAGCATAACATGGTTGAGAAAATATAAATAGATTATGAGACTAATTATGAACCCTGAAGATACATAGGGAAACATGCTAAATAAGGAGAGGAGGAAACTATGAGTTGAGGATTAAAAATATAGAGAGTAATTATTTAATATCAAATTTTTATATTAATTAATATTTTAGTATAACATTTTTATGGAATGAAACATTTTATTTGTGGGGATTAAGGTGATGTAACTACTTAATTATAGAACATGATAAATAAATGAATTTAGTGTTACTTTCTTTATTGTTCATAAAATTTAATTTCTTTATCCCGAAATAATAGATTTTATGGGATGATTAATTTATATATTGGTGTAAACTATCTCAAAAAATTGGAAGATATATATATTTTCTTTTTCAGTGATGGTTATTGAGGATATTATGGTAACAAAAAACCATAGACCAAAATCTATTAATAACTCCATGTGAATATTTTATGTGACCTTCTGAAGACATAATTTACCATGTGGATGGTATAGGTGACTTACTGATAAAATGAATAAGAGATTGGTTTTCTATAATTTATGATTTATGAATTGATTAAACTAACGTATCAAATCTATAAACTTACCTAAAATGTTTGATCTGACCCCAGTTAAAGTATTTTTTAAAAAAAATGTATTTTTAAAATAATATAATATTAAAAAACATCATATATAAAAACATTTAATTCCAACATCGTAACGAACCGGACCCGAGCAGCCACCCGAACAGTGCCAAACGGGTCGGGTGTTACTACCTTAGGTGCACCTCCCCTGAACACCAAACGCTACTGACTAGCAGCGAGGGTCTGAATAGGTACAGTGGGGAGGGTATAACCTCTCGGAGGAACAAAATGGTACTGGTCTAAGTATAAAGCTAAATATGCAGCGGAAATAAATGACTCAAACTAGACCCGGATAGCAAAAGCCAAATAATATCAATAAACCAGCGAAAACAATATAGAAACTTCAGAAGCTGAAAGTAAACAGATCATCATGCCAACAATCAACAAAAACTATTACTTTATACAAACAAGGCATGCATTGAAAAAAGTCATACAGCTCAATAAATAACTACCCCAATGGATAACCAATAGTTTCAATATAACAAGGTAAGCATGCGGATAAGAAGAAGGAAAACTAAACGAAGTAACTCTAGCAGGCACGACCTCAAGGTCCATACCAGTCTCCATGCTAACAGCACTAAAGTCCAGCTCCTGAGGCTGACCCTCTACCTGCACGCAATTTCATAAAGTCTACACGTGTCCCGAAGGGCCCATGTAGGTTGTGAGACAAGTATCAGTAGGATACCACCCATGGGTGCGTACCTAATATATGTTTTTAGGAAGACATGATTATATAAGAAAAACAGTAACAATGAAATGCCCAAAAGTAAACAAAGACTTCACTGGTTCTCAGCAGCCACCATGAAGTGTCACATGCTTCGGCCAATGCTAGAATATCTGGTATGTAGCCCGACACCTCATCCCACCTGACACCATGTGTCTCAAGTACTGACGTCCCGAAGGCATGCCCAACCATCGTAACCCATCTCGAAAGATCAACCTTCCCAAGGAAAAATATCCAGAGGAACATCGATATCTATCCTCAAATTATAACCGGAGGGACATCGATGTCTGCCCTCAAGACACGGCGAGCCTCTACCCCCATCCTGATCGCCTCAAAGCTGTCTCCTGAAGGCTCCTCACCTTCCACGTGGATTCTTATGGCAACCACCCCCAAACCAAAAGACCTATCCCCAACTATAGGGGACCTCTACCCAGCGAGTGGCCATAAAACCTCATCTCAGAGATTATTTGTGTGCACACTACTCAAAAGTACCCGGTGAGCGGTAATCACCTCAGTATGTTCCCAAGCCACAACACCCTTGACACCTCGTGCCCCTGTGAACCTGTCACTCAAGTCTTATGGCCTCTAAATCAGACTGAATCACGGTAGATCTGCGTTTCCGTCAAATCCGGAAATTCTGTTCGGATGGAATCTATGGAGGAATAGGTGAGGGATCAAAGACGAAGAAGGGTGTGAGGGTTTATCCATTCTGATGTGGTCCTGCTGCCACCGATGGATCGAAGAACAGAGGTTGTATGGAGATTATGGGAGGTTTTGAGATTTTTTGAGGTTCTCAGATAAATTGATCTTCCAAAGTGGGAAAAGAAGACATTTCATGAAATGAGGTGCGATGGTGTCTCGATCGCTTGAATAAAATTAAAAATACACGACATGTTTTTCCAAAGTACACGCTGTGTAGAGGTGTTTCCATACCCCGACTTAAGCAGAGTCCAGCACACGGCCTGGACTGTACATGGTCAACACATGGCTAGGGTCTCGGTTGTTGCACTGGACAAAGGTACACATCGTGTAAAGGAAGAATACACATCGTGTAGATGGAAATTTACACCTGGAACCACACGACAAGTACTTGGCCTCACATGGGTAAGGGATACATGGCGTGTCAATAAATACAGACCATGTAGTAAGAAACTTATACACGGTCTTCACACGACATATAGTCGGTGAACACATGGTTGGTCACTCAGGTAACTCATACACGGAGTGTACTTAAAGTACACGGCGTGTAGTCTTGAAATTTCTAGAAACTGCCCAAATTTTATAGATATCTCAAAAAATCATCAAAAATTTTAAACAGGGTCAGGATTTGACCCATTTCTAAAACCCGGGTTCTTACAAACACCCCACCTTAACGTAGCTCGTCCCCGAGCTACCAAACGAAACCAGGAGATGGCACCGAACACGTCCATCCCGGTTAAACAACCCGGACTACCCCAGTCTCATGGTTCTGGCTAAATTCCTAAAAGGGCTCCCCACCTTAGGAATTTCCTACATGTTCTCAACCCGAACAAGGCTCAAAGAAAACAATTAAACAAGCAAGTCTCAAAAACCAATGTCTAGGACCGATGGTCCTCCCGTGACGCATCATCACCCCTACACCTCCTTGGTGCTCACGTGTCGCTTCCGACACCCAACGTAACCCTCACTGCACCGGCGTCCGCCTCCCTGAGGTCCTACATCTAATAGATTGTCAAATCAAACCTGGTGCATTCCACCTCAAGTAACCCGCATCCACGATGCCCCAATGCCCACGACATCTCAAGTAACATAAATCCTTGATGCTCCTGATGCCACACATCTCAAATATATAATAAAATACATAACACATCTGATATGATGCCAATCCCACTAACTAGTCTCTAGTCAGTCCACAAATAACTTGTGCATCTCATGCACTCAACCAGTCATGACTCCAGAGGCCATGCGAAAGAAAGAAAAGAAAATCACGGCCACACCCACGGTGTACCTACCAACGTCATCAGCTCTCCATCTTGCTCGATCCCTAGCAGCTCCACAGCGTGCACCTAACCTGAAGCACGAATGCCTGATGCCTGAACTCCCTGCGATGCTACTCCATTCACTGTCCAATGACCCCTCAACTGGGTCCCGTTATCCCTGTCACGTCCCCCACATGCAGCTGAACCTTGGCTACCCTTTCCTGGTACCGAACCTGAACCAACTCCTGACGCCACAGTCTGTCCTGGTCCCTGCCTACCTGCTATATAAAAAGGCTACCTGCAAAACCTTTCCAGATGCCCGACCTTTCCACACGCCCGACACTCCTTTAGGTGCCTATCGCACTGAGCCCGAACATTTCACGGATGTCCATGCTGAAAGCAAACCAGGACTGAACTTCCACGAGGTGGTCTAGCTGAGTCCTTGGTCTGCCTGCCCTATTGGAACTCATCTCTCCCTCGCTTCCTGCTGTCTGGATCGTCACCTGAAGCTGTCACCTAGCCAAAGAGAGATTTCTCTCTTTCATTGACCTCAGATATGAGTGCCTGGTTCACTACGTCAGAGAAGTAAATCATCCTGAAGATGTTTACCTGAACCCAAATGGCATTCGTAAGCCGTCCTCGAAGCGCCTCACCCTCACTGCGTCATCTCTCACCATACAATGTCCAAAACAAGATAACTCTGCGAAGGTAGCTGTGTAGTCCATGACAGACATATCTCCCTACTGAAGACTCAAGAACTCCCGAGCTCTCTCTGCCCTCAGTGTCTCTGGATAGAAGTTCTCAAAGAACCTGTCCTCGAAATCTTTCCATTCCAGTCCCTCAGGCCTACGAGCATGCACCTGTACATCCCACCAAATGTTTTCTGGTCCTCTGAGCATGTACGTCGCCAGATTGACCCTCCTCCCTGGAGGCGTCTCGAGTTTCTCGAATATCATATGCATGCTCTCTATCCAATTCTCTGCCGCCTGTGGACCACCCTCAACCTGAAAAAGAGGAGGGGTGCTGCGACTGGAACTCCCGCGTTATATATTCCATAGAAAGATATGTTCCATGAGCGCCTCTATCAATCCCCTGTAAGACGCGTACCAGGCTAGCTCGAAGCTTCTCGTCAAGCCATGGTCCGAACCCCGCCAAACCCGGCTGCTGCCCTGCCTGCACTGGATCCTAAACCTGATCCTGTCCCTGAGCCTATACCTGCAGATCATGCTCTGTCTGCACCGGATTCTGAACCTGGTCATGCGGTACTTTATCACCTCATGTCTGATGCTCCATCGAGTCGTGAAGGAGTAACCCGTAGAATACCATAAATGGTCAGACATCCCAAATATATATATGACAATATATTCTACGCAGATATGGAAAGCAGTAAAAGGCAGTGCATATAACTACCCTTACACTCCTCTATCGCAACCCATGCCCTCGGCATCCCAACCTCACGACCTCTTTATCCACCCTCAATAGAGCCAAGTATCAATATTACCTCGGGCCATGCCCATCCTAACAACCAACGTTGCCTCAAACCCGACGACTGAGTCGCCCAATCCTGGTAGTTACACTGCCTCACCCTTAGTACCTGCCTGCTCTCATAAGAGCCAGACCAAAAAATCATGCACGTGCAATTCTAAAATATACAAAGCATGGAATACAAATTGCAATAAACAATAAATTTTATAAGGAGTTTCACCTATTCAAATTACAGAGCATACATATCATGCCAATTGATTTTTTTCACATGGTATTGTCACTTCACAAAGAATACATACAGTTATGAAATTGAAATACCCTAAAATGTTCCTATCAAAAGCCAAGCAGGCAACCCTTTCCATACCAGACAAGGTTTACAAATCATATTCAATAACATCACACAACAAGTGAGCCACAAAGGTGGAAATCATACAAACCATAATCTGAGCAAGAAAAAATAGCAATTCCCATCCACGGAAACTCATTCCATCCCTCATACATGGGGCTGCAGGCACCCAAGAACAAGTTCAAAAATCAAGTTCCAACAACAACCTATCTCCAGTATACCATATCCTAGATAGTAAAACTAGCAGAAATAAAAAGAGAATTCTCTAACTCATTAGTAGCCAGCAAAGCAATTCTACTAAATCCTTGTCTAGAACTCCTCTGATACCACTTTGTAACGACCCAGACCCGAGCAGCCACTCAATCAGTGCTGAACGGGTCGGGTGTTACTACCTCAGGCGCACCACCCCTGAACTCCAAAGGCTGTCGACTAGCATCGAGGTTCTGAATAGGTATAGTGGGGAGGCTATACCCTCTCAGAGGAATAAAATGGTACTGGTCCGAGTATAAAACTAAATATGCAGCGGAAATAAATGACTCAAACCAGAGCAGCATAGAGGAAGCATAATAATATCTATAAACAAGAAGAAGCAATATAGAAACAACAACAGCTGAAAGTAAACAGATCAACACACCAGCAATCAACAAAAACTATTACTGTAAACAAAAAAGGAATGCATCGAAACAAGTCATACAACTCAATATATAACGGCGGCAATGGCAAACCAACAATTGAAACATAACAAAGTAAGCATGAAGATAAGAAGAAGGAAAACAAAACAAAGTAACTCCAATAGGAATGACCTCAAGGCCCATACTAGTCTCCATTCCAACAACACTAAAGTCCAACTCCTGAGGCTGACCCTCTACCTGCACACAATTTCAAAAAGTCTACACACGTCCCGAATGGCCTGTGTATGGTGTGATACAAGTATCAGTAGGATACCACCCAAGGGTGTGTACCTAATATAAGTGATTAGGAAGACATGCTTATATAAGAAAAATAGTAACAGTGCAATTCCCAAAAGTAAACAAAGGCTTCACTAGTGCTCAGCAGCCACCAGGAAGTGTCACCTGCTTCGGCCAACGCCGAAATCTCTAGTCTGTAGCCCGGAACCTCGTGCCACCGGACACCATGTGTCTTAAGTACCGATGTCCCGAAGGCATGCCCAACCGTCATAACCCATCTTGAAAGCTCAACCTTACCATGGCACATCATTCGAAGGAACAGTGATATCTATCCTTAAATCATAACCGAAGGGACATCGATGTCTATCCTCAAATCACAACGAGCTTCTACCCCCAACATGACATCCTCAAAGATATCTCCTGAAGGATCCTCACCTTCCACGTGGCTTCCTATTGCAAGAACCCCCAAATGAAAATACCTATCTGCAACTATTCGGGGACTCTACCCAACGAGTGGTTGTACCACCTCATCTCAGAGTCAATCTGTGTGCACACTACTCAAAAGTACCCAGTTATCGGTAATCACCTCAGTATGTTCCCAAGCCACAACACCACTTACACCCCGTGTCCCTGCGAACCTGTCGCTCATGTTTGATGGCCGCTGAGTCAGACTAAATCTCTGTAGATCTATGTTTTTGTAAAATCCTGAAATTCTGTTCGGATGGAATCTGTTGAGGAATATATGTGGGATCAAATATGAAGAATGGTGTGCAGGGTTAGCCTTTCCGATGTAGTCTCGCTACCACCGACAGATCGAAGAACGGAGGTCGTACAGAGATTCTGGGAGGGTATGAGTTTTTTAGAGGTTCTAGGATGAACTGGTTGTCCAAAGGGGGAGAAGAAGATATTTTTAGGAATGAGGCACGATGACATCTTGATTGCTCGAATAAAAATAAAGATACACGACGTATATTTCCAAAGTACACGCCGTCTAGAGGTGTTTCAGTACTCTGACTTAAGCAGAGTCCAGCACATGGGCTAGACCGTGTACGCTATCAACACACGGCTAGGGTCTCGGCCGTTACACAGGACAAAGGTACATGGCGTGTCAAGGTAGACTACACGCCGTGTAGATGGAAATTTACACCTAGCACCACATGACATGTACTTGGCTTCACATTGGTAAGGGATACACAGAGTGTCTATAACTACATGCCGTGTAGTAAGAAAATTATACACGGTCTTCACACGACATGTACTTTGCGAACACATGGCTGATCTCTCGGGTAACTCATACACGGCGTGTACTTAAAGTACATGGCGTGTAGTCTGGAAATTTCCAGAAACTGCCCAGATTTTCCAGACTTCTCAAAAACTCGTCATGAACTTTAAACATGGTCGGGATTTGACCCGTTTCTAAAACTCTGGTTCTTACAAACATTAACTATAATTTATTTTATTATTTTTAAAATAGATACCATTTTTCTATTTTAGATAGTGAAAATAAAACATGAAATCACACAGAGAAAATAAGAATGTGGTTTAGTCCTAAACGAAGACCTAATCCCCCCACATGAAAATAATATTCTTCCATTTAAGTAATTATAAAAATAAACTAATACACAACTGGATTGATTTAAAAAAAATTGTACTATAAAATTTTTGGATATAACCCTCTCCCATAGTTCTACTTGGGAGAACACGATTCCTAGTAACACAAGACCTCTTCCACAGTTATACATGGGAGTGAAAATGAAAAGTGTTGAAAGAGATTTTCAATAACTCCACAGTTAAGTACAAGAGTCTCTATTTATAGATAAAAAGGTCATTAAAAAAATATCGATGTAATATCTAAAATATAAAGGGAATGAAATGAGATATGTAAAAATTATGTTTTGATAAATCTAATCAGCTTCAGTTTTTCAGAAGTCATTGAATTTATCTACGAGTATCTTCAAAAGAGTTTTAATAGGAATTGTAGAAAAGTAGAGTATCATAAAGTGTCATAAAAATTGTCTCTTTGTAGAAAGGGGGAACATGTATATCTCTCTATTATTCCTTATGTAATTTTTAACACCCAAACAAGATCGAATCTCTTTCTTTAAACGAAATTCAACCAAAAGTATCTGTTTGAGAACAATCTATATATCCTTAATTACACTAAATATGTAATTAATGATTTAAAAATTAGTTATTAGATATTTGAAAATAGTACAATGCTATGTTATAAATGGTGATATTATTTAAATAAAAAACTATTACATGTTCTCAAGGTCATTTGACAAGGTCATTTGACACGAAAACTTTTCATGCTCAATTTCATTATTCACACGTACAGTTCATTTTTTCTTTTTTAGGTTTATTACATTACAATGTTTCTAATTTTTCACCCGTGATATATACATTTATTCATGTGATATGTATTTTTTCTTACATTAACAAAAAATACTCATACGCATGGTCAATACAATACTTAATTGTAATTTTTCTTATATGTCACATTCTATGTTGGTTGTTTTTGAGGTAAGTTGATTTTCAATACACAATAATTATGTGATATTTGTCTTACCTTCCACATGGTATGTAGTTTCATCATGTGTTAGGATGATTCCCAATGCATAATAGTTTCTTCAATGCATTTTGGGTTAATATTCAATGCACAGTTGGTTTTTTAATGTGTCAAAACTCTTCATTTGACGCATGGTAGGCAGTTTGGTGATACAAGAATTTTGAGTAAAATGTTGGATATGTTCTGAATGGTTTGTTGACCTTCATTATAAGTTAAAATTATTTACATGTTAAGTAAATTAAACATGTGGTAGTTTATAATGGTATGTGTGGGAGTTAACCAATTTGTTATGTTTGGATAGAAAACCATTTTCTAACATAAAACATGAAACTCAATAGAAATTTTTTTAATATGATTATGGTTTATTAAAATAAGAATGTTCTTGTCTATGAAAACTATATCAACCCTTTTTTCCCAAGTTATGAAATTTAAAATGAAATGAATTAAATACAACAAAAATATATTGATAATAAATTAAAACAAATTCTAACACCCCATGATTTTGAAAATAAATTTAATATTTAATGCATGAAACATTGAGTATCTACAATGCACCACTGTGTTATAACCTTGGAAGTAAACATATTTTTACAACCTCTGTGATTAAAATTTTAAAAAAACTAACATACACAGTAGTGTCGAGTAGGATATATTGAGCGTGGTAAGACAAACATTTTTTTGATGAATAATGAGATACACTTATAAAATATAATCAAAATTAAATCGTCCAGAAAAATATAGACGTCACCCATGAATGTATAAATACAATTTAGAATTATTGAAAGTGAAAAAATGATCATAGTATAAGTATTGGTATTTTTGTATGTCATAAATATTTTAATTACAATTTTATGATTAATTTAATAATTTAAAATGGAAATTTATATTCATAAAATGAAATCAATAATTTTTATTTTATATTATTATGGTTATAAAATAATTTAATAGGACTTTGATTAATTTTTCAAGGTGTTAAAAAATTATTTATAGTTTTAATGTTGTTTTTTTCGAATAAATTATGATTTCAAATAAAAAATAATTTAAAAATAATAATAAAATTATTTTCAAAAAATGGATTTCATTTTTTAAATCTACAAATATAAAAAATTTTTGGGTAACGTTTTTGTATATTTTAAAAATTATTTAATTCTGGATGAATAGTAAAATACAATAAATTATAATTAACACTAAATACCTGATTTATTGGGTCATAAGTGATTAGAAGATAGTGTATGCCACTTGGTTAGAAATCAGATTCACTTATTACTACGATGGATCACATGAATCAACAATATTGGATATCATGATAGAAATAATAAAATAATGAATACAATATTCACAAATCACCCCTCTCCCCCTCTATAAAAACATCACACCTCACTCCCTCTTCTCTTCACCCCCCCTAAGGACTTGTAAATTGTCAAAATTCTGCTCAAACATCCACCCAAGCTCCTTCTCCACGTCTATAATCACTTTTTATCATAAAAAGTCTAAAATCACTACCCTAAAGAGGACCTCAAAGAAGATTACTTCAAGAGGTAAATTTCACTTTTCATTTCTTTTATTGGAAGTTCCTTTATTTTCATTTTATTTACTCACAACCTTTTATCCTAATGTTGTAATGAATCTAGTATAATAAATGTACGTTAATTTAGTTATGATAATGTAATAATTCTTTATCACCTCTCATTTACCCTTCTTTTGATCTAGAAATGAAAACACCATTCGAGATGTGTTAATTTATCACATTCAAGGACGATGGGTTTTCAATTTCTATCACCATCATCAATTCTTATCATGAAGTCATTTTTATGGTTGAACCAAACTGTAGTATTTGTTTTATATCTTATTTAAGTATCTGGAATCCTTTTTACACTTGATTTTAATTTATATAAAAAATGAGTTCGTTGTTATCAAGAATCGATAATTAACCCAAACAATTATCATTAAAATTTTATATAATGAATCATCTTCACTCCTAATAACCAAATGAATTTTATAGAACTTTTAATATTATGGTTTCTCAAAAATAACATGAAACTTTTATTTTGGGGATCCATTCTCAATCTAAATGTTTATCCATACATGAAAATTAGAAAACTGGTCAGGAAAACCAAGGAAGGAAACACTCCCAAACAATGAAATGAAATATCTTAACCCCTAAAAAGGCCATGAACGAACCTTATATAGTTATAATAAATAAATTACATGTATAGGAGGTTCTAGAAAAAATTATTTATGAAGATATTTTTTATTATTCAGGTCATTAAGAGAAAGTGAAGAACACTTATAGACAAAAGGATAGGGTTTTCTACCCATATATCTATTTTTATTTGGTTTGCGTTTATTCTCCACAAACCTCAATCAAATTCCAATTTATTCACCTATATGCCTCCTAAACACTACTTGAATGTTTTTTATATTTGTACCAACCAGAATCCTACTTTAATTAATGGGGAGTTATATGTTTTAAAAGGATATTTTAGATCTTCATCCCAAAATACAATCTCAATTCAAGGAAATTTCTCAAATTCTTACCTACTATCATGGGCACTCTATAATCTGTTTTTAGAAACCATTCCATTCTAAAATCACTAATTATTTTATTAAATTACTATCTTACTTCACATCTGGTTTTATATTCATACTTTTCCAAAAGGACTCTTCTTTTCAAAATAAAAGAGTATTTATCTTAAAAATTACTCGATGATTTTATAAGATTATCATCATATATTTCAACAATCTTGTTGATTGTCATGTATTATTGGGATTATTCATTTTTTATATAGTATACCATATTTAATTTAATTTTTTCTTGGTATTTTTAATATTGATGGGATTTCGTAAAATCATTCACAAATTTACTCTGAATGGTTAACATTTATGTTTAATGTTTAGGGAATGTTATTTACATTTCATATGTTAGATTCAATATGAATGTTTATATATATCCTTATTCATTTGAGGAACGCATTGGAATTATTATGGGATGGGTGTGGCTTGCTATAACCCCTCAATGAATTGATAGGTCTCGTGAGAAAAATATTCATGGACTTGGCTGAGGCCTTTCCCATTTTTAGATTTGGTTTTGGACAAGGCATTATGAAATTTTAAATGTCTTAGATGAGGCCTTGATGGTAGGTTTAAGAATGTACAGCATATTTGTATCCATAATTGTGAAGTTATTTATTCAAATTTCATGAGAATATTATACTAGTAGAATACCCAAGATTATGTTTTATTATGGAAATATTTACTCAACTCGTATTCCTGACATATTTTATTCGTGTGTTTATTATGAAGGCATGTGTTTTCAATTATGCATCATGCCTAATGGTTATGTTATCTTCTTCTGTATTTATTACTCTTACAGAGAATTTTAGCTCACCCCTTTTTTATTTTTCATTTTCACATCACATGAAGATGTTTATTATGAATTAACTTATGTATATACATATAGTTGTATATTTTCCTAATAAAACTTATACGATGTATTTAATTTCAAGTTACAATGTTGAACTTATGTATGTATCTGGCATTCAAAATATAAAAAACTATTCATTCCTTTGGGATATAATATTCATTCTATACATTAAAATTTAAAGTAATAAGGCAATAACACTGGGTAACTGGGGTTAGGTCATTACAAAAATATATTTTAATATCTTAAATGATTATCAGGAACCATAAATTATTCAATTATTCCAATGAATTCAATTGATTTCACACAATTAGTCCCCCTTTTGGGATTTTTAAATTGTGTATTATATTGAAAATAAATACATTATAGAAAAAATATAAAAAAATTAGAATAAAAGTAGTATTTAATTAATATTTAAAAATAGACATAATAATATTTACAAGGAGTACCATTAACATATCTTGCTTCCTCATTATCTTATGTCGAGGTCGAATTACTACGTGGCCATAGGTGAAATACCCATGACACGAAATGATAGAATAAATTCAAAGGGATTCAATAAAATTGGGGGATGATTTTATTTTTTTAAATTAAATAACCCCAACTAACATACTACAACCAAATAACCTCTAAATGATGCATGAAACTAGAGTAATAAAACACAAAGTAATACCAAAAGACAACGATACCCAATTACAACATAAACAATATCCAAATACCAAAGTGGAACACTAAACCAAAAACGTAAATAATCCAAATACATAATACCACATATCCCAACATGCTCCATTTCCAACTCCATAATTAGTTCCAAATATATAATGATACACCACTAAATAAATGGGATACCTTGAACGTACATGTGTCTCGATAAAAAATATTTTCAAATCCACCAATGTCTCCAAAACAGGAAGTGAGTAATGAAACAAAGTAGGCTTTACCCAAATGAATTCCTTACTCATGCCACTAGGATATGACATTTTAACACATTTATACAAACAAATTTATATAAAAATTTAAAATAGTTAATATTAAAGACAAACCATTTTCAAATCCAATCCACTTTTTTCCAAGTAATGCAACCAAATAGTTATTTAACCCCATTCCATATTTTATATTTTGGAATTAACCATTTCATACCACATATCCGCACACAAATACCTTGGAGATAGTTCTATACTCATGATTAGTCTCTCATCGATCTACCAAGTCATTTCATTGAAACAATATACTAGTTCCCCAATAGTAGACATACCTTACATAGGGTCACATCAATGTAAATGAATACACGCCAACCAATTATAAAAAAATCTTGGAAAAAAAATTGTGGAAACTATTTCAATAAAACAAATATTTTTATCGAAACCCTTTCCAAAAAAACTTTTTCTAGTAATCAAACCAAACTATCATTTTAAAATCCACATTTTAAAATTATTTAATAAATAACTTTGCACAATAATTACAAAATTTAAAAAACCATCACTAAAGTTGGTTTATACCAGGATTTTCTCAAATATTTAACAATGAAATTATTGAAATTTAACCAATTTGAAACCAAGCCTTCAATTTGTAGTAAGAGGAGTCGAGAGTGAAGCCACCTACATCGGAAACAATGGTGAAAATTATAGGCAACATGAATTATTCAAAACAATGAGAAAAAACTCCAAAAAAATCATAGATCTCATTACCTATCATGAGAATACCAAATATCACCATGATTGGCGTCCAAAAATAGAAATTTGTCCCCATATGATTATATCTATGAATCCAATAGCGGGAAGAAGAATATATATAAGAAAAAACACCATGAATATAGACTTAATGAGGGATCGAGTCTTCAACGAACCAATATTTTCATATGGATTTCCCCTGTATCAAAGGAATAGTCTACATGACCTTTGGGAGGAGAGAAAATAATGTAAGGGTCATAATAGGAAAAAATTAGGGGTTAAGGGGATGAACTAAGTGAGATCCATAATTTTTGGATCTCAAATTTATCTATGCATGGTTAGCTCGCATGGTTAGGTAAACAATGCTCTTACCATGAAAATACCACTTCCATAAGAAGAACCTCGCCCAGTTGCATTGCGTTGTTAAAAAAATGAAGTTCCAACTATGAAGAATCTATATGGCCTACTTCACATGGTTTCTCCAAGGTGGTATCACGACTCTTTTATACCATGTACCTAATCGTGCACCTACCCAAATTCCAATGGCACAGTTTTCATAGTTTGAGGATTTAAATGGTTTATACTATCTTTTTTTATATCATTAACCTCCAAAAATAATTACATACATTCTCAAAGACCCTAAACCCTCCCATAACACACCAAAACATATTAAATACTTCATATAAATAAATAAATGGCTACATACGTGAAAATGGGTGTGATATATTCTCCCCACCACTATACATTCCATCCATAGAATGTAGAAAACCACCACTATAATGAAGGATTTTGGGACATTTTTCAACCATTCACATCACCCATTTTAAATTTTCTGCATGAATCCAACCATGTCTATAAAAAACCCATACTAAACTGATCTTCTTCCCATAGAAAAATTTCAATTTACTATCCAAAATATTTTCTAGAACATGAAAAAATGAAGCATCCAGATTTAAGTAAATGTTATCCCAATGAATAACATGGTTCAGATCAAGATGGTACTTTTTAAATTAAGATACATGATATTAATTATGCACTAGATCAAACCACAGTGGGAAATCCAACTGATATTTTGCCTCACCAACCCCTTCAAGAGTCACACAAATGGCCTATGTTTCAAGGAGATAAGTTTCCCTACTTCTCAACACAATTCCAATAACATGGAGATATTATCCAGAACACATGATTACTCACCTCAAACAACAATGGTCATCGACGATGATCTAGATATTTTTCTAATGAATCTGATATTTCTCTATTATCTTCATGATTATCTGAATCTTCTCTATTGTCTCTTAGACAATGCTTGACCCCAATAGTGAAGTCCTACCTAGTTCCACCCAACAAAGTGAAGAACAAAAAGGATGCCCATACAATGCTTCAGAATGATACATATGTATTGAGGCCTAATAAATATTATTATATGAGAACTCTTCTAATGCAATATGGTCCTCCCAAGATCTACCAACATTAATTACATAAGCTCAAAGAATTTCTTACAATTTTTTTATCTTCCTTTCAAATAATCCATCTATATGCGGATGATACATAATAATCATAGTCAACTAGGACCTAAGGTATTGTTGTATGGATTTATAGAAATAAGATGTAATCCTTGGAATAATGCATGACACTATCGAATCTGGTACACCATTCCACTTTATAACTTCTCAGATATATATTTTAGACATGTCCTACACCATTTGAGATTCACGTATATGAATGAAATGAGAAGACTTTGTGAGAAGATCTGCTATCAAAACTATGGAACCGTGTCTCGAAAACATCCTTCGGAGACTTGTCACAAAATCTTAGACTATCTGCTATCATTTCTAAATAGGAATATTTAACGACATCAACATATCTACTAGATTATGGTGATCTCCCTTAATCACCTGACATGTGTGGAATGTTGAAACAAACTTATCCAACGTCCTTTTCTTTCCAATCCACCAAAAGTGTTATTTTAATTCCTTATACATCATCAAAACACCATGATTAACATCTCTTATCTATTGGTGGAAATCAATAATAAGATTATCGAAAAAATCCATAAGTACACCCATTGAATTTCAAAACCAAAAAATTGAACTCCCGTCCATCATCCATTAACTAATTTCCCCCCCACCATTTAGGTTTTAACACATTTAAACACATTCTATGTCAGATATATATGCCACCTTCACCATCTATACCAAATCGGGAATAAAATAAACTGGAATGAAAGCTACTATAGTAAATTGGTCTTCACAATCCAAGTGCATGTCTTCTATCATTGACAACAGCTACCACTGATCTGAATCCTAATATTTCAATTGACCATATAACATTCTTCATAATTCATCTACCACTGAATTTATTTTACCATGTTTATAGATCAAGTCAATGTCAATCATTTTTTTATATTACATCCATCTTTTTTTATCATATGTTCAAATACCTTTGTGAGTGAACATGTTTCATGCTCTTATGATTCGTAAACACCATAAATTTTTTAGCAAAGAGGCAATGACCCCAAGTCTTCAAATCATGGACAATAGTAGTCAACTACAAATAATGTTTTGTTTAATTATTCTCATGAAACCATAACAACCATGATCTATAATTTACAAAACGATCTCCCTTTATGATAATAAATCCTAATCAATATTCTATAAACTACTGGAAATGGGGTCTATCCCCACTTTTATATCCCCACGGTTTAAAGAACCGTTGGGAGAGATTGGTTTTAGATGTCTATACCCACGGGTTTAATAAAACTATGGGTATTCAATCTTCAATTGGACTTAACTTTTAGGCACCTCCTCCTCAAACTTCCATCACTCTCTATGATTCAACCCTACCTCCCCGACCCTCGACTCCTGGTTGGGTTCTCCCCTCCCGAACCACTGCCTCCTGGACCTCTCCTCCCCTCTCCGACTCCCACCCTGGCCTTAGACTCCCGGCTCCGACTCCCTACTCTGACTCTCGACTCCCGACTCCTGGCTCCTCCTCTCGGCTCCCGACCTGGACCTCCTGGCCTTTGCACGCGCCTTTACATCCCAGCCATCACCTCTTAAACAAGGTAATATTGTACATCTTACTACGAATCAGGATGTAATTTTAAAATTATTAAAGATCTATTGGTATTTGGTAAACTCCCGACTAGTTCATCCTTTTGGAAATTAGTTCTGGAATACACAGAAATTAGTCAATCAATTATAGAACTTTTAGGGTTTTAGAATTTTAAAATTTATCCCTATGGGGTGTGGATACATTCAAATACTATTTTCTTATCATGAGCTAAAGAAAAATGCATGAGTAATTGGATATATTGTGTTAATTATGAGAATAGTTTTATTGTAAGAGTGGGATTATTTAATCCGGTTGAGGTGATGAACTCGAGGGCTTAGGTTTGTATGAAAATATTTGGTATTTATTGGATTTTATGTCTTAATAAAATATCTATGAAATTGACGCTACTCTGGTTGTTTCCATTAAAATGGACTAAGAAATAGAGGAATCCATGTTTGGCTTCTATGATTGTATCTTTTTCGAAGTGAACCTAATCCCCCTTTACATTGAGAAGGTAGCATTTTGTATGCTGGATAATGATTTTGGTTTGAAAATTGAATATGAGGATACCCCACTTTATTCAGGGTTTCCAGCCATTGGGATTGTTAAGGATGAACGTCGTAATGATTTATGATGATATTATTATTCTAATAACAGGAAAGATGTAAAATACTATTTTAGGAATAAGAATGGTGCTAAGTCTCTGATAGTTGCTGACTCAAATTAGATAATTGACATAGGTTGTGAGTTACGGTCATATGGTACCTCATCTAAGGATGGTCAGGACTACCCAGGCCAGGGGAATGATATTTTCTTGAGGGGGAAATCTTTTTGAATAGGGGTGGTTCAATATACAACCAATGGTGATGATATGGTTAGGTTATGGGTAGTTGGAAACTCTTCCATTTCATGATGGACATGTTTGTGGTGAGAAAGATGGTAAGTGAAACTAGTATTATAAGGATACTGTGGTCCTAGATTCATAGGGAATAGAACAAAAATCATGGTATGAAGTAATGGAGGGGGATTATAATGAAGTATAGTCTTGATATGGTAATATTGTTAGGTTTCTAAATTTTCATTTTCTCCAGTATTTTTAGGTTCTACTTAAGAAAATAATGATTTATGAATTGTTATCCATAATGTTCTGCTACTCTGTACTTACTATATTTGTTCATTAATAATATTTTGGAGCTTCACTTATATTATCTATTTTGTATAAGATGAACGATAGTGTTCCTCATCACTTGAAATTGATGAATCTTCTTCTCCAACATGTATACTCTCAACCCCTTCATCTCATCACTTGATTGTTATGATCAAGTCTCATTTATTAATGTAATTCTTGTAATTTGTCAAGGTAAAACCCCATTTATAAAACGTCACTCCCAAGCTTAGATTACTGTGTTTCAAAAATGTTATTTCCTAATAGTTGAGTCCATCATTTACCCCTATATATAAATTATCTCTCATCATTACGCTTAATATGCACCAATTCGAATTATCACATTCTAACAACTACATCTCTAATGTCTATAATGTCCAATGATCATATTATTGACATGAAAAGATATGAATTTCTAGTAATCTTTTGTTTATTTTTTATGAAATACCACACATATAATTTATTCAATGGTAAATTCCCATATAAAAAGTAGGGGTCGTTACAACCATGATGTAGACATGGATTTTGATGGATTTTCTTTTTTAATTTTTCTTAAACATATCTCGAATTCACTTACTACCCAACAATGATTATGATTCCATTAAATAAAACATAAAAATTTCATTCAATATCCCAAAATGGATTTTATTCATTAACAATTTCATAGTAATCAAACACTAAAAATGTTTTTTAAACACGAAACTATTATAATGAATAATGGTTTTCCTAATATTCTAACCCTCAGAGAAAAGATCAACACTATACTAAAAATTTCTTAATTAAGATTTTTTGACCACCCCCTTAATCAATTAACATAATTAGGGATCTTAGAATCTAAGACATGTTTAGTTTTCTGATCATCAAGGGATCTTAAATTTCCTCCATTTTATTTGTCTAAAACATGGGGAACAATACATGAACTCTTCTCTAAGTTTCAATAGCCAACTCCCTAATTCTCCCCAACAAGGAACACTCTCTATATATTCTCAATTTATCATCTCCTATAAAAATAAAAAGGTAGTTCATATCCTTTTTAAAAAATAGAACATTTATATTCTTCAATCCTACGGTACTATAATTTATTCTCTTCATTCATGATTAGATAACATGAATTTTCAATATCACCCACTTGGAATAAATAGCCTATAACACTCTTATCCTCTTTTAACCACTCTTCCATCCTCAATGTTCTCAAGAAATAACCCATAATTCCAAAAAAAAATTTCCTTTATCATGAAGCTGAGAAACACTTAATAGATTGTGTTTTAATCCATCAACATAAAGTGTGTTTTTTATTTAAGGTTCTCTTTCCCAATAATAATTAAACCAACTCCTTTAACCATTAGTGACCAATCATTTATGAAGGTATGTAAGCATCCAATTCATTTTTTAATCGATTCCAATGTTTTTAAATCTTTAACCATGTGAGAAGAACATCAACGATCCAAGATTCATGGACTTTCCACTTTGGATACTTTGGGTGAAACTTCAACAACTAAATCTTTCTCCTTCACTTTTCTATTCTTCTTTTGAGGATTTTGAGTATTAAAACACAAATTTTTTCAGAATGGTATAATGATGAGGCATTCATTTTCATCATGAATAGGATGGTCACACCTTCCATAGACTTATTCAAGAATATCAAACATGTTCTGTGATTTCTATATATAATTTACAATACATTTATAACTTTTATTCCTTTAATGGGGCTGAAACCCCCATACATTTATTCTCAATAATCCCAAGTATTTCATGATGTTTATTTTAAAAAACATATCTTTTCCATATGAAAAAATATTCCAATGTTCCAATAGAATCCATAAAAAGTATATCTTTTATGCATCATATTGTACTAAATTTGTAGGATACCTTGAAACATTATTTCAATATTAATTCCAAAACATTAAAGTTATAACTACTATATTTTCATTGAATGTTTTATTCCCCATCAAATAACCCCTACCAAATAATCTATAAAAGTAAAATTTCATATTATTAGAATAAAATTTTCTTCCCATGTGTATAATGCCTCTATATCTATAAAGGATTATTTTACATTGAAATTTTCTTTTTTATTCTCCACCAATGACCACTTGGGATTGTCTTTTTTAACTTTTTTCTTTAGTTTACATCTCAAGGTAGACCTTTTTCCCTTTTTTCCTACTTATTCGATTATGGACTCCTCTTGTCAATAAATATGTTTTACTAGCTACTAATATGCTTTGATTAATTTAATAATAAAACATATTGTAATCAATTTTTTAAAAATGATTTACATTTTTGATTGAATAATAATTTTTTATTGTTATAGAATGGATAGAAGTTGTATGTATCATACCAATCAGATTTCAACCAAGGATCAAAATAATTTGGAGAATTTTTTAGATTTTTCATTTAGCAATGCGTTAGATGGAGGTTATATACAGTGTCCCTGCTATAATTTTGTTGGAAGACCATGGTTAGGATGAGAAGAAGTTAGTTACCATTTAATGAAATTTGGATTTCAAGAAAACTATCATGTTTGGTTTCACCATGGAGAGACGAGTCAATCTTCAACTATTCATATTGAAATGAACGAAGTGACATGGAGAATCTTATATTTTATCGGTTTCCATATGTGAATCATTCCGAGAGAGATAACATGCCGGTGCAAGAAGACAATGATATGACTACACATGAGGAAAATGCTGAAGATGATGATGTTGACAGAGTGAAAAAAGTTATTGGATGATGCCAGAACTCTAGTATATCAAGAATGTAAAAAAATGACCAAGTTGGAATTATTAATATGGTTATATCGTGGGAATACCATGTATGGGATTTCTAATACCACCATTGGTTATATTCATACATTTTTGAAGGACTTTCTTCTTGATGGTGCAGATATTCCCTCAAATCATTACATGGCATGGAAGTAAATTAAGCAGCTTGGATTTTCTACTAATAATTTTCATGCTTGTCTGAAAGAATTTAGTTTATTTTTTGAGGAAATAGCTAACCGTAATGACTGTAAAGAATGTGGTACATCTCGATGGCAGAATAATGCAGATGGAACACTATCTCGTGTGCCACAAAAAGTCATGTGGCACTTTCCATTAATTACCGGAATTCAAAATATATTTATGTCTCTAGAAATCTCACTCAATATGCGATGGCACGATGTTGAGAGAATTAAAGGTAATGATGAGCTGGTCCATCCTACATATGGATTAGCATGGCGGACATTTGATGCACAACATCCTTATTTTGTAGCTAAGGTGCATAATGTCAGATTAGGCATATCATGTGGTGGTTTTAATCCGTTTGGTCAGATGCTTACAGCTCATAGCACGTGGCCTATTTTTATTCACGTTTATAATCTTCCTAAGTGGAAGTGTATGAAAAAACCTTTCACTTTCTTGAGTATACTAATATTTGGACCTTTAGATCCTGGTAATGATATAAATGTCTACATGCAGCCTTTAATAAAAGAGTTGAAACAACTTTGGGATTTAAGTGTGCAGACATTTGATGCTTCTTTATAGAATACGTTTCAGATGCGTGCTGCTCTTCTATGGACCATAAATGATTTCCCTGCCTATGTAATGATGTATGGGTGGAGCACTAAGGGAAAAATATCATGTCTCGTTTTTATGAAGAATACACGATCGAGAGGGATTAAATATCATCGTAGTTTCAATTTCATGGGGCATCACCGATTCTTGCCAATGGATCATCAATATAGGATGAATCGTCGGAGGTTTGATAATAATGTTGATACTGTAGAACCACCTTAATGTATGTCAAGAAGTGATGTGTTAGATGAATTGAAAGATTTCATCTTTTCATTAGGAAGAGGTCAATTGACATCTTAAAAGAAGAAGAATGCTGATAGTAAAGTCACATACAATTGGAAAAAGAGAAGTGTTTTTTTTTGTTTCCATATTGGTCTACTAATTTATTATGTCATTGTTTAGAAGTAATGCATGTTGAGAAAAATATATGTGAAATGTTGCTTGAAATTATTTGAGTATTAAGGGGAAGACCAAATATGACTTCTGATCTCGTCAGGATTTATTGGATTGGGGTATTCCACCAGAACTACATCATGTTTGTATCAGTGAAAACAAATGGAAAGTTCCATGTGCATCTTATGAGATGACACCGGTAGAGAAAGATCAATTTCTTGTAGTATTGGAGAATATTAAGGTTCCAGATGGCTATTCCAGCAACATATCTAAACAAGTCAACAGAATACATTTGAAATTGAAATCCCTAAAAACTCATGATTATCACATCCTTCTTCATGAATTGATTCCAATAGAAATTCAACCTTTGATTTCCAATAATGTAAGGGTGGTAGTGATTCGGTTGTGTCATTTTTTTAGAGACCATTGTGCTAAAAGGTTATACAAATCATTGTTGATAAAAATGCAGCAAGAGGAACTGTTAATTCTATGTGAGTGGGAAAAAAAATTCCTCCATCCTTTTTCACTTGCATGCGACATTTAACAGTTCATCTTCCAACCGAGACACTTCTTGGGGGATGAGTCACTTGTCGGTGGATGTATCCCACTGAATGAAATATGTTCACAATGAAATCATATGTCTGAAATAAAAATTATCCTGAAGGTTCCATTGTGGGGAGTTATCTAGCACACGAATGTATGGATTTTTGTTCAATGTATTTGTCTGATGTGAGCACAAGAAATAATCGACAAATGAGAAATGAAGATGAGAAGTAAGAGAAAATTCAGCCCTCATTTCTATCTCTTCCCCAAACAGGTGGAATTGTCGGGTCATATACATTGGTTACATTGAGCTTTGAAGAGCTGAATATGGCACATCGTTCAGTCTTGTTTAATTGTGGTTTGTTGGATGCCTATATCAAGTAAGTAATTTGAATATATATATATGTTATCTCATATGATATCAAATCACATATACCTTATAATTTTATTTTAATTTATGTAGATAACATAAAAAAATTATAAGTAGAGTTCATCGGTCTTTGCCGTTGAGAAGGAGAGAGGATATGCATATCCAAGAGTTCCCAGCTTGGTTGAAATCAAAGGTATGACCATTACATTAAATACCGTAAAATATAGATATATATTTAATTATATTAATCATGTGTATTCCAGGTATTGAGTTTACTTGTTGACATCATTCCTCAAGAATTAAAGGAGTTGGTTTTTGGTCCCAATTCTTTGGTTCGTGACTGCAAATATTTAACAATCAATGGATATAAATTTTTTACAAATGATAAAGTGGTGAAAATCAGAACACATCATGATGGTGTTATGTTAACAGCTAGAACGGATTATTTTCCCAATGCTTTAGATAGTCGACCTTGATATGAAGATGTGTATTATTATGGACTGGTTGAGAAAATATTGTTATTGGATTACTACTCTCAAGGTTGAGTAAATATAATGAAATGTAAATGGTTTGATTCAATGACACGTCATGGTACATTTATTGATGATTGCGGATTTAGAGTAACTGACATGAGTCGATTCCTACACACCAATGAACTATACGTTTTGGAATCAATGGAAAAACAAGTGTTTTATGTGAAAGATCATCTGAAACCTGATTATGGTTTTATTAATGAAGTAATACAACGACATATTTTTCATGATGCTGGGGAAGAATTTTTCACCATTGATGCCTCAATTGGTGTTAGCCAAAATATTGTTTTTGATGACACAAATTTTCCCACTGTAAGAGATGATGTTGAACCTGAGGTAGTGGAGGGTAATTCATAATAGACACCATATATATTCAGAGTTCATTTTGTTTACTTAGACGTGAGTTTCTTAGGTTGGTACTAAGGTAATTACTTTAATTAAGTTTTAGTTTGGAATGATATGTCTGTTTTAGTAATGTTTGGTTTCATTTCATTTAATTATATTTCTTTCAATTCAGAAAACTGGGTTTAAAATGTGGGTTTAAAAATTTTATAACTTGATTGTACATTTTCATTACTAAAAGATATTATGACATTTTTTACGTTGTATGTATGATTTGTAAAAAATGTTTCTAAAAAGTATTTATTACATTCTTATGCATATTATGATGAAAACAACATAAGCTCGCAAGAAGAGATTATTTGAGGTTAATCCTATTAGACGTGAGCACGAGTTTTCTTCGGTGAGTATATTAATTCTAATATTTATCTTTTGCATTACATATAATGAAGTTCATATTTTTGATCAAATTTTTTTAGGGAAATATAACTCTAGAGTTTTCTCTTCCCAGTATGGGACCGAGCAGGGATCCTCCTAGACCTATGCGGAGCTCCCTTCTTACCACTCCCCACACTGACACATTAGTGGACATCTCATCTACCACACATGTCAACCCTCCGCTTGAGACCCATGGGATGTTCCCATACATGCCCCCATCAACATCCCATTTACCCTCTTTTCCCATTCCATGTCCACACCGACTCCACCGATGTTCTCACCTGCACAATTTCCATATACATTCATGTATCCCCAGACCTAATATGCATATTTTGACATGTCTACACCACCTCCTCTTCCTACCATCCATCCTACACATATTGAGTATGTTCCTTCAGTTTCCACTCATGTTCATGAAGATCAGCCGGAGCATGCTGTGGAACAGAAACATCCTTCGGAGGATGCTGATCTAGCACAGTCCACGGATGCCTCACAGCCTATTCCAGAGCCTACATCATGTTTTTTTATTATAAATGTTTCCAATTATAGCATTTCAGTTTTTTCATATTGTATTGTCACTTAGATCTTCTCTTTTCACCTCTTATCTTATTTACTGGGATCTTCTAGTAGGTGACGTCAGCGCACTCGAATACGGGATGCCTGGAATCGTGAAACTCATATTATGATGGATTACAATTCTCAAAATAAAATGGTAGGTAAAAATGAAAAGGATTGTATAAGTTTCATGGATACTTTAGCCAAATATCATGATATCATTTCGGTGGAACCGATCTCGTGGAGACATATCAGTGTCGACATCAAGGATATGGCATGGGCACATATATGGGTACAAAAATTTTATAAATTTATATTTATATTAGTAATTTATTTATATAACTTAACATGTTCTTTGCAGAGTCGATTTAACTTTCCTAATGGTGAAGCTGACAAAGCTGCTAGGTTGAGTGATCATAGAGAGTATTGGCGGTCATACAACTATGAGTTACATATTGTTTGGAGGAGTAGAGTTGGTACTGAGATAAATGGTGTACCCACAAACCCTGACAGTCCAAAAAGTCCATATCAAAAAATGATCACACATTGGAAGGCTGAATAGTATAAGGTACTACCTATATTTAATGGTTTTTATATAATATTTAATTTTTATTACTTGTATTGGGTTTTTTTGTAAGGAAGTGTCAGCGAAAAACAAAAAAACAAGATGAAATGTCATATCTACACACATTGGGGCGCACTACAATGCCCGACAAAGAGAAGCGGCTGGTACATTCATCTAAATTAAACTTATGTCTTTTTTTATAACATGTCATCATAACTTATTCATAGCTTCCCTTGGTTAGTCCATGTATCCTAGAAATCACATCTTATACTAGGAGAAATCATGCCTATTTTCCCTGAACAGGTAGTATATTTCCTTGTCACACACTACAGAAAACCATTTCTTAAAACAATTTCAGAAAACCACCAATCGGTTATGACTGCCATTTACCTCAATGTTTGTTGGTCTTTGTTGCAACTCAAATCAAACCAATTTTTTCATTTATCATATATGGTTGTAATCCAAATTTGTTCACTTCTCATGTGCAACAAGCTGAATTGGGCATTGAAGGTCTTGCACCTTGTGCCAAATTATTCTGCTTCAGTAGGAAAAAAAGATGAAACTGCAGTTAATTCAAAAACACAAGATAAAATTGTAAGTTTGTTTATTTATATTTCAAAAATTTATATGAAATTCATAATTTAATATGTTTATAATTTCAACAGTCTTCCTTGGAGGCCATGGATGAGGAGGAAGCTGACAACTTAGGTCCAAATGATCATTTGAGTCAGGTGTTAGGTGTGGAACATCCAGGAAGAGTCCATTGTAGACCAGGAAAAAACATTGTCCCCTCTAGGTATTGGTCATCATCAGACTCTTCTAGGGCCTATGAGTTGGAAATTCCACGTACTGAATTACAGCGACAAATAAAATTATATTAGAGGATCGTGAAAAAAAGTAATCTAGTGAATGAACATTTCATGAAAGCTCTGTCAGTTTGGAGTCATTCAATACCATCAGAGGTTGCTACCACTTTTCATTCGTGTATGGCATCAATGCGCTCTTTAAATAATGCCTCAGCTGATTCCCATGAGGGTCCTAGTGGTGATGACAGTCGTGGGAATAGAGTTGACGAGGATGTTGCTGATGATGTTGTTGGTGATGAGATTGCTAATGATGATGTTGACGGTGTGGTTGGCGATGATGTTGTTGTTGATTTTGCTGCTAATGATGATGATACTGGACATGTGGATGACGATGATGGTGATTGTGGGGATATTAATCCCCTCCATTTTTGACATAGAAGAGATACTTGTGTTGGAGTTTAATGTTTTTTTTGTATCAGTGGACTGCTTGTATATGTATTTATTTATGCAATGAAATTCATTTCGGATTATGTTTCCATCAGGGGTGTTATTTTCCTATTATTAGGTAATTTTCACATGCCATATTTTTTTTATGGTTTGGTGTGTTTATTATTATCATGCCATCTAATCTTGGCATTAGTAGTGGAGGGGAGGCCTAGGCCGTGGGGCTGCAGTGGAGGGCTTGGGGGCCTGGGAGGGGAAGGTTGGGAGGGGGGGCTGGGACGGTTGGGGGGGCTGGGGGCTACAGTGGAGGGATGGGAGCGGCACGGGGCGGGGGGGGGGGGGGGGGAGCTACAATGGAGGGCTAGGGGGCTGTAGTAGAGGACTGGGGGGGTGTGGGTTGCAGTACCTTACCTGGTTGGGACTGCATCCAAATAAAACATATCATGCATCAACATATTTCATAGAGGGAATGAATTTGTTATGTTTTGTGTTATAATCGGTAATTTATTACATTTAGTTGTAGACCATTACAAAAAACTTATCTTAAGGGAAATTATTTAGGTTTATAGTCGAATTCATAATTTTTTTCTTGTTATAATCTGTTATAATCTATTATAATTTATTTTAAATTATAATGAGTTGTAGTACCTTATCAAATCTTTTATACTATTTTCTAAAAAAATTTAGTATACTACCCGAATCGGGTATTCAACCAAGAGCTGGGTAGTGGGGAGGGATGGGCAGTGGGGTGTGTTGGGAAGTGGGGAGGGAGGGGGAGTCACTGGGTAGGAGGTCAGGGCACGGGGGAGGGGGAGGGGTAGGGATGGGTAGTGGTGAGGGAGGGGGAGGGGCTGGGTAGGGGGAGGGTCGGGCAGTGGGGAGGGCTGGGCAGTGGGGAGGGAGGGGAAGGGGGTGGGCAGGGGGGAGGGGTTGGGCAGTGGGGAGGGAGGGGGAGGGGATGGGTAGGGGAGGGGGAGGGCTGGGTTGGGCAGTGGGGGGGATGAGAGGGGGGCAGCAGTGGAGGGCTAGGGGGGCTGCAGTGGAGGGCTGGGGCAGAGGCTAGGAGGTTGGGGGTTAGCCATAAATATAATGGAACATACCAAAGTGTTCATTGTTATTCCTTATAAATTTCAAGATTTTCTTGTTTAAATCTGGTATTGGTTTTCCATATTACGTATTCCTCTTCTATGTATTTTCATATTTTGGATGATGTTCTTGGGATTAACAAGCAATAAAAAATAAAATTTGAATAATATAAGAACTCATCATTCTTCAAATTATGCACACAAATAAATTGACCCACTTTTCAATATGACTGCATTCTAATTGAATATATATGCAAGAATATTGTTGCAGGAAGATGTCAACTAAAGATAAAAAGATAATTGCTACTGCCCTCACCAGGTTGACTACTGATGATCTGCGCAAGGTAGTGAATATTTTAGTCGATAAAAAATTATTCACACAAATAAATTGAATCAATTTTCAATATGACTGCATTCTAATTAAATATATATGCAAGAATATTGTTTTAGGAAGATATCAACTGAAGATAAAAAGATAATTTCTACTGCCGTCACCAGGCTGACTATTGAAGATCTGCAAAAGGTAGTGAATATTTTTGTCGATAAAAACCCTCGATTTGAAGGTGTGGTAGAAGAAGTGGACCTTGACGTGGATGATCAGGTCACCATCATAATTCTCTTCTATACTCTCTTATGAATTAAGAACCATTATTTATCTTCTTTTATACTAAACTCAATAACTCCATACTATACATAATTGGTTTGTGGGATGCAGAGTGAATCAACAATCTGGAAGTTGAAAGTGTTCTTGAAGGGTGAACTGGAAACACAAACCAAGTGCGCAGGTGAGGTGGATGTTAACACAACCCCCCAGAGCATCCACTTCAACACGAAAGGGGCGATTTACAATGCTCTTGCCAGGACCTCCATCAAAAATGCTAAAAGGACCTCCTTTTGATATTGGGAAGTTGTAAATTTCTTTTCCAATGCTATGCTCATTTTTTGTTTTTTGGGTTTCATTTTATTCTCCTCAGCATACTTTCAAAGATTACTCCAATCATTCACTGTTGAAGGTTCTCCTCTGTGTACTCCCCAAGAGACGATGGCCAATTTTTTCATATCCACATTGATGTGAGTTGGCTCTTATTTTGTAGCTATCCTTCTTTTATTCATTGATGACTTCAAGATCTTATTTATGTGAAAACAAACTTGTCATTGAAATCAACCTCACTGATAACTTTAACACCAGTTTTTGAATTCATTGATAATCATCTACAAGTGTATGATATGAACAAAAAAACAATCAAAATTCCCCACTGCTTCTTCTAGTTTTTCTTAACTACCCTATGTGAGACTTTACCTAACTTGTACAATACTAATGTTGGAAGATACATACATAATATATCATACCAGAAGTTCCCTCGACCTTTCATATGATTTTATTTCACATTGAATCACATTCCAACTCAACAATTATCACCATTATGTATAAATCATGATTCCCTAATGAAACATCCACATATTATATCACAACAACCCTAGGTTTCAAAACATTTTACCAACAACTAGATCAATATCCTAACAAAACCCAACACATAGTGACTCATGTTCTTTACCATGACTGACTAATCATCCCCAAACTATAACATAGATACAGTGAGAATCATACTATAATCTAGTGTTCTAACACAATCTAATCATAGCCTAATACATTTTATCATCCTTTGTATCAATTAACATTATCATCGTCTACCCTAGGTCACTTAAATATGGAGGATACCACCAACAAAATGGGGGTTAAAACAAATTCATGGGACCTGAAGTTTGTACACATGACCTCAATGACCTTAGTAACCACAATGAGAAACATCGCTAATAGCCTATTTCCACACCTTTTTCATCACCTCTGATAATGGTCAATATAATATGCATCATACAAATGATCCTCCATATGTAGAATTCTAGTTGTAAATGTCACTCATAGTAAGGTGGATTTTCACTCATAATGTTCCCAAATAAGTGAATCAATTATCACATCCCATGAATCAAGACATTAAAACATGTGATATCATTCTCATCCATCCATTAAACCACACCATATAATATCCAGCGTATATAAGGCCAAACTATCCATTTTAAACCAAATAATACCCCAATTTATCTCTAATGAGCTATTGAAGTTGCAAGTTGATCAGTTCTCGGTTATTCATACACAACCCTACCCTCACCCATTTAATAAAAAAATATATTTAACACATCTATCTATTATCTATACTAAAACATGATTCTTCCAGCTTACCAGTCACCTTATTAAGCAGCCAGGTCACCATCCAAAACAAATTTCTCCCTAAAAAATCGGGGATCCGTCGACCACGTTCCCATTTCCCCCATGCATCCATCCTCCACTCATCCCTCCATCTTAGGGTTTCATTTCATCTGTCGTGATCCATTCAACTCCGCCTCCACCTTCATCTGTGAATCCTGCACCCGTTTCACCTCCTCCACAATTCCTACAAATGTTACTTCCATTTCCCCTTCGACGCCCCTCTTATGGTTCACACTGTTGTTTCCTCTCCAGCGCTACACCTAGGGTTGTCTCTCGCATTTCTCCTCCCATTTCCAATACCCACAAAAACACTAAAGGCGCATTCCTCACTAATTTTTTCATCATGTACTACGGTTCATCCTCACAAATTTCTTCATCTCCCCAAACATTGCCCGTAGTTCCTACTCCTTCGAATAATTTCAGTCAGAAACCCACCAGATTTACTCAATCTCATTCCCTAATTCCCTCAAGATCGTGATTTCTATCCACTTCTACAGCTGTCGACTATTTCTAATCAATTGAATCTTGACTGATGTGTTGCTCGCCCCGCAATATGTATGTTATCATAATATCGTTGAAAAAATCTCCATGAAAATTTGCAGTATTTACCTTCTCATAATACTTTTTCATATGTTATTACACATTTCATCTTTTAAGATGAATATTGATAATTTTGATTAATATATTGAAGGTGGCTCATTCTGCACATGAAGTGATCAATGGAATCATGCACTAATAGGTTCCAGATCTCTACAACAGGCATGTTTTCCTAAAATTGTAGAATTAACCTCCCTACCATGCATAATTTTTCATTTTCATTTACACACTATATATTAGTGCAGGTTATTAGTCGTAAAATCATGGATTTAACCTCCCTTTCATCCAACATATGAATGCAGATGATATGTTTTCACTATTGACTCCACCGTATATTGATTTTTGTGGACTAAAAATCATATGAAGTAGATAATTATAATGCTTTTATAAAATTATGTTTTCACTATTGACTATAATGTATATTGAAAAGGTAGTATTTTAGTATGATTATGTTGTGATTCAGTGAGATTTGTCTCCATTATGGGATAATCATCTCACATGAATGGTTAATGGATCTGTTCAATGATGCAATGTTGTAGATTTGTGGGTCATGTCTAAGAGTTTCTAGATATACTTTGATTGTTCTCATTCCAGCATAGCGATGAACCAAAATATTGGTGTATGTGCATGGGCTGATGGAATGAATGCCTTTAATTTACAAGAATGGAGAAGAAACATAAGAGATGTGTATCATTTATGTCTCAGTGAAGATTGATGTAGGTATTTTTTTCCCAACTAACTCTTAAACCTGATAGGATGAATGGAAGATTATATTGTTTAAAATTCAAGCAGTAAATGATACAGTGATAATCACATTCTTCAAGAGTTTGAATGGTATTTGTTGTGTTATAATCTGTTTTGTATTACAGTGAGTTGTATTACCTTAAATAAACATACCATAAGGGAACATATTTAGTTGGACACCTGATTTTAGATTTGTTTTCTGTTATAATACACTATGTGATACAGTGAGTTGTAGTACCTTATCAAATTTTTAGGATGTTTTCTAACAGGTTGCAGTAACTTACCTAGTTGGGTCTGCATCCAAATAAAACATGTCATGTATCTACATATTTCATGCATGGAATGAATCTGGTATGTTTTGTGTTCTAATCTATTCTTTATTACAATGAGTTGTAGTACCTTGCAAAAAACTTATCTTAAGGGAACTTATTCAGTTTTAGAGTCGAATTCATAATTTTTTTCCCGTTATAATCTCTTATAATATGTTATAATCTATTATAATCTATTTTATATTATAATGAGTTGTAGTACCTTATCAAATCTGTTATACTATTTTCTAACAGGTTTCAGTATCCTACCTGAATTGGGTATTCAACCAATAGCTGGATAGTGGGGAGGGCTGGGGATGTGGGTAGGGTTGGGCAGTGGGGAGGGTTGGGTAGTGGGGAGGGCTATGCAGTGGGAAGGGAGGGGGAGGGGCTGGGCAGGTGGGGTGGGCAGGGAGAGGGTTGGGCAGTCGGGAGGGAGAGGGAGGGGCTGGGCAGGGGGAGGGAGGGGGAGGGGCTGGGTAGGGGGGAGGGGGAGGGGGAGGGTTGGGAAGTGGGGAGGGAGGGGGAGGTTTTGGGCAGGGGGAGGGCTGGGCAGTAGGGAGGACTGGGCAGTAGGGAGGGAGGGGGAGGTGCTGGGCAGGGGGGAGGGGCTGGGCAGTGGGGAGGGAGGGGGAGGGCTGGGTAGGGCAGTGGGGAGGGTGAGGGAGGGGCTGGGTAGTGGGGAGATCATTGTTTTATATTGTGAATTAGGACCGTTGGAGGAATACTACTTAAAGAAGTCTATTTTTCTATACTTGATCAACTCTAAAAGGAGCTTTTGGATGGGGTATACAAACAGTTGTAGGAGGATTTTAGATGGGGTATATAACAAATCACTGAAGGAGTTCTAAATTGTAGTGTATAACAAATTTTTGAATAATAGATAGGGTGTATAACCATTTGATGGGTTTTTATAGTCACGGTGTATAACCAATTAGTAGTGATATTATTAGAGTATCCATGTTGTCTCGTATAACCAACATGGAAAGTAGGCTTTTCAATAAACATTGTAAATCATCTTGTTCTGGTATTGTGGTTTCATTTTCATATGTATGAGGTAAGGATGATATTTTTATATAGACGATCATGTATTTAACCATCCATAGAATGGATTGACAGTTCTAGTTTACCTATTTAGATGTTTTGGATTAGGATAAATTATTGAACAACTAGTTTGACTTGCCATGTATATGTGATATTGTAGGTGCAGAATGGTGGGATTATTGCACGTGCAGAGTGGATGTGCAGAGTGGTGGGATGAGGTGCAGAATGGTGGGAGGAGATGAAACTGTCTAGGGAACCAGGCTATACCCACTGTTTTCCAAACCGTGGGTAAATGCTGCTGTAATTTTACAGTGCTGCCAATATATACCCACGGTTTAAAAAACCGTGGGTAAATGTAGACTGCTGTGAATCAGCATACCCATGGGTTTTACATAAATACCTACGGTTTTCAAACCGTAGGTATACATCAATACCCACGTGTTATTAAACTGTGGGTAATAACAATTCTCCATGGTCTATACCCACGGTTCATTGAAAACCATGGGTATAGACCTATTGCAATGACACTGCAGCCCGCGGTTGCTGAAACCCTGGTTATAGGGTATACCCACGGTTTTAAGGGCTATACCCACAGTTTTAAACCGTGTGTATTGGAACTATTTCCAGTAGTGTATAGGATCAAAATACATCACGTACCCTTCTATTAATTCTGACAATATCAAGATTGATGCTAATGTATGGTGAACAGTCAAATCTTGAAAAAACTTATTAAATTTATAATTAATTTGAAAAAGAACATTATTCATTGTAAAATATATTATAGGTGAATATAATAATGAAAATTCATGAAAAAAGCGTCGATAATAACCGGCCATTTCAAGGAAATTTTGTATCTTGAAGACATTATTTGGAAGTTTCCATGAGATAACATTCTCAATCATTTCTATATCCAAAACATACCACTTTTAGAGATTACATGGCCATGTAAAAGTACCTATTATATCTAAAAATAACACATTGAATGTTTGTAATTCAACTGATGATCCCAAAAAAATTGACAATATTTATGCCATGTATTTCTCATTCTCCCACATGACCGTGAATAATTCAAAATTTCATCCACAAACACCACCACAAAAGAATCTCGATACCTTTGAAATATCTGATTCTATAATTCCATAAATACCTGTACTGAATTATTAAGAACAAAATGAAAAACCACATACTTTTATTGGCCATATATACTTCTAATATATGTTTTCAGAATATCCCCCTTAGGAACTTGCAATCAGTGATATCCCAATTATAAATCAATTTTTGAGAACCACTTAGATCCCCTAAAATATTATAATAGATAATTAATATGAGTCAGTGGATAATGATTATTTTTCATAAATTATTTAAGCTTACAATATTTCATACAATTTCAAACAGTTCCATCAGCCTTTTGAAAAAAAGACGATTGATGCCCCCAGAGACATGTTCGCCTGAATGAACCCTTTTCATTCCAAATCACTCAACAAGAATTTAAATTCCCTTAATTAAGTTTGTTTTATCATGTAATACATAATTAAAATAGGATAGATACTAGGTATGAGATCAATCATAAAATAAACTTCTATTGTGGGTGGAAACCCGAAAAATATTCAAGAAACAATTTCATAATTGTATTCAAAACATCTAGAAAACTGCTAGTATCAACATCATCCACCGATGTAAAAGTAAAATATGGAAATTGGTTTGAGTTAGATATAACCATTGGTTCCAAAAATCTTCTTGCACCTACCTTTCAATTCCAATCCCCTCTAAAGAGATGCTCGACACCATCAGTAGTCATAAAACTAACCTATTGGGAATAACCATAGATGTGATACTATAACATTATTAACAAATCCATATTGAAAATTATTTCATTTAAATCCCTCACAAGCATAGAGATATTCCATATCAACAAAACTCTATAAATAGTTATAGATCATTCATTTCACACAAATGAAAGGCATTCTCTTTTTCAAAGAGGAGTTTGAAGTTTCAAAACAGAAGTCATCATTTCAACAAGAAACCCTTGGAAATCAACATCATAAAAATAAATAAATGAATGGGAATAAACCATATCAAGAAATGAATAAATAATGGTATAATTCAAAATAATTAAACCTATGTCAATTGATGATCTAAATTGATCATATACAATAACATTCTTAGCTCCATTAAACTCCTTACTCGCTGCACATTATCCTTTACTTACCTCTTCAGATTGGACTATCCGAGTAGTCAAGATATTCTTAGAATCACCATAGCGTGATTGGTTCTACTAATGAGAAGTATTTGGATTCCCTTGTCCTGTCGAAGCATACTACAACTAAAATATATGAGATGTGTCCCTAGAACCAAACATTATAGAATTGTGACAACAGTGATAAATATTTCCAATCATGTTGCAACTGTGGTATTCTCATGGCATTGTCATACAATATCACATTATGTAGTAGAATAAACCTCATTGATAAAATCCATCTTTTCCCTTTGGTTTTGTAGAATGATTCACTGGTCCAACCATCTGATTCTGAGTCATCTCACTACCTTTTAAATTTTTTATCTATTCCTCTTATACCCAACATTAATGTTCCCATGGTTTCCCATAGGTATCAACATGCTTTTTCCACCCATATCTCTTGATATTTCCCTTTACACCACTATTGATCTATTAACAATATTCATATAATACATTATTCAATGCACAATAATCTTAGGGTGGATCTCTTATCTCATCACCAATAAAAAAATATGTCCCATTCAAGGACTCCCTTGTAGAAACATTAGGTTCAAAAAAGTTTAAATTCTTAAATTAAGACACATACTCTTTCACTATGAGGTTCTACTAATTCAAGAGGAAAACGTACATTTTTATTTCAACTCTAAATGAGTATGGATGGAATTTTATGTTAAATAATTCATCAATGTCCTCCAATGTTATTACACGGTCTAATTTAGCTTGAACTACTAATTCCAACCAATGTCATGAAAGACCCACTAGCATGTTTGTTTCCATCATGACTTTCAACTCTTGAGGTATCCCAAGGAAATTAAGGATTTTATTCATCCTATTCATACACACCACTTTTTATATGGTTATAAATCACCTCCAAATATGGCTAGATTCTACTTCTATAACTGAATAGAATGATCCACCATTCTTGGTTCATACATTTTATTCCCTCTATCCATATCTTGGAAATCCAGGAGAATACTCTAAACCAGTTGTTGGTTCAACTAGGTCTCATATAAAAAACAATTCTCAGAATCTTCCTTAGGATTATTTCTTATACAATTAACTAGAATAATTTTTTATAAATAACAAATTACATAAGCCTCACACTCTTGAAAATGAAGTCTTATGAATTTCCAACTTACCACATCACAACTATTACAATAATGATTTCCCAAAAAAATCAACAATTTCTATTTTCAAATCATTTTTTGAAATTCAAACATTCATTTAAAAATAATCCTTTTTCAAAATATCAAAACCATGACCTTTTCAAAATCTTATTTTTGAAAACAATTTCATAAATTTTCAAATATCAACACATTTTCAGAAAATTATTACTCATTACACAAAAAGATACTTTCACACCAAGTGGGAAGTAATTTTTATAGTTAATCTAATGTACTTATCATTAGATAAACCAAAAAAAATTAGGTAAATATCCATTATGTGTCTCCCTAGATCTTATGTACTAAATTTTAGGATAACATGAGGTTAAAAATAAATAGGTTTGCTACATATTTTACACTCTAAATTTAATATTCTGAAAATATTACTCCTTTTTATCATCCCAACTCAAGGACTAATAAGTAAGGATTTTCAAATCCAATATTGAAAAAATATATACTCATGGATTGAAAACATTTATACAATTTCTAACATACATCTGCTCCTCATTGGATTGAGTTGAGGCCGAATAAATACTTCTACTTTGGTTACATTACCATGAAACCAAATGCTGGAAATAAATTCTATGTGATTCAATTTAATTAGGGGAATATTTTACCTTTGAAAATAAAATAGACACATCCCAAATACATAAAAAAATATCCTCAATATGATAAATGAATCTGGAGTAATACAACTCAAAGTAATACCAAAAAAAACAAATACCATCTTACTCCATAAACAATTTCAGATTTCGAGAGAAAAATACTAAACAAAAATGTTAAAAGAAAACAAATACATAACACCATAGATCCCAAAATTATCCATTATCAAACTATATAATCCACACACATGGTATAAAGATGAAACTCTAATAAAATGATATACTTTTCCTTTACAAGTGTCTTGGTAAATAATATCTACAAACACACCTAAGTGACCAAGCTGGTGGTGAGTAATGGAGCTTAGTAGGTTTTCTACAAATACCTTCTATACTCATGCCACTATGATAGAATATGTTAAAACATTTATATGAAAAAATTAACCAAAACAATATAAAATAGTTAATATCAAGGCCAAACATTTTTCCAAACCAATCCCTTTTTTCAGAGGAATGCAAAAAAAAAATTATTTAAACCCATTAAAAAATATCTATTTTGGAATAACCCATTTTATTCTATATATCTGCTTATCAAAACAAGAATAGACAAGTCATATATCCATAATCTTGAGTTTTCACACTTAAATATACCAATTCATCACAAGGTAACAATATACCAGTGCCCCAATGGAACATTCCCCTTTTAAAAGGCCACAACAATGAAAATGAAGACAATCTTACCAATTATTCCAAAATCATTCCAAACCGATTATGAAAAAATATTTAAAAAAATATATTTTTAGTTGAAAAATTCAAAAAAACATTTTACCATGAATCAAACTAAAAAATATTTATAAAACTAAACATTTTAAAATCATTCAATTATTCACTTTTCACAAAAAGTCATCAATTTCACAAACCATCCCTAAAAAAGGATTCTATAAAAGATTCCACAACAATTTGACAATAAAATTAATTAATTTTAATCAATTTTAAGACAATACTTCATGTTCTAGTAAAAGGTGTCATGTGTGAATCCTCCTACTTTGGAAAGTGTTGTGAAAATGAAGAACGAAGAAAACTATTCAACAAAACAAGATAAAAATAAAAAAACCCACCATAGATCTCATTACCTATCATAAAAACAAACAATTATAATCACTATTAGAATAAAATAACATTTACCTCACCCCAATGGATTATATATATGAATCCAATAGAGGTAAGAACATAATATCTAAAATAGTTCAGAAATAATAGAGACTTAGCAAGGAATCGGGGCATCAAGGCACCAATATTTTCCAACGGATCACCCCTGGATAAGAGGTAAGAGTTTCCACAGCCTTTGAAAAGAGAGAAAATATAGTATCAGAAATTTTAGAGGAATACATATGGGTTAAGTGGATAAATCTTATTATAACCATGCACATGAAAGTAAATAAAGAAACATCTTTAATGGTTGGATCACACGGTTATAAAACCATGTGCCAAATATAAATAATCCATCTTCCCCAATTTTCATGGTTTCTCATAGATAGTCATATGGTTTTTCCATTATGTGGTTATACCCATATCCCATTTCCCACTTTTCAGGGTTCTCTGGAGTTGTTTCATAGTTTCTACTAACCATTCTAAAACATTTCTCCTCTATAAAATCCCTCAACACATTCATAAAGTCCTCTAAACCCACCCAAACATGATCCAAACAATTTAGATACATAAAATACATTAATAAAGAGTTAATAACATGATACTGGGGGTGCTACAACCCCTATCAAAAATTAAACTCATAGTAAAAAAACAAACATATTTATAAAATTTCAAGGATGGATATGATACATACATTTTGACATAGAAAAAGGAGAAGAAGTGGTAGTATGAGGTGTTTAGGTGGATATAGGGTCATCAATGACAAATAACTTGGACATGGGAACAATTGTTTTATGGATAACCAAGACTTTATGCCAAAATAATTGATTATAGATGAGGTAGTAGTATGATTTTTGGACATAGGGATAGCTAAATGAGATAACAAAATAGTATTAATATTGAATAAGAAGGGTTCCATCAATATAAAAAAGTCTCCTACCGCCCAATTAATAATCCACAAATCTAGAAGAAAACCATCTCTGGTTTCCAAGAATACTTCAATAAACTGGATTTGTCACCCTAATTTCTCAAATTGTGATTTAAAATCATTGGACTAATGTGGAGTCCTTAGATCCAAGGAATTATTTGTGAACATAAAATTTAAATAAAAAATATTAAATATCCCTATAATGTAGAAATAAATATCACTCTTTATGGTCTCTCTATCTTTCACATATTTCGTAACATCTTCCCTTACTAGTCTTTGGGATTTAGCAACACGATTTTAAAAACCATCAAACAAAACATCCATAGTATCATTGAACTCACTAGAAACTCTTATACCTTTTCATTATGAGTCATATAGTTTTATATTTACCATAGTGTGGTTGGATAAGAGGAATATGAGGAGGCATATAGATAATAGTATGAGAAGGAGAAGTTCAAAACACTGTATTCCAGAATCTCATATCTAACTAAAACAGCAAATCATATATCCCTATTTTAAAATAATATATTTTGGATTTTAAATACATCACTTAATTTATCATTTAATTAATCTCAAGTAAAAATTTGGTTTGAATATAAGCAATTGATAACATAAATCTCCTTCTAAGACCATTTTCTCAATTATTCTCTAATGAATATTCAAAACTAAGAAACAACTCCTTGAAAAAACCCATCAAATATGATATTATTTCATTGAATTAATAATTGTTGATATATGATGTATATAGAATATAGGTATATGGATCATAATCTTGATTCCTAATATCTATCTCAAAAAAATCCTACACTTATCAAGCTCTAACAAACTAATAAGCCTCAATATTCTCTTCACAACCAATATTATTAATATTCACAACTTCATCCCTAGGATCACTACCTTTCTATGTTTCATCACTAGACTTGGTATCAATAATATTAATGATATATTAGAGATTTTAGTTAAATGATAGTATCATATGAGATACCTCAACTTTTTTTGAGAATCCAGGGAAGCTATGATATATAATTCTAGAACACTATAAGCCCAATGGATGGAACGTAAACATGTCCACGTGGATTTTCCCCCATCATCACCATCATATTATGGATAATCTAATCCAAAAATAGTATATCCATGGGAATTAATCCCCATAGTAGGTGAATCAAGTATAAGATATCTATGAGTATAAAAAATTACCAGAGATCTATCTAAACCAATATCAATATCTTCAATATATTTAGACTCATACCACTCAGGTTCATCCATAAAACCACTAACATAAATCTCAATTTCAACAAATTACTCATATTAGGGATCTTCATCATGAGATGGTAAATGACGATGTGGGTCATGTGGTCGATAGGACAAAACATGCGATATTGACCTACAATCCTCATGAGTATCCCTAGCTTCCTTATAAAGATTAACCATAACACATTATTCTTCTTCAACTTCAATTCCTTCCATACCAATAAACACATCATTATCAAAATTCTAAACTAATTAAGTACGAGGAAGACATGAATCCACAAGATCCATTGATCTAACATGATACATCACTATATCATACTTCTCATACATTATTTCTAGGTTAGTCCCCCATTCTATTTTCCTTGGATTCCAATTGAGAATAATTTTATTATAAATATATTGAGAGGGGAAAAATGATTTGATGATGTTATTATTTTCTCCACATGAGGAACAAAGCCTTTAGACATCAACAAAGATGAAATAATATTTGGAAAATGAAAGGAAATTAAATTTTAAGTAAGCTTACATTACTCATGCATATGTCTAATGACATATTTGCACAAAGTGATCGTAAAACCATTGTTCATTAAAAATAAAAACCTAGAAACCTTAGAATAAGGAAATATTCTTTTCTTCGATAGATTAGGTGATGGATAATTTAGAACAGTAAACTATTTTCTCCACTAAGATCAATAACTGTTAATTTCCTAGGGCTTCTATTACCAGTTATCTCATTCAAATCACTTTGAATGTGGAAGTGAAAATTATTTGTTGGATATAATCTCAGGTTATCCTAAAATTATTTTTAATGTGTCACAGCCAATTACTTTTCCCAACACTTGAAGAAAAATATAAGACTTCCATATTATTCATTATATTTATGACAACACTTTTTTCCATAGTAAAAAATTAAACATTCACATAAACTCTACAACATGTTTTTAATAGAATGGATTACCAATATCTTTAAAACAAACAACCAAACTATGATTCTAAAATGAATTCCAAACCACATATTTTCATGATTGTAACCACTGTGCATCACCTTCTTTTTCTGTAGAAACAATATGATCGATTAGATGAAGAGTCCTTACCTTGAATGATATGCTTGAGTGGTTTTATTGTTCTTCAGCTTATTTAAATGAGGTCAGTGAAAAATAAATACATATTCTAAAACACACTTCACCCTCTAAATTATCGATTTGATTTGGTTTCATGAAAGGTTTGGGTTCATGATAGAGAGGGTTTGATATATGTGTGTTATGATTTTCAAGATGGCTTTTTAAAGAAAACATGATATTTTAGGGAAGAGCAATAATCGATATAGATTATAGTTTTAATTTCAATAAAATTATTTCGGGACTAAAATAATAGTAAACTTAACCAAAATCCTTCTAAAAATATTTTTATGAAATATTCTATGTATAAAATAGACATAGAATGTACACTGACCATGGATTCATGGTAAGAAAATGTACAATATATATAATTATTTTGACCTCATGGTAGGTATACTAGTTTCATGAATTGGATATTAATATAGTTAAGTAATGAATATAGGAGTAAATAATCATGGAATGTATAGTTATTGTGTGAGTTAAGTTCCACGATAGGTGTACTAACTATATGATCAATAGGGAATAGTAGGCACACTAAGATAATGAAAAATATTCATGGTTGATATACTAACTATGTAAACCATACATCGTAGTTAGTTTTGGAAAAATAGTTAACTAAGCAATATAATAATTTATTGAAATAATTAATCATTTAATTGAATTATAATTTAGGATTAATTCTTATAAATAATTAATCATCCACTATACGTGTTTTATATAGATAATTTTCTCAACATTAACTGGATTTAGAAATTTATTAGCAAGATGATGTTCATTTCCAATGAATTCCAGTGCTATATCAACTTTTGGGAAAACATTTCTCTAAAGTTATACCTTACAACAAATTTTATTTATAAAATGAGTCATAATATTATTATAAATATTTATTTCAATATTATTATTTGAATTTATAGGGTCATGTATAAATTGATATCCACTGTCTTGTAATATATACTTTTTAATAGGATTTGTGCATAAATTATAATTGAATCTATATACACAACTTTATAATTTTAAAATGTAATAAATTTATTCTTTTCCCAACATTAATAAACTAGTGACTTTCCCAAATAGTGAAAATTTAAAACAGTGATTAATTTATCTAACTTACAAATAATAAAATATGCTTCTTAATAACTAACCAAATAAAATTTCTTCCATTTAGAATAAAAAATTTATAAGTTTTTTGGTAAATTTTAGGAATTTAAAAATTCTTCAAACAATAAGAAAATGTGATTATTTAGGGATTTATTAAAAATAGGAACACATACAGACACCAACATATTATACGATCAACTATGAGTTTTGTATAATTAAATTATAATAATACCTATATATGTGGTTTGATCCTCAGTTTCCCTATTTCATCAAAATATAGTTTAAATATTGTACTCATGGGATTATCAATACCTTTATCACTATCTATACCAAAAAATCTTGAGAGATCATTATTGTACATTCATTGGTTTAAATTAAATCATTAATTATTTTGGAATATTTGATGTCCAAGAAATAATTTTTTTCTCAACCATCAAACTCATTTAAAATTCATTTTTCATAATTTTTGAATATTTAGTACATAAAAATTTACATAAATATCTATAGATAATATAATCAACATAGATTTTTACTAATAAAACATATTTTCAATTTATTTTAATAAATTACATTGGATGAGTTATTCATTTTTAATTAACATTTATAGATCAAAAATGAGTTGAGCCTATCATACCAGGATCTAGGAGCATGTTTTAATCTATACATAGTTTTTTTGATAATTTAAAGACATGATTTGGAAAATTAGGGGTTTTAAATAAAGGGGTTAATATACAAAAATATTCTCAAATATAAAATAATTTAAGAATATTGTCTTGAAATAAATTTGATATATTTTGAAGCCTAAATGTGTTGAATGATCATGAAATATTCTAGTATCTTATAGTATAGCTATTTGTTAAAAGGATTTCTCATAGTCAATACCTTTCTCTTTATTATACCCTTATGAAACCAATATTGATTTATTTCTAATTATAGTTCCTGAATCATCATCCTTGTCCCTGAACACCCATTTAGTTTAAATGGTCATGTAGTCCTTGGGTATTTCAATAAATTCCCATCGATTATCTCTTTCAAGATAATTCATCTCTTATTGCATTACTATTACCTATAATTCATTATAAATTTCATATATAATGTTCTTTGGGTTGTAAAGTGAGAAGAATGTATGAAGTTCAACCTGATTTCTAAGAGGAGATATAGTTAGTGTTTCTCTATTTATGTCCTCAACAAAATCATATAAAGGATGATATCTATGCATTCTAATAGCTATAGTAATATTGTATCTGATATATAATTTTCCTCTATAGGTTCATGTTAAAACATTTCCTTAGAAAAGTGATATCTATTTATAGTTGGTTTGATAGAATTATCAACATGTTTAGTATTAATATCTAAATTTGAAACGTTATCATCATTATTTTCTAATGAAGCTTTAGTTTCATGTGGATCTATCTCAGAAAATATTATATATACTGATACATATACAATCATGGTACTATTATTAATTACTATATATGATTTAGTATATATACCATATCCCTGGAATATTCTTTCATTACTTTTGAATTTGTTTTCCTTAAATCTCTTTTATATTGATTATAAATACATTAAAACCAAACTCTCTAAAGTAATCAACTTTTGGTTTTATAGCATTCCATAACTCATATGGGGTATTATTTAAAATAGGTCTAATGATAACTCAATTAATAATATATTAATCTAAATCCATATACTCATCCCTAAAAGAAATAGGTAAATCATACACATTGATCATGGTCCAAAAAATATCATGATGGGTTCTATTTCTATCTTTTACAACACTATTATGATGTTGGGTCATAGGGTAAAAAAAATTGTTAATATATCCTTGTAATGATCACAGTGATTAAAAATCATGATTTTCAAACTCAATACTAATATCACCTCTTAGGATATTAAATCTCAGTCTAGTAGTATTTCATATATATTATTCATAATTGGTAATATAATAACATGATATATATTAGTGAGATATAAATAATATGTATGTGTATCTAGAAATTTCATATACTAGAACATAAGTATATTAATTCCAATTTAATTTAGAAAAACTAGAAGGTCCAAATAAATTCAGGTGATCAAAATCTAGGGGTTTATATATTTAAACATATTTCTTTCGTTTAAAATATATTTTATAATATTTCTCTTTTTCACATGAATTATAAACTTTTTCTTTGGGAAATTATTTTTTAGGAAGATCCATGACTAATCCTTTCCTAGTTTTCTTTCCAAATTAGTGTTGGATGTAATGGAATAATCACTGATTCCAAAGTGAAGACTCTTCTTGAAATTAACATAAACAAGAAATAGTTTTAGAAAATCATTATTTCAAATTAACAACATAAACATTATCTTTTCTCAAAACAGAAAATACTAAAACATCTTTATAATATTATATATTATAAGAATTATTCCCAAAAAATAGAATGTTATCTATTTTCACATAACTATGAGATACTGAGATGATTATATATTAATACATATATAAATAATAATTAATAAATTTAAACAATAGTAGAGCTATCAATTTGATTGAGTAAAATTAATTTTACATTGGAATTCTCACTAAAAGTGACATGAACTATATCAAATTTAATAATATTTATAAAGATCATGTGGTCCCTAGTCATTTAACTAGAACATCAAATTTCCATATACCATAGACTCTTTTTGGTACACTTCAACAAAGTTCCCTTATATATTGTTTGCTGAAACACATATTTTATATTTCAATTTTAACTTCCCTACTTGAATCCAAATTAATTGATAGTTATTCTAAAGAACTTAATATGGTTTTCACAACATTTTTTTAAAATTTTCCATTCTCCAAAAATATTTAATTGTATTTCAACAAAGTAATATATTCTATAAAGTTTCCTTTTCTTTCACGCTCATAGAATATTATATCAACAGTAGAATCGTCATTTTTAATCTATTTCCTACAGATACTTTTTCTATCACAATGTCTTTAATAATAAGTCATTTAAAATTATTTATTTTCACTATAAAAGTTATTGAATCATATGGCATGGTTATCTATTTCTTCATTATTTTCAACAGTTGATTCGTCCTCAATGGAATTTTTATCTTTGATATTTTATATTCATTTTGAATATGAACCCTTGAATGCTACTGAATTATACATTAGAACATTTATATTCTTTTTTTACTTTTAATTCTTCCTCATATATCATATCTTTACCAATGAGTTCCTATAATGGTTGTGCACTGATGTCTCGTGATTCTTGGATAGAAACTGAAGTTCATGTCCACCTTTCTGGTAAACATCTTAATAATCACATCACATGATCTTTGATAGAAATTTAAATTCCAAGTGCATGAAATGTTTTTAAAATTTCACTAATTTGGATTTACATATTATTAATTGATTTATCATGTGTCATATTTAGTTTATCATATTTCATATCATAATTATTTAAATAAATTTCTTTTACATTTCAGGTTCCATCACAAGATAAAACAAGAGTATCCCAAAATTAAAAATCAGTTGAATAGAAACATATTATGTTAAATTCATCTTCACCATAATCATAGTATTAAACATTCATTGAATTTCATTTTAAATCATAATCAATATTACAAGAATCAGTCCAATCATCTCTAGTAGCATTGGGTTTTTCATATTTATCATCAATAATAGACTAAATATGAAATACCATTCCCTATAAATGAATTTTAAAGTTTATTTTATATTGTGAATAATCAATTCCATTAAACTAAGAAGGTTGATTAGTGGAAATACATTCTTGTGTATGATTATCCATAAATACTGATATTAATAACTAACTGAAATTTATGTTCTTTAAATACAAATAAATCACATTAAATTTATTTTGATCTAGAATTAATACCAGATGATGGTTCTAGTATAAAAATCAAGACGGTGGGAGAGTTGTGTTTCAAAAACAATTTCAACTAAAAATATTTAAAACATAAATCCTCCACTATATAAAGAATTTATAGTTTAATAAAATCATAATATTATATAATTTTTTATTTCAAATTTATTCTCAATAGTTTGATCAAAAAAAAATTAAAGTAATTTTGAAAACACACTAAATTTGGAAACTAATCTTCTAGTAATACAAATATATAAAACACAAGTTACAGAAAAATATTAAAGTAATGTTTTTTTTAAAATAGATACTATTTTTTGTTTAAAATATTGGAAACAAAACTACAAATTACCTTGATAAAATAAAAAAGGGGGTTTAGTCTTAATTCATGACATAATAACCTCCACACACAAATCACAACATTTGAAGTATTTTATTATTAATAAAATTAATAAAAACCCATGATATGGTTTTACAAACAACTATACTATGAAAGTCTAATATAAAAGTATCATCCACAATTCTATATTGTAGAATCATATTCTTGGTCACACTTCACATCTTCCATAGTTATACATGGTAGTACATGTACACAGTGTTAAAAGAGAGTTCCAAGCACTCTTTAGTTCAGTACAAGGGACTATATTTATTGATAAAATAGATATAAAAACATGGATTTAAATAATAAAAAATATAAATTTTTAGAGATGAGAGATGTGAAAATTAGGTTCAACTCAATGTGATTATCTCTTTTTGTTAATAGATCATTGAATTTATTATTGATAGGATTCAAATGAGTATGCATTGGAAGTGCATAAAACCATAGTGTTATAAAGTGTTCTAAAAATGTCCTCTATATAGAATAAGTTCATGTGTATGTTCCACTGTTTTTCTATTTTTATTCCCCAAACCCATAATTGATCATGTTCAATTATTTTTAAAATAACTTTAATGAAATATAGATGTTGGAAAAAAATCAATGTAGCCTTAATTGTACTAACTCTATAATTAAAGCTTCAAAAAAATTTCATTATATATTTGAAAATAATACACTACTATATTCAACATAATTTGTTTTATTTAGTAAGAACATGGTTACGTGATCTTATAACCATATGAAACAATTTTTTGGAAGAAAACATTTTCATGGTCACTTTATTTCATTATTTGGTATGCCAATTTTTTCATTCGGTAGGTTCATTAATTTTAATGGAATCTACTTTTGTGCTCATGATAGGTACATTTCATCTTGTGTTAGATAGTTTTTTTGTTGTTACTACAAATATAGATACACACATATAGTACAATACTTAAGATAAATGTTTCTTACCTATCACATTGTAGGTCAGATGTTTATGTGGTGTGTTTATTCTCAGTGAACAATAGGTTCTCTAATGCATGATAAGTTCAACTTCAATGAATGATCAGTTTAAGCATTGGATATTGTTTTTCATTTTACTCATGATATGCAGTTTTCCTATGAAATTTGTTGGAGGGAAATTCCCAACAGCTTCCCCATGTTCAGTTTACCATCACAGTTAGTTTATATTCATTACACTGTATGTAAATTACACATAATATATGTTTTTAAGGTAAGTTACAAACATTGAAAATTTTAAAATAACGGACATAAAACCATTTAATAATAATAACTGAAATTCATTAATAACATTACAATTATTATTTTCAAATATTAAAACAAGGAATTAATTTTCTAAGCCAATATATAATTTTTTTAATATAATAAAACATTATTTATATCATATGAAACACAATATACACCCTTATATTATATTAAAATCTTTTAAAAATAAGTTAATCAATAGTTTACATAGGTTTCCCCCATGGAATATGACTTGTTACAAACTGATAACTTACTATGACATTAAATACGCACTTCCATGGTATATAATATTCCATTCTTGTTTTGCAACACTACAGAGGACACCATGTATTAATAATTGATTTATTGTTTACAAAAAAATTTATAAATTTTTAGAATATAAAAGTAAAAAAAATAAATTCATCAATAATATATAAATCTATATAATTTATAATAAATGTAAAATATTTCATTACAAGAGATTTTTATAATCGCATAAATATCCATATTTGAAAACATACTGTTATTCGTTCTAGTGATATATAATTTTTTTAGAAAAAAAATCAAGTAAAACTATTCAAGTTGCAGTGGATAAAATGGTTTAATAGGTAGTAGGATTGAGATATAAATAATTCTAAAATTTCATTATACATAATAAATAATGAGTTCACAAATTTTAAGGGGGAATCTGGTTCAATATGTTATGGTTAATTCCCCATGCGTAAGTTCATTCCCTAATACTAGTAATTATAAGCTACATGAACATCAATTACTCACACATACCATTAATGAAATTCTATTATAGGATATATACATGATTTATATAGATATACTAATTACTATAATATATATTCAATTATAGGGACCAACTAAGAAATAGTTAATATTTTTATGTTTTCATCAGAACATGTAGGGAAAAGCTTAGAGTTGGATTTAAAAAATAGAATAACCCTCATTTTATTATTAGTATGGAATTTATAGTGCCTATATTAAGAGATTTTATTGAACATAGTGATCTATGTATTTTAGTATAGAATAAAAAACATTATCTAGAAGAATAATAATACATTTTATAATGAATATATGTGGTACATGGAGTATTATCAATAATTCATCAACCATCTATTTCTCTCATAATTATTAAATTATTTTTTTATATAAGGGCTAGATTATGGAAGGAAAACATTATACTATTTGTAAGATGAGAGACATCATAGTGATATATCTACATAGTAGATAAAAAAAATATATACCATGATATCAATGAATTATATATATATATGTAATATTCAATGATTTCCTTGAATTATATATATATATAGAAGGTAGGTGAATAAAGCATATGATCAATCATGTGATAGTTCAACCAAATCTGATTTTATGAATTACAATCATTTAAAAAAAATTACAGAATTATTTTTCTACAACACATGGGAGAAAAGAATAATATTTTTATTATTGAATGTATATACATAATGAGTAAAAACCCATCTTTTTATAGTTTGTTTCTCTTCTAACGTTTGGTAAATTTTATTTATATTTTGTTAAAAGATGCAAAACATAGTAGTTGAGCCCCAATAGTCACCTAAAACAAGGTTTTATATGTGTTAAAATGCTAAGGAAAGTTAGACTAGTATAGTGTGGTAGTTTAAATAGGTGGATTTCATGTATATAGAAAACTGCAGACCACCAGCTTTCCAATGTAGTCAACCAGTCTCCTGGTGGGCTGCTCAGTTTCCTTGTAAGGCTATAGGATCCCATCAAGTTTGGTGATGAGATCCACCATATAGCTGGTTGGATATAAGCTATATGTTTTTTATGGGAGACCCAACAACAATATGATGGGGTTCCAAGCTATATAGGCTTATTGTAGGACACCACAGCCTTACCGGTGGTTCCCCCTGGCCACCTAGTGGCATTGGGCTGGACTGAGATTAGAGGTATAAAATACAGAATTAACCCTTGAAATGAATTCGAATTACTTTTTGACATATAATTTATCCCAAGCATTGGATTTACTAATTTTAAGGTTCTTGATGTTTATTAAGTGTTCTCCAAGGCCTCCCTTTCATTCATCGATCTGTTCATCCATATAGGGATCTGAAATTGGTAATCCTCTCTTTTCGTTGATGGAATCGTATATTATCCTCCTTGAATATCAGTACTCTATAAATGAAGAGGTTTATGAATCTTTTTATATAATTTATCATGGTATTTTTATATAGAATCATTACTCAATTTTAATTTATTTTCTTCTATGTTCTTGATATGGGAAGTCTAGAAAAAATCCTTAACATATGTTTCATATTTATAGTTTGTGTAATTATTATGATCATGCCACCATTACTTGTTCTTCGACTAAAAATTGTTAATATTATATTTTGATGAAATCATATTCATTGACCTACCTTATACCCAACTATGTCTATTATAATTTAAAATGAGAGTTATATTTACTTGAGTTGTGTTCTAACCATTTTCTATAGGTTGAAACTTGAATTTATGGAACATAGATTCCCTTGATAAATTGGATGTTGATTATTATTTGGCTCAAAATGTTTAAATGGATCAACCATTGAACTGTAGTGATTTACATGATATAGAATTATTTGACCTGAAATTGTCTATTTGGAATGAAATTTCACATGGTATGATATCAAGATAGAATATGGTTAGACTGATATGTAAATTGTAATTGTGTTTACATGATACATATAATGGGATTGGTACAATTATTTTTGATAATTTTAAACCTTTCTTAATTGGATATATGGTCAATAATACATAATTCATGAGAAATAAACAATATGGCTTATGTTAAGATGATTGGAATATTTGAAGAATTAAAATAAAATGCATCAAATTAGATTGTAACATTATTGTAAAACCGGCTTTATAATAGGAATTCTTATAATTTATGATGTCTTATATATGTGTAAGTGTCCCTATCAGGGGAATTAAAACTAATTACTATGTTATCTTAGTATGGAATGTCTCCATAAAAACATGTAGGTAGCTGTAACATTAGAACTTTCAAAGAGCTATGTTTGACACGATTACTTTTTCTCAAGGCATGGTCCTATGCCCTAGAAACACAAAACATGATTTAGCATATAAATTCACATAGAACCCAATATATATTTTTTAAATGATGCCAAATGGATAGAATATTTATTAATTGAAATTTCATGGGTGATTTATCCTCGGTATAAGAATCCACACACAATGTCAAAGATTTATCATAGGAAGGAAAATCCACCCCTATATAGAGATATCCAACATCGTGACGAATCATGTTTGACTAGCCCCAGGTGTTATCCCAGTGCATATGGGTATGAATGTTTATTTGAAGTTATAAATAAAATTAATTATTAATTCCTATATTTATCATATGATTTCTTGTAGTATATATTCACACTGGATGGTTTAGACAACATGGGTGTCAGCCTACTGATTTGTACTCTAACCCTATCTTGGCTATCATTTGTTACCTAGGTAGAATTAGGTATTCTGATTTGGACAATGGAAAGGGAAATTTTACATGATTTTTTTCTTATCTGGAGGAGATTGGAGTTTTTATATGGGACTGATCATAGGGTTCATGACTGAGATATTTAGTGTTTTTATTATAGAGTTTTTTTGGGTTTACATGTTTTTCCTTTTCATGTTATTTCATTTAAAATTAATTATTGCATGGAATGGTTTATTATACTTATTTGGATTACATGTTATTTACATTTGATAATATTGATTATTTTTTTCAGGATTTATTTAATATGTTTCCATGGTTATTGCTACTCTATTATATCAGGTATATCAACCCCACTATATTCCTTATACTATCAATACATGTCAGTAGAATCTATAGTATAGGGATGCATAGTTGAGGTATCATTGTGACCCAACATTCTAATGTGAGGGAGTAAAAGGCCAGAGATATTACAAATTCCAACATAAATCATGTATTTTTTTATAATAATATTTAGGAATGGTAGGAAAGATACTATGATTTTTTAGTCTTGGTAATGAGTTCATGCATGGGAGTACCTAAAACATGTGTAGGGTAAAAACCATGTACCCATGGATGGGATTGTTTTTCATAATGGTCTCTTGTTACAGTTTTGATATTATTTCAACTTGGGTGATTCACTTGTTATGTGATGTTATTTCCAAGACCCAATTTTTTATTTTTATTTATAGATAAAAGAGGAAAAAATAGAATTTGAAAACCCACAAGAATACATTTAGGGGTCCGAATGTAGTGAAGGCTGAGAGTATCATGTCAAAAAAAGTGACTCCCTTCTAGGGGAAATGATTCAGGGTTAGTAAGAATAAGAGACTGATCATGTTGAGATGAAATAGAAACAAGGAAATCTACTACAAAATTCTGCTCCCTTTAGGTATAAAGGATGGACATTTGATCATTTATCAATATCTTGGAGGATCTGATAGCGTAGATGATGGATCACGGGACTAGAGCCTTGCTCGAGAGTTCATTATAGAGAACAATTGAGCCGGTCTCGATATCCCTAATTTGAATGTTCCTTAGATTTCATAGGAAGATCCCTGGAATCAAAGCAAGGGTCTCTTCTTGGAATGAATCACCAAGACTGAAAAAGACTTAAAAGGCCACCATCACTGATCCATTACTCTCCCTAATGACACCACCCTGTGCTTAATGAACATGCAGTATGATCTATCAGTATTCATATTTTTCCTCAAAGAGGGTGCCTTCCATCTATCCCACGCACCCTGGGAAGGTGGACTCGAACTCGGTAAGGAATGGTGAGGGAGGATTGAGGAAATGTAAGGAGAAACTTCCATGTTTTTATATAATATACAGAAGTCTAGGATGAGGATACATTCATTTTCTATAATAGGGACATATTTATAACATGTGAAATATTTTTGTTTTTAACTATTATAATAAATACCTTAATATATGTGATAAAAATATATGGGAAAAGATTTATGATAGGAAAATTTAATTGTCAATACATTTTTAAACTAACCTATTTGTAGTATCTCTCTATAGTTTTCTTGATCCTTTTATATAGATCATGTTTTATATCCTATGATATGAAGAGTGTATAGAGATTGTAGAAAAAATTAATTTTCATTTTCTTTAGTATTATTTCAAATTGAGTGGCAATTAGCACACCCATGATATAGTTGAACTATATATTATTTTAGTTCTAGGGAACTAGATGGACAATAATCTATGTGAAAATTTCCTATGGGTCATGCAATCCACGGAAAGGACAGGGGAAAGAACAACCACCATAGGAACCCAGAGATCCGTTGTGTTTATGGTGTGGTAGAAATGGAATCAAGAACATCCAATGTCATTTTCGTAATTTTTAGTTCCATGCTTACTATAGGTTGGTCTGTCTGCAAAGGTTTTATAGAACCTCAATAGTATAGTGGTGAAGAGTGGATCATGACTGGAACTAGAGCCTATAAAGGACTCAACTACACTCATTTTTAAGATTATTGGAGATCTTCATTATGCATAGATTTGGGAAAGGTATGTGGTACCCTAACATAAGATTATAAATACTAGCAAGAGGTAAAATCTTAGGGGAGACAAACTATAGACCATGTATAATGGTATAAGCATATGCTTGTAATAGAATCATCTATGACCAGTCTAAATGAAATATCATCCATTTTCATAGGTTTTATTCATTTTTCATATACGCTTTACTCCAATTTTTGATATTTGTGGATCACATTAGTTAATTTTTATCAATTTTCAAATATAATGGGTATATTTTAGGAGATATTTGATGGTGTTCGGACCATATACATACCATTGGGGGTGTGATCAGAGAGTATAAGATGAAAAAATAGTATTCTCTTGAAATAGGAGGCTACCATTTCCGTTGGGATCTATTTATGATAGATATGGAAGGGTTTTATTTGATTCTTGGTATGAATTGACTAGTTCTATAATTGGATAATATCGATTGTTATTAGATTAGGGTAACATTGCTTCTTTCTGAAAAGGGAAACTACATTCATCATGTTGAATGGGATCTTTAGTATGGTCATGTTGGAACAATTTAGGGAACAATTTATTTTATCATGAACCATATATCTATTCTTGTTTTGGATAATGGTTGGGTATAGTAGAGTACTTTTCTTCTAGTAGTGGACTACTTCCAAGACTTATTCCCTAATGAGTTCCCTGGATTACCACCATAGTGGGAGAATAAGTTCACCATTGAGTTAGTGATAGAAGTTATTCCGGTTCCAATCATTATTTATATGATTAAGCAAGAGTATTTTATTTATTTAAAATTACTGTTGGAATATTTGGATGTTAAAGATTTATATGACCTATTACTTGACCATTGAGTTCTCACAATTTATTCGACATGAATTATGATTGGACATGGAACTAATTAGTGAATTATCATAGATTTAACAATATTATATCTATAAATAGAATAACCTTCTACACAATGTTGATATCATCAATCAGTAGAGATGTTCCTGTATTTTCTCCAATATTGACTTTATGTCAGGGTACCATCAGTTCAATGTGAGATTATCTAACATTCTATAGACTTATTTTAGGAGTATGTATATCCCGTATGAGTTTTTGGTGACTCAATAGGTTTAAATAATAGATCGAAGGTATTAATGATCATTATGAATCATATATTCCATCCATTCTTGGATAATTTTTGGTGGATTTCATCAAACATTTCTTCAGGTACTCCATGATTATAGATAATCAATCCCAAAATCTGGAAACATTCTAAGTATGCAGATAGATCCCCATTTATATTTTAATTTATATAATTTTAGTTTTAGATAGAAAAAGAGAACTTATTGGGTCATTCTATCTCATATTATGGAGTGTTAGTTGACCCTGAAAAGGATATATCTATGGTATCTTGAGAACGAACCAAGAATGTATTTGGCATTTCTAGATTTTTGGATTTATCAATCTATTATCTGTGTTTCATCCCAAACTTATCCCATATATCCACAACGATGTTGGTGATTAATAAAAAAGGGTTAATTTTTTCAATGGGATTATTTTGAAGATTATTTTATGGTGTTTAAGAGTATGGTGTCCTCATAATTTATCCTTCCCTTACATACGATGGGTGAAGAATATAGTGTGTACTGTGATGCATCTAGATTCAGACTTAGATCAGTTCTAATATAAGAGGATTAATTAGTTACTTATTTGTCTAGAAAATGAGGATGCATAATATGAATTACCTAAAAAATGATATGGAGTTAAATATATTGGGATATTTCCTAATAATATTGTGACACCGTATCTTGGGTGAAAGTATTTTCGAATACATAGACCATAAGATTTTATAGTATATATATTATTAACAAGACCTGATCCTTTTATAGATGAGGTTGGTAGAGTATCTACAATATTTCAACATCATGCTGGCATATACTCTAGGAAACAGAACCATATTTACATATTCCTTAAGTAGAAATTTGTGGATAGACGTAGCACAGAATTCTAGTGATGAGTGGTGGATGATGAAGCTCTTAAAAAAATAATTTGGATGTCCCGGAGTCTCAGGGGAGAAAAAATAAAACTTATACATCAATGGTTCCTATATTTACTTACTATATAAATTGATCGATTGTTTCTAATTCATAGTTATTATCTATACTAGAAAATGTATTTGCTTGGGATCCACCATTAGGATTATAACTTGATATTAGTGATGTTATTCATGTATATGGCCACATCTGAGCCCTTATGATCTTTTATGTGGATATAATTAGTGTGTTAAATTACACCAAATAGTTGGTACATCTTATAATTTTAATGTTTTATCTTTTCATTGATACGTAGTAATGGTTTCAAGGGATGAATAACGTGCTAGTGGTTTTTGTGGACTAATGTTTCACCTATTAGTAGGTGAAGGCCGAGCATGAGTGGCTAATTAGATTACTGCATCCTTATCTCATTATATATTGAATGTTGTATGATGTCACCATGGATCGACTAAAAAATATTTCCCACTTCTTTTTTATCAAGGATACATTCACCATTGATGATATCGATAATAAATACATATTGGAGATAAATTTAATGCATTATGTTCCAAGGAGTATTGTTCCTAATTAAAATACCCATTTAAAATTATTATTATGGAAGTCTCATTAGAATGATTTATGATCATAGGTTATTCTAAGTATAACCTATCAAACATATACATATAAAAAATTTAACTAGATGATTCATATTGTGGAGGATGTGTTGTGAGCCTATGTTTTGGATTTTTAGTGGTTCATTGGAGAAGCATTTGGAAAACATGGATTTAAATTATAATAAAATATTTAGGTTATTGATCCAAATGGATCTATTTTATAAATTATAGAGAAGTCCATTCTGTTCACCTATGTGCTGGTTAGTCGAATGTGATTCGATTATTGTTGGACCTAGTCTCATGAAAGAGACTTATAGGGAGGTTCATATTATCAGAAAGTGGTTGGTGACTACATAGAGGCAATATAAGTCTTATAATGAACATCAGAGATAAATATAGAGTTCAACATCCATAATATGTATTTATTTCAATTCATCATAGGACGGGGAACACCACATTTTAAAATAGGAGATGTTATAACCCAAGATTGTTAGGTTGTCTGATATACTGGAGAGGGTTAGTCTAGTGTTGTACCATTTGGACCTTCCAAAGTGTTATAGTTATTTTAATGATGTTTTTAATGTGTCAAAACATAAAATATATCCCCAATACCATTTTCATTTGGTTTTTGTTGATGTGGTTGAGTGTGATGTTGATGCTTACATTTTGGATCATCTAATTCGTACCATTGACCATAGTGACAAGAATTTTCAAGGTAAAACCATGCCTCTTGTGTGAGTGAAGTGGTATCATGGGAAATTTAAAGAGTATAACTATGAGTGATATTTTTATATAAAAACATTGAGGCATCTGTTATTCAATTTTACCCCCATATTTATGATTTGGATCACAATTCATGGATGAGTTGTTAAATGGTGGGGTCGCATTAAGATACCCTCCCTTTCTAGTTAATTATTACTTTAATTTTTTTAACCACGTACAACCTAGTGGTTAAGCCCCATTATTTTCCTAAAACCATGTTTTATTTGTTTTAGAGGGCTTGGAAAAGTCGAAGAGGTGAAGAAGGGTTGAAAAAAATGGTGGTGTAAAAGTTTGGAGAAAACAACACATCACCAGCCAGTTGGTGGGATTTCCTATATCCTAGTACATTTACTAGAGCCCCAAAACTAGATTAAGAGACCCACTACATAAAAATTCAGTATTGAAAGAAGGGGTATCCTATATGAGACACATTTTCTAGCCATTGGGAACCCTTCATCTATAAAATGGGGTTACCAACTATGTTATCTTATTGGAGGACACCATTGGATCGTCGATGGCATCCAGATGGGTCGAGAATAAAAGGGATAGAGAAATTATTTTCCCTAGAAACAAATTTTAATCCCCATTTATCCTATAATATTACCCTAACTCTAGATTTATTAATTTTTATGGTTATTTAATGTTCTCAAGGGGTCTCCAATTTCTCTACTTCATCCTTCAATTCCTTATTTGATCCCATCATCCAAAATCAGAATGTCTCTCTTACCATTGATGGAATGCTATTATTTCCTCCTTGAATCTCCTTCTAAAAACCATGATGTGGTGTTTCAATCATTTTCCATAGGATGTTATGGTTCATTACATAGATCTTTCACTTGATCTTAGTTTCTCCTATTCTCTGTTTTTCAGGTGTCTAGTCTAGAAAAACTCCCTAATGCATGTTTCATTTTTCTAGTATATAATTTTTTTAAATCATGATGACACATCGTGTACATAAAATACCATAATTTGTAACCAATGATTTTCAAGAAATTATATACATTGACTTCCCACTAACCTCTTTGGGTAGGTTGGAATTGAGATTGGGACTTGATACCTCCCATGTGCTTCTCCAACCTTTGACTCTACGTTGGAAAATGAATGGAATTAACCTAGAAAAACATTATAAATTGGAAAGTAGTTTTGTTTTGGATTAATATTTTGAATTGTATTAACCTATGAATTGGGATAATTAACACTATATATAATCACTTAACCTGAAATTATCTACGTCATGGTTAGATTTACATGTATATGGTAAATAGGTTTATTTGATACATCTAATGGGATTACTACAATTATTTTTGATAATTTGTAACTTTGATTAATTTGATATAAGGTTTATAATTAAAAAATTTGGATAATTAACCAATATAAATTTTGTTTAAAGTATTTTGATATTTTATTAATTAAAATTCATTGGATACTGTAGCATTGTTTGTTAATTTTAAAATTAACCTTAAAATTGGAATTCACATATTGTATGATGTCCTCTCATCATGGAAGTGGTTATAACATGATAATTCACAAAGGGACCTTTGATATATTTTCCTTTGTTATATTATGATTCCCTTGGAAAAAAGAAGTGTTGATAGAATGGGAATTCACATAGACCCTATTATGATATTGTTACTTTTTAATTATAATGATCTATATTAATGGGAACACATTAGACAATCTAGAATAATAATTCCAATAGACCCTAATATTTCTTGGTTACAAGATACCCACGGGTGAGATGATTGATTACAAGTCATGATTTGGGTCATTAATCCTACTTATAAAAATCCACCAGCATTATAGGAGATCCATTCTAGGACATGAATCAACCCCTATATAAATATATCCATCTTTATTCCAGAGAAGGTTTTCCATACACCAGGTGTAAACCTGGATTACAAGTGTCGATAGGTATATTTGAGGTTCTATATATATTTATAATTTAATTATCCTATTTTTCATACTATTAAAAGAACTATATATTTAAAATAGATTATTTAAAAACTATAGGTGTCAACCTACTAATTTTTAATCACAACCAGTTCAAACATCTATTTGGTTCCTCAGAAAATTAAACCGGTGTAGGTAGAAAATAGTGAAACGGAATTTGTACTTGATTTTTTTCTTATATATATGGGATTGAATCTAAGAGATGTAATCGATAACGGGGTTCTAAATTCATTCATTTGATTTCCTTATTAAATAGTCAATTTTGGTTTTCTTATATGACCTTCATCACATTATTTATATTGGAATTCGTTATGATTTATATGGGTTGTTATTATTATTTGGTATTCATCTGTCATCTTCTTCAGTTGTATATAGCAAATTATTTTTATTATTTTTATTATTTTTTCTACTCTATATTATACGTCATATTATCCTTACTATAATCATTAGAACATCAATTTTAGTTGGAAACCTTTGGTGAATGGGCAGACAGGCTTGGGGAATCATAGCGGCCTAAATTGATCAAGCGAGGGGGTACTGAGCTAGGGAAATTACATAATAAATGTTATTATATGAAATTTTTAGTTCAATAATCATTAATTCACCCTAATTATAGGAACATAATTACAGAGGATAATTTTGATGAAATAAATCGGTGATGATGGTTCTATTTTTTAAAAATTACAATTTTGGTTGAATGAATTACCCTAATATACTATGGATAAAGGATGGAATTTTTAATCTATTTGAACATAAATTGTTAAAATATTAGTAAAAATACACATTCCAAGGAATACCTTGTTAATTAAATTTTATGTATCAAGACACAAGTTCATATAAACCAAATAGAGGAACCGGGAAAATTTTCTTGTAGCTATAAAAGATTCAAGATAATTAATTAATCAATTACTTAATAATGGATTAATTTTTTAATAGTACATACGACCATTTTGAAAATAATCAAGAATATTTTTTCAATCATTGATTCTAGAATTGATAAATTTTTCAGTGAAAGCCAATCATGTATGATAACATAAAATCTAAAATTAAGTAGTTGGTAAGGAAAATCAATGCAATATACAAATGAAATATTCCAAGAATGATTGAGGACAATCAAGAGAATGTGTAATGGATATTTCAACAAGGATTTAAAAATTTGTCAAAAAATATGTTTACCGAAAAATGTGATGGATCTATATAATAAAAAAGAACTAATTATACAGATAGAATATCCATAACCAATTACAAAAAATGTGTAAAGGAGAAAATTTCAGAAGAAAATAAATATAAGGAAGAACCATGGTAAGAGGAGAGATGAAGAGGATGTGCCCGTAAGGGGCTCTGCGGCGATTAGGGTTCCCATCTGCCACCACCTTCTCCCCGCAGTAGTTGTTCTCTCCTCGGCTCTCAGCTAGGTGCACTCACGGTGCGACTACCCTCTGCTTGCGCGGACTCGTCATCATCCTCGGGATTTGCATCGCCGCTCATCCTCTTTGTCTTGGAAGCGTGATGATGCCCCAGGGTGCGGGATCTGTGCTGCGTTATGGGGTTTCCGTCGTGTTCGGTGTCAGGAGCTTGTGCTTTGGGCAGATCTGGCCACTAGTTGCGTTTCGGAAGGTGGTGGTGTGGTTTGCTTCATCTTTTATTCTTTGTACGGGTTTTGGTGATGATGCTGGTTTTTGGATCTGTTTCTGTGTGTGCTATGCCGGTATGAATGGCGACAGACTGGGTCCTCCTTGGGTGGTTTCGTTTCTTCTTGATGATTTGTGGATCTGTTTTCTTTTTTATGTGGTGGTGATGATGATTTTCTTGTGGTTGGGTTTCTGCGGGATTGTCTTGTGGGGGGTTCCGCTATGTGGAACCGCGGAGACAATTCACATCTCGGTCAGCACTCTGGTTTTGGTGTTTGATTCTACGAAGTCGAGGTTGATTATTGACTCTCACCGGCGATGCTGGTTTTGTGACGGTGATGATTTTTGGTAGTGTTCTGTGATGGTTTTTCCGGCTATGATGCTTGATGGTCTCGTCGGCGACCTGCAGTGGTGGATGCACGTGGTGGAGATGTGCGTTGTTCGAGATTTCTCGCTGGCTGTGTAATGGATGTCACGTGAAACGCTTCTCGAGGTTTCGCACGGCTCGAGGAAGGATCAGGGTTCGTGGTTTTTGATTTTTGAATTTCGGATGTCGTTTGTGCATGGGGGATCAGTTGTTTGGTTGTAAGGTTTCCGGTTCTCCTAAACCTTCTTTTACTGTACTTTTTCCTTTTCTTTAATAAATGGTCAGGGACTTTGTCCCTGGCTGAGCGTTCCTGGTAAGAACCATGGTGACATTCTTTAACTTAGAATATATAAATTGAAAATTATATATTCCAATAGAGAAGAATAAATAGAAAAATAACATGCTAATATTTTTAAGGGGGTTTTAAAAATTTTCTAAAAGATCCATATTAAACCCCCATTTTTAGAGCATATGAAAAATTATCTTTTTATACTAAAATTATGAAAGAGACTATTTATAACAAGAATTTTTTAGATGATTATTATAAATAATCTCTCACTATGATGTGTGTTATATTTATTTAGATCAAATTCCTTATATGTTGAATGAATTTATATGTTTTAGGATAATTTATAAACTCAAGGGAAATAAAGAATAAGATTTATTAATTGAGTATAAATCAACTTTTTTGTACTTATAGTCTTCAATGTATTGGCCTTTATAGAGATAAAGAGAACAATATAGTCACTTTACTTAGAATATCAATTAATTACATACCACAAAATAGTGATTAAATATTTATTACTCAAAATTTTACGGTTTATATTTTTGGATTACAATATAGTTATACACCTGGGGATAGATTGGGATGTTTCTATAATTCTAGGATACCCAATATTGGTCACATGAGTATATTTAAAAATTTTACCATAGAGGGAAAAATATATTTCAAGTTAGTGGAGACAATGAAGAGAAAAATGTATTTCAACAAATCGTGTAACCTAATCTCTTTGATGACTATTTTATAGTTAATATTTCTAAGTAATTATAACTCCAAAAAGAGTGGATCATTATTATCATGGATTTTATTAAATTATTATTTTCATCTATATATTTTGAATTCATGGATAAAGAGTGTAATGTATTCTTTAGAAGTATCTCAGTGGTTATCGATTATTGCATAAAATTAAAAGAAATCGTATTTACTAAATTAGATATATTATAATCAGGGTCATATTACATTGTCATGGTCATTATTACTTACAATTAAAAACATAAAAAATGGGGGTTTACACATGAGAGTTTTAAGAAATAAAAAAATATTTAAAAATTTAAATGGAGATGAAGTTGACCCATGGTAAATTTCACAAATTAATTTTATTGTAGTTCAACATATGATTTATTATTATTTTATTATTAATTAATGGGTAATACACATAAAATTTTATTTCTACCACCACCTAATGTTTTCTATAACTCGGTATCTAAATATCATGTTCATTAGAGAATTGAGATTTTTATTAACTTACATAGGTTGATAGAAGAACTCAAATGATTCCCAAAGGATCCATTGATGCCTCAAATAACAATATACATGAAATGAGTCAGGATCAAGAGAAGTCTGGACTAAGAAAATAAATCCAAAATATGCAACTATAAAAGGCAAATATGAAAATAAATCCATTTATTACATAGTTTTATTCAATAAGAAGAATGAAAATCAAATCCTAGAGAGTGTATATGGAAGAAAAATCTATAAACCTAATAAGAAATAAATAATAAAGATAAAATGATGGAATGTATTTTTTTTTCAATTCTAGTGTGGTCCAAAAAGCTATAAATCCAAGATTAAAAACAAAGTAAACATAACATGAAAAACAAATAACTTAATAACATGAATGGTTCTCCCCCATTTTTATCAACTATTATTAGTTTTCCTCTCCATATAAAAAGTGGCACAAAATAATGAGGATGAAGGTAGAGGCTCGATATCTAAACTAGTGAGTATTGGGAAAATTCCTCACAATCATGAATCTTCAACTCCTATTTATCCAAAAAATTAAATCATTATTCAAATATTGAATATATTTGAATACCACCGATTCAATGAAAAATATCAACACTAAATGACGTACATGTTTGATATTTTTTTAAAAAACTAATCTGTATCTTCTACACCAAATGATTCCATAATAATATCCAACAAAATTGTGAAGAAAATTTAACCAAGTTGCTATTTCAAATTTAATGATCTAGCAAAATAAACTATCTTATTCTTCTAAAACAGTTGTTTTAAGAATTTCACTCTTATATATAACTAGGAATGTATTATTCACAAAAATAAACAATTATATATCTCTATAAAATACCACACATCACATAATTACACATCACACAATGTTATACTGAATCAAACTTGTATGCAAAGAAATTAATACTTATATAGTGATAGATCAATTGATGTAACCATTCCACAACATCTAAAAACAGACTTCACTATGATGTAATGGAAATCAACTAATACATATTACATCATTTAGGGGTTAACTACTATGTATCAAATAAAACATGTAATCAAATTTTATAAAACAATAACATCAAATTAATATTATAAAACTTGTAATATTTCAAAATATGTTTATATAGATGAATCATACCGTTATATATTTTCTTCTCCAATATATGGTTCCCTGGTACTTCTATATTTTTTTCAGCTTTATTGACACACCTTATCTTCTTCATTGAAAAAATTCTTCATTACGGTCAATTGTTATCTATTAATTTGAATTTCACGGTTGAATGTGCAATTTTACATTGAATCAAATTCCACTATCCTTTATAATAAATCTATAACAAAAAATATAATAAACTTTTTATTCATGTTTTCTTTAGAATATTAAATCTAAAAAACATCACGACATTTTTCTAATTAGCATTCAAAAAACAATAATATAAAAAAAATATTCTTAAATAAAATAAAAATGAAGTTTTATAATTCAGTGATTTTTTCTTAAAATATCCATCTCATAGAATTAATATTATTACATTGATATTTGGAATTATGTTCATTCATGTATTTTTTCTAAAAACAATATTAATTCATGAAATAATTAATGTGAAGGGTTCGTTTTTTAGTAAATTAATAAAAAATGGCATATAACAAATGTGTAAAATCCCAACACTCTTAGGCTGTATCACCCCTTGAGAAAAATCATCATAGAACATGGATAATTTTACCAAATCAGATTCATACCAAAAATTAAAAAAATATTGTCTTATGATGAGAGTTTAAACAAATAAATTTATCATTATTATCTTATGCATTATTTTTTTTTCTCTTAACTTTTTATCATTTGAATTTTTATTTATACCCACGAACACTTGTGATTTAAATTCCTTGAATATTATCTCTCATAAATTGATATTAAAATATTATAAATATTTTTTTATCTTTTTTATTCATAAAATAAATCCAAACCATTTTATTAATTGAATATAAAATATCACATTTTTTATACATTTTAGAGATTATTTTCAAATATTACTAAAATTTGATTTTTAGTTAGCATATTATTATTATAAATTTTAATGACTATATCAAAAAAATTTAAATTTCATTTATAATATTTTTCAATTGGATGAGTTAATTTAATGATTGAATAAAGGATCATATAAGATTAAAACTGTTTTTTTTTTGGAATTGTCATATGAAATAAATGGAGTTTCATTATTCTATAGAAGAGTAAATCTATATGGAAGAAGATTTTAATGTGTAGACTAGCCTCACAAGGGTTTAAATGATTAATTATTAATTATGAAAGAATAAACCCCATAATGAATCGACTATGTAATAGTATCCCTATATTAAATTTTTTAAGTATGAGTAAAAGGAAGGTATCTTCAATTAATATAATACTACTAATATTCAATGTAAGATTAAATTTCATAGGATAACTATTGTGTAAGAGTATAATTGTCAGGAGGAACCTATCATAAGTATAACATGGTCAATTAATAAGTATATAAAAATAAAAACCATGCACATGTAGTTAAAGAAGGTTAATATCCATGAGGGGTAATTTCATTAGAATTATTTATTTGTAACTATTATGCATGAGTAATTTGGAAGGGTCTATATCATTGGCCATAAATTAATTAATCAACCGTCGAAGACCATAAATATATTATAAACCCATCACATTATAAGTTATGATCAAATAACATTATATAATAAACCATACTGCAATCAGCCTAGGATGTTTTCATGGGCCAATGCATAGTGCCATAAAGGAAACGTAATCTCCTAGAGTATATTGGTGGAATAATTGGCTGGATTTTTTTTGAACCTCATAATTTAATATTATATCCTTGAAACATAACCTTTTGAAATAAAAATAGAAATTACAATTTATTTTTAATAATTGTTTTGATGAAGAAGTCACATTACGACTATCACACACATCAATGATGTATTAAAAATATAAAATAATATTGAATAAAGATGTACCAAGACCATATATTCAAGGTACTACACTCATGGGACCCATGAATAGGCCTATAAGAAAATGAATTTTCCCTCATATTCATTTCCTAACCAAATTATGAAATAAATCAAAAAAATTGAAACATGGATCCAATCTAATGGAGAACATGGATTCCAATTTCATGTGCCACGAATTAACAAAAACAGAATGGGAGAAATGGTTATAAAAAAAGGGGTAGTCCAATTTGGAATGAATTACTCACTGGGGGGATTATTATCATGTAATTATTTTTTATATAATTTATACATTTTTTCAATTTAAAATTGAACTTAATTCTTCTTATTCTAAAAACATTTTGTTTTTCACTATTTCTATATATACCTCAATGATCATGGATAACTAATGTATGTGTTTCATTTGGAGTAGAGCTATAGATTTTCTATAGTCCTTAAGATTCTAATTCCCACTTATCTATTCAATATCTGAGGATTTGGGGAGTTGAAAGAGTGATGTTTTATGATGGATTTTTCTTGATTTTTATCACTTTTTTTATTCGTATACTAAACTATCAATTCTCTATTCATAACTCTATCATACTGGAACATGGTATATCCACATATTTTGAGTGATAAATCAAGGTATTGTTTTTATAGTGGAGCCATTAGTGTGTTATCTCGGTTGAATAGTAACCTACTAATTTCCCAAGAAGGTGGTCGATTCAAAACATTCTTAAGGGTTCTTGGGTAAACTATTCATTTTTACCATTAATTTTTTTCTAGTTATGTTAATATATATGATGGAGTGTGGTTATTGAGTAAGATGAGATTGAATAGAATGTGATAGTAAAGTGAATCCTACGAAGTAATCATAGGAGAATCTTTTGTGTTCCTAGAACATATTTTTTTGTATGTATATACATGTTTTAATTTATATCTTACATCTTCACTAAAAATAAGTCCCAAAAATTATATATTTTTTTATACATTAATTTAGTAAAAAACATTAATAATTTATTGAAGTGAAACATCCTAACGAGAATATTATAAAGACAAACCTAGTCAAGTCCAAAGATATATCCCATGTGTTTTGAAATTTTAATTTATTTGAGTCCCACCACAATCTTATTTCAATTAGGCACCATTTCCTGGGAGTTAAATTGGTTGGTTTTTCCCTTCCACCATATAAACAATTTCTTTTAGTTATATTATTTTCAATTCTTTCGTTGATTGTTTGAAAAAAAATCATATACATTTTAACTGGATTTCAATATATTTTCCCCATAAAAAATTAATGCATGGGATATTTTTAAATTTTTATTGTACCAAATATTACAATAATACATAGATCACCATTTAAGAATATTTTCATAGAAAAAATGAAACAATTGAGAGTAAAAAACCATCTACTAAATTTAGGAGAATCAAGAAAAACAGTATTTGATCACTTCCACACTTCATGTATAAGTGTATCAATAAATATTAGAATAGAAAGATCCATTAGAAAAAAGAAACCAGGATTTGAATGGAGACATTGATTTACTAAAATATAAATTATGAGATATTAATTAAATACAACAAAACTAAGAAGTTATATTTTCTTCGGGAACTCCATGAATAATAAGATATGTCAGTTGAAATTTTAGTGGGAGACGATAGAAATCATATTTAATTTTTTTTCTCTTTTTGAAAATAAATTTTAAGAATAAATATCTATATTTTGAGAATTAATATTTATAAAATCTTGATTATTCATTGGAATAATGTGAATAAAGTGTTGTAATAAGCAATGAATAAAAGATGGGATGGGCTCTATATACTCTTATAAATCGATATCTCAGTGGAATTTATAGGAGATGTATAGATTAAAACATAAATCAATAATAAAGCTGTTAAAAAATTTAATTAATTTGTGGATTTTAATTATTCTGTTGTACATTCTAATATCCCTTTATTTTTTGTCCTAAAACCAGTACAGATGATTTCTTCCCCGATGACATGTGTTCAAAAGACCACATGTGAAGGGGAATATTTTGAAAATATAATATAGGATCAAATGTGGTTACCTATTATGGTTTAAAATGGGGATGGAACAAAAATGTACCATCATGATGAACAATATTCTGTTGTAAAACCAAAATATAATCCACTCTTAAGAGAAAACTACACTTACTCAATGGGATGTATAAGTTTTCACAAAAAAGAAAATTTCAAACACTATTTATACTTCCAACCCCAAATTACAAATTTTTATTCACTGGTCATGTGTGTTCATGAAATGTATAGCTTTTGAAGGGAATTAGGATGTTTTTGATAAAGTTCATTTAAAGGAACAGTATTTTTTGTTCTATATTTAAACCAAATCCTCCATCATATTTTTTGTTACAATTGGTATTACATAGATACATAAATTATAAACACCTCACCCACTCAGGGGTTATTAATAGGATATATTTTCACCAAAATTCATTATTAATTTATTTTTGAAAAAATTCCTCATGTTTATGTTTCCCTCTTTTTAGGCTGAAGAAAGAAATCAGAGGTTCTTAACTCATTCAAACATCTAGAAAATAAATACCCAATTGTATTTATGTAACTTCATCAATTTTTTCCTGCCCATAAATTTTTCTATAATTTGTTATATTATTAATTGATAATCCCATTTATGTTTGGGAGTGTGAGTGTACCCTTTTGGTAGATTAAGATATGTTTTTTGTTTCATTATTTTTCATTTATTGGGAAAATTGATTTTTATATAAAAATTAATCATTTTACACTACATAGATAACTGGAGAAGTTTCATTAATTTAAAACCAAAAACTCACATGATTGATGATATTCTTTATCATCCTTAGTTATTTTTTATAATTTTTTGAATTTGATATCCATTGAGAAATTCATTCATGTGTATAATATTTAATGATAAAATAGTCCCAATATAATATTTTTATGACTTTTGACATATTTTTACATTAGTCGACTTCTTGTAAATATGAGACATGATTAAAAATATAGAAAACTATTTTTAAATTATTTAAATTTCCCCAAATTTTGGTATTTTTTAGAATTATAAATTAATTATTATATATATATCCCTATTTTAAAATTCCATTCATGAATAACTTTCATTTTACCTTAATTTTGATGATCTTAGAGACCCTGAATAACCTTATAGGTTTTATATTAATATTATAATCCCATTCTACCGAAATGTTAATGGTTTAAGGTATTATTTAAAATTAAATAAAATTATGGGGGAGGTTATTCATAGAGACAAAGTTTTAAAGAGTAACATGTTTAAGAGAACTTAATTGAGGTGTTTTCATTTGTAAAATGGAAATAAATATCAAATTTCTATGAAATTTATTTATTCCCTCTTTATCACTAAAAAACAATAATGAATTTTTTTAATGAAACTAAAAAAATTATTGGGGATGTTATTAAATCATTCATTGTAAAATTTTTAATGACTCATGATCATTACCCTAGAGACACGAGAATGAATTTCCATTCATCATTCCTTTGATGCACATTCCATAAAATTTTACATGAAATTTTTTAAAATAATAAAATAAGAAATAGGATTAATATATTATTATTATAATTGTTGATATGTAAGTTACCATAAACGTGGATATAAAATATTGTGTTTTCTAATATATTTTTGGGGAAAAAGAGGAGTATAGTTTCATTATATTTTCATCTAATTTAATTCAATGTGATTTAAGAGATCAACCCACAATTTGAATCCCTTCATTTTGAATATCAAATAACCAACCTTAATCCCCAAAAAAATCCTTGAAACTTTTTTTTAAGAATACCCTTTCTCTTTGAGTGGTGATACTCTCACCATGAAACCATATAGAAAATACTCATGATCCCAAGAAGATTAAAATTTTTAAAAAATATTTTTATGGAGAGGGAGAGAGAGAGATGTATTTACAAGTGATGCGAGTATAACATTACATGGAAAAATTAATAATATTTAATGAAATTTCATGAGTGTAGTGAAACTATAGTTTAAATTATAATGTAAGCATGATGAGAATAGGATGTACAAAGAGAGTTTACTGCCACTTTCTATTTTATTAGTTTGATATTATATTAGGTTTAGATATTTCCCAAGAGACTAATGTTTAATTTTGGAGGAGTCATAAAATTGAAATTTAAAATAATTTTAAATTTTAAATCCATTTAATAAATCGCAAACATTTTTATAATTAATTGGAAAATACGGAAAAAATTGCGATATTTTAGAGTTTATGAAAAAGTGGCCTAAAACGTGTTTTTTAGAGGATATATTATTTTATGTATTTAAATGATAATATATAGACATTTAAAATCGTGGTTATAATAATTTTTCAATAGAATGAATTACTTTTACACCTGAATAAAGGCTCACATTTGATTAAATAAGATTTTGGGACATCTATGTTTGAAATAAATGGAGTATATTTATGTTGTGTAAGAATAAATCTATGAGAGAATTATATGCATGTGAGTAGTTTCGAATCAGGGATACATGGAAGAATAATTCTCACCATGTGAAATAATATACCCCATTATGCATCTGCAATAGATGGGTACCCTAATCCCATAGATGTTAGGTATGACTAAAAGGGAACGAGTTTTAAGTAGTCGGTTGTGACTGAAACATTATGTAAGATTAACTTACATGGGATAACTATTGAATAAGAGTAACCTGGTAGGGAATAATCTTGCATAATTCTAACATAGTCAAATTCATCTTGCATAATAATATAATCCCAAAACAAGAAAATACAAAATATTAACCTCATTGGGTGAGTGCTATATCAGAATAACATTCCCATAGTTGTTGTGTATGAGTAATAATGGAGAATACAAATCACTAGATGTACTAAAATAGTGAACTAGAGAATCTCGGTCATATTGTATAACTCCACCATATCTAAAGATACAATAAAATCATTTCCAATGATATCTATATTCCACAACCATCCTATGATTCCCTATTTTTTGGAATGATGAATAGTACCATGCATGGATTATAAATTTTGACATTAGTATGTCAAAAAGAATTATTTTTGGGAAAGTTTTATAAAAAATAATTTCATAGGATATCCATCTATCATAATAATTAAATTTGAAATGAGAAATTTCATTCTATATTCAATCATATATGGGACGAATAAATATCATGCTGATAATCATTCACATTCATTATGTATTTAGAAAATCAAAGAATCATGAAGAAGTTGGAACCAAGTCCATATATACAAGGAACTACATATGTGGAATATATTAATATCCATATGGGTTGATGAATATATTCTTGTATGGAATGATAAAAATAATTACAAAAAATTAAACAAATATTCTACATGGGGCCAATGGAAGGAAGATAAAGAAGAGGATATTGTGGGTGATTATATCCCTATAATAGGACATAGAAAATAAATAATATGGGAAATAGTTTTAAATAAAATGGGGAGTCCACAGAATTAATTCATTGATGGGGTATTATAATGGATTAAATATTATTATTATACTTTTAGTATTTTATTCAGCTACTATTATATGTTCTCGTTTATTCTTCTCACTACTTTTCCATTTTTTATAATATCTATGGCAATGATCACATATAGGTAACTTGAGGGTATCTTCTAGAGAGGCAGTGTAGGGTTTATTAACTTCTTATACTCTCAATAATCACTTATCCGTTCATGATATATTGGAGTAAAGTTTGGGGATATTTCCTTCACCCTTGATATTTTCTATTTTATATTAATAAGGAACTATTATTTCCCCTTCATTCAATTCATCATACTTGTACATGATGGATCTGTGGAGATTGACTGATGAATTATTGTAGTTTCTTCCTTACGGAACTAAAATGGAAATAAATTAGTGTAGGAGTAACATATTGGTTTCTTGCAAAGGAGGTGAGTGCATAGATCAATCAAGGTTCCCTGTGTGAATTCTAAATTCACATCATCAAATGATCACTGTGATATGATGAATCATATGATGAAATTTTTATATTGAGTAGGATGAGATTTAACAGGGTGTGATAGTGAAGGATCTCATAATCATTAATCATGGAAGTAAATTCCTTCTTCATAACACCCATTATTGTGTCTGCATATATTTTCTTTCAGTCATGTATTATATCTTCACCACAAAAAATCCTCACGTTATTATTGTTTTCATATTTTAGAAGACAAATTTTTTTTTAATTGAATGAAGTGAAACATCCTAGCAAGAATCGTGAAGAGATAACCCTGGTCATCTCTCAATATAAATTACAAGTATTTTTATATCTATTTTGATTTGATTCCCATGATAGCCTTTTATCATTACTTAATGATTTATTGATACACTGTTGCAATAAATACATAAGTTTATGTACAATTTATTAATTAATTCTTTGTATTTAAACCCTCTATTTCTTAGATAAATATTATACTAATCATGAGGGTTATTTTAATGATGTTTTGGGAATAATAGTTCTAGTAATATTGTAATATATATGAAACATATTATGAGTAAGTGATGAATATTTTGGTATATTGAATGATTATCAATCAAATGTAGTTAAAAAAGGCTTCGCTTACTCCCTCATAAATTGAATCACCCAATACGAATTTTTTCTGTGTCTCACATTGAATTACATGTATCTTGTTAATAAATGATTGAAACTTCTTATATTTACAGTAATATTATTTATTTTAATATATATATATATATATTCATTTTTTTATAAAAAAATACAAAGGAGGAATAGAGGGA